>CM060084.1:49818159-50509771 GCA_030533445.1 Cyprinodon diabolis | reverse complement strand
CGCTCTTTTCACAGTGAGATAATGTCATTTTGGCCTCTGTAGTTGTAACAGACAAACCATTAATGATACAGCCATGATCTTTTCTGGCAATCATCTAGAGCTGAAAACCAACAATATAAAGTAGATTTGAGCAGATGTTTTTGGTTCCAAGCTTCAAATCAGAAGGTTGAGGCCAATACGCTCTTTTCACAGTGAGATAATGTCATTTTGGCCTCTGTAGTTGTAACAGACAAACCATTAAGGTGCGTAGCTTGTCACTGCTGCAGGGGTGTATACATATTCATCGTCCTCAGAGTCTCACTCATCGGGCCCCACTCCTTAGGATTTAGCACGACACTGCAGCTGTGTCCGCTCCAATCTGTGGACTGTTTCCATAGCCTCATCAGACCCTTCGGGTAACCTTACAAGAGAGCCTACTGGTAATAGGTGGTCTCGGTGCAGAGTTTTCACCACCCCTGCACCCTTCTCGAGTTTTACTCTGTACACAGGAAGGTTTGGCAACTTTTCTTGAACTACATAGGGGACAGAGTTCCATTTATTCAGTTTCTGTTTGCCAGTGCCCCCAAAAGCACGAACAAGTACTCTGTCGCCTACTTCCAACAAGGGGGAGCAAACTCTCCGGTCGTAGGCCTGCTTGTTGCGTTGGTGTTTCTTGTCGGCTGCTTGCACAGCCAGTTCATAAGCAACTTGCAGGTCTTTCTTAAGAGTCTCCACATATCTCTTGTGGGACTTTTCCTCTCCTCCCTCCTGCACAGAACTGAAACATAGGTCCACTGGGAGGCGCGCTTCCCGTCCAAACATAAGGAAGCACAGGGAGTAGCCAGTGGCATCACTTTTGGTGCAATTATAAGCATGCACCATAGCGGCAATTTGCTGACTCCAACACCTCTTTTTCACTGGGTCCAGTGAACCCAACATAGACAACAAGGTCCAGTTAAAACTTTCGGGCTGTGGGTCCCTTTGAGGATGATAGGGCGTTGTCCTTGATTTTTTGATACCCAGCACCGTGAGCAGTTCCTCGATTAGCTTACTCTCAAAATCGCGGCCCTGATCCGAATGGATTCGGGCAGGTAGTCCATAATGGACAAAGAATTTTTCCAGCAAGATTTTAGCCACTGTTGAGGCTTTCTGATCTCTCGTGGGATAAGCCTGAGCATATCTGGTATAATGGTCTGTTACAACCAAAATATTTGCAATGCCCCGAGGATCAGGCTTCATTGACAAGAAGTCAATACACACTAAATCAAGTGGGCCCTTACTGGTCATTTGGTGGAGAGGAGCGGTTCGGTGGGGCTGGGATTTGTGCGCTACACATCTCCCGCAGTTATATATGTAACTGCAATGTCCGCGGCCATCCTGGGCCAATAGAATCTGTCTCGGTTAGTTCAATAGTCCGTTCGATGCCCAAATGCCCCCCATCGTCATGCAGCGCTTTTAACACCTGGGGACGAAACTGCTTTGGGAGGACAAGCTGGAGTATCTCTCTCCCTAACCTCTTACATATGGTTCTGTACAGGACCCCCCTCCGCTGAACTAGCCGGGGCCACTCTTGCAGTAATAAGTGAACCTCAGCATCCTCACGTAAGGGAACATAAGGGCGCCGACCCCGTGCCAAGGCTTGTTTCACCTTACTATTGACCAAATTTTGATCTTGAGCTAACTGTAAGTCGTTTACACTCAGCTGTTCCAATGACTTAGCAATAACCCAAGTAGGGTGTACATAAGCATGGGGGATGCAGTCGGGAGACGCTCCCAGCTGGTCAACCCCTCGCGAGATAGTTCCAGGGAGGTGGGACGAACTGACACTTTTGCAGACTGCTCTCACCCCTGATGGTGGTATCCACCCTTCTTCCTCTGCACTCTCTTTATTGCACCCTCCTTCCTTTCTTGACAACAGGTCTGCATCAATGTTCTCACGTCCGGGTCTGTACTGAATCCCAAAATTGTAAGTGGCCAAAGCTGCTAACCACCTGTGCCCACAAGCATTCAGCTTGGCAGAGGACAACACGTAGGTTAATGGGTTGTTGTCAGTTCTAACGGTAATTGGGCTCCGTAGAGATAGTCATGAAATTTGTCGACTACCGCCCACTTCAACGCTAAAAATTCCAACTGATGGACTGGGTAGTTTCTCTCCGAGGCACTGAGTTTCCTGCTGGCGAAAGCTACAGGGCGTAATCCCTCAGGGTACTCTTGATTTAGCACGGCCCCTAATCCATCAAAGCTTGCATCCACATGTAATATGTAGGGCTTACTGGGGTCGGCAAAGGCAAGCACGGGAACATTAGTCAGGCAGTTCCTTATCTTTATGAAAGCCTCCGTACACTCATCAGTCCATCGATCCCCGAAAAGCTCAGACCTATTTAAATTGGGTTGGTCTTTGGTGGACTTCGGTGGGCGCCCTCTCTGAGGAGGGGCATAGCCTCTGGTCAAGTTAGTAAGTGGACGCACTATGGCAGAGTAATGGGCAATAAAACGCCTATAATAGCCGCAAAAGCCCAAGAAGGACTGCAAAGCCTTGAGATTAGTCGGCTGTTTCCACTGGGCTACTGCCTTGAGCTTTTCGGGGTCAGTAGACACACCGTCGGCAGACACAACATGCCCTTCGTATTTGACGTGAGTCTGGCAAAACTGGCATTTGTCGATGGACACTTTTAAGCCGAACTCTTCTAACCGATCGAGGACTTTAAGGAGGCACTCTTCATGTTCCTCCAGTGTGCGGCTGAAAATTATAATGTCATCTAAGTAGACAATGCACTGCAGCAGGTTCATGTCCCCTACCACTCGTTCCATTAATCTTTCTAAAGTGGCAGGGGCCCCAGTGATGCCCTGTGGCATCCTCTCAAATTGGTAAAAGCCTAGAGGGCAAATGAAAGCTGTTTTCTCCTTATCTTCCTCCAGCATCAGTATTTGATAATAACCGCTTCGCAAGTCAAGCACTGAAAACCATCGGCTGCCCGTCAAACAGTCCAGTGCATTGTCTATCCGCGGTACAGTATACTGGTCTGGGATGGTTCGGGAATTGAGAGTGCGATAATCGATGCACATTCTAATCTTGCCACTTTTCTTCCTGGCCACCACAATAGGTGAGGCGTAGGGACTACGGGATTCGAATCTCATGTTCCACTCCTTTGGCTCCTACCTACTGCAATGCACGCTTCTCCAGGAGTCAACTTAAGTGGTCCGGGCCCATTCCATGTTACCTGGCCAACCCTATGTTCAGTCGGACCCATCACCGTCCCCAATATACGGGTGCCAATCCTCCAAGATGCAGCCTGATGTGAGGTCCAGGCCATAGGGTCGGACACTGGACACATGGTGGAAACCTCTAGCATTAGTGCCAATGATCAACGGTACCTGGTCTGGCCCTTGGGGATCAGGACAAACCAAGGTCAGTACAGTTCGAGGCTTTTCACTAGGCCCCTTCTCCTGGAACTTTACGTTAACAGCCACATAACCTTTGTATGGGTAGCTAGACTCACTCAAACCCCAAATGCACAGACTGGAAATGGGCTGGATTTTGATATGGTACAGATTCTCATTATACCACTTCTCAAAAATGATGGTGATAGTAGAACCACTGTCCATGAGTGCATTACACTCACTCCCCTCGACAATGATCTTACAGAGGGCCTCCCGACTAAACCATCCGGTAACCCGTCAGACGGAGAGGTGAGCTCGTCACTGCGACTGGACAGGTGCTTTACATGAGTGTCTGTGGTCCCTGCCCGGCTGGAGGATGCCTCATGTCTGCCATCTTTTTGTTTTCTCAACGACCGAATCAAGCGGGTAATAACTCTCCCTGAATCCTCAGGTACCTCACAACACGTAGCGACATGGCCATCCTCCCCACATCGGTAGCAAAAATAGTCCCCTGACCCCTCTGATGGTGAACTTTTGCTATGGCCTGTCATTCGTCGGTTGTGTTGCTCATTGGTATCTCGGGGTCTCCATTCTCAAGGGTTAGGGGGGCGCTGGCTCACGGCCATTATCTGTATCTGGTGTTGCAAATCACTTAATTGACGTTGTAACATGTGCACCTCCTGCTCATGGTTTACTACATCCTTTCGGGGTGCTAACAAGGTTTCCGATTCCTTGGCTGGAGGACTGGGGCCAGAGTCCTTGGCAGACAACTTAGCTACAAGGACCTTAAGATGTTCTATCTCTTGCTTTAGCTTAGCCGCATCCTGGGGCTTAAGCTCGTCAACAGTAGCTCGTACTTGCCTAAGAGCGGTTTTAGTAACTGCGAGGCCAGGCCTTTGCCGTACCGCTTGTTGGTCTTCTTCTTCTCTTATCTCTTTTAATAACTGCAAAAAGGACGGAGGTGTCTCTTTGCGTTCACAAAGCCTCAGCTGCACCAGCATCAAATCAGATTCAACAGCCCCTCGGAGAAGTTGCTCAACTCTTATACGATCTCTTTGTGATGCCATCACACCGCCTCTGAACACTACTTAAGTCAGGGCGTGTCCCATACGTCGCAAAAAGTCTGAGAGTCGCTCCCCTGCATGTTGTCGTAGCGCCCGGAAAACATAGTATAGATCTTCCCCTGACTCCGATGAACCAAAAGCTTGTTCCAAAGTTCCCAGATAATCTTGGGGAGTGGCTTGGGGATCGCTGGACCTAAGAGCTCGCGCAATTTCAAGCGCTGGACCCTTGAGACTCTCAATAATTCGTTTGCACTTTTCACTCGCTGAACATTCACACTCATCAACCATTAAGCGGGCCTGCATAAGCCAAGTATCTAGGTTCTCTTCTCCGTTGGGAGTAGGTGCAGTCCCCGAAAAGGGACGTAACCTTCGAAAAGCTGTATTCTCTGGGGCAATTGGCCTGGGACTTTCTCCAGTATGTCCCCCACTGTTTTTAGAAGAGCAGTGAAATGTGGGTCACTGAGACTGGAGGTGTCTGGGGTACCTGCTACTCCAGCATCTGAGTCGGTTGACATAGCTATAGGGGTGTCAGGGGGGACCACTGATTGAGCGCTTGAGTCAAGGGGTATACTTAGTTGCCATGGATCTCCCTCTTCAGGCCTCACTTCTGGGGGAATTGCATCGATGTTCACTGTCTGGCTACATGCACATAGCACCACAAGGCCACGAGTTTCAGAATCAAAACATCCGTCCTTTCACTTGGACACGTCCAAGACACTTAATACCGTTAAGATGGCCCTCAATAGCTTCATTAAGGGCATCTTTAGGAACACTTTTGACTATTAATGCATGAGTTGGGTCTACCTCCTCTCCCTGGCACCAGTTCAGCAGAAATGACTGCTATCTTATTAAGTTTGTGCAGCTACTAATTTGGTTCGGCTTCAACTATTTTAGTCTAGACACTACTCCACTCACTGAAAAATTATTAATTAAATAGATAATTAATTAAATCAATCCCAAATCATGTCCTATGATCCCTTAAGTGTGGTGGGGTTCTCTCTGAAGCTATACCTCTATACTATGGAACTATTCAGTGAGTGGTCAAAACTCAGGTATATACTGTATTTCAAATAAAGCATTTATCTTAAACACGCCGAATAACACAAATGATAATTCCCCTGTAAACCCCCCTTGACAATAAAACGAATAAAAAACAAATACTCCTCAGCCGCTAGGGGTGAGGAGTATCTAAAATGACAGAAAAAAACTGTGTGGCCACACTATAACAAAAACTTTGAAACACCTGCGCAGGTACTAAACAAAATTTATAACACATAAAAGAAAATACCCCAAAAAATAATTGTTGCAGGCCTGTTATCTATGTAAACTGAAGAAATAATCCTTTTCCAAAGGTCCTTTACTAAAAGTACGGTTGTCCCAGTCTTCCAGTGGAAATAATAAAAATAAATAATAAAAAAAACCTGTGTGCGAGCCGCACAAGATGTCCGGCCGGGTGGCTGAAGAAGTCCCTCCCACGTCGCCGGAGGAACCTCTGGCTTTCCCGGTCACCAGGGCGCTATCCGGGCAGCGGTGCTCCCACATCGGCTACTTCAGTGGAACCACTGGCTGTTCGGAAACCAGGGCGCTAACCGAGTAGCGTTGCTCCCCCGCCGGCTACTTTAGTGGAACCACTGGCTGTTCGGAAACCAGGGCGCTAACTGAGTAGCGTTGCTCCCCCGCCGGCTACTTCAGTGGAACCACTGGCTGTTCGGAAACAAGGGCACTAACTGAGTAGCTCCGAGCTACCTCTGGCAGGGGCTAACTTTTCTCGGCCTGCCCTCGGGCTGGGTTGAGGCATATCAATCCGGCGAATGTATAAAATAAGCACTTAAACACTCACTGCAACCAAGTCCCTTCAACATGCCCCGCCGATTCGGTATTGTTGGGAGCTGGAGAAGTACCACCTTCCTCCAGCAGAGTACGCCATGGATCCTCCTGAGCCGAGCCTCCTGCACAGCTGAAGCTCATCCCATCATCAGAGGATCCACAGTATTTAAGCTGTCTTCAGACCTTGCCTCAACGCCGCAGTGTTTTATCCAGTTGGTTAGCACCTAAGCCTAGTATCTCTGAGAACCTTTGTTGACTTTTGAATCCAGACTGGATTCTAACCTTTGTCTCTGTCTTCCAGGAAACCTGTTTTTCTTCTGTGAAGCTCAGGAGGAGCTTAACCTGCCGAGCCTGCCCTCTGAGCCAAACCTGAAGTCTCTCTCTGGATTTTCCTTGCAGCTCTGGACCTAGAGCTGGAAACTCAAAGCCAAGGTCAGCTCATTCTCAAGAAGTAAGACGCTGAAGCAGTTAACGGACTCTGCTGAACAAACTATCTCCGGACCCAACAGTTTCCCTCTCAAGGCTTTAATCAAGAACCCTCAAGGTACAAATCTGAAACTGTCTGAATCAAACTCCTCTGAGCAAACGCTAACTGAACTGTCTCCCACGCAGACTCCAGTGAACCAGTCCCCAGGCCAGAACCAGAACCAGTGATTAAACTGTGCTTGTGACAATAAACATTGTTAAACCTTTTACTTCTGTTTCCGTCTCCTTGGTGTTCTGCATAACTGGGTCTCACTAGAGAACCCATCATGACAGGTATAAAACTCTGTTGGCTCTCCGGTACAGTTTTTTTTCTCCCTCCGGGCAAAAACTGTCTCTTCTTCTTCTCTATTTTGTTTCCCTCGCCCCAGAAGAGATGGACTGCGCCCCCCACCGGGAAAACAAAAAAACACCCCTCTCTCTTTCCCTTTCCTGCCTCTTTTGCTGTTTCTTTCTCTTTTAAATCAAAAACAGTTAAAGTAAATCTCTGCAAAATATTTAAATGCATAGCACATGAAAATAAACCAACTGTATAATACAGGAGTTATTAACTATATAAGCCCATTGATGTCTTAACAGAATTTTCTTTTTTAACAAAAAAAAAAAAAACTCCCAGTTACACCTGGGTTACATAAGTAACGACATCCGGTCTCGGAATATGAACAAACAACCACAAACAAGCCTTTTTTCGTTTCTGTTCTAAAACTTTCTGATTTTTTAAAAATATTTTTCAAATTTTACTTTTTCCCTTTTTGACAACAAAAAAGAGAAAATCTTTGAATTTCAAGTTTCTGTTTTGTATTAAAAAAAACCATCAAATCGCCAGTTGTTGTTGTTTTTCATTCCCGTTTCTAAAACAAAAACCCAATGACCAAAAGATACACGAATAATAATCTGTGTATTATTCATTCTTTTGTTTTTCAAAATAAAACCGAAAATTAAAAATTATCTCGTTTTCTCAATATTTGTTTTCAAAACAAAACGGAAAAAACAAATAATGATGCGTTATCCGTTTTCCGATTTTGTGCATAAAATCGAAAATTTATCTATCTTTTGTTTTATTTTATTTTTTGATCTGAAGCAAGTTGAATAACCCGGATATGATCTGGTTTATGTAAAGTTGCTTGGAGATGCCGCAGGCAGATGGGTAAAACAACAGACCACTGTAATTTAATGGATGATCGGTGCTATATGACTGAACTACAGCTGTTTAAAGCTGAAGTCTGTAAGTTTTTAAAAATCACTTTTTTGTCATATTGGCTAAAACTGTCCCTATGCCCAGACAGCAGTACATGTGATATGTAACCTGTGAAAAAAACTGCTTCAATTGGTCCCGCATACTGCTTGTATTTCAATCTAGAAAGAATAATTTGGGACGAGTCAAAACAACCAATCAAAGCTAGAGGAGCGTCTGATGGAGTGTCAATCACAGCTCACACACGTTGAATCCCGCCCCCCCCTCTACCCGCTTAACCTGCCGCTGCCGCCCGGCTGCCGCAGTCAGGAGGACGCGCGTGGAAGTCATGGCGGAGCGACAGCCACCAGCGAAAGAGAAACTGCCCTTACTGCCCCTGCGACAACTGCTTACACGGCAAACTTCGGTATAACCAGCATCTTATATCTAGCCACTTGGAGGTGAGTGTTATCGCTCTTACCGGTTCACACTCCATGCCGCGTACGCTGCTTGGACGCTTCTCGTTGCATGCGGTAGCCGTGCAGGTGCTGTGAGAGGGGTGGAGCTTGGAGGTGGGGCATGAGTGAAGCAGAGAGGGTGGGGGAGTGGCGTGAAACCTGTTTTTCTTCAAATTTTCAGTCGAAGTCTGCTCTCTTCTCAATGTTACAGACTGCAGCTTTAAGGAAGGGAAAAGCACTGCAGCAGTGTCAGGTGTTCAGAAATGCTCGGAGATGTCAGTGAGAAGATTCTGTGCTCATCACCAACTCAGGAGAAAAAGACTTGTGTCAGACACCGACCTGGAAACAGCGATCCTATCATCAATAAACATGGTAACTTTGCGTGTTTATATTTTTAAAACCTTTAAGTATTGAATAAATAATCACAGCTTAAGTCTGTTTATTTTCAGAAGTCCATAAGCCCATTAACTCTACCACAGTGTTGTATTCACTCACAGTCTTGTTTAAAGCTTTGGAATAATGAATCATTTGTACTTGGGTCACCAAATGTCCAGTTTGCTCAGTGCTCTGCTTTAACTGGTGAACATCTTAACTAGAGACTGTCTTGTAAATGCTCATCCTTGAGCTGTATAGCTTTGATTTGAATGAATTATCTACAGGAAATAGTTCTCTATGTCCTGCCTTATTGAGGGAAAAAACACTGTAGATTGATTTCCTCATAGAGAAAATATTTTTCTTTTATCATTGTTTATTTTTAGATGTTTGATTCTTACTTTAGTTTTCTACCAATCAAACTTCTTAGAAATTAGTTTATGCATAATAAGTAGGTGTCCTGTGAATTATTTTGTTGTAATTTTTTATCTATATCAAAAAAGCATACTTTAATATTCAAATGATTCTGCATAGTTGATTAAGCTACCATCTGGAGGCAGGGCCATGGTTCCCCTTTCTTTCTCTTGCTTTAATGTGGTAACCCAAAACACTGCGTAATTGTTGTCATGGTTATAGATTATGTGTGTGAAATTAACAATATATTTCTATTTTCTCATAAATTATGTGTTATAAGATGTTTTACTAGTTTCAAGTCATAGTTACATGACTTGTTGAGTGAATTCTTTTTTTTCTCTTGACAGACAGAATCTAAGTTATGGAAGAAAAGTCATGACAGGATTCAAATAAAGCTGCCTTGCTAACTTTCCTAAAAATGTTTCTTGTGTTTATACAGAACCTGAGAGTGGAAAGAATTTGCCAGAGGTCAATAATGGGATAAACTACCCCCTTAAACAGACCCTAATCCACCTTCTGGGTCAGGGTTACTTGATATGCAGGATGACCTTAACAAATTTAGTGTGTCCACCCTGGCCTATCAATTAGTCAGATAGGACTTGGCAGAGTTCCACAGTCCTGCAATGCCCATAGGATACCAGGTAAGTTGTAGTAATATTAGTATGTATATTGTTTTATGACAGCTGACAGTTTTGTTCAGGAATGAAAAAAATCTTTACCAATTTTATGCAGAGGGATCCCAAATCAACTTGCAGTCGTGAGATGCCCAGCAAGAATTCCAGCAGAGCAGTTGCCAGATGCTGCTGAAGCACCATGGATGTATGAACAGGAGCTGCGATCCTCCCTGACTGTGGGATCTGCCTTTGGCTCTGACCCATTTTCACCAGAGGGAGACCAATGCCGTGCTGAGCAGCTATTTGAAGAGATGTTTCCAGACATATCTCCTCTTTTTGGAGAAGTTAAAAATAACTACAGCATGTTTCAGGAGGCACTTTTCTACTTGATAAGTGTTACCGAACGACATGTGAGATAAATCTAATAGCTGAATAGATACTAGTAAATAAGAAGCTTGATAAAAATGGCATATTTTAATATCAAAAATACAAGTGTAACAATTATAAATTATAATGAGGAAGGCACGCTGCCTACATTTAGGGCTAGGCCTAAAACTTTCCTTTTTTTGATAAAGCTTATAGTTAGGGTGGCTCAGGTTATCCTGAGCTATCTCTATAGTTATGCTGCTATAGGTTTAGACTTTTGGAAGACATAGGGACTACCATTTTATCATTCTGCTTCATTCTCTCTCTCTTCTCCTATTCTGCAGAATCTGTTAGTTCAATCTCTAACATTATGCTCTCTCTGCTTTTCCTCAGAGTAGCTTTGCCTCGTCTGTTCCTGTTTGGCTGTGACTCCATCCTGGAGAGAAATATCAGCTGTGCTGCTGCCATCAACACCTTTGTTTATAGATGCTGGAGATCAGCCTGTTTTCCAGTGTGGTCCTGTTTCTCTGACCGTGACTGGCTGGATGTGCTCTCTTCATCCTCTGGCATGGGAGCTGGCTCGGAGATCGTCTGCCTGGCTGTGTGTTTCCTGGATGGGGCCGCCTTTTACAGCTACTTTTAGTGTCTCTGCTTCTGTCTCCTTGAACCCCAGTCGGCCTCGGCAGATGGCCGCTCACACTGAGCCTGGTTCTGCTGTAGGTTTCTTCCTGTTAAAAGGGAGTTTTTCCTCTCCACTGTCGCTACAAGCTTGCTTAGTGTGAGGGATTGTGTTTGAGTCAATGAGTCAATGCAATCAACTGGTTTTCCTTAGATAGAAAACTTTGTATCAATTTGACTGTATGATCTGGTTGAACTGTAAAGTGCCTTGAGATGACATATGTTGTGAATTTGGCGCTATATAAATAAACTGAATTCAATTGAATAAAACCTCATTTACTTGACCTGTCGATTGAAAGACGGATAAAGAAGCTGAATTTTGCTGACAAGTTGTAAGCAGAGCATTGACAGATGGTTAATATGCATGGGATTGCCAGCACACAGAATACTTCTGCAGATAATGTACCGCTAAGAACATAACAGAAAGGACAAAGTATGTTTTAGCAAGAACTAAAAGTTTTCTTTCATCACATTACTATCGTTTATGTCATGGTGCTTCCTGAACTTGTGGCTGTGCTGGTTAGGCATTTGATAAGTGTCCGATAGGGACAATATGGCCACAGGTTGTTGTCATCTGTCAAATAGTTTCTTCATGGACCTCTTACTGATGTTTAGATTCAGGTCAGGTAACTATTTGTGTTACTGTTCAGATCAACAAACATGCAACACATTTATATACATATATAAAGTCATAATGTAACTTATTAAATTACAAAATCAGTAATGTAAACTAACACTGCAGCTGTGTAATTTTATTGAAATATTATTGATTTTAATATGTAAAGTTCTTTGTGCTACTTATGTATGAAACATGCTTTATAATTAAACATCCTTAAATCATACAACATTGAACCAAATCGAACAAGCACAAAAGAAAAGGGTCAAAAAATCTAGTCATAAAGAAACTAAAAACATCAATCAGTGCCCCCGCTCTTGTAACTGTCTGCGTCGTCTCCAAGCAAACTTTACATCAAGCAGATCATATTCAACTTACTTGAGATCAAAAAATTAAATAAAAACAGGATAATGAGCGTTATTCTTTTTTTCAGTTTTTGATTTTATGCACAAACTGTGAAAACGGATAGCAGCTCAGCTCATTTTCTGTTTTTTTCTTTTTGTTTTGAAAACAAATATTGAGAAAACAAGTTTAGTTTTGCAATTTTAATTTTTGGTTTCAATTTGAAAAGTGATTTACATCTAAAAGGGAGAGTGGAATCAGCTGTTGCTAAAGTCCACACAGATGAAACCATAAGTTATTTTGATGCCAAGATCCTTGATCACAGGCAGCTCTGTCTTTGTCCAGGTTATTCTGATCATGTAACAAGAAGGCATGTTTGTTAAAAATAAACTTTTTCTCCTCTTAAAATAAATACAACTCAGATGATAAAACAAATTAATTTGTCATTGGGTTATTTAAACCTTATGAGTTAGTTGAACATAGGGTAATTTAATGCAGGGACAAATATAGGTCCCTGCATTAACAGAATTAGATTTTATTCATTTGAAAAAACCAAACATGTTCAAATTTGATGTATGTATTGTTTAAGAAATGTGTTGAACAGACTTAATAAAATAACACCATACAGATTAATGTGGATTTGGTTTATTATTGACTTAATCCAAAGATAATGAGTCATTTTTATGAATGTACATATGTTTGGTATTAATTCCATGCAATGTTTTAGAAATGAGACATCAGGTGGATCGTTCTGTATTAAATAATTTTAGAACATTTGACAACAACTAAACGTAACTTGCTTCTGACCTACTTTCGCTGCATTACTCGCACTTCAAGTACACTCCAGGATAGTATACATTCTTTTTTAATTTACAGAAAGGTAACAGATTTTTTTGCTTACTGTGCCAAGCGTTGCTAATCAAGCGTTTGAGTCGTATGTTAGTAAGAAAAATAACAGGTTTAAAAATTCCTTTAGATGTTACAAAAATGAAATTGTGCTCTGTTGTTAACTCTTCCAATTTTACATTTGATCATCTTCCTAAAATATGTTTTGCAAAGGATTTTAATGGTAAATTAAATGTCTAATTGTTAAAAGTGAGCTTTAAATACATAAAAAAAAAGTTGATTAAACTCTTTACTGTTTGGAAACCTTGGCAAAATCTTGAGACTTGACTTCAAAATAGAACAAAATGCTATGAAGCATCTCTGGTGAAAATATATCTATTCAGTAACAAAGTGATTGAACTATTCATCAAAGTTCTCATGATTTTCTGACTCATTAAATATTCAGTCCATTACATATTTTTTATTTATTTATTTCCAAATTAGATTTATCTTTAGACTGCTAATTTGCTGATACATAAATAGTTTTTTATATGTTTAAATTCCTCTCTAATTTAAAAAAGAAGTCCACAGATTTCTGTTCTTAAAGAATATGGGCTTATACGCTTATATTTTTCTATCCCTATTCTTTCAAAAGTAAACTCATAAAATGTAAAAATAAACACAAAAATGACAATCATTAAAATAAATAATATAAATGTCATATATATTACTAATATACTCTGTAAATTTGTTAGGCGACTTTGAAACATTAACCACTGGCTGGTTAAAAAGTCCGTCACTAGGTGGCGCCTGCGTTCCGCGGATCAGAGCCACTGTCTGACTCGCTGAGTGCTTGTGTGGTTGCCTGAGAAATAATAACGTTAGGACTGCTGGGTATAATTATAGAGCACAGCTTTGAGAGCAGCTCATCAATGGTTACTGATTCACTGCATGCATATCACAACATTTGCATGCATTAACCCGGATCGCCTGGCATATCCTTGGGCTCACAAATGGCCTGCCACCATGTCAACAAGTACTGCACTCATTCTGATCCCTCTCTGCTCCGTTAAGAGGTCCGGAATCTGTCAACTGATCACCTCATTCCTGCAAATCTGAACTTCAGCTTCGTTATCTTTAATTCTTATACCTTTCTTGTACCTCTTAGTGTTCGCATGGTCCTTTAGCCTAAAACAGAGACATTAAAGGCAGCGATTGAGGGGCGGGCCAAACGTACTTTGACAGGCAAGCCCGGAAACCAATCAGAAAGAAGCTCCCAGTGCAAATTCAAGCCGCAAGGAAGCAGGGGGAGGCGCGCAGACGGAGTAAAAGGCAAATAGTTGAGTGAGCTGCATCAGTATAGAGTGAAGAGAAAGCATCAGCAGCATCGACGCAGAAAAGATAGTCCTGTTTCCAGACAGGGACCATGGCTGGAGAGAGAGCGATGTCCCTCTGTTTGCTCTGTGGATGACAGGCTGCTGAGTGAAGATCCAGTCAGCTTCACTGGAGGCTTCAGGGAGCAAATGACGAAGGCAGACACCGGAGCCCCTAAGCCTTTACTAACATTTCAAAACTTTACTGAATACATACATGACTGTTTTTTAAGAAGACTGGAATTTTTGGGGGGACGACTTCCATATTTCCATTTATCCGGACTTATACGCACTGAGGGGAATTTCACCTGCTGGCTTAAACGGCAAAGAATGTGGACATTTTGTCCATTAGTAGGTAAAAGTGAGATTAATGCCATTTGCTGATGTTTTTGCTCCTATTTTACTCAAGTGCACTTTTCTCGGCCATGATTGTGCTTTTAATCGCTCTGTGCTTTACTGATGGAGCGCTCTCTCAGATCCGCTACTCCGTCCCGGAGGAGGCAGAGCATGGCACCCTGGTGGGGAACATCGCCGAAGACCTGGGGCTTGACCTCACCAAACTGGCCTCGAGGCGCTTCCAGGTTGTACCCAGCTCTCGGACGCCATACCTGGAGGTCAATCTGGAGAACGGCGTCCTTTTCGTTAACGAGAAAATTGACCGGGAGCAAATCTGCAAGCAGAGTTCCAGCTGCCAACTTAATATGGAGGTGTTTTTGGAAAACCCACTAGAGCTGTTCAGGGTGGAGATCGAGGTAGTGGACATAAACGACAATCCACCAAGCTTCTCGGAGACAGACATCACGGTAGAGATCTCGGAAAGCGCAACTCCGGGCACCCGGTTTCCTTTGGAGAGCGCTTTCGACCCGGACGTCGGGTCCAACGCGTTGCGCACTTATGATATCACAACCAACAACTACTTTTACCTGGATGTTCAGACTCAGACGGACGGAAATAAGTTTGCAGAGCTTGTCCTGGAGAAGCCGTTGGACAGGGAGCAGCAGGCGGCGCACCGGTACGTGCTAACTGCGGTGGACGGCGGACAGCCGCCCCGGACCGGCACTGCGCTGCTGGTGGTCAAAGTTTTGGACTCTAACGATAACGTGCCCGTGTTCGATCAGCCCGTCTACACGGTGAATCTCTCAGAGAACGTACCGGTAGGCACTCTGGTGATCCAGCTGAACGCAACGGACCTAGATGAGGGCTTGAACGGGGAGATTGTTTACTCTTTCAGCAACCATATTTCCAGCCGCGTAAAGGAGCTGTTCAGTATAGATGCGCGGACCGGGCGGATCGAGGTCCGCGGGGAGGTGGATTATGAGGAAAGCAACCTCTATCAGATCTTTGTGCAGGGAAAGGATTTGGGGCCAAACGCCGTGCCCGCGCACTGCAAAGTGTTGGTCAAGGTGGCCGACGTGAACGACAACGCGCCGGAAATCACTTTCAGCACCGTTACAGAGTCAGTCAGCGAAATAGCCGCTCCCGGTACAGTCATAGCTCTGCTGAGTGTGACGGACCGGGACGCAGGGGAAAATGGGCAAATTCAGGTAGAAATCCTCGGTGATGTCCCGTTTAAACTTAAGTCCTCCTTCAGGAATTACTTCACCATAGTGACCGACGGGCTCCTGAACCGGGAGCAGGCGGACTCCTACTCCGTAACTGTGGTTGCCAAGGATATGGGGACTCCTTCTCTTGCTTCCAGTAAGTCCATTAGCGTCCAGGTTTCAGATGAAAATGACAATGCGCCCACTTTTACGCTATCTCTTTACGATGTATATGTGACAGAGAATAACGTACCAGGGGCCTACATCCACGCTGTGACGGCCCTGGACCCCGACATAGGGCAGAACGCCCTCATCAGTTACTCCATACTAGAATGTGAAATTCAGGGCATGTCAGTTAAAACCTACGTGTCCATCAATGAAGAGACAGGGTACCTTTACGCACTCAGGTCTTTTGATTATGAGCAGCAGAAAGAATTCGCCTTTATTGTCGGAGCCAAGGACTCCGGAGCCCCCGAGCTTGGCTCCAACGCAACCGTCAGAGTCATAATTGTTGATCAGAATGACAATGCGCCCATAGTGCTTGCTCCCCTGGGAAAAAACGGAACAGCCAGGGAGCACCTTCCCCGTTCTGCTGAGCCAGGTTACCTGGTAACCCGTGTCATGGCAATGGATGCAGATGACGGTGAGAACGCACGCTTGTCCTACAGCATTCAGAGAGGGAACGAGAACGGGATGTTTAGGATGGACTGGAGGACTGGTGAGCTCAGGACAGCAAGGCGGGTGTCAGCTAAGCGTGACACACACCACCAGTATGACCTAGTGATTGAAGTGAGAGACCATGGTCAGCCTCCATTGTCCTCCAGCACCAGTGTACTGGTGTTACTGGTAGACAGCATGTCTGAAGGCCAGGGCATGGGAGACAAACTGGGCACCAGCAAGGCCAAGGATGGTGCCTTGGACCTCACTCTCATCCTCATCATTGCCCTCGGCTCTGTCTCCTTCATCTTCCTCCTTGTCATGATTGTGTTGGCTGTGCGCTGCCAAAAGGACAAAAAGCTCAACATTTACACCTGCCTAACCAGCGACTGCTGCCTAGGATGCAGCTCCTGCTGCTCAAGGCAGGCTCGATCACGCAAGAAAAAACTAAGCAAGGCTGATATCATGCTTGTGCAAAGTACTGTTAATGTCAGCGGGCCTGGAACGGCTCAAGTCCCTGTGGAGGAGTCTGGAAGCTTTGGCTCCCACCACCAAAACCAAAACTATTGCTACCAGGTCTGTCTGACTCCAGAGTCTGCCAAAACTGACCTCATGTTCCTAAAGCCCTGTAGTCCATCTAGGAGCACAGACACCGACCACAACCCTTGTGGGGCCATAGTGTCAGGGTACACAGACCAGCAGCCTGACATCATATCAAATGGCAGCATTTTATCAAATGAGGTAAGATTCATTCTCATACCTTTAGATAAATTCATTACTCTGCATAAGCGGTCCAGAAATAAGTAAACATTTTTAAATTAAGTGTATTTACTCTTTCATTGAGTAGGTTTACCAATATAATTAGTATTTTTACTTACTCAGATAATATGCACTTGATATAAGACAATGCAAATGTTTTTTTTCTTATTTGAAATATAAATTGTCTTGTTCCATTGGCAAACTGTCTCACCTCCTCAATTCAAGAACAAATTCTCTTATTATGAGAACAAATTGCTTACTTAGATTTAAATTGTTGTCAGTGTAGGAGAGCATCAATATGCTGTATTATCTGATTTGATTAGGGCTGCAACCAGCGATTATTTTGTAAATCTTGATTCGTTTTTGATAATCTGAAATTCAAAGTTTTCTTACAGAATAATTTTTACAAAATTAAACCATGTTAAACTAAAAGCTTTTCACTTGAGGAGCTCTGGATTTACATGAAAATTGTTTTAATCTTAACTGCAAAATATATAATATGTATGAATTATACATTTTTTTACAGTTTTGATATAATTACTGCATAAACTCAGTCAGCGAAATGCATGTTTTACAGTCTATTTTCCAGTTAACAATTCATTGATTACTAAATTAGTTGATGTTTATGTCAATAATCCATTATTCAGGAATAATCAGATTAATTGTTTCAGGCTTAAATTTGATTCCAGTGTTTCTTTCTATATTTACAGACTGTTTATAAGGAGCCCAAGTAGCTACTACTGACTGATATCAGGAACTTACTAGGGCCTGGAAAATCAGAGAAGGTGCCTTTGTTTACGGCACATCTTGCAGAAAAAAAAGCAGAATATCAGTGTATAAAGGCTTCATATGTTCGTCATACACCTTTGCCTTAAACATAGAGGTCTCTACAACACACGCCTGTAATTTATGAAATAACTTTAAATGCATTTTGATTTATTGAAAACTTACAACTCTTGTAACAATTTCCTTTGTTCAAAAAGCGCTGCAAATCTTAACTTATAGGAAAGAAATCTTACCAGTGGTTTGTAGAAGAAGACAGGATGTTAATTTAACTGAAAAATAGACCTATGGATGATAGAATTGAAGAAATTAAATAGTTTGGCTTTTGTCTCTTAATTCTTTTTCTGAGCAGTACTGGCTCAGAGGCTGCTGGCAGCTGTGCTGAAAGCTAAATGCGTCTCTGTGTGTCCTGTCATCAGATTGAGGCCCACATTTCTGATGTCACCATCAGATTGAGAAACATCAGTACAAAAGTGAACAAATGTAGTTCAATTTAGAACTAAGGTGTGAAAGAAGTTTAGTTTTAGGTTAGGGTTCGGACAGCTAAGGTAATAGGTTAAGGTAAGGTCAAGTGTTTACTGGTAATGGTTGGGAAAAGGAGACTCACTAGTCTCTCTACTATGATCAGTGTTACGCTGTGTGTGTTGGATCATTTCTGATCCCTACACTGCAAAAAATATAAATCTTAGTCAGTTAATTTTTCTTAATATATATGCATTTCTTCTTGCATTGAGCAGGTAAGTGAGACACTTTGTCAATGGAATAAGACAATTTGTATTTAAAATAAGAAAAAAAACAAACAACTGAAGTATCTTATTTCTAGTGTGAAATATTGAATTATCTTATTTTTAGGGTAAAAATACTCATTCCATTGGCAGATCTTCCTGTTTACCTACTCAAATCAAGGGTAAATACACACATGTTAAGAGATTTTTACTTGTTTTTGCAGTGTATGACTGCTTGCAATGTTAAAGCCACAAATGAAATGTCCTCACCCCCTTCTTGTTTCAGACCAAACACCAGAGAGCTGAACTCAGCTACCTGGTGGAGAGGCCGAGGCGAGTCAACAGGTAAACAGAGAAAACCGCTCCACTCTGCAGCCAGGTGCTAGCCTGGCTTTTTCATCAGCTGCTTTGCCTCAGTAAAGAAAGTACCATACACGTCTGTCTTTAGTTTTCATTTTGTGCTCTGTTTCAGCTCAGCCTTTCAGGAGGCCGATCTGGTCAGCTCTAAAGATAGTGGCCACGGGGACAGCGAGCAGGGAGACAGTGACCACGATGCTACAAATCGAGGCCATTCCTCAGGTACGACCTTTGTTTTCCACTTCTTTTTTCTTCAGCAAGGTTATTTGAATATTTCTGTGTTGCAGGTTAGAGGAGCAAATAAGCAACTCTCCGGTTGGAGTGAGATGGGAGTGAGGTTTATCTGATTTGCATGTGGTTGCTATTCGGTTTGGCTCCAAAACTGCCTGCTGCCTGTCCCTTCAGTGCTGAAACAGACAGAGCCTGATCAAATAAAACTTGTTTTAATTACACCCTGAAATTATACAAGAGCCAATATAACTTGACGGGATGCACCATATCATCCAGTTTAGGGAATCTGCTTCTGTCCGTTTTTTCCTAAAAGAAAGACTTAAAAGAAATTCTCAATGAGCATCTTTTAATGGCTCTATAATAGTTGTACTTGTATTTTTCTTAGTTTTTTGTTGCATAATGATATTTAAAATGTGTGTTCAAAGGGGCCGTCTGACATTGTTGTTTGTAAATGTATGATGGTGGTAATGAGGAGCCTGCTCCTGGTGAGCACGCTCACTTAGTCTTGACGAGATGTGAGGGGCTTTTTAATGAGGCTGCGCTCACACTGAAGAACTGGGAAGCAAACCTAATAGGTTGTGCCTCAGAAGAACATAACAGGCGGTTCATTTGGTCATTAGATGAATCAATGAATTCCTTCATGCTTACTCTCAGACAAGACTCCTCTGCTACTGGAGTTATTGCTGCTCTCTTCCCAAACTGTCTGTCTTTTAAAAGTCGTTTTCGTAAAGGAGCCAATCAGAGGTGATGTATTAAAGGCCCAGGTGGTTTGTGTTCTTTCAGAGCTGAGCCCTATCTACTCCATGGTAGGGACCCCAGAAATGGACAGAGGTTAACTGCAAGCATTTCCACAAATAAAAGCAGACTTTATTTAACTGTGAATGGACAGAGAGAACTTAAAGGCAGCCCCTTAAACATCAGACGTCATTTAGATATAGGTTTTTAGGCTAAATCTGGCTGGTTCGTCATAGGCTGAATTTAGTCCAGAAATCCATCCATTTTATCCCAGGGGGTCACGAGGGGTGCTGGTGTCTATCTGCAGCTGTCTGTGGGTGAGAGGTGGGATACATTCTTCAGTTTATCCCTATAATTTTGTAAGAGAAATATATTTTAGACTACCTCAATTGGCGTGTATCACAGTACAAAAAATCTATTTAATTACTTACTTTTCTGTGTTTTTAAATTGTTTTTTGTACAAAACTAAAGGGATAAACACAAAACTGACATCTTGTGCATGTCATGATGGGTCTAAAGCTTCAAGCCCATATGCAGAACACAACAGAGGCTGGGTAGAAGGTTTAACAGAGTTTATTTTGGTTTGCACAAAACACAAGATCATAAACTGGAACTGGTCAGGGCTGGAACACTGGAGTCTGCAGAGATGATAGTTTGAATAGACAATGGAGTGATGAGTTTTATGAGTCCTTGTTTACTCAGCAGAATACCTTGAGGGTGTCCGGGCTTCTCTTTGAGAGAGAAGGAACTGTTGGGTCCAGAGACCCAGAGAGTTTGTTCAGCAGAGTCCAAGAGTTGCTGCAGCGTCTTGCTTCTGACTTTGAAGGCAGACCTTGATCTGAGTTTCAGGCTCTTAGCCAAGAGCAGCAGGGGAGTCCACAAAGGAATCTTCAGGTTTGGCTCACGAGGGCTATCTCGGCAGGTTAAGCTCATCCTGAGCCTCAGGTAGAGACAGGTTTCCTGTGAGGCAAAAACAAGGAAGAATTAGGATCAAGATCTCACTCAAGGGACAGCAAAGATTCTAGGTTCTAGGCTCAGGTCGCTAACCAAACTAGGTCAACACTGCGGCGTCGAAGCAAGGTCTGGCAGCTGGTTATATAGGGCAGGTCTCTGATGAGGAGATGCGCCTCAGGTGTGCTGGAAGACTCCAGCCCTTGGAGAACCACGGCGCACTCTGCTGGAGGAAGGTGGTACAGCTCCAGATCCCAGCAGTGCATGCATATTGACTATGGGTGTGCTGGTCTGACCGAACAATGGCTTTTTACCTTTCAATTTTCAACCAAATCTTTAGAAATGACCATTGTGATAAAAGCAAAATCATCCTCACAATAGTTACATCAGCACAAAAAAATCCTAATAGAATAAATCCAACAAAAATAAACAAGATTGTCAAACCTGTGAGGAAAAATGAAAGTGATCATTGTGACATAGAAAAATAAGTCAGTAAGATTTAGTTTAGGATCATTGATCTCTGACAGTGTTTCAAACGGACATCTAATGTGTGTGGATGAAGTTTAACGGAAATATAAGGCTGAATGTTTTTGGGACAAGTGATAAAAGAGAAAGGATACTTATGCATATATTTTTGCAGGAATTACATTATTAGCAGACCGTGGTCCGGATCCAGACCCATCTGCTGGCTATTCTGGACCCAACCTGATTTAAAACATTTCTAAATTACCGCACGTTGTCTGACGACAGTGTCTATAGCTGCACTTGCGCCGCTTCACTTGCTAATATGTTAAAGCCATCTGGAGCGCCGGTGTTCCGTCAGCTCATTTTACCCCGTCAGGCCAGCATACCCTTGGTAATAAGCATGCATTCTCATGATCGTTATTAGTGGTTATCAGGCCCATAGAATGGCTTCCGATTGTGCCAGTAGGCTCAATCTAGGTTTAAAAGCCTTGCAGGCCAGTGGAAATCCAACCGCTCTCATTAGGCCATAAAAAAGAAAAAATGTATAACAACAGTAAGTTTGTGCATTTTGCATTGCAATGTAATGTAACAGTTTTCATGTATATGATTTGGGTTTTTATACATTAGTTGCCTTTCATTTCAAAAGCAGACTGACAAGAACTTTGGAGAAGACATTCAGTGGGTGTGTACCCCCTAGGGTTGTCACGATACTAAACTTTTCAACTCGATACCGATAGTAAGTAAAATATTCGATACTCGGTACCCTTTTCGATACCACAAGGATAAAAACAAAGACTCTAAAATTCAACAGAAATATTTTCATTACTAAAAAATTACAAGAAATAAATAAAAAAACAATAAGAATAATATTTTGAGGTTGTATGCTGTGCACAATATTAAGCAAGTTTGATAAAAAACTTACAAAATTAAAATTAAGCGTTCCTTCCTTGGCTATGCTTTGCAGAAATAACAATGACACTGGCCAAACCAGTTAAACAAAAATAATTCTCAGCAGCTGCACCTGTTAAAAAAAAAGTCAGAAACTGAAAAATGCACAGAATTATTCAATTAAACAGTGTTCAGAAAGTGCATTTTCCACTATTCTGCACTTTAGATGGCTGTATCGATACTTTTGAAAATGAGTATTGTATCCGGATACAACGTTTCAACTAGGGTTGTCAAAAGTATCGATACTCAAAAAAGTATTGATACTTTTGACAACCCTAGTACCCCCACTGTTGTCTAGAGGGAATGAAGGATTTGATCATTTATTTAAGTTTAATAATTCATTATTTTTAAACTAATTCCGTCTTCTGTTTTATATCAATCTGGTTTAGATACAATTAGTTTTTTTGCCATTTGCTATTTTGGAAACCGTGCTTTTTTATGAAGTCTGAGGTGAGTCATGCCTCATCATCCTGTATTGAATGATAAGAACTGTGTGCAGTTAAATCCCTATAAATAAAAATGTTGCTGCATCTCTCCAGCTTAGCACCCCCAGCACCCCCACCCCCAAACATATCATGAACGCAGTGAATTTAATTTAATAGAGCAGAGGTGCTTATTCACTTTCTATCCTCCTCTCCACTGCTTTCTTGTCCCTGCTGCTGTGATAAATTTCTCCTCGGGTCTGTGGTTCACATTATCACCGTGGTAACAGCTCACTGATCAGTAATTTATTTCTCAGACCTCTGCATACCAATTACCAAATGAAGGTTATTATCAGAACTTTGTGTTTGCCCTGTGCTATGAGGAATGCCAAGCTGACACCCTGGAAGTCAGAGCAATCCTTATCCCCACGTCGCTCCTCCCCCCTCACTCTCCTTATTGGGGCAGGCTTCTAGCAGCTCAGAGGAAGATGTGTAGCTGTGACTTTGCTTTTGTGAGAGGGGATGATTCACACTTATTCCAATTCTAAGGGTGGCTCAGATCTTGAGTTGTGCAACAGATTGTAGCATCTTAGCTGAATGTTAATTATGTTTCTTATTGAATGACTCTGATCAGGAGAACATCAGGAGTTCTTCCTCTCTTTTGGGGCGTCTAAATAAAGCGTCCTCTCCCGATCCCTTCTTAATATGGAAATGCCCCTTTATGCAGCTTCTTCAGGCAGCTTTTCCTCTTTTGATTTTACCTGCAATCTGAACCGGGTCCTGTTTGAAATGTGGTGGCAGCAGTGAAAGCAGCCAGAAAACAAGGAGGTTTTCCTCAGGAGTCCAGAGGAACAGTCATCTTGAGCTCGAGTCCTGTCGGGGTTTCTGGAGTTTATTTTTAATACAGAGAATATTAATACAGCGTCTCAACATTTGTTAATGCAATAAGTGATGTTTTGATTTGATAAACACCACTGCAGCTAATGCAAAATTCTTCAGCAATAATTTTGACACGACCAAACAGAAGAGCTCACATAACTCCTGTCTTCAAAGCTCTAGACTGGCTTCCGAATGAATACCGCTTCAACTTTAAAATTCTGGTGCTGACATTTAGAGCCCTGCATGGACAGGATCACTCTTATATCTGGGACTTGATTCAGGCTCACTTTTCTGCTCGCTGTCTGAGATCTGCTCAACAGAACATGTTAATGGACCCTCAAACCTGTTTTAGGACGAGAGGCGAAAGGTCCTTCTAGACTGTGGAATGCACTACTACTTGTATTTTATTTGGTGCTGTTTTTTTATTTTATTTTAAGGCTCTTATTTTACAGCACTTTGTGACGCATGTCTAAGAAATGTGCTATTTAAATAAACCTTACTTAATATCCAGCCCTAACTGTTTCCGAGAGAAGCAGCTGGCACTGCTGCAATGTATTTATTTATGTTTAAATGCAAAATAGTTGTGTGTCTTTAGGGTATGTTCTTTAATATTTATTTAAAAAAAAAGATCTGGTTAGGAGGTGCGTAGATATTCCAACATGTCAGCAACAGCCAGGTAAATTAATCCTCTTTGTAACTGAGCAAATTCTCTCAATGCTGAGCCCTACACATTGCTATATGTATGAGGACCATTTGTGTACTCCCACTGACGTCCATTTATTATAAACCTGAAACAACTAATCAGAATAAACGATTATTGAAATAATCGTCAACTAATTTAGTAATCGATTAGTCATGAATTAGAGTAAAAAGACTCTAAAACATGCCTCCAGCTTACAGAGCAACCCACTTAGAGAAGCAATTTTACCAAGTTTGTAAAAAATTTTATACAATTTACAATTAAAATTTTAAAAATATTTTCCATCCGTCAATATGCTCTATCCAGAACCAAAATTGTAAAAATTTTTATACAATTTGCAATTAAAATAAAAACAATATACAGAACTCCTCAAGTGGTAAAGTCTTAATTTCCCTATATTTTCTTTTGCAAATCGATAAATTGCTACAACAAAAAATGATATAGTAAAAAAAAAATGTATATATTTTAAAATATGCATTTTTAAATTTTAAAAATATTATAGATATTTTATATTTAAAATGTATTTTAAAATTGTATACTTTTGTATGACAAAAATTTTCATTTGTACAGCTATCATTTTAATGATTATAATAATATTTTCTAGAGGTCATCAAATGTCAGTTAATATCTGTTCATGCTGAAACTGTGAATTTCATATAAATTATAGTTGGCTAACCTATGAATATGAATAATTAAATTTTAACCTTGAGGAAATTCAATTCAAACAGGTTGCTACCACGCCTTCCCAAACAATCTTGGTGACCTGTATCTTTGCTTCTGATCACTAAAGGATGCTATTAGACAAACTGTACTTTTGAAATCCAAAAAATCATTAAAATGGTAGCGGCACAAATGAAAATTTTTGCTGCTCAAACCAGCACAAATGTAGCACAAACGTTTGACAATTTTGTCTGATTTGAAGAAGGTGGGGGGCTGGTTGACCTTTGATGACCTCTAGAAACATTTCTTATATCTTTAAAAAGATAGCGGCACAAATGAAAATTTTTGCTGCAAAAACCAGCACAAACGTTTGACACTAGCTTCGTCTGATTTGAAAAAGGTCGGGGGCCACCTTGACTCAGGTAAAAACTGGTTCTCAGTCAGAAGGCCAAACACACACGCACACACACACTCACAGGCTGCTAAGATGGCAGCAGTCTTACAGTCTGAGACTAATCACAGTCTGTATTCAGAGGGATTAGCTGCAGATAGCCTAGTTGGGCATTTCTGATTTTATCCCGTAGACATACAAACACAGCAAGAAGATTAAGGTTTTAAAAAGCATCCGCTGGCTGAATCAGGTCCTCACAGCAAAAAAAAAAGGAAAGAAACAGGGGAAAAGGGGTTGAAAGCTTAGTGGGCCTAAATAGCTGCGTTGTTGTATAAGTTTCTGCTAACTGATTTCTTTTCTACCTCAGTTTAAACAATTATTCACAATTATACAGCCCGCCATGTACAGTTACCCTACATGAAAGGAGCAAATTTAAACAGGTTTCTAGTTCAATCCACGGCCTGCTTTTCACACAGCGCAAACATCAAAGGCCCGGCGGCAGGGAAGTTTTATTCACTCATGTTTCCAACGCTTTTTACACCATAAAATACATTAGGTTGACTTTACATAGAAAAATATCCAAACTTGCTGATTAAAAAAAATTATTACAGCCAAAGAAATGTTAGTATTTTCAAATTATCTACCTAAAATTTGCAAAACCCAGCTAAAAGACAGACATTGTGAGAAGATTTCAATTCTTAGTTATAGTGATGACATTTAATGGTTAAATTTGACATGTAATCTTTCATTTACACTTTTATCTCTAAAACAATCAACCATTTAGGAACATTGAATAGATCCTATTAATTTTATCAGCAACCTTTGATGCATGGAATGAAGTGAAGTGTTTTTCCAGTTTATGTCAAATACTTGTTTTTGTTTAGCCGTAATTTTTGACTCACCGCCCAAGGGTACCGGAAGACAACATTATTTGCCGGACAAACTATTTTAATTTGTCATATTGTCCATAAATAAAGGCGTAGCCTTTCCTTCAGTGGCATGATCAGCGTAGAACAATATTTTTGTCTTTCTGTCGATGAAGCCATCATTGTTGCTGTGTTGTTTTGGGGCCTTAGACATGGACATCCAGTCAATGTGGGATTTACTGCGTTTGTGTTCAGTGATGCTCTCCAGTTTCACAGACTTACAGCCAGCCACAAGTTAGTGGTGTTTGTTTATTTTTGGCATATTTGCTGCATATTGAGCAGTTCTTTAGCTTACCATCGTCATAAATAAGTTAGTCTCTTGCAAAACAGTCTTCCTGAAAGTTGCATTATTCAATTAACTTTCTCTTCGCCCTGGGGCTGTAGATCCTTGCTACCCCTCCTTCTCATCAGCATGTTGTCTTTTAGAAATCTTTGCTCCAACTCTATAGTACCGCCTAGCAGCAGAGTTGTTGTTAAATGATGGGATGTGGGGTTCTACTCTCTGTAGGCACTTCTGTCTATTAGCATGGTAGGACCAAAGGGGAAGAGGGGAAGCTTACCCAAATTAAAGAAGAAAGGGCATTACTTAAACGACAAACATTTACTCGCCATGTGTCAAATGGTGCTCTGGTAATGACTCGCCAAGTGAAAAATTTAGTCACATTTGGCGTGTCTTAACTCTGGAACCTGGGTGTTGGTGCAGTTAAATCCTAAGTCAGGGGTCTGCACCCCAAACTGCTCAAAGAGCCACATTGGACCAAAAAAAAAAAAAAATAGATCTGTCTAGAGCCGCAAAAATGTAAAAGTCTTTTACGCGCCTCCTATGGCAACACGGGCTCCAAGTGTAATATCCCACTATAGAAAATGACTATTTCGGCTGAAATATATAATAAACATTCATGATTAAATGTTTATCCTGGAGCAAATGTCACATCATGAGGTGATGGAGGAGCAGTGAACGCTCTTCACCGAGCGGTTAAGGTTTTGTTGCATCCATAAAAACATGGAAACGCAATAAAGGAATATTTCTACGGTGGACGTGTTTCTGTAGGGAGGAGTTGATTGAGTCATAAGGAACCAAGCAGGAAACTGACATCCATCAGAGCAGTGCTCTCTAACCCTGAAATCCCACATCCTGTCACCATTGATTTTTGGTATGTTTTATATTATTAGGGTTTGGGGGAGCAAATGGAAGAAAGTTCCCATCCCTGCTTGATATTTTAACAGTTTCCCATCCTTGCAACAAAACTAGCAGCAGTAGTGGAGTTTGGAAATGCAATCCACTGCTTAAATCTATCTTTACGCTCCTCTAGTTTATCCAGAAGTTCTGCAGTCACACTTTTTCCCTTTTATGTTGTGGTTGGTTGTTGTGTGCATTTCTTTTGAATGATAACTTTTTAGCTTGAAGGTTTGTTAGTTGTGTATCCAATCACTGTTGCCATTGCTCCCATGGAAATATCTGTATTTGCTTAAATGTCTTAAACTATTCTAGGGGAGAAACTTTATTTCAGAAGTTCCTGGTGCTCATCTCTGGTTTTATGTTGAAATATCAGCAGCGAATATTTCTAATCATTGTGTGGAAAGCTTTGATCAAGAAGCTCATGACATTTTGAATCAAGCAAGAACACAGTAAAGTATCATTCTTTAGACCTGGATGTCTTCTGCAACATGTTTACGTTTGGTAATGTAAAACCTGCTTCGGCTTCTTTTTCTGCTCCAACCTGCAGGTGCGGACCTGTTTTCTAACTGCACTGAGGAGTGTAAGGCCCTGGGGCACTCTGATCGCTGCTGGATGCCTAGCTTTGTGCCCTCTGACGGGCGTCAGGCTCTAGACTACCGCAGCAACCTTCATGTCCCCGGCATGGACTCAGTCCCTGATACAGAGGTACTTGAAACCCAGGAGCAAATGACAAATAGGTCATTGTCCACATTTGGTAAAGAGATACCTGTCATTCACCACCATCCCCTAAATCACCTTAAACAAAACCATCCCATCAACTCCCATCACAGCTAATAAGAGCGGGAAGAGTTAAAAGCATTTCTGCCTATCTCCAGAGCTTCCTATGACACAGCATATTTAAGCAAGTATTCTGCTTGTTCTGGCCTAAAAAGTATTTTTTTCTATCTGGCAGTTTAAGAAAAGACTTCAAACTGGGTTTTTTTGGTAAAAATAAATTTTTCGATCTGCCCTCTTTTTCCAAGCTCTTCTGTCAGATGTCCGACTAACACTTTCGTATTACTCAGGCATCACCATTATCTTCCCTTGCATGCTGTTTTGCTTCATTTCCACACAATCGCCTAGCAGTTATAAAAGTTCTACATGCTCTCTTATTATGTCAGTTATAAATTGTGTGATGTAAAAACTTATCAATCATTTCCTAACAGTTTAGCCTGTCTCATGTGACAAATCATCTTAAAATAAACAGATCTGTCTGAAGAAAAATTTAAATCTGCAATGATCTGTTAAAAAAGGGAAAATAATCCTTTCACAAATACTGTAATAAAACTGTTTTTGATGCAGTTTTAGCATTCAGTCCTCTTGGGTTCAGTTATAGAGAATCTGAGACACTGTCACTGTCGCTACAAGCATGCTTAGAGGGAGGGATTGCTGAAGAGTCAATGAGTCGATGCAATCAACTGATTTTCCTTAGACAGAAAACTTTAAAGTGCCTTGAAATGACATGTGCTGTGAATTGGCGCTGTAGAAATAAACTGAATTGACCTAAATTATAAAAATTATTAATTTTAAATACCAGAATAAAATCTATGTAATGTAACATTACAAAATCATAATATTACATGAATGCAATCATAACTTTACGAGAATAAAGTCATAAAATGATGATAATAAAGTAAAATTTATGAGAATGAAACCTGAGTCCACTTTGTCTTACACATTCTGCCAAACATAGTCATTTGCACAATCGTTTCAAAGTTCTGATACTGATAGTAATTTAATGTTGTTGTGCTAAAAGACCTAATATTTCGTTATTTGTGAAACCGATGCCAAAGTATAACTTCACAAGATGCTCAACATTCCTCATTTTAGGGAAGAAAGTGCTTCTTGCAAGACTTTTCATTACTGTCATTATTGTTATAATGTTATGACTTTATTCTTGTATTTAGAAAAAAAATTAATCTCTAGCCTGGCCCTAATACTCCATTGTACATTTCAGATTAGAATTGTAAAGAGGTGAAAAGGACTTATAAAATCTAATTTCTAAATCTAAACCTTTGACATCTAGAGAGAGCCTGGAGAGACCTCTTTTATGTTTGCAAAATAAGCAAGCCTAATATCGGTGAGAATGCTAGTAATTAAAAGCTTTCTCTGATTGTGGAATCTAGCTTCTGTAAAAGAAGTAATTTCAGGAAAACATCCTTTTTAAGTCAGGGAAGAAAAAAAGAAGCAGGCAATAAACTTAACAGCTCATTCAGGCAACCTGATGCAGCTAAGGATAAAAAACAAAACAAAACAAAACTATTTAAATAATTGAGGACAAAGTGAAGAGAAAGAGAAAAAGCTAAGAAATTAGCTTTTCTAAACTCAATTCTAAGGCATCAGAGAGATACAACCTCAATGACTGCAATTTGGTGATAATGCCTACTTGTAATTTTTTCAAGCAGCCTTTGAGGAAGGCTTCTTCTCTTTTCACCTAAACAACTTGATGGTGTGATGCACCAGTTAGAAGTCTGCTGCCTACTGAGTCCCGTAACCCAAAAGCAGAGCATGCTGTTAGGAGCAGCAGGAAATAATTTCTCTGGCTTTATTTTTCTCTTCTTCATGTTAATTAAAAACAAACTGCTATTAAAAGGCTATAAGTATTTTTGTTTTTCTGGCTTTTATGACATTTTTGTTGATGATTTTGTTGACTTTACTGTAATCTCCATGTGAAAAAGTGCTTATTTTTACTTGCATGCATGGATCTGCATGCTAGCTGCCAGAGGTGTCAAGTAACAAAGTACAAATACTTATTTACTGTACTAAGTACACTTTTTAGGTATCTATAATTTACTCCATTACTTATTTTTCCTCTTACTTCTGACTTCTACTCATTACATTTTCTCACAAGTATCTGTACTTTCTATTCCTTACATTTTTAAAACAAACGTTACCAGGAAGCAGATTTCTCATCTCCATCAGAAACCACACATATGCTGGATGCTGATGGGGATTTCTTTATCTGTCATATTAAATTAAACGTTAATTTCTTCATGTTTTGCTCCTAAGAATTAAATGATAATATTGTGCATGCTCTCCTAAAGCTCGGAGATGAAGTCAGAGCGCAGCAATACGGGAGGAACAGCGGAGGTTGTAGGCTTTGCATTGCGCAGGAGGTCTTGAGCTCTGCGGGGCGGAGCGGAGGATGAGGGATTTCAGGGTAACAGGAAAAGAGGCGCGGTCCGCTAATCCGTTACCTCTGCATTAAACCGAAGCCAAGAGTAACGAGTAACGATTGTTTTAAAAATGTAAGGAATAGAAAGTACAGATACTTGTGTAAAAATGTATAGAAGTGATGTATAGAGTAGAAGTCAGAAGTAAGAAGAAAATAAGGAGTTAAGTATAGATACCAAAAAAGTGTACTTAAGTACAGTAACAAAGTATTTGTCTTTCGTTACTTGACACCTCTGGTCTCCTCCCATGTGGCGATCTGTTTGTAAATAAACAGCATGCTGCTGTAATAGCTACCATAGAGCTGATTATTATGTACATATTCCAAATATGTACATTTAGGTTTATCTCATGAAACAACCCTAATATATTAAGAAAAAGAACAAAAGTGCTTCAATATGAAATTAATGAAGAATACTTGCAGAATGAAAGAAACACATTGTTTTTTTGTTACAACATAACCTTAGAGTATTAATGCATACTGTACAGGCACTTACATTTTTCTTTACTTTTTTAACTTGGCTTATTACGTTTTCAACTTTACTTTTTACTTTTAAGTTAGCTTTTTAACTTGTTTTTCAAATTAATTTACAGTAGGTAACATAAATCAATGAATCATCTAATTCGTCAAATGTCTAAATAACATGAAAAGCCACGTAGTGGTATATTTTTCTAGACCTCCCTGAGGAATGGGGGGGGGGGGGGGGGGGCATTCATTGTCCATACATTGTCTAATCATCTACATTCCAACAACACCCCCCCAGCCCAATAAAAACAACAACAAAAAACACACAGGCACACAGACGTATATGGGCCTAGTGGTTAGAGCAGTGTGCTTATGTTCTAAGAAGGTTGCAAGTACCCCGTTCGATCCCCACAGCCTGCACTCTGGGTCCCTAAGCAAGGGCCCTTAACCCCACACTTCTTCCTGGGTGCTGCACAGTGGCAACCCACTACTCCTGACGGGGATCGGTTAAATGCAGAGAGTTCATTTCTCCATTGTGAGATCAATACATTTGAATTTGTATTTTATAGATACCTGAATATTCATGTCTCACCAGGATTTTGTTTGGTTTTTCTTCTTGTACAGCGAGGAAGAGGGTTTTCTAGCTCGTTCCGTGTGGACATACCAGAGACTGCGTGACTTTGCACAATCGCTCCCCCACAAAAGGCTTCAACAAGAATCCAGATCCTCTCCTTTGTTAAAGGGAAGTCCCATGGCTGCACACACAGGACTAAAAGGAGCCCCTAAACGAGCTGTTCCCAGGTTTTTTAAGCTTCCCTAATATTTAGTGTCAGTTTAACATGGAGAATGATGAGTATGAGGTGGAGGAAAACTAAGCAATGTATAGCCTTACTGAAGACTCATTTTCTCAGCTGGACTGAGAAACTCCCACTCCCCTCTTTAAAAAATTGATACAAACCAGAGGTCCAGGTTTGGAGAGAAAAGTTACAGGCATTCACTGACATTGTAGTTCCTCATACTGTGTTCCTGTTTACAGCACTGGTGTGGAAAAAGCAAGCAGAGGACTACATAGAGACCATGTAAATGAGAGAACCCTTTAGGCGTGCTCGCTCACGCAGTGAACTGTACAGCAGAATCATTGTGCATTTAAGATGCAATATCACTGTTTTAAGATTTTTCTATTCTGTCTTGTGGTGTCTCTGTTACAATTTACTTTAACCTGGTTAGAAAAGAAGTGTGCAAGATAATGGATTCTCTGTGTTCTTTTTTTTTTATTGAGTGGGTTTTTTTTTTTTTGGTTTACACATTTTTGAGTCTGAACCATCAGGTAGTTTCTATCATGTTCGGAAAGTGTTTATTGTACTATTTTAAAAACTTTGAGGCTTAATATAAAACTCTATATAAATTGATCTATATCTACTTGTTCTGACAGCGTGCGGTTTGTTGCCGTTTTTTGTTTTTTTTTATCTCAGAAGTCTTACTTTGCTTAAAGTGGCCATAAAGAAAGCATCTTTTTATCCACTGGACACATAACACAGACTTAACAGCCTTAGCATTTTAAAAAAAACAATCTTATTTTATATTATTTTTCCACTTTTGAATAATGATTAAAATAATTCTTAATATTTCAGAGTGAGATTTGTGTTCATTAGTGTCACGGTAACCAACACTTCTGGGATGAGTTCCTAAAACAATGAAATGATCCCATGTAGAGAGTTGTACACTAGCATTGGGGTTCAGTATACATATTTGTTTCCTACACATTACAAACACCAGTAACAGACAATAAATGGAAAATAAATAAAGCTATGTCTGGTCTCTTTTGTTTTTGCTTTTTTTGTTTGCACTCCTGCTTTCCTTGCAGAAATTATTAAACAGTAACAGCTATTTTTTAGTCAAAGACTGCTTCATAAAAATGTTTTCTTAGTTTACAAAAACGCCATGCATGATCTTTTGCTGTTAGCGTGTTAAGCAGTAGAGGATCGATGGATGTTCTTGTCTTTCTTTGGGCTCTGCCTTATATGTTCCTGTCTGCAGAAAAAGAGCAGCATATAATTTGCATTAAAGACAGCCGAGGATGTTCTTTTTTTGGGTGTTTCATTAAATTAAGTGGTATTCTGCTAATGTGTTTAAATGAGGACGTCCTACATGCTCATCCCCATTTTCACTTACTGGTGGTGAGTCTAACAGTGGAAAAATTGCAAATCTTTTGGAAAGTTAGCTTGTATGAGCGATATAAACAGCAATTTTTAAACAGAGCATGCTCAAGGAAAAGTGGGCTTGTGCACTCTCCCACAGGTGTTAAGTTGTTCCCTCTTGGGAAGGAGCGACTATTGACTGTGGCTGGCTGGATGTGCTTTCTTCATCCTCTGACATGGGAGCTCCCATGCTTGGCTGTGCGGTTCCCAGAAAGAGTAAAGTGCCTTGAGATGACGTGCTTTGAATTGGCGCTGTATAAATAAACTTAATTGAATTTGGAGTAGTTACAGGGTTGTGCATGTGCATTTTTTTACATTTGCGAAAATCCTCCATCATCCTTTAAATACTTTATTAAACTTCCTTTGCTGGGGTGTTTATCATTATTTTATCAAAGCAAATTTATGAATGAAGTAAAAAAAATACCTTTTATGATAAAAATGTAAATCTATAGAAACAAATATAACCAGATCGTCATATCTCCTTGGCAAGAATCTGCAACCTGTGGCCTTTTGAATTCTTTAATTTAAACTTAGGCCAAAAATGCCAAAGAATCAAGAAATAAAGTTGAAAATAAGAGACTATCAGTTGTCACCAAAAACAAGTTTCATTGAAAGCATTTAAATCAGAATTGTTCTTGTGTCATCATGCAATACAGATTCTCCCTCTTTGCTCAAACGAATGAAGGTTTGGCTGTGCAGAGGGAGGTAAGCCGCGAGCAAAAACAAAAAAAAACTGTGAGGGATAATAGATCTAAAAGCTGGAGGGGTTGTCTGGTGGAGGAGGGGGATGAACTGCAGTTACCAAAAGGCTGAAACTGTGATCCTTTTAAGTCAACCACTGATACTGAGGCATCCTTATAGGCCTGAATTAGGAATGCGGGGGTCTGCTGGGGTGTGTGTGTGTGTAGGGGGGTTGCTAATTCTCACCCTAGTTTTTGGGGGAAGGGTGGCATGGTACAAACTCTTAGGCCTCATTTTAACCCTTTAGAGGAAATATTTGGAAAATCAACGTCTCAAGCAAATAGTTTTATTGGATTCCTGGAAAAGACTGCTTTTTTATTTATATTTTCATCTGAAAAACTCACACAAAGAAAAGACAATAAGGAGAAATGTATTGATACAATTACTTGTCTTTGGTGCTCAGACCTCGGCAGGAACATAGCACTTAATTTTGATAGATATGCATTAAAAGGAATAAAGAATAAGGCCCACCAGGCCTGAAACTGGTGGTAGAGTGGAGATGGATGAAGTTGGTCAGTCTGTAGACTGCTGGTTAGCGAGACGGTATGCTGAGCTTTACTGGGAAATCCAGTGAATTGCGAGAGCTGATACTAGATCTTCTCTTAGGGACGTGGAAGATGGATATCTAGTTGGATAACACAGGTTGAAAGAACCCGTCTATGATGACCAAGTATGACGACAGAAAGAACCTCTGGCAGAACCAGGCCCAACATGGTCTTCTGCCAGACTGGTTAAGATGAGACAGGGAACGCAGTAAGAGTCTGGGAGGAATGGCACTCTGATGTAGCTTTTGCTATGAAGGTGTAGGAGGGGCTGGAGGTGGATTGAAACAGTGTCATCTGAATAACGTCACAGTGCATCCAACGCCTGCTCACAGGAGCAGACAGGTGCGTATTGGAGGCCTTTTAAGATGAGCTTTGGTTGCCAATTGGCTTTTGTGGAGGTGTGGTTCAAAGCTGATTGGCTGTGTCGCAGGTGGAACAATGAGTTTCTTCAGTCGCCCAGGCTCCATTTCAATCTGAAAAACTCAAACAAACAGAAAAGACAATCAGGAGAAATGTCTTGATACACTTACTTGTCTTTGGCGCTCGGACCTCGGCAGGAAACAGCACTTAATTTTGATAGATATGCATGAACAGGAGAAAAGAATAGGGCTGTTTCCCCTAAAAAAAATTGCTGAGCTTGAGGCCGATACGACAGCATGCTCAGAAGGCTGAGACTGAAATGAAAGTTAAGGAAAGTAGAACAGAAGAGTAGTAACAAAGGAGATGAGCCGCAAAGCCTTACAGAAAGGCCAGTGCCGCAAAGGCTTACCAAAAGAGAACCAGGGCCAGTTGCTGAGAAGGCATCACAAAAGTTTGTGAAGGGATGGTTAGATAAGGTGAAGTGAAGTGAAGTGATGTGACTGGTGATGGGATGATGAGGCGATGAATGATAGAAGGGAGCCTGGTATAAAACCATCTGACATGACAAATTAGAGGAGAGGTGAGTGATCGTTATAAACACAACTGAAATAATCAAACATTCAAATCTGATGAAGGATATAAATTAGTTTTGAAACAACCACCAGTATTTGTAATTAGTTAACCCTTATAGGCAGAGAGAACGTTGAACAGTTCGGAAGGATGAATGTTTACTCAGGGCGGATATATGAGGCATAGGCTGAAGACCGTCAGCTCTGTTGCTGAGAAACTCTGGGAGACACCACAGATTGCTGTTGTGGCTGCTCCATGAATGAATGGCCTGACGATGCAAGCTACAGCTAATAGGTAAACCTCAGTAAGCAAAGAATTAGAAATGATGAGGGTAGCAGCCATGAACTGGCATTCAAGTGTTAAAGGAATCCCCAAAAAGCTACGGATGGGGCATCATCCGTAAAATTGAAGCATGCTGCACACAGAATGATGAGTACAAATATTGCAGATCCAATCGAGAAGCAGTATAGAAAAGAAAAGTCAAAAGCCCTTAAACTGTGAACCTGTAGAAGGAGGAAGGAAATTGAATAACCAGATCAAGCAGCCCGGAATGAAAGTGATGCTGGGGATGATGGCAATATAGATGACAAAGCAAAAATAGCTGACCAAGCAAGGAAACAAAGACACTTGAAAATAACGATGCAGTGATGACTGTGGTGGTAACAGTAATGAAGCCGTGGCTGAGCGCTCTGGCCCACCACAACGACAGATGAGCTCTACGTAGTGATGAGGTACAGGTGCGAGCAGAGAACACACGCCCGTGCAGCAATAAGCTGGGGAAATTATATGCGAGCAAAGATGAGCTGGGAAAGTGAGATGGGGACGCAATGATCTAGCAAACCTGCAAGCCACGATGACCGAAAACGAAACAAGCAAGGCGCGATGTTAAGCTAAATACGTAATCCATGATGTTAAAGGGTTTGAAGCGAATTGCCTTGTGATGCGAACGCATGGATGGGTTTAGGTGCGATGTGCCTGGAGCAATGAGCTGAGGGGCCGAAATGCACCTGCTGCGATGAAAAGAGTGCCATAAGCGCCGCAGCCATGGTTAAATGCCCGATGCAACATCAAGTGCTGCGGTAATGGATAAAAGTAGCATGTGTTTGCCGCAATGGGCGCAATGGAACGCCCGCCGCGATGGTAGAAGGCGACATATAATTTCCGCCGCGATGCTGCCAGCATAAACGCCCACAATGATAGGTGTCAAAAGGTGACTGCCGCTATGCTAGATGGTGGCATAAATGCCCATTGCGATGCTTCGCCATAAACACCTACGATGATAGGCACCCGCCGTGAAGATGAAAGGCACCATGATAGCATGAGAGCCTGTAGCGGTTGAGAAAGGCTGCCAGAAACTTCCGCCACAACAGATAAAACAAACAGATAAAGACAAGGGTGCTGAGAGCGCCTGTGCAATGGGAAGACGGGAAAAGCTGCTGCGATGGATGGAGGGCACCAATAGCGACTGCAGTGATTGCAAAAGGGGAGCGTAGGTGCCCGCCACAAAGGATGGAGGGCACCCTGAGCACCTGCAGTGGTAGGAAAAGGCACCATGAGCACCTGCAGCAGTGGCAAAGGGCACCATAACCACCTGCCGCAGATAGAGGCCGTCATGACACCAGTGATGAGAAAGGAATGCCATAAGTGCTTGTTGCGATGGATGGAGGGTGCCTAGTCCGCCCGCCACAATTAAACGCAATTAAACAAAGTTGCGCTTTGCTTTATGTAGTTTTTCTTAATGTAGTTGCGTTTTGCTTTATGTAGTTTTGTTTTCCTTAATGTAGTTTCGCTTTGCTTTATGTAGTTTTGTTTTTCGTAATGTAGTTGCGTTTTGCTTTATGTAGTTTTGTTTTTCTTAATGTAGTTGCGCTTTGCTTTATGTAGTTGCTATTTCCTTAATGTAGTTGTGCTTTTAGATTTGTAGTTGCAGTTTGCACTTCAGGGCCACCGTAAAACATAAACAATTGACGAAAAATAAGTGGTTGTTAAAATCACTATTAAGGTAAAAGCAAGTGTCGCTAAAAATCGTAAATGAGGAGCTTGATAACATGTAGTTAATCATGTGACAGTACATAAAATTGTTAAATGAACGTAAAACACAGTGAACTTTCGAAATAGAATCAGCAACTACTCCACAAGGCTAGAAAATGACCATGATACAGTTTAAAAGTAATAAAAATCCCCACCAATAATTTCCGCTCTTTCCGCTGATTTACTTAAGCCAACAGTAACTGAGGTTTGGTGCTGCTGTCTGTGTTCAGAGCGTTTTTTTGTCCGCGTTTTTTCCTCGCCCTCCCGCTGCTCTCGAGTCCCTCCTCTCGGTGAAATATAATCGGATCCGTCACTTTGGGATATAATATTTGGCATCGCTATTCAGTTCGTACAGAGTAGCTACGCGGATGAGAAGAGATACCATATATGGCAAGCCGTTTTAACATACAGTCTGTTTCATCTGACCCCCATATGGCAAGCCACTTTAACATAAATTCGCAGCAGCACTCAGTGAATTTTAACTGGCAAATCCTCCGATATATGTAAAAGTTAGGAGGCGGGTTGGTTAAAACAATAATCAGAGATGCCCCTGAAAAATCTGTTACACATACACATACAGACATTTTTCAGCTGAGAATGGCAGCAGATTGTACTTTTATACGAGTTAAAAAAGCTGGGCTTCTCAGGACCATGCTGATGAAGATTCTCAGTCATCCAGGTCATAGTAATTTCGTAAAAGTAAAAAAAAAAAAAAAAAATCCACTGGACTTGGTTTCCAAAAGCTTCCTGGAGGGGAAGCGAAACGTCTTCAAACCTTGGAAACCAAGTCCATTGGATTGTTTTGAAACTTTTACGGAATTCTCAGGACCATACTCAGAGTTACAGATTAAATTAACTACAATTATAAAATAATTGTATTAACGACTGCAGAGCTTCTAAAGATCCTGAAAATGATTTTCTCAGGCATCATTTTATTGGTAGACAGGTTTATAAATCTGTTTCTAAGCAGAGTAGAGACACAATTAGGGACAGCTGCAGATTTAAAGGCAAATCAGATTTATTGGGATATGCAACAGGCAATAGAATATATCTCCAAGTTTACAAGAACAAGTAAGCAATGCTAAAATAAAATTCAACATATAACTTTGTCTTTTGTAGTTCAACGAGACTCAGAAATAGCTGCGCCAGCAACCCAGAGACAGCCAGACTCACAGGACACAGACTTAAAATTAAAGTATAAGAAACCTACAAGAATTAAAGTTCAAATAATACAAACCAGTGCATTAATGAATTTTGAAATATAAGGTTCAGTACATAGACTTTGACTGTCAATGAAACATGGGATAAATTTTTAAATTAGATTTTGCTGCTTGTGAAGGAGGATCATCACTGATGCAGCTTAAAGGGAAGCCATGCATGGATGGATGGATCTGAAGTTGTGTCCAAACTTGGAAAGCAGGATATATTGCTGTTGGCATTGGTATCGGTTGTTGTTCGTCATTTTTTATACATTAATGTTTTTTAGCCCTTTATAAAATAATGCACTAAAGGCAGGCATCTGTCTATAACTATAAATACCACAAATGTGTTGTGGTTCTCTTGTGTTCTCAACAATAGTTAAGCATTCAATAAATATATGTTTTTCAGCTCATTTTTGGAAAATACAAACTCTATTAAAGCATTCGGGTTGAAAAGCTGTAGGTCCATCAGCCTTAGAGCGCCCTCACCAACTTTTATCTCAAAGTTACACCCTTGCGTTAGACCAAAGCGTATTCAAATATATTTAAATATTGGGTTTAAATTTTTTTATTAAATCAGTGACAACGGAAAACAACTACTTTCCACAAAACTTCGGTTTTTAATTTCAGACTTCCTAAAAATTGATAGTTTTTTTTTTTTAGGATCTATCTGCTCCACTCAGTGGAGACAGAGGTCTGTTTCCACTGCTGCTGGTCCTGGTGGAGGTTTCTTCATGTTGCAGTGGAGTCTTTCTCTATGCTTATCCTACTTCTTTCTGAAAAACTCACATTTTATTGGTATTTGATACAAAGAATGTAATGGAATATTGAAATACTTTTTTTTCCAAAGCAGCAGCTGCAGTTCAACACATGACAAATGCAGGATCAAACCTGGCATTTGGTTATTCTGCAGAGACTCTGAACAGTGACCTCATAAACCACACATTTAGAACGAAAATGAAATAAAACAAAACTAACAAGTCTATTTTTAACTTGTAAGGAGTAGAGTAGATATAATTGCAATAAAAAAAGGAATAGAAGTAAGAAGTTTTCAAAAACAAAAAAGATTACACCTGTAAAGTTCCTCTTCCCTTCATAAAAGAAATATCATCCCAGCGGTGGGTGTCCCGAGCCTGTAACATTATTAATGACCCCTCACACCCCCACCATGGACTGTTCTTAGTTCTCTCTCTTTGTTCAGTTTCCCATAAATACAGTCCTTGTGCAGTTCCTCAGTGCTGGTTCCTCGTCTAACTTCCTCCAACTCCGTCTCACTGTGTCTTCCTTGCCCTGATTGTTTTCCCGTTATGTCTCCATGGTTTCTGGGTTGTTTTTCCTTTTTCTTTTTTAATTATTTCAGATTTCTGCCTTGGTCGTTTGTTTACCTTTCACTAACTCTACAAAAACTCACCTCTGCCTCCCTGCCTCTGCATTTGGGTCCTCAAACCACAACCAAATCCTGACAAAGAGACTTCAAAGCATTGGACGCAGGTCCAGCATATTCCACAACAGTTTCTTCCCCGCTGCAATTAGACTGCTGAATGTTTTGTGAAATGGGTTAATATATTGTTCAGTGGTGTCAAAAGTTCACACATTTGTTACTTAAGTATAGATAGTGCAGTTTCAAAACACTCTGGTAAAAATGAAGTATCAAGTTAACCTCTTTACTCAAGTGAAATTGAAAAAGTATGTATTCCAAAAATTACTTATAGTATAAAATTATCTCCCAATACGCTCTCGCCTTTTTCTGAATCTGAGTTGTATCTGAATTGTATTTTTGTATTGAATTGAATCTGAATTGTAGCATGGCATAGACAATTCACATTTGCAGTTTGAAGAACACCTGCTTGCTTCTGATGATTTCCTTTAGCTAACCAATGAGTGTTTGTGTTATATGACTCATCCAATTACACTAGTTTTCACTAGATGTGGATGAAGCCAATGATCTGCATTGGATGGCGCACATGACGTGAAATAAATATTTATAAACATTAAACCGAAGCCAAGAGTAACAAGTAACGTTTGTTTTAAAAATGCAAGGAATAGAAAATACAGATACTTGTGGGAAAATGTAATGAGTAGAAGTCAGAAGTAGGAAGAAAAATAAGTAATCGAATAAAGTATACACTCATGGCCAAAAGTATTGAGAATTACACAAATATTATATTTTCACATGATCTGTTTTCCTCAGGTTTTCATGTGTGTATGTCAGATGTTGTCATCACATACAGAAATACAATTGCAAACATATTATGAGTAACAAAAGCTTTTAATGACAGAATCAGTTAATGCAGCAAGTCAATATTTGCCGTGTTGACCCCTCTACTTCAGGACCTCTGCTATTCTCCCTGTCATGCTCTCAATCAACTTCTGGACCAAATCCTGACTGATAGCAGTCCATTCTTGCACAATCAATGCTTGCATTTAGTCAGAATTCCTAGGTTTTCGTTTGTCCACCCGTCTCTTGATGATTGACCACAAGTTTTCAAGGGGATTAAGATCAGGGAAGTTTCCAGGCCATGGACCCAAAATCTCTATGTTTTGTTCCCTGAGCCAGTTAGATATCAGCTTCGCTTTATGGCAAGGTGCTGGAAAAGGCATTGCTCATCAACAGACTGCTCTTGGACGGCTGGGAGAAGTTGCTCTTGGAGGACATTCTGGTACCATTCTTTATTCATGGCTGTGTTTTTAGGTAAGACTGTGAGAGAGCCGACTCCCTTTGCTGAGAAGCAACCCCACACATGAATGGTTTCAGGATGCATTACAGTTGGTATGAGACCAGACTGGTGGTAGCGCTTACCTCCTCTTCTCTGAACAAGGTGTTTTCCAGATCTCCCAAACAATCTGAAAGGGGATTGATCAGAGAAAATGACTTTCCCCCAGTCCTCAGCAGTCCACTCCCTGTACCTTTAGCAGAATATCAGTCTGTCCCTGATGTTTTTCCTGGAGAGAAGTGGCTTATTTGCTGCCCTCCTTGAGACCAGGCCTTGCTCCATGAGTCTGCCTCACAGTGTATGCAGATGCACTCACACCTGCCTGCTGCCATTCCTGAGCAAGCTCTGCACTGCTGGTAGCCCAATCCCACAGCTGAAACACTTTTAAGAGATGGCCCTGGTGCTTGCTGGTCTTTCTTGGGCACCCTGGAGCCTTTTTGGCAACAATGGAACCTCTCTCCTTGAAGTTCTTGATGATGCCATAGATTGTTCACTGAGGTTCAATCTTTCTAGCTAAAATTCTCTTTCCTGTAAGGCCATTTTTGTGCAGTACAATGATGACTGCACGTGTTTCTTTAGAGATAACCATGGTTCATAGAAGAGAAACAATGATACCAAGCACCAGCCTCTTTTTAAAGTGTCCAGTGGTGTCATTCTTACTTAATCCTGACAGATTGATCTCCAGCCCTGTCCTCATCACCACCATCATTATAAAAACTGAAGCAGTAGACTTTGTAAATATATATATATATATATATATATATATATACAGTATATATATATATATATATATACATGGCGGTGTTCTGCCAGACTGGTTAAAAGTGAGACAAGGAAAGCAGTAAGAGTTTGGGAGGAATGACACTCTGATGAAGCTTAAGCTACAATTGTGGAGGAGGGGCTGGAGGTGGGTTGAACTGTGTCAACTAAATGAAGTCACACAGCACATCCAATGCCTGCACACAGGAGCAGACAGGTGCGTATCAGAGGTCTTTTAAGATGAACCGATTGGCTTTTGTGGCGGTGTGGTTCAAAGCTGACTGGCTGGGTCGGAAGTGGATAAAAAGTGGATAAAACTAAAGCAATTAGTTTCTTCAGTTGAACTTCCGTCTAGGCTCCATATACAGCACTGGTACTTTATCAACAGCCAATGTCACACCGTGACATCACAAACTAGCAGGGGTGGACTGGGACAAAAAATCAGCCCTGGCATTTTGGACTAGACTGGCCCACCACATTTTTTTTTGGTGTACTGAATGTGTATACCAACTGTGCAATACTAATTGAGGCCAGGTTAATGGACTTTCAATTAGTGAGAGTGGACACTTCCAAACTCTTAATTTGTTAACACTGTAAAATGTAAACTCCACCACAGCAACAATTCTTAGATCAGGGAGAGAGAGAGAGAGAGAGAGAGAGAGAGAGAGAGAGAGGTCACAGTCAATCACAAATATTATCACGTTATATCATCATAAGAAGTTATTGTAAGTTGCTCATCAGATCTATTCAGTCTTCTAGATACTGTAGGGTAACATTGGACTACTGTGCACTCATTGTGGAAAAAATGATGCCAATGACAAAATGATGAACCATTAGAAATCCTGTCAGAGAGGATGCACTCAGTGTAGGCTACAAAAAAATCATCATTAGCCACCAGTGCTAGCTTGAAGTTTATGGGTAGCAGCACCTGTGTTTACTAAACTAACTTTACCATGGAACATTAACCAAGATATTTTAAATTGGAGTTATTTTATCATATTCATCAAGGGGTTGGTTGGTTTATCCTATGATCATTACCAGACATCCCAAGTTCCAAAAACTCATTTCATCGAGATGCTTATCCCCCAACCGCCTGCCCCCTGGGGACAACAAACCCACACAACAGTAATTTCTTAAACACTAAACAGAACAGTATTGGTCTTTTATTTTTAATACTTTCAATCTTGTAGCCTTGAACATCAGTTGTGCTTTCTGTTTTTCATGGAACTTCAGCATACAGTGCACCTCGCCACGGTGTCATCATTCCTCACCATGGCCGGTTCTAGACAGAGGCCAACGGGGGCCAGTGCCCCTATAGAACATTTCCTGGCCCCTGTTATGGCTCCTGTACTGAAGACATAATACTTAAAATATATTCTAATGATGATCTGGGCTGGAACAGACATGATTACTGATAGGTCATTTGGATCTATTTCATTCTTTTCTTTACAAATTCTATTTTACTAATTATTCAAAAACAGGTGACTGCCAGAGAGTAAACCTGGAGAGATTCCCAGAACTTCCGGGAGACTTGGGATGTCTGCATTACATAGTTCGGGGCTCTGAAAACTGTCCGGCTTACCACAGGTTCTACTACTGCAGCAGCCACACTGACATCATGTTCACTACTCGGTTCGCCGTCGCCTCCACTACAACCACCACCACCATCATATTTTACATCAGACACCGGAGCAGATGAAGGGCCTGCTGTTGAGAACATGTCAGTCAGGTTGACACATTTCGCAGCGTCCGTTTGAAGAACTCGTTTCTTTTTTGGCGCAGTTTCTCTGCGCCTCTCTTGCGTTTCTTATCCATTACTACTGTGAACACCGCTGCACAAAGTTCCAATGGAGAGTGAAGGTGTTTTTCTACTTTATGCATTATGCAAATATAATGAGGCTGATATAATAATAATAATAATAATAATAATAATAATAATAATAATAATAATAATAATACATATTATTAATATACATGTCGGGTCTGCCGACGCAAACAGCACTTCGGCCCACCAGGCAAATGTCCGGTACGCCCGATTACCAGTCCATGCCTGCAAACTGGTAGGTGGCAGTAGTGTTCTTTTTCCAGTAAAGCACATTCAGATGAAAATTACTGTTAGTTAAAAACACTTATCATTTATTGAACAGCATTAAATCATTTCATATTTAAATTACTTTCAGAAGTTTGAATTCTGAATATGACTGGACTTTTCGTTTAAAACGTGAATTTAGAAAGAAATTCGGCATTCAAATATAGGTTTCCAAATAATGTGAAGTGGTGGTGCATAGAGGGGTGTGGGTCCTTTTGTCGCTGTGTAATGAGGGAAGTGCTATCGGAGCTGCACCATTTTGACTGAGGATAAATGTTACAGCAAGACCAAGTGTAGTTTAATCATATCTATTTTCCTGTTAAATTGAAGTTATTGTTTTTGACCTCCACTCAACACTAATCTCTCACAAACCCGAAACTTTAATTTCCATTTGCATTTATGCACAAAAGCTCCTAATGGGAAAAACCATTAGAGTATAATGAAAGATAAATTAAGAAGAAAAAAAGAAGACATTTGTAATTCTCCCAGTGAGAACATTGGGAGAGGCAGATGCTGAAATAAAGAATGTCTTTGCTCTTTATATCTTCAGTGTATAGCATACTGAGGGATTCAAATTCAGGAGGCGATTGTGATAGCAACTTTCAAAGTCATTCACTTACCAAAGGCATAGAGGATTAGAAGGACACTGATCTTTTTCTTTGCTTTTACAAATGACTCTGGACCATGAAAAGGTGCTGGGAAGAGTTGAGGAAATTCTTCAATTTGCTTTTTTACACTTAGGATATTGTCTGCAGGAGAGTTGAAAATAGCCTCTTCATTTGATGGAAATGGTTTTCTGAGTTCGAAAAACATCTCATAGTAGTGACTGATGTCATATTAAGAATAAAATAAATCCATTAGCCACTGCAGCCTTCTTGGTTTATGGATTTTTCTTTAAAAAATGATTTCAGAAAAAAAAAACACAAAAAATATCAGATTACAGTTTTTCAAAATTTCTCTGTCGAAACATATTTTTGTTTTAATTTGCAGATTACAAATAAAACGAAATCATTTAAAACAACAACAAAAATAAATGAAAATAACTAAAGGCTGTTTGTTTAAATTCCAGACCGGATTTGGTCAGATATATAACATATAACAGAGTGTCGTTGTTCTGATCTGAGCAACTTTGTCAGAATAGCCTATGGTAGTAGTCTAGTTAGCTATAGCTATTTAAAGCAATACCCAAACTGCTGACATAATTTTTAGTGGTTTGATAGTATACCCTTTATCCTACCAATTTGATATATAGAGACAGCAGGCTTAAATCGTAGCAGCCACTCAATTTTCAATTCAATTCAGTTTATTTATATAGCGCCAAATTCACAACACATGTCATCTCAAGGCACTTTACAGTTAAACCAGATCATACAGTCAAATTGATTCAAAGTTTTCTATCTAAGGAAAACCAGTTGATTGCATTGACTCATTGACTCAAATACAATCCCTCACACTAAGTATGCTTGTAGCGACAGTGGAGAGGAAAAACTCCCTTTTAACAGGAAGAAACCTCCAGCAGAACCAGGCTCAGTGTGAGCGGCCATCTGCCGAGGCCGACTGGGGTTCAAGGAGACAGAAGCAGAGATACAAAAAGCAGCTGTAAAAGGCGGCCCCGTCCAGGAAACACACAGCCAGGCAGACGAGCTCCAAGGCAGCTCCCATGCCAGAGGATGAAGAGAGCACATCCACCCAGCCACGGCCAGAGAAACAGGACCACACTGGAAAACAGGCCGATCTCCAACATCTACAAACAAGGGTGTTGATGGAAGCAGCACAGCTGATGTTTCTTTCCTGGGTGACATCACAGCCAAACAGGAACAGACGAGGCAAAGCTACTCTGAGGAAAAGCAGAGAGAGCAGAACGTTAGAGATTGAACAAACAGATTCTGCAGAATATGAGAACAGAGAAAGGAAAGTTTTAAGCCTAGTCTTAAAAGTAGACAGAGTGTCTGCCTCACGGACTAAAACTGGTAGTTGGTTCCACTGGAGAGGAGCCTGATAACTAAAAGATCTGCCTCCCATTCTACTTTTAGAAATTCTAGGAACCACTAGTAAACCTGCAGATTGAGAGCGAAGTGCTCTGTTAGGAACAGAAGGAACAATCAGATCTCTGATATAAGATGGAGCTTGGCCATTTAAGGCTTTATATGTGAGAAGGAGGATTTTAAATTCTATTCTTGATTTAACAGGAAGCCAATGAAGAAAAGCCAGGATAGGAGAGATATGATCTCTCTTTTTAATTTTCATCAGAACTCTGGCTGCAGCATTTTGGATCAGCTGAAGGCTTTTAACTACAGTTTGTGGACTTCCTGGTAGTAAAGAATTACAATAGTCCAGCCTTGAAGTAACAAATGCATGGACTAGTTTCTCAGCATCACCCCTGGACAAGAGATTTCTAATTTTTGCAATGTTCCTCAGATGAAAGAAGGAAATTCTAAAAACCTCTTTGATATGGGATTTAAATGACAGGTCCTGATCAAAAATAACACCAAGATTTTTTACTTTATTATCTGAAATCAGTTTAATCCCATCCAAATGAAGTGACTGGCTAATCAGCTTCTTTTTCAGAGACTCTGGTCCAAAGACTATAACTTCTGTTTTGTCTGCATTCAGAAGCAGAAAGTTAAGAGTCATCCAGGTTTTTATGTCTTCAAGACATGCCTGTAATCTATGTAATGGGTTAGCTTCATCTGGATTTATAGACAGATATAGCTGGGTATCATCAGCATAACAGTGGAAATTAATCCCATGCTGTCTAATAACTCTACCAATTGGGAGCATGTATAAAGTAAAGAGAATTGGTCCTAGCACTGATCCCTGTGGTACTCCACAGGTAACCTTTGAGCGTGTTGAAGATCTATCATTAACATAAACAAACTGAATTCGATCAGATAGATAAGATTTAAACCAGTCTAGTGCTGTTCCTTTAATTCCAACAAAATATTCAAGTCTTTCTAAAAGAATATTATGGTCAACTGTATCAAATGCTGCACTAAGATCCAACAGGACGAGCACAGATACAAGTCCATTATCTGAGGCCATGAGAATATCATTAGTGACTTTCACCAGAGCTGTTTCAGTGCTATGATGAGCTCTAAAGCCAGACTGAAACTCTTCAAAAAGTTCATTTTGGTGTAAGTGGTCGCAAACCTGTTTGGCAACTACTTTCTCAAGAATTTTGGATAAGAAAGGAAGATTGGATATAGGTCTATAATTAACCAAGTCATCTGGGTCAAGAGACGGTTTCTTAAGCAGAGGTTTAATTACAGCAACCTTAAAAGCTTTAGGTACATATCCCTGTAACAGAGATAGATTAATCACATCTAAAATGGAGGAGGAGATCAAAGGGAATACCTCCTTAAATAACCTGGTTGGAACTGGATCTAACATACAAGTTGAAGACTTAGATGAAGACAATAATTTTGCTAATTCAGAAAGTTCAACTGGATCAAAGCAGTCTAAACCCGGTTCAGATTCCATGACTACCTCAGGTACAATCGCGGATAGAGGAGTGCTTATGATCTTATTTTTAATAAGATCAATCTTATTTATAAAGAATCCCATAAAATCATTGATGCTAAGAGCAGGTGGAATGGACAGTTCAACAGAGCTTTGGCTCTGGGTGAGTTTGGCAACTGTATTAAAAAGAAATCTAGGATTATTCTTATTCTCCTCTATTAATGAGGAGATGTATGCTGCTCTTGCTTTACAAAGGGTCCTCTTATACAGCAGTAAACCATTTTTCCAGACTAGGAAGGACTCCCGCAGGCCTGTGGAGCGATATTTTCTCTCCAGTTTCCTAGCATTTTGCTTCAAAGTACGCAGCTCTGCATTAAACCAAGGAGCAAGCTTTCTATTTTCAACGGTTTTCATTTTCAATGGAGCTGCGTTGTCTAAGGCAGTACGCAGAGAACTAGCAACCCCATCAACAAAATCATCAACCTGTGAAGGGGAATAAGCTATGCTTTTGCACTCTGCAGCACTGCTCAGCGACACAGAGGAGAGAGAAAGTGAAGCAGATTCTTTAAAATTTATAACTGCACTATCTGATAAAGATCTACTAAAATTGAGCCTTCTTTTGGGGGTGGAGAACTCTGTTAAAGTAATCCTGAAGGTTATTAGAAAGTGGTCAGAGAGGACAGGGTTGTGAGGAAATACTGTTATTTCTTCACATTCTATGCCGTATGTCAGAACAAGATCCAAAGTATGAAGATGAGAATGTGTGGGACTATTCACATTTTGAACAAAGCCAATAGTGTCTAAGATAGCATTAAAGGCTGCTCTTAAGCTATCGCCTTCAATGTCAGCATGGATGTTATAATCTCCCGCTATGATGACCCTGTCAGTATTTAATACCAAATCAGAAAGGAACTCTGAAAACTCATCTAAAAATTCAGAGTAAGGACCTGGCGGACGATACAAAGTTACAAAAAGAAGAGGTTTTCTTGCCTTGAAATTTGGATGAGGGAAATTAAGGGTTAAATGTTCAAAAGAGTTGTAGGTATTAACTGTTTTGGGAGTAATCAGTAAGTCAGACTGGAAGATTGTTGCTACTCCTCCTCCTCGCCCAGAACTTCTGGGTATGTGAAAATTTAAATAGCTTGAAGGAGTTGCCTCGTTTATGCTCACATAATCCTTTTGCTGCAGCCAGGTTTCTGTAAGGCAAAACAAGTCAATGTGATTATTACAAATCAAGTCATTAACTAGCAGACTTTTAGAGGAAAGCGATCTTATGTTAAACAGACCGCATTTAATTGTTTTAACTTTTTCCCCAATTGGAGTTATTTTGATTTTAATTAGATTATCATGATTTACTCCTTTGGGAATCTTTGCTAATTTATTAGATTTTGGTCGTGGGCAAGACACTGTCTGGATGGAGTAAAAAGTGGGTAACAGTAGAGAAGCTGCAGAGATGTGTGTTAAACTACAACTCTGCTTCCTGGTCTGCACCCTGGGTGGTCAGGGTTTTGGAGGACTAATAAATGTGGCCAGATTCCTAGAAAGAAGAGCTGCACCATCCAAAATGGGATGGATGCCGTCTCTCCGAATCAGACCAGGCTTTCCCCAAAAGGATTGCCAATTATTAATGTAGCCCACGTTGTTTTCAGGACACCACCTAGACAACCAGCGGTTGAATGACGACATGCGGCTAAACATGTCATCACTGGTCAGATCAGGTAGGGGACCAGAGAAAATTACGGAGTCCGACATTTTTTTGGCAAACTTACACACCGAAGCAACACTAATTTTAGTGAACTCCGATCGGTGTAACCAGGTGTCATTACCGCCAGCGTGAATAACAATCTTACTGTATTTAACCTTATCCTTAGCCAGCAGTTTCAGGTAGGATTTGATGTCGCCCGTTCTGGCCCCCGGCAAACATTTGACTATGGTCCCTGGTGTCTCTAATGCCACGTTTCTGACTATGGAGCTGCCAATCACCAGAGTGGGCTTCTCAGTGGGTGTGTCACTGAGTGGGGAAAACCGGTTAGAAACGTGAACGGGTTGGTGGTGACCAGTGGGCAGAGATCCACGACTACGCTTTCTGCGTACAGTTACCCAATCGCCTGGCTGCTCAGGCACTTTTGGAGGACAGCTAGGTGGGGGGCCTACTTTAACTCCTGGATGTTCAACAGCCTGAAGCCTGGATTCTAACTCTGACACCCTCGCCTCCAAAGCTACAAAAATACTACACTTATTACACATCCCATTATCACTAAAGGATGCAGAGGAATAACTGAACATCTGACACAGAGAGCAGGAGAGAGGAGAGGAAGAAGGAAGAGTTGGAAAAGAGTCGAGGGAGAGAGAGAAGCCATAGCAATGCTAAGCTAGCGCTAGCCTAGGCTAGCTACTCATTACTACCAGAAATAAAACCGTGTGAAACTGACAAGTGCTCAGTAGAAAAGTGCAGCAGAAGGTGCTATGTTTTAAAGTAGTCAGTTAGAGTTACTTAGATACAGAGATATCAAAGAGAAAATAACTTAACTTCAGATGGAGTTCCTCCACGGCACCAGAGAGGGGTTACAGACACCATGCCACTAATTATTTTGACCTGCCATGAACAGTGGCAGTGGCACCGGCCACTGATTTTCATGTCCTGCCACGCCACCGGAGCGGGTGCCAGACAGGCTGCCAGATTTCCATGATTGCAGTGGCATCTGGTAGAGACCCTTCCAGCTGGATCTAATTTTGGCACTTTCTGCACTTTCACTGGCATAAGACTGCCACAAAGTCTGACTAAGCCGACAGGCCACCTGCCGCACTTCTATTGCTATTTATGGGTAAACCATTTTTTATAAATTCCTGTTAGTCTATAACTACTTCCAAATAATATTTTATTCATATTATATCTAATAATAGCTTGTGGAACTTTTGCCAGCCAACTGCCATAAGGTGTGACAGTGCCCATCCACTATAACTAAGTCGGCAGGCCACCTGCTGCACTTCTTTTGCTGTTTATTGGCAAACGGTTTGATCTTGGGTTTATTTAATACCTGTTCTATATTTAATTTAAATTTTGATGGTAACAATAGACATTTTTAAAAAAGCATTTAAAACATTTAATGTATTTATTTTTAACCTGCTAAGCTATTTATAGTCTTTCTTCTCCTTAATTTGTAGTTATTATGAAAGATATTATGCTGGCATCTTCATAGCACCCAACTGCAACTGACTTCTTAAGTGTGGCAGCTTATTTTCAGGTGATTTGTTTTATTACCACATTCCTTTTTCTCACAAGAGGTCAAACCACTCACACAGTTGCCCTATAACTTAAACATTACTTTTTTTAAGATGTTTAATAAATTATGTGAATTTAGCAAATCATTCATTTAAAGTAAATATAGAACAGGCATTAAATAACCCCATACTGAAACTGTACATAAACAGCAATAGAGACACCTTGTGGAAGTTGACTATAAGTAAAAGTGCTAATATTGGCTCTGTTCTATTTCATGATCTGCGTCCTTCAAAGATGCACTCTAAGGCTCGGTTTGAAATCCTGGGCTGCATCCTCCAAGGACGCAGTCTACCTAGACTGGATCCTTCGAAGTCCGTGAAAATAAGGAGACCGGAAGTGTTTTGGCTGTGAATTCGAACAGATCTACCCTTCGGCGGGTTTTACCGCTGTAGGCTCTGTTGCTTAGCAACCGTGAAAGCTGACGCACAAAGCAGGAAAAGAATGAAAACCGAAGTTTTCAAAACTGTTTGTTTATTTATTTATTTTTTATTATAAAGTCAACAAAGACTACACTCACAAGAATCCAGAGTGGAATAAAGGTTCCAACCACCGGGAGCAGGAACAAATAAAAGCATGTTGCTGCTATTTTTTATATATCCATTACTGTAAAAATGTCCAAAGCTGCATATTGGTTATTTAATCTCCAGTTTTATATCGTTAAAACACTTTACAGTATTTTATTGTTTATCTTTTAACTCTTACCTATTATGTTAGTCTTATACATTTTTCTAAGGTCCACATTTGTGTGACCATTTTCAATAATCTTTCTGCTGCTGTAAATTTGCCCATTGTGGGACAATAAAGGGATTTTCTATTCTATTCTATAAAAGGGGTAGAAAGATATAAGTAAATCTGAACAATGTATGTATAAATAATATATCTGCAAAATCTCTAATATTCAACAACAAAAAATACATAACTAAGCATAGGTACTGTGCAAAACAGCAATAAAAAAATTTAACTGCTATCAGATTTATAGTTCCCACTCTGCAGATATATTAGAATCTGTCCTTAAATTACAGCCAAACTCATTTACACAGGAACAGATAAAAACCTTTAGATAAATCCAACATTACCGCCACATAGTTGACTCAATAACCATTAAAACAACTATTTTCATTAACTTCAGATGGAACTATTCACAGACTTGTATTATATTAAACTGAACTTCTAATATTTACCACTGTTCGGCACCAAGCAACCTTTCCTCTGATCACGGAGTAAATCCCGGCTTGCTTGGTCTCGCAATGAATCCTGGGTAAACCAAGGATACCGATGATACATCGGACCCGTCCTTCAAATCCGGCAAAAAGAAGGACGCATTTTAAGGCCGCATAACGAGGACTCTTGGAATCCGACCAGACCTCGGCGCCGTGCTATAACGTAATCGGCCTTCGAATCTGGCCTTCTAAGGACGCGTCCTACGTTTTCGAACAGAGCATACGTCTCAATTTGCAGGCTGCGTCCTTCGGAGGATGCATTTTAAGGCCGGTGACGTCACAATGCTGCGCGGAGGCTGTCCCATTTGGCAAAAATTCTGAGGACGCTTAAAATGCATCCTTCGAATGCGTACTCCTTTTCCCTGAGTTCTGAGGATGCATCACTACCATCCTTAGTGGCCTCGCCTGCCAAAAGATTTCCTGAGGTGCTTTGTGTGTTGTTTTTTTTTTGTTTGTATTTTTAGAAGTTGAAGAAGAACAAATAAGTCTGATTTTCTTAAAGTTATGGACAACGGAAAGCAGCAGCAGCGCCAGCAGTAGTGCTGAGTACACCTTTAAATGTAAGTAGTTTTTTTTATTTTTATTTTTATTGAACATCTATTAAAATACATGACGGTAACAGAGCCACCGGGATGTTTAGCACCAGCTGAAGCTAAAGCTTAGAGCTAACCTGTTGATACGAGACGCTCATCAACATTAAAAGCATTCATACAAATGTCACAATTTTTTATTTTAACCTACATCTTATTGTTACTGTGCTGATAGCCGTATCCCTCACAAATTGGATCTATTCATTGTCATACAGTTTATTACAAAGGATTAGAACTGTCAAAGCTTAATACAGCTGAAGAAATAACATTTGTCCAGCTGTACTGGGCTGTCAATACTGCAAAAGTTTTGTTTTTAATAGATGTTCAGATAAAAAAACAAAAACAAACTACTTACATTTAAAGGTGTTCTCCGCACTACTGCTGTCGCTGCTACTGCTTTCTGTTGTCCGTAACTTGAAGAAAATCCGACTTTTTTCTTCTTCTTCTTTTTCAACTACTAAAAAAAAAAAAAAAAGCGCGCAAAGCAACTCGGGAAATCTAGTGGGAGGCGAGGCCACTAAGCATGGTAGCGATAAATCCTCAGAACTCAGGGAAAAGGAGGACGCATTTTAAGGCTGCATTTTAATTAACATTATTTGCTCACATTGTCATTGATTCTTTGTAGCCTTTTTTTGTTCCATTTAGATTGGTAATTGTTGTTGTTCAAATTGTTAATGTTTTACCATGATTTTTAAGCTCCCTAGTGGACCACAAGGGGAAAAGAAAAAGTTAAAAAAAAGTTAAAAAATATATATATATTATGCAAATTCTTCTAGCGACTTACAGCACAGCCAATAGCTACTTTCCTCACAGAGGAGTTGGCAACACTGGCTAGACCATCCCAAAAAAAAAGAAGAAAAAAAAGGCTAGAACCTCCCATATCCTCCGGAGCATCCTCCAAAGGTTTGGTAGGCTGGGTCCTTCGAAGGACGCAGCCTGCGAATTGAGACGCAGCTCTGGACTGGTTGCTTTGAAGTCCTTGAAAATAAGGAGACTGGCTGTGGATTCAAACAGGTCTACCTTTCGGCAGGTTTTACTGCGAGATCTGTCGCTTAGCAACAGTAACAGTTAACACAAAGCAGGAAAAGAATGAATACCGAACTTTTCAAAACTGTTTCCTTTTAATTTTTTTTCTTCCGTTTTTTATCGTAAGTGAACAAAGACTTCCCTCTTGTGAATACTGAGTGGAATAAAGGTGCTAACCACTGGGAGAATGAACAAACAAAAGTTTATATAATGATATAAACCTTAGTCAGTTAAATAACCTGCTGCTGTCATTTTGCACATCTCTAAATATCCATTACTGTAAAAATGTCCAAAGCTGTATATTGGTTATTTATTTTCCAGGTGCACAGTTTTATATTGTTAAATCACTTTACAGTACAGTATTTTATTGTTTATATGTTAACTCTTCCCTATTATGTTAGTCTTATACATTTTTTTAAGGTCCACATATGTGTGACCATTTTCAATAATCTTTCTGCTGCTGTAAATTTGCCCATTCTGGGACAGTAAAGAGATTTTCTTTTCTATTCTATTCTATAAAAGGGGTTGAAAGATAAAGGTACACAATGTTTGTATAAACAATATATCTGCAAAATCTCCTATATTCAACAGCTACTTACTTAGTTAATAAATTTATTTAATAAAAAAAAAATAAAAAAAAAATCTCATCAGATTTATAGTCCCCACTATGCAGATAATCTGTCCTTAAATTACAGCCAGGGGAATATTTATTTCTTTATTTTATTTTTTTATTTATTTATATGTATGTATATGTACAGTATGTGTGTGTAAAATATATATATATATATATATATATATATATATATATATATGTATGTGTGTTTGTGTATGCACTGTAAAAACGAAAAAGTTAGTTCAACTCAAAATTTCAAGGCAACCGACTGCACAGAATTTTTGAGTTGAAGGCATCAACTTATTTTTTTAAGTTTTGTAGAACTACACTTATTAAGTTGTGTGAGCTAAGTTTTTCAAGTTCTGCCAACTAAGTTTTTTTAATTCAAGTTACTGGAACTTTCAAGTCTGTAAAAACGTATTATTTTAAGTTCAGATTATCTGTAAAAAGTTATTTTAAATTCAGATTACCATCCCCTGTAATAACTTACATTTTTGAGTTTATTGTCAGTGAATGCAAAAATCTTAGTAAGGTGAACAATTTTGAGTTGTCGTTTTTACAGTGTGTGTGTGTGTATATATGTATGTATATGTATATATTATTTTTTTTTTTTTTTTTTCGGTGGGGGGAGCGGTCCTCTTTTCTCTTTTTTTTTTCTTTTTTCCTTTTTCTTCTTCTGTTTTCTGCTCTATTTACATTGCAGTGTCCATATAAACTGTAAAACTCCCTGCATAATTATAATAAAGCAATTTATATGCATGAAACAAGTGGAGCTATATGGCAATTGCCATACTGCTACACTTGTGAAAGTAAAATCTGTTGGGCTCTTTTTGGCATCAAGACAATTATTCGTAATGCCCCATTGCCAGAAAGGACACTGTAAAAAAAAACAAAATTACAGCCAAACCCATTTACACAGGAACAGATAAAACCCTTTAGATAAACCAAACATTACTTGCCACATGTGTGACCATTAAAACAACTATTTTCATTCACTTTATACGGAACTATTTACAGAACTATTCAAACATGAAGCTAAGGCGGAAATTCAACTGAAGAAACTCTGATTACTTCCATTCAATCTGAGGCTGATCCGCCTCCGATGCAGCCAATCCGCTTCAAGCCACTTTCCTCGATGCCCAATCATCTTCTAGCACTCTACTTAAAGCCACTCCAAATCATCTCTAGGCCTGCTCTTCCACAAGCGCAAGTGTCATGATTGGCTTAAGAGACTTAACCCACATGCAGAACACCACTGGAAACAGAGTAAATGTTTAACAGAGTTTATTGAAGGTTTTCACACAAAGAACATGAACTGGCTCAGGCACTGGTCCGGGACTGGATTCACTGATGTCTGCAGAGACGGATAGTTTGATTAGCCAGGCAGTCAGATGGTTTGTTGAATTTAGATTATTCAGAATATACCTTGAAGAGGTCCAGACAGATCTTTGAGAGAGAGGGAACCGGTTGGGTCCAGAGATTGTTGGTTCAGCAGAGTGTTCAGCAGCAGCAGCGTCTAGCTTCTGACTTGTGAGTGGCAGACCTTGGTTTGAGATTCCAGCTCTTCCTTGAGAGCAGCAGGAGGAGTCCAGATTGAGATCTTCAGGTTTGGCTCCCTTAGGCAGGCAGGCAGGTTTACAGGCAAAGCTCATCCAGAGCTTTAGACTTAGACGGGTTTCCTGTGAGCAAGAAGACAGAGGCAGGTTAGAATCAGGTTTCTCTCTAGAGACAACTAAGATTCTATCAGAATAACAGAGGCTCAGGTTCGCTAACCAAACTTGGTCAACACTGCGGCGTTGAAGGAAGGTCTGGCTGCTGCTTATGTAGGAAGGTCTTCTGATGGGCTGATGAGCGTCAGGTGTGCTGGAGGGCTCCAGCCCAGGAGACCCACAGCGCACTCTGCTGGAGAAAGGTGGTGAATCTCCAGATCCCAACAGCAAGATCCATCGCTCCTATGTCGGACTTTGATTCAGACAAATCAACTTACCTCCAATCCTCCGGCACGAAGAAGTTCCCGTCTAGCCGTTCTCTCATCTCCGTCCTCCGCACTGCGCTCCAGGGGCATTTTGCCAGGCTCCGACTTAGACTCAGCTCAGCCCCCCCACCCGCCTACCAACCCCACCCCACCCCGCCAAACGCGGCAGAGAACGTCCCAGCTCCAGCCGCCATAGCGCCCGGTCCCTCTCTTCGTTCCGACGCAAACCCAGGTCCTTCTTCAGATGTTCCCACCATGTTAGCTTCTCAATCAATAGCGGCTCCACCCTTCCACAATCCTCCCGCCGTTTACCAGTTTTCAGCTTCACTATGCTCCACCCTGGACTCTCTAAATCGCTCGGTTCTGACTCTGTCTGCACGTGTTCAAGCCTTGGGAAATCCCCACACTGCCACGTCATCACTGGCTTCAGCTTCACAGTGGGATCCCCTCCCTCCTCCTCCTACATTCACACTCGCCTACGTCCGCCCTGAGCCAGCTCTAGGTAAGATGTATCTAACCATGTTTCTATTATAATTTTCTTTTTTTTTTCATTCTGCTCATTATGCTTAGTCCCCGCCCTTTCCATCCAGGCAGTTCATATATTTCTATGTATTCTAATGTTTCTCCTTGCCTGTTCCAATATTATATAAGGGAAATATGTTAATTTAGTTTCACTCATCCTCCCCTCCTGTGAAGTTGAACATCAAGTCACCTCAGCAGGTGACATTACAGCTGTTTTCAAATCATCCGATCACCGCTTATCGAAAGACCTCACCATTGGCCAATTTCTAGCAGCGTTCAGCATCTACCGAGACACTCTTTGCTCTCAGTTTATCAGACCGCAGGGTCGAGCTAGACAATTATCTCGCATTAATAGCAGATCTTCATATCAAATTCGGCAATAACCTCTTTTATCAATAAGTCATTTGTCATTTGCTGCTAAACCAGCTGCAACCTTGGCCCAATCCGGAGTTCGTCTGGACTGGTGGGTCTCGGACACACATCTTTTAATCATGTTGACCCAGTCCATCCCCTGTTCTGCCTGTCTTTCAACCGGTCACCTCAGCGCGTTTTGCCCATCTATACCCTTTAAGTCTAGTATTCAATCTATTCCTCCTCCGTTCTCTTCTACACTTGCCCAGCTCACAGACCGCCGAGGTAGAAACGTCCAGATATTCAATTCCAGACCCATCTGTAATAAGTTTAATGAAACTTCCTAATTGCAGTTTCTCCACATTTGCAGCTTTGCTAGGACGTGCATCCCAAGTCCGTCTGTCCCCGTCGTGTTCTGTTCATGAGAAATCGCACCATCCATCCATCCATCCATCTTCCTCCGCTTATCCGGGGTCGGGTCGCGGGGGCAGCAGCTTAAGAAGGGAGGCCCAGACTTCCCTCTCCCCAGCAACTTCTTCCAGCTCTTCAGGAGGAACCCCAAGGCGTTCCCAGGCCAGCCGAGAAACATAGTCTCTCCAGCGAGTCCTGGGTCTTCCCCGGGGCCTCCCCCCTGTGGGACGTGCCCGGAACACCTCACCAGGGAGGCGTCCAGGAGGCATCCTAAACAGATGCCCAAGCCACCTCAACTGGCTCCTCTCGACGTGGAGGAGCAGCGGCTCTACTCCGAGTCCCTCCCGGATGACCGAGCTTCTCACCCTATCTCTAAGGGAGAGCCCAGCCACCCTACGGAGGAAACCCATTTCGGCCGCTTGTATCCGCGATCTCGTTCTTTCGGTCATGACCCAGAGTTCATGACCATAGATGAGGGTAGGAACGTAGATCGACCGGTAAATCGAGAGCTTCGCTTTTTGACTCAGCTCTCTCTTCACCACGACGGACCGGTACAACGCCCGCTTCACGGCAGACGCTGCACCAATCCGCCTGTCGATCTCCCGCTCCCTTCTTCCCTCATTCGTGAACAAGATCCCAAGATACTTAAACTCCTCCACTTGGGGCAGGACACCCCCCCTGACCCGGAGAAGGCACTCTACCCTTTTCCGGCTCAAGACCATGGCCTCGGATTTGGAGGCACTGATCCCCATCCCGGCCGCTTCACACTCGGCTGCGAACCGATCCAGCGAGAGCTGCAGATCACGACCTGATGAAGCCAATAGGACCACATCATCTGCAAAAAGCAGAGACGCATTCCTAAGGCCACCAAAACGGATCCCCTCAACACCTTGGCTGCGCCTAGAAATTCTGTCCATGAAGGTAATGAACAGAATCGGTGACAAAGGGCAGCCCTGGCGGAGTCCAACTCTCACCGGAAACGAGCCCGACTTACTGCCGGCAATGCGGACCAGACTCTGACACCGGTCATACAGGGACCTGACAGCCCGTATCAAAGGGCCCGGCACCCCGTACTCCCGGAGAACCCCCCACAGGGCCCCCCGAGGGACACGGTCAAACGCCTTCTCCAAGTCCACAAAGCACATGTAGACTGGTTGGGCGAACTCCCATGCACCCTCCAGGACCCTGCTGAGGGTGTAGAGCTGGTCCAGCGTTCCACGGCCAGGACGGAAACCACACTGCTCTTCCTGAATCCGAGGTTCGACTATCCGACGGACCCTCCTCTCCAGCACCCCCGAATAGACCTTGCCGGGGAGGCTTAAGAGTGTGACTCCCCTGTAATTGGAGCACACCCTCCGGTCCCCCTTTTTGAATAGGGGGACCACCACCCCAGTCTGCCAATCCAGGGGGACTGCCCCCGATGTCCCTGCAATGTTGAAGAGTCGTGTCAGCCAACACAACCCCACAACATCCAGGACCTTGAGGAACTCGGGGCGGATCTCATCCACCCCCAGGGCCCTGCCACCGAGGAGCTTTTTAACCACCTCGGCGACCTCGCCCACAGAGATTGGAGAGCCCAGCCCAGAGTCCCCAGGCCCAGCTTCCTCAATGGAAGACATGTTGGTGGGATTGAGGAGGTCTTCGAAGTATTCCGCCCACCGACCCACAACGTCCCGAGTCGAGGTCAGCAGCACACCATCCCCACTATAAACAGTGTTGGTGCTGCACCGCTTCCCCCCCCTGAGACGCCGGATGGTGGACCAGAACCGCTTCGGAGCCGTACGGAAGTCTTTCTCCATGGCCTCTCCAAACTCCTCCCACACCCGAGTTTTTGCCTCAGCAACCATCCGAGCCGCATGCCGCTTCGCCCGCCGGTACCCATCAGCTGATTCCGGAGTCCCACAGGCCAAAAAGGCCCGATAGGCCTCCTTCTTCAACCTGACAGCATCCCTCACCGGAGGTGTCCACCAACGGGTTCGAGGGTTGCCGCCACGACAGGCACCGACAACCTTGCGGCCGCAGCTCAGATAAGCCGCCTCGACAATGGAGGAACGGAACATGGTCCACTCGGACTCAATGTCCCCCACCTCCCCCGGGATGTGTTCGAAGTTCTGCCGGAGATGGGAGTTAAAGCTCCGCCTAACAGGGGACTCCGCCAGACGTTCCCAGCAGACCCTCACAACACGTTTGGGCCTGCCAGGTCTGACCGGCATCCTCCCCCACCACCGGAGCCAACTCACCACCAGGTAGTGGTCAGTGGAAAGCTCAGCACCTCTCTTCACCCGAGTGTCCAAGACATACGGCCGCAAGTCCGATGAAACGATGACAAAGTCGATCATCGAACTGCGGCCTAGGGTGTCCTGGTGCCATGTGCACATATGGACACCCTTATGCCTGAACATGGTGTTCGTTATGGACAATCCATGACGAGCACAGAAGTCCAACAACAGAACACCACTCGAGTTCAGATCAGGGCGGCCATTCCTCGCAACCACGCCCCTCCAGGTCTCACTGTCATTGCCCACGTGAGCGTTGAAGTCTCCCAGCAGAACAAGGGAGTCCCCAGGAGGGGCACCCTCTAGTACCCCCTCTAAGGACTCCAAGAAGGGTGGGTAATCTGAACTGTTGTTCGGCCCGTAAGCACAGACAACAGTCAGAACCTGTCCCCCCACCCGTAGGCGGAGGGAGGCTACCCTCTTGTTCACCGGGGTAAACCCCAACGTACAGGCGCCGAGATGGGGGGCAACAAGTATGCCCACTCCTGCCTGGCGCCTCTCACCGTGGGCAACTCCAGAGTGGAAGTATGTCCAGCCCCTCTCAAGGAGACTGGTTCCAGAACCAGAACCATGCGTTGAGGTGAGATCGACTATTTCTAGCCGGAACCTCTCAGCCTCACACACTAGCTCCGGTTCCTTCCCCACCAGCGAGGTGACATTCCACGTCCCAAGAGCCAGCTTCTGCAGCCGAGGATCGGACCGCCAGGGTCCCCTCCCCTGGCCGCCACCCAACACACATTGCACCCGACCCCTATGGCCCCTCTCACGGGTGGTGGGCCCATGTAAGGGGGGACCCATGTTTCCTCTTCGGGCTGAGCCCGGCCGGGCCCCATGGGTAAAAGCCCGGCCACCAGGCGCTCGCCATCGTGCCCCCCCTCCAGGCCTGGCTCCAGAGTGGGGCCCCGGTGACCCGCGTCCGGGCGAGGGAACGCTGGATCCAAATATGGTACTCATCATAAGGGTCTTTGGGCTGCGCTTTGTCTGGTTCCTCACCTAGGACCTGTCTGCCTTGGGTGACCCTACCAGGGGCATAAAGCCCCAGACAGCATAGCTCCCAGGATCATTGGGACACTCAAACCTCTCCACCACGATAAGGTGGCAGCCGAAGGAGAGGGAGAAATCGCACCTTCAAACATTAATAGCCTGTCATCTTCTACGCCCATCATTATTTCTGAATTGGCGATTTGTCTTACCCATCATCCTGACCGCACTTTCGTCAACTTCATTCTTACCTGTCTGTCTCAAGGTTTTCATGTCGGAGTCTACACCCCCCCCACCCCCCCCCCCTCCCTCACCCACGTCTCCCCTAATCTCCAATCTGCTTTAAAAGAACCAGACGTCGTAGATCAGCTGCTTCACAAGTTGTGTCCAAGAGTTTCATGATTGGTCCTTTCAAAACATTCTCTATTTGCTCCCTTTCGTGTGAGCCCCCTAGTGGTAGCTACCTGCTATATTCCGGGAAAAAGAGGCTCATATTGGACTTATCTGCCCCTCATTCTGGCCGTCACTCCTCCATAAAGAGCCTCTTCCCTCTTTCCTCCTTCTCTCTTCACTACGCTTCTGTAGACCACGCTATTTCTCTCATTAAGACCACCGGCCAAGGGGCCTGGCTGGCCAACGCAGACATTTTCGATGCTTTCAAAATTATTTTCATTCACCCTTCTCAATGGCACCTGTTCGGAGCTAAATGGAAGTCCCTGTTCTACTTTGCTGTCCGTCTCACCTTCGGCTGCAGGAGCAGTCCTTTTCTGTTTGACAAAAACTCAGAAGATCTGTGTTGGATTCTCCTTAATGTTGCTCATTTGCCATGCGTTCTTCATCTCGGGATGATTTCCTACGCATAGATCCTCCCTCCATCAGCCCAGTTTGTCACTCCTTAAACTAAAAGCTCTTAACCAACTTGGTGTTCCCCTGTCCGTAGAAAAACCATCGGCCCTGTTACAAAATTGTGTTTCTAGGCATAGCTCTCGATTCAGTGGCCATGATGGCATCCCTGCGCGCAGAAAAGCTGTCTCGGATTCGTGAGATTTCTCAGTCTTATAGCTCTGCATCAATTATTTCCAAACGTCAGTTGCTTCTTTGCTTGGTCACCTTAATTTTGCTGTGCGCATCATTTCACAAGGTCGTTCCTTCATTTCCCGACTGCTTGACCTAGCTAACTCTGTTCCCTCTCTCTTAGATTAGGTTTCTCTGGACGAAGGTTGCCGTTCCGATCCTTCCTTCTGGGCTAGACTTCTTTGTAAATGGAACGGCAAATCATTTTCTGATGACATCATTCAAACGCTGACACGCTCCAATTTTTCACGGATGCTGCCCCATCCATAGGTTTTGGGGTGGTTCTTTCAGGACAGGTGTTTGTTGGTTCGTGGCCTCCCTCTTTTACTAGTTCTCAGTCATCTGCGCTATGCAAGGTTTACCTTTAGCCGTAGCTTGCCGTCTGTGGGGCCCGCTTTGGAGGAGAAAGCGCATATCCGCTTCTGTGACAACATGGCAGTCGTTGACGCCATCTCTAAGGTCGCTCCTCCTCTCAATCTCTCATGACATTCATTAGAGGCATAACTTGGCAAGCAGTCTCTAACAACTCCATCATCTCTGCTCGACACGTTCCTGGTCTTTCTAACCATGCTGCTGATGCTCTTTCTCGTTTTAAATTTCAGACCTTCCACATCTTCGTCCTTCTGCCGATCTCCTTCCGACCCCGTTCCTCCGCTAGAAGAACTCATCCTCAACTAACCCACTCTCTTCGTTCGTACTTACTTCCTCCAGTTTCTACATAAATCAGGTTTAGCTTCACTTCAACTAATAGTCGTTTCGATCCTTCCCGACATTCGTCTCTTTCGGATCTTCGTTTCCACATCGATCTTACAAATATCTTGAATCATTCTAAAGGAAAGTCCCTTGTTCTATTTCTATCGCACGTACAGATGGCCCCTTTTGCCCGTTTATCACCATGTTTAATTTGTCCAAAAGCGCCAAAAGTTTTTCCCTCATTTCAAAGCCCCTTCGTCACGCCCGAGGGTTCTCCCGCGTCACCACGCTGGTTCCAAGACCATCTCAGAATACTATTAGAATCCTGTGGCTTTTCATCCAGTCATTATTCCAGCCACTCATTTAGGATAGGGGCAGCCACAAAGCAGCTGCTCGTGGTGTCTCTGTGGCTTCTCTCCAGCAGTTAGGCCAATAGACTTTTTCAGCCTATAAATCCTATATCCGCCCTGAACACTCTTCAATCTTAGCAGCTCAACGCTCTCTCTGTCTGTAAGGTAAGCTAACTTCGAATACTGGTGGTGGTTTAAAATATATTCTCATCTTTGCTAAATCATTGCTCTCTGCCACGCACCCTGCTATGCTCCCTGTGTGTTCCCTGCCATGTTCCCTGCCTCATTCCCCGCCTTGCATTCTGCCATTCTCCCTGGGTGTTCCCTGCCATGCTTCCCGCTATGCTCCCCGTGAGTCATGTTCCCTGCCATGCGCCCTGCCACGCTACTGCCATGCTCCCCGTGTGATCCCTGCCACTTTACCTGCCTGCCATGCTCCCTGTGTGTTCCCTGCCACGCTCCCTGCTATGCTCCCTGTGGTCCCCTGCCTTGTTCCCTGCCATGCTCCCTGTGTGTTCCCTGCCATGCTCCCTGTGGTCCCTGGCCTTGTTCCCTGCCATGCTCCCTGCGTGTTCCCTGCCACGCTCCCTGCTATGCTCCCTGTGGTCCCCTGCCTTGTTCCCTGCCATGCTCCCTGTGTGTTCCCTGCCATGCTCCCTGTGGTCCCTGGCCTTGTTCCCTGCCATGCTCCCTGCGTGTTCCCTGCCACGCTCCCTGCTATGCTCCCTGTGGTCCCCTGCCTTGTTCCCTGCCATGCTCCCTGTGTGTTCCCTGCCATGCTCCCTGTGGTCCCTGGCCTTGTTCCCTGCCATGCTCCCTGCGTGTTCCCTGCCACGCTCCCTGCTATGCTCCCTGTGGTCCCCTTCCTTGTTCCCTGCCATGCTCCCTGTGTGTTCCCTGCCATGCTCCCTGTGGTCCCTGGCCTTGTTCCCTGCCATGCTCCCTGTGTGTTCCGTGCCATGCTCCCTGTGTGTTCCGTGCCATGCTCCCTGTGGTCCCCGGCCTTGTTCCCTGCCGTGCTCCCTGTGTGTTCCCTGCCATGCTCCCTGCTATGCACCCTGTGGTCCCCGGCCTTGTTCCCTGCCATGCTCCCTGCCTGCTCCCTGTGTGTTTCCAACCATGCTTCCACATCCCCTGTCGTTTCCTGCCTTGCTTTCTGCTATGCTCCCTGCAATGTTTCCTATGCTTCCTGCAATGCACCCTGCTAAGCATTCTGCAAAACTCTTTTATTTTCTCTCTACCATACTCACTGCTATGATCCCTGTCATGATTATTCATTTATCACGTGTATCAGCCTGTGCATAATGAAGTCCTTCTGTACTCATTCTTCTCCCTCCGCTTTCTGCATATGCTGGTGTTCAGGCCTGAACCTCTGCAATTTTTGGGGGGAATATCCTTATTCTCATACATTAGTTTATCTGCATTAAAGTATAAATCAGCGTTTATGTTTCCTGCCGAGGCCTGAGCAACAAAGTTCCAACTATCTTATCAATAAACTCTTCTAATTGCATCTTTCTCTCTCTGTGAGTTTTTCAGATTGAAATGAAGCTAAGGTGGAAATTCAACTGAAGAAACTGTGATTACTTCCATTCAATCTGAGGCTGATCCGCTTCCGATGCAGCCAATCCGCTTCAAGCCATTTTCCTCGATGCCCAATCATCTTCCAGCACTCTACTTAAAGCCACTCCAAATCATCTCAACTTCAGGTTAGCGGCAGTTTATGGTAATTTGCAGGCTTCGCCGAAAACGCCCGTAAATTGTCTGAAATTGACGTGGACTTTCTTAGGCAGTGTTCCCCCCATGCCTCCCCCCCATGGAATTCTAGGGGAGGCTTTAACATGTAAATGAAAATGCTGTGAGCTATACAAATGCAAATCAGGGTTGCAGGGGGAGTTTTACCCCAAGTGACATTTTTCTAAAAGGTAAGAAAATCTCTGATACAAAGAGATCCGGCTCAGTATAGACTCTTACATTTTAGCTTGAATTGATTTATTTAATTAAAGTATAGAGACCTAAACAGATCTTTAGCTGACAGAGCAATACATTTAGAGCAGTAATATTTTTTTAAAAATTTGCATTTAAGAGAAAAAATAAAATGTTGTCTGTCAATATGCTCAATTCACAATTACTTAAGTGGAAAAGTTTCAAGAAATTAGTCTGAGATGATTCACTTTATAACATGGCGCATTATCCTGCTGGAAGTAGCCATCAGAAGATTGGTACACTGTGGTCATAAGGACATAAGGTCAGCAACAATGCTGAGATAGGCAGTCTCATTTATTTGATGCTAAATTGGTATTAAGTGGCCCTAAGTGTAGCAATAAATATCCCCCAAATAGATGGTACAAATAGATCAGGCTCAGTATGGCCTAATTATAGAACTCTTACATTTTAGCTTGAATTGATTTATTTAATTAAAGTACGCTAGATTACTGTGTATGCAAATGTTATGTAAAAAAATTCACAAAATAATGTATTTCAAAAATTAGTTTTAATCAGAATCAGTTGGTAAAATGTGCATTCCATGCAAACAACATTAGAATACGAATGAGGGGTGTGCAGAGATCACAGTCTCCTAGAGCTCAACTACTGTGCATAGTGGCATGACTACCGTGACTTTTTCTTTGGTCTTACTTAAATGCACAGAGGATGTATTAACTGATGGCATCATAGTAACTCATAGTAACTAAAGTTGTTGAAGCTTATCAACTAAGGGGTCTAAGAAAGCATTGATATGTAGTGATGGCTCTTTTGGTCCAGGTATGAGTCCAACGAGAATCATATTTTCTTCCTTAAAACGGTCTTCATGAGGTAGATTCAAAATGAACCCCTAGCTATTGGTATTTTATATTTATTTATTTATTATGTATTAAAATAAAAGAAATAAAAGAATGGCAAAAAAGGTGGAATGAAGATAAGAAAGGGAGAAAATTATATAAAGTACAAAAGTCAGTACTAATTAGAAATATTGATGAGAGAAACAGAAGGGAAGAAATAATTATGACTAGATTAAAAGTAGGACACACTTTACATTTAATAGGGAAGAAAAGTAATAATAAATGCGAAGGATGCGGAGAGAAAGAAAATTTAGAACATGTATTAATGAACTGTAGAACATATGAATCTGAAAGAGAGAATCTGAAAAGAATTTGTTGGAAGGACAGGAAAAGAATGGAGTCTTAAAGGAATATTAGGAAAAGAAGGAAACATAATGGCTATTTATAGAGTAAGGAAAGCTTTATTTACTTTTCTTAAAAACACAAGATTAATAAATAGAATTTAATAAATGTAGAGAAAATGTTGCTACACACTCGTGTACAGTAGGTGGCGGTATGCACCTAAAAGTTACTTGCAATCCACCATTAATGAAAAGAAGAAGAAGAAGAAGGATTTTGCTGGTACGTGATCCACAGCTGGACGACGTCCCCCGTTCAACTCGCCTTCAACTTGGACGCGATGGCGACTCTGCAGTCGAACAACTGTGTGGGAGAGACCAACTCAAAGAAGAGATGTTTGATTACTGCCTGCTAAGCTAAAAGCAGCCTTGCCTAAAGCTATGGCTAATAGCAGCCTAACCTAAAGCTAGGGCTAATAGCAGCCTAGCCTAAAGCTACGGCTAATAGCAGCCTAGCCTGAAGCTACGGCTAATAGTAGCCTTGCAAGAACAAGCTTTATTAAAGTTTATTTTTTGTGATTCATAGGAAGCAGTACGCCGTCTTCACAACTCGGAGGCTAATTGCAGGCGCTATGAACCGGAGGAAGGGTAAGATTTAAAGAATATGCTTACATTCTGCGGTAAAAGGAAATGGATACGGATAGATACCGATCATAGCTGTACATTTTGTTTTCACAGACCTCCTATTTGCTCGGAGCCATATCAGCAAGTCCAGATTTGCACAATGTTGACATTGTGTGTAAGTGACTTGTTTTAATGTTTTCTCCTTCCTTGTTACTGTGACTTGCGTTTATTTTTTATTCATACCACTCTCATTTAATTGTTTTCCAGCTGCCTGTAAGACGTATTTTGAGATGGTACGCAGGAGCTTCAGATATACGCAGCCAGCCAACACGTTGTGTGCTGAGGCTGCCAAGCAATCTGCTCGGAATCGAGCTAGAAGAAAGAGGGTAAGACTTTATTTGGTGACTATTTTTCAGGTGCATTGATAGATATGTGGTGTCCATACGCAGTGCGCTGATTCATTGTTTTTTTCAGCTGCTGAAAGCGAGGCAGAGTGTGCTAGCAGATGAGGAAGTGGAACTCTGGAAGTCCGCCACCGTTGACCTCATGTCCGACGAAGAAGATGGCGTCGTTGGCGGTGTCTCTAGATGGATTGTACGGTCGCCGCCATTTCGTAGGCCGGCTCTCACTGAACTCTGTGTTAAGCTGCAGTCCCGGTTAGAAGCGATGCCGAAGTACAGGGCCACGTACAGTAGGCGCGTGCACATCGGACCTGCCTCGGAGGGAATGCTGCTAGTTACCTCCAACCCCGAGGAAGCAAACGGACCCTTCACGGACTTGAAATTTTTAGATACGCATGTGTTTGGATACGCATTGTATATAGTTGTGTGTATTTTAATAAAGCTCTTTCTTTGCATAAACAGCTTCCTGTCAAATGTTCATTTCCTGTATAAATTCATTCATGTCCTTGATGGTAGCCTAATAATTGTGTAGTAGTGTAGGATAACATAAATACACAGCATATGAATAAATAAATATATGAATGAATAAATATATATTCATAAATAAATTATATATATGTAAATTTATATGTAAATATATATATTTGCCAACCAATCACGAGCGACTTTACTTGTTTAAAAAGAAGTGGTTCCGTCCAATACTCAGTAAGAAAATTCAAGCCTGGCCTGGCCACGTGTGGTTTTGCTGCCAATCACGAGCGATTTTACTTGTTTGAGAACAGTGGTTTCAGCCAATACTGAGTAGGTTATTCAAACCAGACCTGGCCAGCCGTGCGGGTTTGCTGCATTCATATGCTAATTAGGGCCATTAGTACAGCTGATCGCTCTCCACATACGTCAGAGTCCGTTTCCGACAATTTGTGGCACTGACAAACGCGGACAAGCGCGGGTTGCAAATTGTCGGAAACTGACGAAAATCAGGGAGATCTGCGGGAGTTTACCGGAATTTACGGGGACGAAAATCTCACTTTTCATGCAGTGACCTCCAGTGTGTACTCCCTCCAGACTTTCATGGAGTTCCCTGTCACTTTAAACGGTCCGGCAGAAGACCGCCATGTTGAGCCTGGTTCTGCCAGAGATTTCTTCCCAAAGGGGAGTTTTTTCTCTCCACAGTCGCTTCATGCTTGCTCTTCATGGACAGTTCATGGACAGTTTATGCAAACTTTGTTCATTCAGTAACATCTAACTCAAGCATCACCCTGTATACCAGCCTCTATGGATTAACCAAATCTCATCTATCTAAACTCCACCACCAGTTTCAGGCCCGGGGGGAATATCCTTATTCTCATACATCAGTTTATCTGCATTAAAGTATAAATCAGCGTTTATGTTTCCTGCCAAGGCCTGAGCGCCAAAGTTCAAACTATCGTATCAATAAACTCTTCTAATTGCATCTTTCTCTCTCTGTGAGTTTTTCAGATTGAATTATGTTTTATTAAAATGAACTTCCAATATTCACTACTGTACCATTTCCTCTGATAACAGAGCACCTGGCTTGCTTGGTCTCGCAATGAATTCTTGGATAACTAAGGAGAGCGAGGATACATTGGACACATCCTTCAAATCGTGCAAAAAGAAGGATGCATTTGTCAGTTGCATAACAAGGAGTCCTCAGAGTTTCCCTATGACGTAATTAGGCTTCAAATCTGGCCTTCGGAGGAAGCCCATAAATTCGAACAGAGCCATTCTCCAGCTGTCTCCAGAAGTGCCACTATTAGATCCAGCTTCAACCAGAAGTGCCACTACTAGTATCCGCTTCCACAAAATAAGCTTGGCCCTCCTGTATATTGAATTCAATTCAGTTTATGTATATATATATAGCACCAATTCACAACATATATAATTTATGGCACTTTTAAGAAATAATTAAACCAGATCATACAGTGGGTTGGTTAAAAGTTTTCCATTAAAGGAAAAAACTGCTTATTGCATCCCTTTTAAGAGCAGAACCAGAATAAAACTCAATGTGAGCAGCCTTCTGTCGAGGCCGAGTTGGATTCAATGAGATAGAAGGAGGCATAGAAAAAAAGAAGCAAAGCTACAAAAGGTAGCTGTTCACTAGCTCCACGGGTGGCTCATCCCAGGAAAGACACAGCCAGGCAGATAAGATTCAGGTCAGCTCCCATGTCAGAGGATAAAAGAGAGCACAAACATAGTCACAGTAAGAAGAACAGGACTACTTAAGTCAAGCTTAAACATCTATATGCAAAGGTGTTGATGGCAGCAGCAAAGCTGACATTTCTCTCCAGGGTGGAGTCCCAGTCTATCAGGAAAAGACCAGATGTTCCATTGTAAGGTTCTTGCTTTATTGAGTTAATGCTCCTGTAACAACACTACATGAAAAACAATTTGAGTATAACATATTAAATAACCTGAGACAAAATAACTTGACTAGTACAGCTACCAGCAGCTTTAAATCATTGCATTGTTAGTTAAGAAAACAATTCTGACTTTAATATTATTTTAATTAAGGGGTGATCAGTGTTGGGGAACCGTCCATACTATCTGCTCTTAGCAGTAATGGTTTTATGGGATTCTTTATAAATAACGTTGATTCTATTAAAAATAAGATCATTAGCACACATCTAACTATGATTGTTTTAACTCTGGAAGGCGAGGCAGCATCTCAGGTAGCCATTGAATCTGAACCTGGTTTATACTGCTTTGATCCAGTTGAACTTTCAGAGTTAGCAAACTATTGTCTTCTTCTTAGCCTTCAACTTGGATGTCAGATCCAGTTCCACCCAGGTTATTTAAGATGGTATTCCTGTAAGAGCCGTAAAGCAAAAAAGTGTCATGATGGGTCTCTGTGATTAAACCCACATGCAGAACACCACACGAAGCAGGGTAAAAGTTTAACAGTTTATTAAAAGATGCAAACACAGAGTAAACAACCACTGGTTCTGGTACTGGTCCGGGACTTGGTTTCACAGAGAAATCTGCAGAGAGGGATTGTTTGGTTAGCCAGGTAGCAGCGATGACTTGAAGGAGTTTTTTGATTCTAGTTTGTACCTGATGAGGTTCAGACTGATCAGTGGAGAGAGGCAACCGGTTGGGTCCAGAGGCTGTGGTTCCAGCAGAGAGTTCAGCAGTGACAGAGCTTCTCTTCAGGCTAGCGAGATTCAGACCTTGAGTTGTTCTCTTAGTTCTCTCCAGAGAACTAGCTGGAAGATTCAGACTGAGGATCTTCAGGTTTGGCTTCTTTGGGCAGGCAGGCAGGTTTCCAAACATGAGCTCCTCCAGAGCTACAGACTTCAGTCGGGTTTTCCTAAGAGCAGAGAAGACAGAGACTGGTTAGGATCAGGTTGCTCTCTTGAGCAGACAGAGATTCTTAGTATAAGCTGAGGCTCAGGTTCCGCTAACCAAAACTGGTCAACACTCCGGCGCTGAAGACAGGTCTGGCCGCTGCTTATGTTGAAGGTCTCCTGATGGGCTGATGATCCTCAGGTGTGCAGGAGGCTCCAGCTCAGGAGACCCATAGCGCTCTCTGCTGGAGACAGGTGGCAGATCTCCAGATCCCAACAGTACCCCAGATCCCAACAGAAAAACAGAAAAACAGGAAGGGATCCTTTGCGCAAGCCTCTGGATCCCAACAAAAAGATAGAATATGCAAAAAATATGTACAATTCATAGTTGCAGTTTATATTTTATTTCATTCTTGGTTCATGTCATTGTGTATTTCATAGTTCTAAGAAAACGGTTATTGATACTAAAAATGTTTGATGACGGTCCCTTAGAGTGATGTAACTGAGAACGTGCAGCACCAGTTTAGTCAGAGCTGCGCAAGGCATGAGAGCATAAAGTTTTCTTACCCTGTGCCTTCTGATTTGTAACCCTTTTTGTTTTCTAAGTAAAGACCCCAAAACTTTAAGATCTTGTCATGTTGTGCACGTGAAGAAATTACTGTGTCAGTTTTTGATGACTTGATGGACTTGCATCTTTACTTGTCCTGAGATCTCAGTGGTGCATTTGATACAGTTGACCATAATATTCTTTTAAAAGACTTGAATATGTTGTAGGAATTAAAGGAACAGGACTAGACTGGTATTATATCTATCAGAGTGATTTCAGTTTGTTCACGTTAATGATAAATGTTCCTCATGCCTCAGGGAGTGGAGTACCACAGGGATCAGTGCTGATTGATGTTCCCAATCGGTAGAATTATTAGACAGCATGGGATTAATTTCCACTGTTATGCTGATGATACTCATCAATATCTGTCTACAAATCCAGATGAAACTAACCCATTACATAGATTACAGGCATGTCTTGAAGACATAAAAACCTGGATGACTCTTAACTTTCTCCTTCTAAATGCAGACAAAAAGCCAAAGTCTTTGGACCAGAGTCTCTGAATAAGAAGCTGATTAGTCAGTAACCTAATTTGGATTAAATTGATCTCAGATAATAAAGTAAAAAATCTTTTCATTTCAATCCCTTATCAAAGAGGTTTCTAGAATTTCCTTCTTCCATCTGCAGAATATTGCAAAAATTAGAAATCTCCTGTCCAGGGGTGACGCTGAGAAACTTGTCCAAGCATTTGTTACTTCAAGGCTGGACTATTGTAATTCTTTACTATCAGGAAGTCCACAAATTGTAGTTAAAAGCCTTCTGCTGATCCAAAATGCTGCAGCCAGAGTTCTGATGAAAATTAAAAAGAGAGATCATATCTCTCCTATCCTGGCTTCTCTTCATTGGCTTCCTGTTAAATCCAGAACATAATTTAATATCCTCCTTCTCACAGATAAAGCCTTGAATGGCCAAGCTCCATCTTTAATCAGAGATGATTGTTCAGAGTGGTGAACAGAGCAGTTCACTCTCAGGTTTACTAATGGCTCCTATAATTTCTAAAACTAGGATGGCTTTGCCTTTTAGTTATCAGGCTCCTCTCCTGTGGATTCAACTACCAGTTTTAGTCCATGAGGCAGACACCCTGTCTACTTCTTAGAGTGGGCTTAAAACTTTCATTTTTAATAAAGCATATAGTTAGAGTGGCTCAGGTTATCCTGAGCTATCTCTATAGTTGTGCTGCTATAGGCTTAGACTGCTAGAGAACATAGGGACCCTTTTTCATTATTTTGCTTCATTCTCTATATTCTCCCACTCTGCAGATTTGTGATTTCAATCTCTAATGATATGATCTCTCTGCTTTTTCTCATAGTAGCTTCATCTGGTCTGTTCCTGGCTGTGACACCATCCTGAGGAGAAATATCAGCTGTGGTGCTGCCGTCGACACCTTTGTTTATAGATGTTGGATTTTGGCCTGTATTTCAGTCTATTCCTGGTTCTCTGACTGTAACTAACTGTTCTTTCTGTCTTCACATGACATGGGAATTGGCTCTTAGATTGTGTGTCCGACTGTGTGTTTTCTGGACAGGGCTGCTTGTGGAGATGGTTGCCAGTTTCCTTTTGCATCTCTGCTTCTTGTTCTATGTCTGCTTCTGTCTGCTACAACCCCAGTTGGTCTCAGCACATGGTCAGTCACACTGAGCCTGGTTCTGCTGTAGGGATTGCCTTTGAGTCAATGAGTCCATTAAATCAACCACTTTTCCTTAGATAGAAAACTTTGAATGAATTTGACTGTATAATCTGGTTAAATTGTAAAGTGCCTTGAAATTACATCTGTTGTGAATTGGGGCTATATAAATAAACCAACTTGAATTATCAGAAGCCATTAAAATATCATTATTGACTTACATTAGCTGTAATCTGGCAAACTAAATAATTACTAAACAAAATTAACGAAATGAGCAAAACACAAAAGCAAAAGAAGATATTATGCAGCATATTAAAAATGTGGAGCCCATGGTCTTCCCACATAGTGGAAGTCCAAATGTTAATACCCAATCAGTATGTCAGCCAGAGTCCTTTGCATTCTCTCAGTTGAAGGTACTTCTACAACTCCAGAAAAGAAAGCACAAACTAAATGAAATCAAATGTACAAAAGTTATCTAAATGTGCACGCTACAATTGGAACTAATCTCAATGCCAAACTAAAAACAAACAAACCAAGACATTTATGGTACAGTGTGTTAAGACTTAAAGTGAAAAAGTAGCTGTGTGTGGGGTTCCTGAGCATGTGACCATCACATGGTGTAGGTGATCACCTCTGAGATCTACCACGACAAGTACAGATGCAAGTCCATTATCTCAGGCCATGATAATATCAATAGTGACTTTCACCCAGAGCTGTTTCATTGCTATGATAAGCTCTAAAGCCAGACAGAAACTCTTCAAAAAGTTAATTATGATGTAAGAGGTCACACACTTGTTTGGCAACTACTTTCTCAAGAATTTTAGATAAGAACGGAAGATTGGATATAGGTCTATAATTGACCAAATCATCTGGGTAAAGAGACTTTGTCAAAAGTTTCTAAAGTAAAGGTTAAATTACAGTTAGAATAAAAGCCATTGGTACATATCCCTGTTATAGAGATAGATTAAACGCATCTAAAATGGAGGAGATCGGAGGGAATACTTCCTTAAATAACCTGGGGCTTAGATGATGACAATAATGTCACCAACTCTGAAATTTAAATTAGATAAAGCAGTCTAAACCGGGTTCAGATTCTGTTGTTACCGCAGATGTTGCCTCCCTTTTGGGAGATTAACCACTCAATTTAGAGCGGTGCCAAATACCTTATAATAGATACTATCAATATATAGTATATTGATTCTATCCCTTATAGAATCAATCTTGTTTATGAAGAATCCCACAAAATCATGGACGGTTGAACACAGCTATGTCTCTGAGTGAATTTGGCAACTGTATAAAAAAGGAATTCTATGATTATTCTTATTCTTTGTTTATGATGAGAAATATGCTGCTCTTCGATTTAAGAAGGGTCATTTTATAAAATATGAAACTGTTTTTGCGGACTACATAGGATTCCCTTAGGCATGTAGAGGACTTTTTTCTCTCCAGTTTCCTAGCTTGTCCTTCAAAGTGTGTAGCTTTGTATTAAGCCAAAAAGCCAGTTTTCTATTTAAAGTTAAAATTTTTTCAAAGGGGCTATTCTTTAAGGCATTACAAAGAGAACACATCAAACAATTTTAAATTTGTCAAGGGGAATACATTTAATGGTTGCCCTCCGCAGTATAGTTCAGTGATACAGAGTAGATAAAAAGTGGAAAAGATTCTTTAAAATGTATAACTGCATTATCTGATAATGATCTGTTCAAATTAAACCTTCTATGGGGGAAGAAGAAGGTTCTTCAATAAGATTTCTGCCAACACATTGAATCTGAATTTCTTTTTGAGCGCGGGTGAAAAACTCAGAGCGGAAGCACTGTTGGTTTTTGGGTTGTGTAGTTTTTTTGACTCGCATTATAGTGTAGGCTTCCAGGAAAAAAACTACAAAATGGCGGCGCCAGTACTGGATTATTTTTTTTTTCTTTCTATTTAATTTTTTTTTTTTTTGGCATCAATCCTAGTTTTCTTTTGTTTCTATTGGTTTGCTCCCGCTCCCGTCTGCTCCCGTTACTGTTTAATCCTGTACCGTCCCAATCACGTGATCGTTACTAATACTGACTCCCATCCCACAGGAATCCCACGGGAATCCAGTGACCCGTGTGATTCCCGAAAAAATGTCAGTATCTAATTTACATCTGTTCATCCGTCATCCTCACCTCTTTATGGTAAAAAAACAAAGAAAAACTCTTGTAATGTTCCCAAATCTCTTTTGAGAATCCCCTTACTGCCTCAGTCAGCATATAAACTGTTTAATGATGCAATTTTCTTTTCTTTAATCGTAGATCTCATTATGTTTTTAATATAGGCCTCAGATCATTCTCTATCTGTTCTGGTTTGAAAAGCTGCACAGACTCGTTAAGTGGGGTTTTGCTTTATAGAATGCACCAGAGTTTATTTATTTATAACGTTTCATAATCTTTCCAAGTCAAATATGGGAAATTGTTTTAATTTATGTACAGCACAGAGACAGAAGTGAAAAAAATCTGCTCAGATCTGCTCAGCCTGCCTAGTCAGAGCCTCTTCATATGCAGTCAGTGAGACATCAGATTGGAGATTAAAAAGGAGTATGCAACAGGTGTGTTCAGTTCCTCACTGTACACTCTGTCATTTTAAAAATGTTTTTGTATTAAATAGAGCGAAATATTAAGTATTTCATTAATCAAATAAAAAAAAAACATTTTAAATCACAAATTTAATTTTGATATCTTCCCTTTAGTTTTGTCAGTTGTCGTGGTTTCCTTCTGGATCAATGAGAATGGTCGTCCTCTCTGATATGATGATGATCAAAAGAGTCAAAGAGATTGTAATATTTAATAGAAATTAATTCATGCATTGATAAAGCTTGTTTTACCAAAATGGATGCCAGGTGCATCCAATTTAAAAAAAAAAATTGTGACTGCCTAAAATGATTATATAAAGGGGAAACACTGTGTGTTGTACACTTAGAAATAATTGCCCTACTGTAGTGTAGAAAAATGACTGCTAGATCAACTGTATTCTCATTACACAAATCGAAAAACTGTTTATTGTAATGTTTAACCACAGCTTCAATTAAATATTTTACGATATTCCTAAAATGGTAAAAATGCTTTTAAAATAAATAGTTGAGTTTGAAAAATAAAATGTGTTGTTATATTCTATTAATGACAAATTTATGAAAATGAAAAACTCCAAAATATAAATAATGTAGAACTGTGCGAACCTGAAAATGTTTAATTTGTCTCCTCCCATTATATATAAGAGTTTATTCTTCAATTGAAGATAAAAATAGAAGATTTAAATTTTTCCTGGACTTGTTTCCCCTCTGGTTTCAGTAGAGGTATGACCTGTTATACCTGTGAATGTCATGTTCTCGGCGCTGATAGTTGGCACTTCCTGTTGGCACTTCCTGTTTCTTCACCTGTCTATTCGGTGTATCTGCTGATTAGCACTTATTGTTTCCACCTGGTTCCCTCTGCTATTTAGTATGCTGGTTATGTGTTCAGATTATTCTGCTGACTGTGAGAGTAACACGATCCATTCAAGTGAGTTTTCTAGTGATTCTGACCTCTTTTTTTGTATTTTGAAATCCCAAGTTTAGTCTAGCCCTTGTCTGTTCAGTCAGTTTTGTACGCCAGCTCATCAGTTCGCCTGGAGCATTGGAAGTGGCTACTACCTCAAGCGTTGGACATTCCTCCGTTCCGGATTCGTCTCCTACCTCTGGCATCGGACTGGACGTTTAACCTGGTCAGTTACTTTGCTCTCTGTCATCATCAGCCCTATATTCCTCTCATTGACCTGTGTTCTCCCATCTCTGCATAGGATCCGATTATCTGCTCAGCTGGCAACCAGCCGCACTCATATCAATAAAGCTTGTTATAAACTTTCCCGATCTGTCTGTCTTAGTACTGAGTCTACAGTTCTGAGGTCCTGACAGTGACAAAGGTTGCAGATGCCATTAAAAAAAGCAGCAAATACTGTGCAAATTACTAATGTAATTAGCTCCGAGCTCCGGGGAAGTCGGAACGCAGCAAGACTGAAGGAACAGCAGAGGCTGTAGGCTTTGCTTTGAGCAGGCAGTCTGGAGCGCTGCGGGGCGGAGCGGTGATGGAGGATGTGAGATTTCGGGGTAACAGGAGAAGCTGCGCAAGATGTTTAGACGCTGTTCTCAGACAACATGCGGTAATTTATAAATGTTTTACATCAGGTTGGGTCCAGATTAGCCAGCAGGTGGGTCTGGATCCAGACCGCGATCCGCTAATCCATGACCTCTGCATTAAACCGAAGCCAAGAGTAACAAGTAACGTTTGTTTTAAAAATGAAAGGAATAGAAAGTACAGACACTTGTGTGAAAATGTAATAATTAGAAGTCAGAAATAGGAAGAAAAATACATAATGGAGTAAATTATAGATACCTATAAAGTATACTTAAGTACAGTAACAAAGTATCTGTACTTTGTTACTTGACACCTCTGATAGTACTAACAAATACCATCACATTCCTCCTTCTCTCCTCAATTTCTGCAGTCTTTTTCCTCCATTCCCCATGAAAATGGCCCTAGGGAGCATGTCAATCGCGACTGAAAAAGTGCAGAGATGAAAAATCAGGGTAAAGTAAAAGCTTACACTGTGATCAGTGGACTCTGTTGGCTGGACAACCCCCCAATCCACCGCACCCACCACTCCTTTGCTCTACTACTATTCTACAAGTACTGTTGTACTTGCAATGGGAAATTTGGTTAAAGACAAACAACTTTATCAGTCCATCTTCTCCTACTTATGCTGAGAGGTTAGGACCACCCTGGACAGGTTGCCAGTCTTTCGCAGGGCAACACAGTGACACACAAAGACACACAGCCATGGACAGACTCACATCCAATCAAACTAACAGTGATGTGTTTGGAATTTGGCAGGAAGCTGGAGCACTTAGACAGAGCCCAAGCATAAAAAGAGAGAACATGCAAGCTCAAAGCAGAAAGACGAAACTGCGGATCAAGCCCAGATCCTTCTTGCTGCAAGGCCACAGTGCTACAAAATCCACATATCTGTTATACATGAGCCATAAAAGTTAAATAGGCAAAGTGAATTGATATCCATTCTAGTTCTTGCACAGAAAGGATTCCCAAAGCGCAGTATATGCACCCCTATGCATATGCGACCTGCCATAGGGGGTGTGCGAGACAACTAATGTAATGGCGGTCTGATTATTTCACAATTACATTTTACCCTTACACAATAAAGACCTGTAAATAAATATTTCCCGTGTAAAAAATATATAAATTAAAACAAATTTTAATAAATAAACAATTAATTGACAGTAAAAAAACTTTTTATTAGAAGTCTTTTTTTTTTACACTTAATTTTACGATGCATGGTAGAAAAGATTTTTGTTCCACTCAATTTAGTACACAGCCTATCTGTGGCCTTAAGTTTAAACAAATGCTTCCCATGTTGCTGTGAGTAAATTGCCTACCATTATACCCCTTATACACATACTGTACCATCCCCACACTTCTGCTGGTGGGAAAAGTGTAAGTAGACACTATTTCTTGACTATGCTTACAGAAACTCTTCATTGGTTAATATGATTAAGATAGGTGCTGTTTATTTTAAAGATGCAGTTTTAGCCCATATTTAGACAGAAACTGGGAAACTGGCAACTGGTGGTGGTGGAGGCCATAAGGAAATAACCTTTGTTTTTTCTGATTAATAATGGTTGGTGAGACATAACCTGTTCACTTCCTGTTTTAACTGCTGAACTATGTTTTTGTGCTGCTAAGGCATCTTCATCTGAATTAAGTTCTTTTTTCTGGGATATTTGTGTATCTAAGTTACTCTAACTGTCCAGGGGCATTTTTAAACATAGCGCCTACGCTACACTTTTCTACTGAACAATTGTCACTTTTGGATAGTTTTATTTCTAGTAGTAAGGGGTATCTAGCCTAGGCTAACACTAGCTTAGCCTTGCTATGGCTCCCCCTCTCTCCTCTGAGTCTTTTCTGACTCTCTCTAAACCTTCCCCTTCTCTCTCCTGCTCTTTGTGTCAGATGTTCCTCAGCATCCCTTAGTGATACTGGTGTTTTGGAAAATGATATCCTGCAGATAATGACTAAATGATTCACTAGAACTGGAGTTATAGTTAATTATTTAACTTATTCAAAATCGGAGGTGAAATCAGTTTAGTTGTCTTTCTGAGTCTAAGTTTGCTTTGTCTTTGTTCATCGACAGGAAGCCTTCCTGATCCACTGGATAAGCCTGGATCTTCTAACCCCTGGAAGGATAAACTGAGGCACAATTGAGCAAAGGGAAACTTCCACATGATCCATTCCGTTCAAGTCCTCTTCAGGAAAACCTGGTGACAGTCCACTTCATTGCTCCTCTGGACCTTAGTCTGCCTGTCCGCCCTCCAACGAGTTCTTTGCTCTCTGGATAAGACCCCACAAATTGGATCCAAAGATTAACCAAGAGTTCCCCAAATGTGAGTGCCTCTCTTGCAAATTACAAGCCTCAGTCGTTTTTTCCTACGGTCCCTGAACTGATCATTGTGATCTCCCCTTCAGAGTTTCCGGTTCCGGTTCACCAGTCCGCTGAGGTCCAACAGTGTTACCCAGCTGTATATCTCTCAGTCTGTGTTTTTTAAAACCACAATAAACCTGTTAACTTTTTCCCTTGGCTTTTGAGTGTGTTTCTGTATGTGGGTCAGATCCTTAAAGCCCATCATGACATTATCAGTGCCTTGCTATGACTTCCCCTCTCTCCTCTGAGTCTTTTCTGACTCTTTATAAACCTTCCCCTTCTCTCTCCTGCTCTCTGTGTTATTAATATCTCCCATTAATGCAGGAGGTAAACACAGTGAATCCACAGACATTGATAGGATAACAAAATCCTACCTGATCAGAACCAGTTCCATAGCATCTGCAAGATCCCTGCAAATGGAAATAATCTAATTTACAGCTTTTCTAGCTTCTTTTAATTGCATGCTATTGAAGGTAATCATAAACATCTCAGTTGGAGCTTGCAGCTTTTTTTTTTTTTATACAAAGTCTGTTTTTGAGGCGAGAACATTACACTAAAAGCTTCACCATATGGCCCATTTACTGATTTAGTGTATAATCAAAAAAAAGTTCCAACGTTAACAGGACCATGGCAAAAAAAAAAAGAAAAAAAAAAGGAGGAAAATTGCAACCAGCGGAGCTCCCAGGCTAAATGCAGCCAGGGCTAGCGTTAGTCCATCCTCATTAGCCCTCTCTCTGCATAGCTGTGTGTCAAGTACCGTTGGCCCTTATTGCGTTTATTCGTCATTTGGCAAAACGTTCATTTGATTTGTGTTTATGTGACTGTGTTCATCATTATTCCCTCACTAAATAAAGAAGTCAATTTATTGTTATATAGAGACTATTAATAACAGGAAGTAAAATGCAGCTCCAGGCTAGATTTGAATGTGGTGATGTCACAAGGATGTGTCTGATCCAATTGAACCAGATATATTCTGCGTGCTCCCATTTTGCTCCAGTCCATACTTTCCTGTGTTCTTGTCAAGAACGTAGTTGGCCAAAAAGACGAATTTATAATCACATTGCTGTGAATTGAGAAACAGCACAATAACACAGAACAGAACAATATATAGCTGTAGTATTCTCTGGTTGCTATGGTAAAATCAAACATGCCTTTAAAATACACCAAACCAGATCCCCACCAAAAATAAAGTTAATTAAAAACATCCTACCAACAATTCACAATGGCAGTGGATCAGTAAGATTCTGTTTCAGTCTGGATTCCTCAGTTGGTTTTGCTGTGACGAGATGGTGGAGATGCAGTGTGATTGTTCTCTGAGTAGGTTGCAAGTATCTGGTCGATACCCACAGCATCCACTATGGGTCTCTGAGTAAGACCCCTGACCCCACACTGCTCCCTGGGCGCCGCGCGATGACAGCCCCACTGCTGCCCAAGGGGATGGCTTAAATGAAGGGATACATTTCTGCAGTGTGAGAAACAACATAAATTCATCGGAAATAATGGAGGTTCATAATTATTTTTTGCAGCACTGCACTAGATGGCACACAGACGGGTAGAGGTCCGGGGTCCAGGGGTTGGGGATCATTGCTTTAATGGACCTAAAACACCACTGGTGAAAGTCACAAATATATTCTCACTGCCCCATATAATGGAATATTGTTTGTTATTGTTCTGTTAGATGGAAGGGCTGCATTTTATCCAGGTGATCAGGTTTCATTGTCAAATAGGTCCCAGGTCTAGAATAAGGCTCTGCTGATGACGCCTGGTTTTCAGGTCTTACGTCCCAAAAAACAATTATATTTGACTGAAAGGGATTTGTTTCTGAGTGGGATTTTTTGTCATGTGAGAAGATGTGACCTAAAGTTAAATTTATTCCTGTAAAAATCTTGTAAATTCCAGGGTTTCACCAGGTTGACCCCATTTCCTACTAGTGCATTCAAAACAAGCTGCCGTTTCCCTGCTGCTGATCCCTACAACAGTTAAAAATAAATTAAAAACCAACCCTTAAATTTTAAGGAAAACTTAAACTTAAGTCAAAAATTAAAGGGGAACACTGTTTTTTTCTTTTTTTTTCTTACATTGGCCCCTTGATTTTACCTTATTACATCATGTTCTTACTCACCCATATAAGTTTTGTGTCATTTAGAGCTGTTCCTAAGATATTTGTTTTTTTTTATATCCAAGTAACGTCTTCCTATGGGCAACGAGTTGAAGGCACAAACCAGATTGTTCATAATTTATTCGTTATGGTACGCCAGCATTCATAACATGTAGGAGAATCATGTCCCCCACACATCCGTGGTTATATTTTTTATATTTATATATATTTTTTTAAAACAAAGCAGAGTGTGCATGACGTCATACGCGTACTGGACTGGAGTTGTGACAGGCAGTCCGGCCACAGGCGGCTACACTCTACCCCTTCTATTAATTCAGCTAGCTAATCTAAATTGTTCAATTCCATTTCGACATTGAGATCATGTGTGGTAGCAGCACTAGACAACTTCCAGGCATGTAAGTAAAACTAGCAGCTATTCAGCGGACAGGATAAATGAATGGTAGCCGGCACGCGCGGATAAGGTCAAACACAGTCCGCATTGTTTAAAAAATATATAAATATCAAAATATGGTACCAGGAAGGAGGGCAAGAAACAAAAACATTCACAGTCCAAAACACAAAGCAACCCACTCAGGGTGGGTGGATGGGGTACCAGGAAGGAGGGCAAGAGACAAAAACCAAAAACAGAGTCCAAACACAAAATGACCCACAAAAGGTGGGCGAGGAGAAAAGCATAGGCTCTGGAGGCTGTCTAATTAGGCCGGAGGTGAAGCAGAGACTCTGGAAGTCTGCTGGGAGGTTGGATGTGAGGTAGGCCGCCAACTGCTGCACAGTAGCCTTGGGGCTGCCGACTGCGGCAAAGGGAGCCTACGGAGAGGGCTGCACAGCCTTGGTCCCACCAAGAGGCAGCACAGCTTTTCGACCCACGAGGAGGTGGCACAGAATGGGTCCCACGAGGAGGAATGGAGTGCCCTCTGAGGGCCCTTGGAGCTTTCACGGCTTTTGAGCTCTCACAGTGTTTCACAACATGATCAACCATGGCATTCAGGGGTCTCTGGACAGCACAAAGGATGCTCAAAAAGAGGATCTGACTGAGGTGAAACACTAAGAGGATCTGCCTGAGAGAAACACTAAGAGGGTCTGAGTGAGGAGAGGGAACACCTACAGGTACTTACTCTGAAGGAGGAACACCTAACAAAAAAAGGAAATTAAACAAATAAACTTGAAAACACAGAAAGACATGAATCAAAGTATAACTGAAAACTCAAAAAGAAAATTTAAACAGAACCAAAAAGGGCAAAAATCATGACAAGTCCTCAATGTCAAGTATTATTATCATGATTTTTGGCCTAACACACCCTAATGAACTTTTTAAATAACTAAGCCGCAAGCACCTCACTCTCAATCTGTAGGTTTACTAGTGGTTCCTAAAATTTCTAAAAGTAGAATGGGAGGCAGATCTTTTAGTTATCAGGCTCCTCTCCATAGGAACCAACTACCAGTCCACGAGACAAGCACCCTTTCTAAGACTAGGTTTAAAACTTAACTTTTTAATAAAGCTTATAGTTAGATCTCAGAGCTTGGCCTGTTTTTTTAGTGTAGTCCTGTTTCTCTGACTCTCTGTAATCCTCTGACATGGGAGCTGGCTCAGAGCTAATCTGCCTGGCTGTGTGTTTCCTGGATGGGGCCACTAGTGGAGCTGGCTGACAGTTGCATTTTGTATCTCTGCTTATACTATATGTCTACTTCCATGACGCTGCTCTGTTTTAGGCAGTCGCGGTCCAGCGAACATGGATCAACGCCTCCGTTGTTTTGTGGTTAGCAGATCAGGATTAGCTCTGCTGTCTCTGCTGCAGCAGGATTCAGGATACACTGCGCTCACTCGGTTTGAATCGCAGGAAGAGTAAAAGCACTGCGTTCAGCTCCTTCTGAATCGTGGGAAGAATAAAAATCCTGCATTCATCTCCTTCTTAATCGCAGTAAAAGGGCAGTCTGACTCGGTCTAGGGAGCCCAGACTTCTCCGGAGGGATTTAGTTGCGAAGCAGCGTAGCCTTCACCTGGAAGCGTGTTACCTAGCCTTTGAGGGGCGCAGGGCCACCGGAAAAAATAAGACGCTAATATGGGGAGCTAGTGTATTAAATACCTATGCCGGAGGGGGTTCAGAGCGGTGTAGTTCCGGTCATATCAGCAAGAGTGGATTGCAACAATTGTTAAACTGTATAAATATCCTGCATTGAACTGCACTGACAGTTAGAGTGTGTCAGGTTTTCCTGAGCTATCGCTACAGTTATGCTATCATAGGCTTAGGCTGATGGCAGACATAGGGACCATGTTTTACTCTATATCTCTTCTCCCATTCTACTTTTTAACCCCTAACATTATCTTCTCTCTGCTTTTTCTAATCATGGTAGTTTCATCTTTTCTGTTTCTGTTTGGGAGAGAAATATCACTAAGGCCACTGCCATCAAAACCATTGGTAACAGATGTGTGGTGCCATATGCCATGATCCTACTCTATGGACATTGGGAACCAGTGTCCATATTTCATCTGGATAGGATGACCAGAGGAGAACACGCAGCTTTGGTGAATAACAGCTGGGGGACTTCTGCAGCCTCCCTTTTCAGCCAAAGCAGTCACAGGCAAGTCACATGGAAGCCACCAGAGGTGAGAAAACCTACACCCCTCTCTGTGAGGACAGAACAAAACCACAGAGCACACAGGATTCTCCCTCTTTTGCCTCCTGCTCTCTTTAGCTCCTGGGCTCCTTACCTCCTGTCCCTTGACCAGGAAGCTGGGGTCCGCTGTGGCTGGTTCTCCACCACAGTGGACAACCAGATCTCCCGAACCATCAAGGATAAGTCAGAACCTTTCAGAACCAAACTGCTGCAAAACAGACCTTTTGCAACAGACTTCTCTTGTGTTTCAGAACTTATAGAGCCAGACTGGAGAGAAGGCCTACCCTGCCTTAATGATCAACTGAGACAAAGAACCCCTGCCTTACTGTCCTGATGGCTGAGCTGCAACTGGCTGAAACTCAAGCTTTCCAAATGGACATGGAAAAAGGTTTGCAGGTCTGGCATAATTAGGGACAGAACAAACAATATGTCTCCTGGTGATGCTAATCATATCGTGTGTTTACTGCTGAGTAAAGATGACGCTAATTGACGCTAAAGAATGGACTGCATGCTACGCTATGCTACAGGAATATGTGCTGAGCTGTTGCTAAAGCTTAAACAAGCTTTATTCACTAAGGGTTTAAACACTGATATAACATTAGTGTTCATGTGTTCCTCAGATGCTCATTACATTTCCATTACCAAGTATGACCAAGAGTCATTTAGTGGAATCCTGATGTCTATTCGCTGCTAGCTATTTCAAAGAGGGTAAAGAATCTTTTAACTAAAGGTTATTGGTGCTTGATTAAGCAAATCATTCAATAAAACATTATTTGGCCAAATAATGTTTTATTCACCTCATGGATTTGCACTGTGAATTGGTCTGAAAACATTCAAATTTCTTTAAAATTAGTGAAAAGCTATTTTGATCATATCCCAAATTCTTCCACATAAACTTTGGTTTCAAACACAAAATCCATCTTAAACTGTTTTATGGTTTTCAACCATGTTTTCCCTTTCTCTTTGTAAATAGTAGTGTAGTTTAGTTGAGTTTTACTAGTCGTAGTTAAGAGTGTTAAACTGGAATAGAATTGACTTGGAGCTGAATGATTTTTGTTTTGTTGTTCACAAATGCTTGTCAGTCAAACCTGCTAAAATTGAATGAACAAAAACAATAAACATGTCATCAAGGAGAATGAGGAAGGCTGATAAATATGGACTTGCAAATGTTGCTATCAGTGCTGCCTTAAAAAACACGTAGTTTTGAGTCTTAATGCACGGTTTCAGTATTTTGCGCATCCATTTGTCCTGTGTCAAACGATAGATATGGAAAAACAACAATGCTGTCCTCTCACTGGCCGACTGCTGGAAATGCGGAAATATCCCTCTCGCAACCCTACACAGATAATATTTTATGAAAACAACTGATAGATAGTAAAAACAACAAAACATTCAGACTTTTAACATTCAACACTAAGTATGATATCAAAAGGCATTTTTTGGTATAAACACATGCTCCTCACTCACTATCATTAAAACTGTGGAAAGGGAGCTCATATGAATCAAACAATGCAACGAGTTCTGCTATCTTAGTATTTGTCTGCACTTTCCATCAGCCAGGGCACCTGCATCACTTTAGGTAAAAAACCATCAACCTTCAACTTTATTTGGTTTGTTTATGGACCATATTGTCCCATTCTGTTGTCAGAACTAGTCTGTATCATCTTTTTGCAGCATGTTGCATCAGAGAACACTTAAACTCTGAGCAAAACAGGCTGAGATGATGGCTTGGCCTTGCTGTTTATCACAAACACATCACATGGCCCTGGGAATCCTTCCTCCCTTGAGTGTAGTTACATAGACTTGATCATCACAACTGGTGGTCCAAACTGCAATTCCCAGAGCTTGTTTTCTTTTTACAGGCTGTAGGGTTTGACACAAAGTTGTTATGGAGGAGCATGAAGGTCATAAATAAATCTTGCATGGCGTTACCTGTAAACAGAATTTCTTATTTCTAAGATTACATTGATTAAGCTTTCATGTTTTGCCATACAAATGACCCCTGAAGTCTGTTTGTAGAAATATTTAAACATTTTTTCCAGACACAGTTCTGGTAAATGCAAGATAAAAGAGATCATGCAAAAAAGTGCTAGAGGAAACAAAGGGAGTTTGGATATGTAAACCTTATTCATAATTTTCTGTTTATCCCCCCATTGAGGGCTAACCCTAATCCTAACACTGATGGATGAGAAACATGAAGGTAATTTAATGTAATACAGTGGGGCAAAAAAGTATTTAGTCAGCCACCAATAGTGCAAGTTCTCCCACTCAAAAAGATGAGAGAGGCCGGTAATTTTCATCATAGATAAATCTCAACTATGAGAGACAAAATGAGAAAAAAAATCCAGAAAATCACATTGTCTGATTTTTAAAGAATTTATTTGCAAAATATGGTGGAAAATAAGTATTTGGTCAATAACAAAAGTTCATCTCAATACTTTGTTATATACCCTTTGTTGGCAATGACAGAGATCAAACGTTTTCTGTAAGTCTTCACAAGGTTTTCACACACTGTTGCTGGTATTTTGGCCCATTCCTCCATGCAGATCTCCTCTAGAGCAGTGATGTTCTGGGGCTGTCGCTGGGCAACACGGACTTTCAACTCCCTCCAAAGATTTTCTATGAGGTTGAGATCTGGAGACTGGCTAGGCCACTCCAGGACCTTGAAATGCTTCTTACGAAGCCACTCCTTCGTTACCCGGGCGGTGTGTTTGGGATCATTGTCATGCTGAAAGACCCAGCCACGTTTCATCTTCAATGCCCTTGCTGATGGAAGGAGGTTTTCACTCAAAATTTGACGATACAGGGCCCCATTCATTCTTTCCTTCACACGGATCAGTCGTCCTGGTCCCTTAGCAGAAAAACAGCCCCAAAGCATGATGTTTCCACCCCCATGCTTCACTGTAGGTATGGTGTTCTTTGGAAGCAACTCAGCATTCTCTCTCCTCCAAACACGACGAGTAGAGTTTTTACCAAAAAGTTCTATTTTGGTTTCAACTGACCATATGATATTCTCCCAGTCATCGTCTGGATCATCCAAATGCTCTCTAGCAAACTTGAGACGGGCCTTGACATGTACTGGCTTAAGCAGGGGGACACGTCTGGCACTGCAGGATTTGAGTCCCTGGCGGCGTAGTGTGTTACTGATGGTAGCCTTTGTTACTTTGGTCCCAGCTCTCTGCAGGTCATTCACTAGGTCCCCCCGTGTGGTTCTGGGATTTTTACTCACTGTTCTTGTGATCATTTTGACCCCACGGGGTGAGATCTTGCGTGGAGCCCCAGATCGAGGAAGATTATCAGTGGTCTTTTATGTTTTCCATTTTCTAATAATTGATCCCACAGTTGATTTCTTCACACCAAGTTGTTTACCTATTGCAGATTCAGACTTCCCAGCCTGGTGCAGGTCTATAATTTTGTTTCTTGTGTCCTTTGACAGCTCTCTAGTTTTGGCCATGGTGGAGTTTAGAGTGTGACTGTTTGAGGTTGTGGACAGGTGTCTTTTATACTGATAACAGGTTCAAACAGGTGTCCTTAATGAAGGTAACGAGTGGAGGACAGAGGAGCCTCTTACAGAAGAAGTTACAGGTCTGTGAGAGCCAGAAATCTTGCTTGTTTGTAACTGACCAAATACTTATTTTCCACCATATTTTGCAAATAAATTCTTTAAAAATCAGACAATGTGATTTTCTGGATTTTTTTTTCTCATTTTGTCTCTCATAGTTGAGGTATATCAAAAACTATATGCACCACCTTTCATCAAACTCGAAACCACGCCCACATTCCAAAGTGACAGCCGGAAGTCCCGCCTTAATTAAACCGGAAGTCCCGCCTTAATTAAACCGGAAGTCCCGCCTTAATTAAACCGGAAGTCCCGCCTTAATTAATATAAAATTAATATAAAATTAATATAAAATTAATATAAAATTGATATAAAATTGAATAAAAAAAATAATAAAAAAATGAATAATTAAAAAAATTATTAAAAAATGTATAAAAATGCATATAAAAAATTAACTATGTTATTTTAATAACGGTTATGATGATTAAATGATTATTTTTAATTACTTGTATTGATTTCTTATATAATCACTGTAAGCACTCCGTTTCAATCTCTGCCTGCCTGCAGCTTGAGCAGCTGTGTGATGAGTGTGAGTGACACTCACACTGCAGCGAGGGGGGTTGGGGGATGGCTGCGACCCCCTCACTCTGCCTTACTATGTGGCCCTTTGCCTCATAGGATTCTGTAAGAATATATATATATATATATATATATCTTTATACACAATAAATAATGATGTACATGTATATATATCGGTCTATTAAAAGAAAAAAAAAATAAATAAAATAAAATAAAAATAAAAAAAAAATGTCTAATTTTGTTCATTCATACGGTTTAAGCGTCCCACATGCGCAGTAGAGACTTCAATAACGTCACAAGCCGTCTTGCTCCTTGTTTACTTCCGTAAAAATGGAGGGAAGGTTTAGATCGCATCTAGCTGTCTTTCCCAAACTTAAATACACAATCGTTTTTAAGATGGTTAGAAAAAAAAATAAAAAAAATGCTCTCCCACCTTATCATCCATCATGGTTGTTGTGTTTCTAGCCGATTCTGTGCTCGCTCAGACGCAGGTTGCAGTGGAAAAGATCTGGGTCACTCTAGGCTGCTGTCCTTTCTCCAGTAAGAATAGGTGACTTACTGACGGCTATCCAGAGCATTCTATACAAAGTGGGAGACTCTTTGTGAATCACTGTCCTTCCTAAGGGTCTCCTCATGTGATAGGTCACACCATGAGGAGCTCACACCATGCCACACGGTTTAAGAGTCATCTGATGCGAACGGTTAATTAATCCATCAGGTGTTTAGACCTTGGGAGGGGGTGAAAAATACACCACTTAGAAAAAAAAAAAAGAGGAGAGACTCTTTGTGAATCACTGTCCTTCCTAAGGGTCACATGATGTAATAGGTCACACCATGAGGAGATCACACCACGCCACACGGTTTAAGCGTCACCTGATGAAAAAAATTATTAAAAAAATGTATAAAAATGCATATAAAAAATTAACTATGTTATTTTAATAACGGTTATGATGATTAAATGATTATTTTTAATTATTTGTATTGATTTCTTATATAATCACTGTAAGCACTCCGTTTCAATGAGCAGCTGTGTGAGTGTGAGTGACACAGTCACACGGCAGCCATCCCCCAACTCCTATATAAATTTAAAAGTCGCGGTATCTGTCTTTGGTAACTCCTGATTCGATCAGCTGATAAGGTGGAGCTACAGCTTCACAAGGCGATAGATGGAGCTGTAGAAAGTGCATTTAAGAACACTTCTCCCACCCTTTGACTCATCTGCATCCAGGACCTTTAGGTAAGCCTGCTAATGCCTTCACATCCTTCTACGCCTGTTGTATCAGCTGAAATGCCTAACCCTGGGTCTGAGGTGTGTCAGGACGTCGACACATTATCCCATAGTAAGTTAAGTACTAGCTAACTGTATTTATAAGCTACAGCATTTTAGCAATGTTTAATATACTGTGAGATACTGAGTTGACGTTCTTAAAGATCCTTTACAGTCATGTGTTAGTTAAGATGACTTGTAACCTAATGATAAATGCAGCGTATTGAATTGTCTCTGTTTTAACACCACAGACTTTCATTGAGTAATGTCATTGAGCATAAAGTTTGTTTTAAGTTGAGGTATAAGTTTTTTTTTTTTGTCAGAAATAAGAACTTGTTCTCAATGTAATAAACCCTATTGGTGGGATTATATGATCTATCTCAGGATAATGACGATATATATTTTATTTTATTTCCTAGAACCCTCTGAAATCAATTTGGATGACTTCCTAACGGATTATGGTAGGATATATTTAAAGCTCTTATTCAATTTTATTTCAATATATTGTAAAATACTATTAAATTGTTTCTAACCATTTTTTCTACTTTTTTTATTTTTTATATTCTTAAATCCTTATTAAATCTTGTAGGTTTAATAGATTCTCAATATGGACAGCCCGCTCCTCATTATAACCCAAGAATCTTACCCGGCCTTCTCCCTGGTATTCTGCCTCGGGTGAACCCCGACCGTAGGGGGGATCAGGAGCAGGACTTGAAGGGAGACCAGGAGCAGGACCAGGAGCAGGACCAGAAGCAGGACGTGAAGCCCTGCTTCAAACCTGGTCAGAAACGTTCAACAAACAGGCTGACTCTTTCCAAAGTCAAAAAGAGTTTACTTCCTGAATTTCAACTATCCGTTGAAAAAACATCTACCCCAAAGAAAGAACAACAGGGCATCAACCATCATGGCGCATCTGTAATAATAATTTCACCCGATACTCCGCCACGAGCGCTGACCGTCTCCCGCTCTGAAACAACAGCGGTAGCACACGCTGAAGCTGGCCCACCAGACCACCCACTTCCTATCACTGAAGCTGGAATCAGCACATCAGAGAGGGAAAACCCACTACCCGGTAAGTTAGTCATAAGTATGCCTTTTAACCCTAATATTCTGAAATTAATACCGATTGTATTTCATGATTTAGAGGTTTAACTTCTCTCTCTCTCTCTGTTTTTTTTTCTTTCTATCTGTTCATTTACAGTACCCTCGGCCCCAAGGAGTGCAAGACTCCCCATTAAGAAGAAGAAGAGACCGACCTTTAATAAACTACGTTCAATGGTACGAGACCTCCAGCAAAGCATTACCAGGATTGCTTCTAAGGTGGAGACCGCTCGACGCATGATAACAGGTAGATTTTCAAATTTCATTCTTTTTTTTTTCTATTTATTTATTTTATTTCTATTTATTTATTTTATTTATTTTTTTCCTTTTTTACAATTAGTTTGTGATATAATAAATGAATGTGATTTTTTTTTTTTTTACTAATTATAAATGGCAAAAACCTAATTGGGATTTTTCTTCCGTATTACAGAAACTTCATCAACGGTAGAACGGATACCGACCTGTGGACCGCGTCGATCCGGAGGCTACAGATCAAAATCCAGGGTGCTTCTGAGAACCTGCCACATCCTGATGGATGAACTGTTCAACAACTAAGTAATTTGTGACTTTTGTAAAATATGGATAAACAGCAAATGAGAGTTGCTTTGAATGTAATAGTACAGGCTGTTAATGACCTTAAGAATATACCTGTTCAGCATGAATCCGAATTTGTCAATATATACCAACCACCCCCTGTAAGAGAAGAACAAATAAACGCAGATAGGAATCTGGAGCATTTACTTTCATTAGAACAAGCGATCCAAGAATTAAACGTTTCTGTCCCTCATCCGGTGTTGCAAGAAAATGAGTCCTTAACCCCGCCTAATCCTACAGAGGGTCAGTTTCAGCAGCAAGGAGGGCATATCAATCAGGGGGTTATAGAAAACGTTGAAAGTAATCAAAGTGATTCTTCCAGTAATGTTCTGCAAAATCCCACATCCAGCCTACCTCAACAGCCGAACCTGACTCCTTCTTCCTCCACCGCCCCCATACCTGGCCGAATGGTTCAGCCCGACATGAGTCGGGATCAGCAGGTGGTAGACACCCCTGAACAGACTCAGGTAACCGATGCACCCCATGTTGAACGTGAGCATTTTAATGTTACAGAGATAAGACGTCCTTTCAATGTGATTGCTGCATGCCCCCGTGACATTCCAAATCTCGCAGAATTCTATACACAGGTACATAACATACTCGTCGAGCTTGCTAACTCTGCTAGACAATCAGCAGCTCGTAACGATATTGTGCAGTTAGAATTAAGCGGGGAGGGATTCTCTCGTCATACGATTGTTCAAGTAAATGATGAACCTGATTCAATTCAGGCGGGGTTTCAGGAATTTTTAGACGAGCTTGTACAGTCCAACGCAGAGCTCCCACCAAATAGCAACTTAGAACTAATTCTTCAGGTTGTGAGAAACCCTACAGGTGGTGCAAAGCGTAAAGCTGTAAAAACATTAGACTGCGAGCTGATTCATAAAAAGAAACGTCATTTGTATATCATTGACAATTGTTCTAATCGGCTATGTTTCTCAATCAGTCTAGCACATGTATTTAACCCGTCTTTTACAGACGCAGAAGCCACGCATCAAGCTAGAGAGTGGCAGCTTATGGCAGGTTTGACTGAGCAAACCCCCGTGACTTTCAGCGATGTGCAAAAATTTGAAAAGATAGTGAATAGGAAAATTGTGGTATTCTATAAAAGAGATGGGGAAGCACTGCTTTGTAAATTCGAGACAGACTTTCCAGATCGCTCAAATCCTCTTTTTCTGTTCTTATTCAAAAATCATTATTATGGGGTAAAAAACCTGCTGGGTTTAACCGGCTCCAAGTACATCTGCAGTTACTGCTTTACCGGTTACGAAAACATCAACACACATAACTGCGGGGGTCATTGTTCCGTATGCCACGATCCAGGCTGTACTCTCCAAGAGTCCCGCTCTGTACGCTGCGCAGATTGTAACCGAATCTGTCGTAATCCATTCTGCTTTGTTAAACACAGAGAGCCCAGAGAGAAACCTAAACTCGGGAAGCTTTTAAGTAATTGCCAAACAACAAAATACTGTCCTGCGTGTAAAAAACTACATTATGTATCGGCAGGAGGAGAGAGCCGGGGTCACGTCTGTGTATCAAAATGCACCGTCTGTCATGAGAAAGTGCCTGGTAGCATTGATGTAACGTTAAACGAACATCAGTGCTACATTCAACCTAGTCTTACTGATGGAGAGCTCACTGATAAACTGGTTTTTTACGATTTTGAATGTTTCATCGATCAGAGCGGGGTGCACATCCCATTTCTTGTCTGTACCAAAACATGGAAAGGTCATCTCTGGCACGCTTACGGACTGAATTGCGTCCGTAAATTTCTGCTTCAGTTCAGAAAACCCCGGTATAGGGGTTACACATTTATCGCTCATAACGCCCGGGGTTATGACTCTTACTTGATTCTCAGGGTGATGGTGGAAATGGGTATTAAACCGCACCTCATCACCCAGGGGAGCAAAATCCTCTGTTTCACAGAACCAGATTACGCTCTGAAATTCATTGACAGCCTTTCATTTCTTGCTATGAAACTGAGTCAAATGCCGAAAGCTTTAGGCTTCACAGATCACAGTAAAGGTTTTTTTCCCCATTTGTTCTCCTCTGAGAACAATTTAAAATATGTTGGCCCGCTCCCTGCCCCCAGCTTCTACGCATTCGAACACATGAACCCTGCAGAGCAGGAACGGTTTAACGTCTGGTACAGCCAGGCGTGCGAGCGATCCTTTGACTTTCAGAAAGAAGCTCTTTATTATTGTCAAAATGATGTTGAGATTCTTTTCATGGGCTGTGTGAAATTCAGGGAAGAGTTCTTTAAAGAGACGAACGTGGATCCTTTAAAATGCATCACAATCGCCGCAGCCTGCATGAAGGTTTTCACATCCAATTTCCTTCCTGCAAATACTCTAGCCATACCCTCACCGGTGGACTACAGGCGTCAGTGTAAGACATTTTCAGACGCGTCCATTCAATGGCTAGAATGGTTAGCTCATGATAGGGGAATAGAGATTCAGCATGCGTTAAACAGAGGGGAAAAGAAAATTGGCCCTTATTATGTGGATGGGTACGCAGAAGTGGACGGGGTCAAAACTGTGTTCGAGTTCAACGGGTGTTTTTTTCACGGCTGTCCCACCTGCTTTCTACCCGACCGCACCTGTCCTCTCAGGGGTGTTTGCTTTGAAGCAATCCACTCAGCCACCATCGAGAGAGCCAGCATATTACAATCAGTTTACAGCGTGCGATTAGAGGTTGTCTGGGAGCACGAATGGGTCCAGCTGAAGGCGTCGCGCTTAGGCGTCAAAAGTTTTCTGGAAGGTTTTAACGCCCCAGAACCACTCTCACCGCGTGAAGCTTTATACGGTGGCAGGACATCAGCTCTCAGACTCAGGTACAGTGCAGGAGAAGAGGAAGCTGTGCATTATGTTGATTTTACTTCTCTGTACCCGTACGTGAATTCCAACTTCCCCTACCCCCTAGGTCATCCCAAGATCATTTGCCGGGATTTTGATGATCCCCGCAACTACTACGGGTTCATTAAAGCTACGGTGTATCCTCCCCGCGGTCTTTTTTTTCCTGTTTTACCTTACAGGACATCTGCGGGTAAACTGGTGTTCACTCTCTGCCGTGCATGTGCTGAAATTAACCACCAGGCAGGTTCCTGCACCCACTCTGATGAGGAGAGAGCGCTGAGGGGAGTATGGGTCAGTGTCGAGCTTTGTAAAGCGTTAGAACACGGTTACCGTGTTGCGAAAATCACTGAGGTTTGGCATTTTGAGAAAAAAAGCAGTTCAATTTTTGAACCGTATATTCACAAATTTCTCAAAGGTAAACAGGAAGCTTCAGGCTTCCCTGCTGAAGCAACGGATGAGGAGAGCCGCTTAAAGTATGTAGCAGACTACAAACTTAATCAGGGCATCCAGCTGAACGTGGACAACATCGAGGTGAATCCTGCTAAAAGACAGATGGCTAAACTATGTCTGAACAGTTTTTGGGGGAAATTTGCACAAAGAAATGACCTGCTTCAAACTACCATCGTGTGCAAGGCTGAGGAGTTTTTTGACTTTTTGTTCTCAGGTAAATACACAGTCAGCTACTTTCACTTTCTAACCGATAAAATGTGTATGGTTCAGTGGAAATACAACAAGCGCTGCATCTCTCCACCCAACAAGGTAAATAATGTGTTTATCGCAGCGTTCACCACAGCATACGCTCGTCTGAAACTGTACACCTGTCTCGAACAACTTCAGCATCGAGTTCTGTACATAGATACCGACAGCCTCATTTATGTGGTTAAACCGGGTGAGACTCCCTTGGAGCTGGGCAATTATCTGGGTGATTTAACGGATGAGCTGGGAGGTGACACGATTCAGGAATTTGCATCAACAGGACCCAAAAGCTACGCGTATCAGACCAGAAACCGGAAAAAGGTTGTGATGCGCGTTAAAGGCATCACTCAAACTCAGGAATGTAGTGAGAGGGTGAATTTTGATAGTGTGAAAGACCTGGTGGAAGGTTATTTGCAAGGTTCTACAGGGGTCGTTTTAGAAGCTCCACAACGTACCATCAGGCGAGATAAAAGAAGCTTTCAGCTAAAAAATGCCACATTTCAGAAAAAGTTTCGTGTGGTGTATGACAAGCGAAGGCTTTTTCCAGACGGAACAACTCTGCCGTTTGGTTACTAAGTGTTAACTGAAAAAATGTCTCTCTCCTCTGAAACACAGGAGATTGAATTTGACCCAAGATTCAGAACACCCTTTTCATGTATGATTGTAGGCCCTAGTGGATGTGGGAAATCTTTCTTTGTAAAAAATGTTTTGCAGAAATGTAACCATGTCATGGATGTTGTACCAGAAAATATTGTATGGATCTATACTTCTTTTCAAAGTCTGTATGCTGAATTGCAAAAAATGAATAAAAATATTAAATTCATCGAGGGGTTACCTCATTCTTTTGATGATGAAAATCTGTTTCCTCGCGACCAAAATCATTTGGTCATTTTGGACGATGTCATTTTCCAGGCCTCGGAGCATCCAGAAGTGGTCAAGATTTTTACACAATACAGACATCATAGAAATATGAGCGTGATGATGTTGACTCAGAACGTGTTTCACCAAGGGAAGTACAGTCGTACCATCAGCTTGAACAGTAATTATATGGTGTTATTTAAGAACCCCAGAGATAAATTGCAGCTGAATATATTAGCCCGCCAAATATTTCCATCAGAGAAGACTTTCTTTATGGAGAGTTTTGAAGACGCTGCCAGAGAGCCTCACGGCTATTTAATCGTTGATCTGACTCCGACTTGCCCAGATCGTTTCAGACTGAGATCGGGTATGCTCCCCGGTCAGTGGCCTGTTGTGTATCTACCTAAGCCTAATTAATTAATTCATCATGTCAGCCCGCATAAAAAGGAACGCTCCCTTATTCAGAGCTCTGTATCACGCTACTCCACAGAAACGCAAAGACATTCTCGCTCACTGCTCACCCGACTTTCTTAAAGCCTTGTGTGAGATAGCTCTGAATATCTTAAAGGGTAACGTTAAAATATCTCCTTCTCAACATAAAAAATTGCAAAGGCAGAAAAAGATCATTAGGCTACTGGCTGATAAAAGAACAGGGTTAAAACGCAAGCAGTTGGCTCTGAAAAATCAGACGGGTGGCTTTATTCTCCCCCTGCTCAGCGTTGTAGCGCCTTTAATTGGAGAGCTAGTGGGTGGTCTTATCAGGAGATGAGAAAATGTCTCTTAGGACGGCTCAAAAGATGTATCTCGTTTCACCGCATCAATTTAAACGTTTGACCCCGTCAGAGACTTCTATCAGACAGACGGTTGAAGAGGATTTGGATTCCAAAATGAGAGAAATACTGAATGAACCGGGACTGAGTTCTTATGAAAAAATAAAAAAATACGACGCTCTGCTGCAGAGGTATCTGGTTCTGATGAAGCAAGGTCAGCAGGAGGAACCCCGAGTCACACTAACACTGCAACATCAGCCCATGCCTGAAAATAATGTAGGTGAGGCAAACTCTGGTTCTACACCGTCTACTGCTGGACTGGATGAAACGGCGAGTGAAGTTCTAAAAGCCCTGCCTAACAGAGATTCCAAAAACGCAAAATACATTTTGAAAAAGTTATCCGAAAGCGGTGAGAGCTGGACACCCAAAGGCGAATTTGTCTATCGGGATCGTGTGATGGGAGGGTCTCATATACTCGATCTGCTGAAAAATCTTTTGCTCCCGTTTAAGAGGAAGACGCAGACCCCAGATCCTGTTGGGTGGACCCCTTTCCTGACGGCCTTAAAGGAACTAAACATCCCAGTTTCCTCAGTCAGCAATCCACATGCACGTCAACAATACAGACGTTTGACAGAAACGGCTGTATTGGAGGAGGAGGAGAAGAATGGAGATAAGCCTCTCGCGAGAAGGAAAAAAAAAAAAAAGATCCTTTCACCAAAATTTCTAGGGTTAGAGTATGAGGATGAACGTAACGGACAGGACTCAAATTTAGATAAACAGAGAAGCGGAAGAGTTAAAAACCCTGAATGGCTGAAATATTCACCCTGAAAGTCTATGTAATAAAAAACTTGATAAAAGAATTTGGAATAAAGATATCTTTATTGTTTCAAATTATTCATGCGTACAGTGTTTTTTTTTATCTTACAGTTTGTAGCAATCTTTAAACATTTGTAAAGAACACGTTCCATGATTAAATGAGCACGAGGCCCACTTTTTGATACATCGCTGATATTTCTTCACAAAATCAAATACCATAACATCATTGTTATAAACATCATCGCCGTAGGTCGCCAATATTTCATGCACCGATAGCCCGCACGCTTTATGACACAGATAATAAACACAGTGATGACCGCACACGAGAGACAGAGTATTTTGAAGTTGACGATTATGATACAATATTTTTGAGGATCTGTCTTTCAGAAATGACATGATGCTTGAGGGATAGAAATCAAAATCTGGAGGGAATCCGTAAGAGTCGAAAAAGGTGGCTTGATTATTTTCTTCCAAAGTCAGAGCTAGCCAGTGTTCTCCAGGCATATGTGAAGGATGAGTGTTCACGATGAAATAGGCGGGTCCTCTGTACGTGCGTTTGAGTAACGGGAGGTGATCCGACGCCCAAACCCCATAAAATAAGTCCCCCAACAGGTGATGCATCAGGCTCTCTAGCTCGTGGTTATTCATGTTTTTAATAAAAATCCACCAAGACCTGCCTTTTTGAATCGATTTCCAATATTGAGTCGTAACACGCGTACACAATCAGAGTGGTTGTATGAGGTAACGGGACCCTGAATCTCATTTCCAGTCTCAAATTACCATTAGATACTGGTGACAGCGCGTCAGCATCCTCGCCCGGATTGAGATTAAAGACAAACAGAGAGTAACCGTTGTTGAATTCCTCGCGAGCGATGCTCAGAGGAAGGTCTTTTAAATGACGACCTGTAGCGGTGAACATGTTATAATATTCCCTGACTGAGATACCGTTGTTGAATTGGGGTTGAAACGCCTTGGCTGGGAGCTGTCTGCCATCTTTACAGAGCGCCATATATTCGACATCCATATGCCTAAAGTTGAAAGGTGACAGATCTCTTCTTCCTGTAAAAGCTTCATGGTGAACCATTCCTAAAACAAGATATTTCGGTATGGCTCCCAAAAAGAGGTTCTCCTGAGTACATATCCTAGAATTTTCAGGGATAGAATATGTTTTCACATTCACGCGTGAAAGCGGGTAGAGGGCATTTCCTCTCATCAAAGCTGAGGCATGCCCGAGCCGGATGGCCGGGGATACCATAACTTTTTTCATAAAGAGAGAAGCGCCAAGAATTTTCAATCGAAAGGTTGAATCACGAGCTCCCATGAGAGAGAACGCGTCGCTGGCCCTGATTAATTTAACCCTCATATCTACAGAATTCAAGAGCAGTCTTTCACAGAAAAAAATATCTGCGTGAAGCGGGCCCATCAGATGCAGCTCTCTGGAATTAGTTGTGAAAGAGGCTCTCTGATTCAGTCCTCTGTTCGGACCATTATTCACAACAATCGAGTCTATAGCTCCCGCTGTGTCTTTGTAAAAGAGACCTGCGCTGAATTGACTCTTTAAAGTGTCTTCCGAATAGTTTAGAAGAGTTTCAATCATTGCTCTGTACGGGTGAGTGGCGCTCGACTGTGATATTAATCTGTCTCCCAGAATAACATCGCATTGACTGAACATCGTATTCAACGGGTAATTCAACAGTCCGACAGCCGCGTCGTCTGCCAGGTTGCTTCCATCCGCGTTCGTGATCTTCACACGGACGTGCAGTAAAGTGTCGTTCAAATCCAGGTATTTTTCTCCATCTCCGGGAATAAAAAACTCGATAGGGCCGGTGTCTGTAATCGCTGATACGGGTAATATTTCTGTGTAGACCTTATCTTCGATAGATAGTTGAGTCATGGGTGCTGAAAATAAATCCAGTTCCGCTAGGGTGCATTCTGATGATTTCTGATGTAAAAGAGCCATGATTGAATTTTTATTGAAAAATAATAATAATTCAGCTAAATATATCTTTGCTCGCTGCAGACTTCCTCCCTCTGGCTTTGCTTCTCCTAACTGATTTCTTCTTTTTACGTGACGCGAGTATTTGTGAACGCCAAACACGTTGCCCCGGAGGTCTCTTTCTAGCTCTTCTTGATAGAACCATAACTCCTGACCCCTCTTGGTTATTCACACCCTGATGCGAGCCTGATATTTTCGTCATAGCTTTACCTATGACATCCGAGGCGATGTTTGTGGCAGCCTTTTTCAGATGAGGTTTAACAATTGCAAAGCCGGATTTAACTAAAGGTGACACAAAACGAAATAACCTGGAAAACAGAGACCCTATCCCCCGACCGTACATAACGGGGGCACCATAAAAACCAGGTAATGCACCCCCTACTTGATTCTGGTAATAGGAGACAAAACGGTGCGGGTCATCTCTCAGATTTATCTGACTCATGTTTTCTCCTTTTTTTACTACTTTTTTTTTTTTCTTCCCGACTTTTAGCATGAAGCAACGTGGCAGGTGTGGCCGGTTGCACAGCTATGAATGATTCCAACCGCAATCACACGTTTTTATATATTCTGTTTCATCTGAAGGCTCGTTGTGAGGTCACAGGTCTGAAATGCAGTTTCACGATGCACTTTCCGTATGTAAATTTCACCGGGGTGTTCTGGTCAGTTTTAATTTCTACTTGTATATTTTCAATATGTTTCTTGGCAACTGGGAGATAGTAGGGATTATGAAAGGTCTGCGTGATAACATCTCCAAACACCCCCTCCACCTGAACCGTACGCAAGAGGGGTGCGTAAGCATCCCCCACCATCTGCGGGGCAACAACGTCGCTGTAAAAATAGAGGTGGTAGAAACCGGCCTTAAAATCTATAGGATGCGGGGCATGCCCGTGGTCAAATTTAATCCATTTTCCTGGTTCCATGCCGAACATGTAGGCTAGTGGAGCGTGAAAACGTAGATGGTACTGAGCTCCGGCCTGGTAGGTGAGTAGGTTTGCGAGCCGATTAACCCTGAAATAAATGTCTGAATCTATCTTTCTCAGATGGGCTTCAATCTCTGTTATAAGCTGTTTCAAATTATTGTAGTATCCGTTTCCAATCTTTACGCGTTGGATATTTTCCTCTTCTGCTTTCCGCCATTCAAAGTAGGCTTCTTCCGCAGGGACGTTATGCCACGTGTGTGGATAAGAAACCTCCGTCAAAGCCACTTGCCATTGACCTTGTAAATTAATATGCTCGGCTAAATCCACGCGGAAACTCGATATGTTATTATCCTTAAACACATTGAGACTAGCGTTGGAGGGTAGCGTCAGATAAAATCCCTCATCCTCAGTTATGCGATCCATGTTGCATTGTCAGCCATCGGTGAGCAGCGCTCTCTTTTATACATCTCGCAGGTCATCGGCTCTCACCCAGCTGTTGAATTTCTCCGGCCAATTTTTCCAACGTACTAAGACCTGTTGGACTCCCCGCACTTTGCGCTTCTTTAATATCTCACCCACTTGATACATTTTGTTTTTTGACATTTTTACTTTTTGAAGCTCCTCTGCGTAAAAAGAACCTCGAACCTGCTCTCCGTCTAAATCTTCCAGTTTGAATACCGGAGGAGATCGCTGTACCGTTTCTGTAACTTTAAAGATTTCATCCGTGAAGCTCTGTTCATATTTCTTATCAAACACTCCACGCACCTTGGAGATTCTGACGTGGTCACCTTGCTTAAATGCTATCTTGCGTTTTGTGCATCGTTTAGAATTAGTCCCGTAAAGGTTCTGAAACACCTGAAAAGCATTATCGGCGGTTACCTCCATAGGTGTCATTTTAATGCTTGAATGAATGCTATTGTTGTAACTTTGGACTAGGTCTTGAAGCACATCTAGATATCGGAGAGTGTTGTTTGCGGTGAAATACCTCCACATTCGTGATTTTAAGGTTCGGTTAAACCTCTCAACCACCGAAGCTTTTATTTCACTAGCCGTGGAGAAATGTTCAATACCGTTTTTGTCCATCAGAGCTTTGAATGATTTGTTAAAAAATTCTTTACCGTCATCAGTCTGAAGTTTCTTTGGAATCTGACTCTCTTCTAAAACGGAATGAAAAGCTTTTACAACATCGGAAGCAGTTTTCCTTTTTAAAACCCTGACATAGGCTCTTTTGGAAAATACGTCGATGACGGTTAATAAATAATTGTAGCCATCATTTTTTTCGGATAAGCTCTGCATATCACAAAGATCTGCTTGGAACTGCTTTAAAGGCCTGGTGACAAACACTCTATTTCTCGGAAATGTTATTCTTGCCGGTTTATGCAAAGAATAAGCATCCTGTTGTGATAAAAAGTCCTGCACCTTTTCAACCGGTATCCTCTTCCCCATTTCACATTCCACAGCTTTGTGCAGCCTATTTACTCCACCAAAACTCCCTGGGTGGGCAGGCATGTAATATACACGTTTCATTAATTTCTTTTCAGCCATACCTTCCCGCACACACGTAGTGATGCTTAATGAAAGAAAGGATGAATACGATAGGATTTTATATATTTTTTTTTTTTTATTAACATAGTTAGAAAAGTAAAACACTGACATGAAAATACATTCATTATTAAAAATAATCATTTAATCATCATAACCGTTATTAAAATAACATAGTTAATTTTTTATATGCATTTTTATACATTTTTTAATAATTTTTTTCATCAGGTGACGCTTAAACCGTGTGGCGTGGTGTGATCTCCTCATGGTGTGACCTATCACATCATGTGACCCTTAGGAAGGACAGTGATTCACAAAGAGTCTCCCACTTTGTATAGAATGCTCTGGACAGCCGTCAGTAAGTCACCTATTCTTACTGGAGAAAGGACAGCAGCCTAGAGTGACCCAGATCTTTTCCACTGCAACCTGCGTCTGAGCGAGCACAGAATCGGCTAGAAACACAACAACCATGATGGATGATAAGGTGGGAGAGCATTTTATTTATTTTTTTTTCTAACCATCTTAAAAAAGATTGTGTATTTAAGTTTGGGAAAGACAGCTAGATGCGATCTAAACCTTCCCTCCATTTTTACGGAAGTAAACAAGGAGCAAGACGGCTTGTGACGTTATTGAAGTCTCTACTGCGCATGTGGGACGCTTAAACCGTATGAATTTTTTTCTAACCATCTTAACAAAGATTGTGTATTTAAGTTTGGGAAAGACAGCTAGATGCGATCTAAACCTTCCCTCCATTTTTACGGAAGTAAACAAGGAGCAAGACGGCTTGTGACGTTATTGAAGTCTCTACTGCGCATGTGGGACGCTTAAACCGTATGAATTTTTTTCTAACCATCTTAACAAAGATTGTGTATTTAAGTTTGGGAAAGACAGCTAGATGCGATCTAAACCTTCCCTCCATTTTTACGGAAGTAAACAAGGAGCAAGACGGCTTGTGACGTTATTGAAGTCTCTACTGCGCATGTGGGACGCTTAAACCGTATGAATTTTTTTCTAACCATCTTAACAAAGATTGTGTATTTAAGTTTGGGAAAGACAGCTAGATGCGATCTAAACCTTCCCTCCATTTTTACGGAAGTAAACAAGGAGCAAGACGGCTTGTGACGTTATTGAAGTCTCTACTGCGCATGTGGGACGCTTAAACCGTATGAATGAACAAAATTAGACATTTTTTTTTTTTATTTTATTTTATTTTTCTTTTAATAGACCGATACATATACATGTACATCATTATTTATTGTGTATAAAGATATATATATATATATATATATATTCTTACAGAATCCTATGAGGCTAAGGGCCACATAGTAAGGCAGAGTGAGGGGGTCGCAGCCAACCCCCCTCGCTGCAGTGTGAGTGTCACTCACACTCATCACACAGCTGCTCAAGCTGCAGGCAGGCAGAGATTGAAACGGAGTGCTTACAGTGATTATATAAGAAATCAATACAAGTAATTAAAAATAATCATTTAATCATCATAACCGTTATTAAAATAACATAGTTAATTTTTTTATATGCATTTTTATACATTTTTTAATATTTTTTTTAATTATTCATTTTTTTATTATTTTTTTATTCAATTTTATATCAATTTTATATTAATTTTATATTAATTTTATATTAATTAAGGCGGGACTTCCGGTTTAATTAAGGCGGGACTTCCGGTTTAATTAAGGCGGGACTTCCGGCTGTCACTTTGGAATGTGGGCGTGGTTTCCAGTTTGATGAAAGGTGGTGCATATAGTTTTTTTATATCTATGATGAAAATTACCGGCCTCTCTCATCTTTTTGAGTGGGAGAACTTGCACTATTGGTGGCTGACTAAATACTTTTTTGCCCCACTGTATTTGTTAAACTGGGATTGACTTTCATTTAATACTTTCGACCAAGAATGAAATTTTGATTTCATAGTTGTGGGGTAGTGAGTTTATGTGTTTTTTTTTTTTTTTTTTATAAAACACATAAATCAATTCACTGTGTTTCAGTTCCTCTTGCTACTCTTAAGTTTACAAGTTCCTTTTTCGTTTGAGTGGTTTTTAAACATCTCCTCCTGCCTGTTCTACCCTCCCACCGCTCATGTTTCCTCCTGTAGCTCTTGCATCTGACCTGCTTACAAAATATATGGACGATTGGCATGGGCAATTTTGAGTGCAACAATCCTATTTTTTGGTTGTATAGGTTTTATTTTTCCCCTTTTGGTAATGATAATATATCACAATAATAAATGTTTTTAAATGTTTTATACTTACTTTAGAATATTGTTGAGATCTTTATCAAGATAAGGGGAATCTTGTAGTCCAAACAGTAAAAAAACAAAACCTCTTCATTTTGTAACTTTGTGTCATTCACAAGGTCCTTACTGTGAAATTTTATAAGAGTTTTTAGAGTTCCTATCTGATTTAGTGTTAAACGCTGGCAAGATCATCATAGAAGAGGATTTTAACATCAATGCTGACATTTAAGATGAAAGCTTAAATACAATACCAATACCGCTATCTTAGACTTGATTGCCTTTGAGTCAATGTGTCATTGCAATCAGCTGGTTTGCCTTAGATAGAAAACTTTGACCAATTGACTGTAAGATCTGGTTAAATTGTCTGTAAACTGCCCTGACATTTATTGTGAGTTGGGGCCATATAAATAAATTGTATTGAATTGAATGCAATAAGTTGGAGAAAGCAGGCTCTCTTCATCTCCAGCAGTACCGCAGAATGTAGGTCAGATGTCAAAACAAGAAGTAGTGGTCTGATGTTGTGTTTTCTTTTTTATTTAACAACCTGCCTGCTCACTTGATTAATGAACACATGCAGAAACACTTATGCACTCACATACGCACCTCAAAGATAGACCCTTTTAGATTACGTGAACCAACCAGAAGAACTAATGCCCAACTTACAGTTGCAAATTCCGTCTTATGACCACCTGTCGCCTTTGAACAAACTTTATGCAGTGGCAGTCCTAGCACATTTATTGCCCCCGTACTGCAGACTGCCACCTCTGACTGACAGCCATGCAATCGCACATACTGAGGTTGTTCGGTGACGTATTTGCATACTTGGTGACTCTGTCTGCAGCTCTGCTGGTGGTGTTCTTCCTGCTCAAAGCCAAAGATGTTCTTGAGACCCCTCCATGCATCTCTGACATTGTTTTGTGCCAGCTGTTCCTCTATTTTCCTCCCTTAGTCCTTCTTTGCCACCCTGATCCTCCATTGGAGCTCTTGCAGGACCCCAATCTGCTATTCTCTGTCCCCTGAGTTAAAAGCCCCTTTTTTCTGGTTCAGGAGGTCAGCTCAGGAGTGGTTGTTTGGGAAGCTCCATAGCCGTTGTGTTGTGACCATGCTCTCCACACAGAAGGTGATCCAAGCATCCTAGTGGGGGTTGGTGTAGGTGTCTTTGACGTTTGAATAAAAAAGGTCCAGGGTTCTGTTGTCCATTGTTTTACAATGTTGCGGTGTTACTTCTTTGCACATCTGCACACTCTAAAGAATTGTATTTTTCTGGAATAACTTTTGGGGCTCCTCCAGGAGCACCGGAACAGATTAAACAATTATTTGCTGTTAATTCTTTAGCCATATACCATAACCAATTATACCATGTATTCTGAATTGCCCTTTGCCACCTCTTGGTCTAAACACATGCCATCTAATGTCATGTAATCTATTCACAGATCTTGGAGTAGCAGTATTTGTATAGCGTGCATTATAAAATTTATCAAGGTCACCCTGATAATCAAGACACACTCTTGATCTTCAGAACAACCAATCTGGTTTAATCCCCCAACCTTCCTGGTTGTTCCTGCTTCTGCAGGTGGCAGTGTCACCACTATACTCTCCTGATTTGATGGTAGTTGGTCGTCATTATTACATTATTACATTATTACATTACATTATTACATCATTATTACATTATTCAGTTGCTTATTATTTGGTGATATTTTAGCATCGTTTTCTGATGTTACTTCCTGTTTGGCATCATCTGCTAAGATGGGTGTGGATTGATGTTCTACTTCTGTCTGCTTATCTACATTATCATTAGCATTCCCCCCTACCTTATTTGGGGACGCCGTTGTTTTTAATGTTGTGGTCGTCGAGCTAATTGTGGTAGGTGCCTTTCGTGTGGGTAGAGGGTCTTCTATTTTAATGGGAATTTGGGGTGATGGGCTTTTATCATGCACTTCACTAGAAATCTGGAGCTGTTCTTATTTTGGAAGGTCTGCGTTTACATCCATACTTGTTACTTGATTTCCTTGTCCTGGTGTTGTCATAGAAATATCATCCTCTAGAGGAAGAATTGGAGAGCATCTTCTGGGGTTACCCATAAAAGGCTAGACTCCATTCTCTCACCATCAATTCATTCTACTTTTAACTCATATTCCTTTCCTATCTGGAAAGCCATCATATTTGCTTCAACAATCACACCAAAATTCGCCTTTCTATCCACTAGTTTACAGTGTATACCTTTTTCATCCTGTATCTTTTTATCAGGGAATGCAAATTAACCACACATTTGGCGTCTGTTATTGCCGGGCAACAATCTAAAAATGATGAAGTTTCTTTTTGATAGGTCATAGTCTACATCTTTATCTGCAACCTTTATCATTATTCTTCCTTTTACCATTGTTACTTTATCATCTAAGTCAGCTATCCCTATGCGGGTTAACTCACCTACTCCTCGTTCCATTGCGTTAGTATTAGGGTTAGTCATTAACATGTTATAGGTGTAAGGGTTGTCATATGCTAAACGGGGTTCTCTTTTTACTACTATATCAAATCCAATGTTCGTTATATAAAACGTGATTTTACAGGGACCTGCTGTCCCTACTTCTCTGTCTCCTTCCTGTTGTCTCCTACATAATACTCTTGGTTCATGCTTTACTTCTGCTTCAAAAAGTGTTAGAGTCAATGACGGCTTTCCAGCTTTCCATATCCATTTTAACTCAGCTTGTCTGATCATGTGTATTTTATTGTTAAATGATGGACTGTTTGAACTTTTGCTAAAACTAGCATGTTCTATTTTGGCTGGCAGAAATAGTGGCATGTATTTGTCTGGATTGTCATTGCGTGTGTTGTACTTATCTAATTGTTTGGAGACATCCATAGTTGAACAAGTGTCAGTAACAGCCTCATCGTTGCCACTTGTTTGTTCACACACATCACTTCTATCTTTCTTCACTTTGTTTTTAGTATGAACTTTAGTGCAGTGACTGAGGTGGTACCACACGTTACCCTCTATTTGTACTGCGGTTGGAGTTGCCCGTGTGACCTCATGTGGACCATCCCATCTCACGTCACTCCGCTTGCGCCGGAAACGCTTGACAAAAACCAGGTCCCCTGGCTCCAAAGTTTTTTTCATCACAGTCTCTGGAGTGGATTGTCTGGCCTTTCAACACACCTTTTAATGTGTTCTGTACAAAAGCCGGATCATTATCAGAACTTATTTCTGACGGTATCCCAAACCTTGGAATCACCTCATTTGCCAAAAACGATTACTGTTTCTGCTCCCATTGTTTTTGATGGAACAGCCTCAACCCAGCAGCTGCATTGATCAATAACAACAAGCATGTACCTTTTACCACTGACCGATTTTATCATGTCAACATAGTCCATCACCAGGCGTTTAAAAGGTCCTTCGGGAACTGGTATGTGACCTGTTGGTGACTAATGCCTTTTTGAAGGTTATTGTGTGCACATATTTCACGTTGGCTCAAAGTTTCGTCAACCAATGCTAGCATGTACAGAGACCAATAACCTAGTTCGTTCAACTTGTTCAACACTTTTCCTCTGTCACAATGGTCTACCCCATGTGCTTCTGAAATTAGCACTGTCAAAAGGGCCACTGGTGCCACCTAATGGCCAGCCTGTGACCTCCACCCTCCTCGCCCAAAGAGCACGCTCAGCTGGACTCGTTTCCTGTTGCATTCAAATTAAATCTTCTGGTGTCACAAGAGGTTCTTAAGATGTGACTGTTGCGATAACAGCGGTCTGGTACCTGGATGCCTTTTTGGCGGCTTGGTCTGCTGCATTGTTTCCTTTCACTGTCAACTCACTGCCTCTCATGTGCGCTTTACATTTTATTATTGCCAGTTTAGAAGGAAGTATCATTGCAGCGATCAGTTCTGTCAGTTGTGTTTTATGTTGTACTGGAGTACCATCTGCTCGCCTGAAGCCTCTCTGCTTCCACACAGCAGCGAAAAGATAACAGACACCATGTGCATAAGCTGAATCTGTATAAATGTTTGCTACTTTTGCTTTTGCTAATTTACATGCTCTGTGAGAGCTTTAAGCTCTGCCAACTGAGCTGAGCAGGGTTACTCACACATTTCAGCATTAACTGTCACAAAATTATTACCTTTCTGTTCGACCACTGCAAATCCTGCATGGTTACCCAAATGATCCCTAAAACAGGAACCATCAACAAAGTATGTAACTTCAGCATTCATTAGCGGGCTCGACTCCAAGTCTGGTCATTGTCTGGCAACATATGTAGCTGAGTTCTCAGCTTCATCAAGCGTCTGTCCTTTGAGAGCCTTTGGGTTAACTTTAGTTGGATATTCTGCTCTTAAAGCTTTCCACAGGACAGTTCGAAAAGCTTTAAATTCAATGCCATTGGCTTAGTGACTCAGCATCCAAGCGTAGCTGTGTTTCAAAATGTTTTCCATAGCTGGTACGCCAAGGCTATATGCCAAAACGGTTTTAATGTCTCCAAGTGCAAGACATTTTCCTGTTGTTTCTTCCTTGTATGGTTTTATCAATTTTCTTGCACCTTCATTAATGTCCAGCAATCTGCTGATGAGACCGACAAGGTCACCAGAAGTCCATGGAACGTAGTGGGCAACTTGGCCTTTAATTAAATCTATCAGGTCCTTTAATGTGCAGCCTCAATCTCATTTCCATCCCTCCTGCGTCTGCCATAGGCACGGCCCATCGTCTTATTGGCCTTGGAGGATCCACTGCAGCTGTGGCCCCCTATGGCTGTAGTTATTTGGTTCTGCTGCCTTCATATTAGTGGTCTGTTTTTCGATCTCTTTTTCCATTTCTTCAATAAGTGAATAGTCCTCCTCTCCTTCATCACCTTGTTCAAGATCCTAAAAGTCTATCCAATATGTATCTCCTTTTGTTTTCCCATCACGTTCTGTATTACAGTTTATGATTTTGGTAGCTCCTTCTGGTCTTGTACTACTTCTTTGCACAGTTTGGGAAGCTTTTTGGCCTGTAGGCTTATCCTTTCTGCTGGTGCGGCAGAATTTTGGTTGCATATCTGCTAGTGTGATTTGAGAGACTCTACTCCTCTGGCCTACTGCATGTTGAGCAGCATCTGTCATAATCTGACTTCCTCCTCTGGCTGAGTTATTTTGAACAATATCAGCTTGTTGCTGACACCCTCCTGTGTCATGACCAGAAAGATTTTGAGCATTAGTGTGCTCTTTAACGTCGCACACTCCAGTAGCTAGTAGTAGTTTATTTCCATGAGTTGTTTCTTTAAAGTACTCCTATATTGTTTTCCCTCATCTCTGAAGAAATCTAAATCTTTAGCTTAAGCTCCCGCTTTTCTCATCTTTTCTTTGATTTATCTATTGCCTTGTAGTCTGAAATCCTTATTTCCATTTCATCACAAAGATGTGTATCAAAATTACAGTTTTCTGGCCAGGGTTGTGAGAGATGTTTGGTACGATTGTGCCATTTCTGAGAAAGCTTTGGAATTTGTGAGACATATTCTGGATGCTTCAATCCAATAATAACTGTCAGCAGATTAGACATTTTGTTTAGTTTTATTTTATTTATTCAATGCTAGGTTAGACTGTCATGCAGTACTTTAATGTTGCTACATGAGCCCTTTAATGTTGTAACTTAAACTTGTATTATAGATAAGGCCTTGGGAATGGGTAGTTATATAATTATTTTGAAGTTCACACCTAAAATACATACGAGTATTCTACACACTGCACTAATTTAAGTAACTATTTAGTTTAACTTCTAGGTTAGATATGCTGTAGTGAACCCTGTCCTCTGGCACATGTATCTTAACAAGAATCACAGAAAATGAAACAATCACCCAGACATCGAGCCACCAATGAAAGCTTGCAATTAAAATAAAATAAATCTTTGTTTGTCATAGCAATTTAAGTTTACACAATGGAGCTATGCTCAAAAGTAATTTACCACACACAATATCCTCATAAGGTTAGAAAAAAGATAAAAGGATCCCAAAGAGCCTGCCGCTCTGTGTTCAAGAAGGGAGGGGTAGAGTCTGAGCACAAGTGGGAGGGGTAGAGAGATGGTGACCTAAAACTTAGAGGTGGGAGATCTGAGACAGGAGGGTTGAGTGAAGGAGGAGAGAGAGAAAGAAGGGAGGAGTTGAGTCAGAGCACGAAGAGAGGGGGGGGGGGGGGGGGGGTGGTAACCTGAAACTTAGAGGTGGGAGAAAGGAGGGAGGAGAAAGGGAGGAGAGTAAAGTGGATAGAGCAAGAGACAGAAAGAGAGGAGGAGAAAGGGAGGAGAGTAGGGCGGGTAGAGCAAGAGAGAGAGAGAAAAAGAAGGAGGAGAAAGGGAGAAGAGTAGGGTCAGTGTCTGTGGTCTGTGTGTGACAGCTAAAAAAAGAAAAACTTATGTTTCTTTTCACGTTTTGCGACGTAACTTAATAAAAAAACAACTTATGTTATATCCACAGTGTATGTGAAAATTTGCTTTATAATATTTAACAACTTTTTAACCCAAAATGTTTAAACATCAGACACAATTAGGCCTTTAGTTGGAACGAGCAAATGGACACCTCTTTTTTCACAGCTGTCAGGCACAGAAAGATTTTAGAAAATGTGACGCAGCAGCCAATACAAGGTAAAGCAGACGTCTTTTGCAAATATAATAGTGATCACTTTCTTTCTTTAGTTTAGTCTTATATGTTTTTTAGATTTATTTATCCAATTCTTTTCTCTGAGGCTTTATTTCCTTATTTTTAGACTCTTGTTACCTTCTTTAAACAGACCTTTATGTCCTCAGGACACTTTGGAAAGTTTATTTCAGAGACCAGATCTTACTTTGCACTGTTTTTCAGCCAGATTTAAATTACAGTGTTTAAGCAGATCCGATTTCAGATCTGAAAGGATTCTTGAATTTTAACAGATGTTTTTAGTGCGCATTTAGATTTCTTATCATCAAACACACTTGCAAACAGCACCAGTCATACAGAATCACACGTTCACCTCAGAGCTCTTCAGACTTTCATACCGTTAAATGCCATGGCAATTATTTTCTTTTTCACATAATTCTTTAACTTCATTGACCCAAGCAGCCAATTTAAACTAATTTGCATGCACTATTTAACTCTCTTTATCAACTTTCTGGTCTAACAACATCAACACAGAGCCAACCTGCTCTCTGTTGTTTCCTTCTCCGAAGACATCATCAACAACAAACAAGATCTCGGTACAGTCCCTCTGGACTTAGGCCTTTTTTTTCTCAACAACACAGCCCTTCAGGCTCAGGCGAACACTTGATGACGTATAGATAAGTCACTACAGTTGTCCCTTAAAATATAAATAGTTATTTGTCTTAGTTGCATCATTCATAATTATACATCAATTATAATTCGTGACTGCCAGTTTCCACCAATTTCTGACGTTATTGTGCAACCTTGCTTCAGCAAATTACTCTTAATGATTCCATAATCCAAGCCAGCCCTTGACAGCTATAGCTCAAAACGTCTATTTTATGCTGCAGCAAACATCCAGTGGCAAACAAATAATTGTTTGAAATTATTACGTGTGGGTAGTTTCTAGACAGCTTAGGTGATCTGCTTATATCAGACATTAGAACTAGATTTAACTCAACGTCTCCTGATGACTTCTTCAGTGAATCTGAAGAGAGGGGCCCCCGCAGCTCACTCCTGCTGGCTGGAAGTGTAGTGAATTAATGCTGCACCAATGATTAGAATATAATGGATAAATGTTTTACAATAAATACATTTATGTTATAAAGGCCAAAGAGTCCAAAAGTGTGTGCTCCAATATGGAGAAAAAGAGAGCAGTGTGTGTAAGGCTTTCTGCAGCTGAGCCCTTTAAAGTTTGGTAGGAAGATCAGGAGAGGAAAGGACAGGTAATGGGAGGGGGACAGAGGTATTGGACTAGATCCAAAGCTTGGATGCTGCAAGGTTGCAAAGATGAGGCTTTTTAATGATGAAGATGAGGCCTTTTGATGATGAAGTCATACACATTAAGAATGTATTAATTTGACATATCAAGGTTGCACAGCCCAGTTGAACTAATTGTGATATATTGAGTTGTCATATCCAAAGCGATACTGTGCGGTACTGAGCGACCCAAAAGCGATGTGTTACTGATTTTTTTTTTTAGCATCAAGGTTATGCTGACTTTTTTAATGAAATGTTATAATCATAAGTCACACTGGATGAAAACTTTGTTTTGACATATTGATGATTAAGACTATGATGAGTTTTTGATTTAATGGCAATATATGTCATCATGACCTGCAAGAGATGTCACCATGAACTGTAACAAAGGCTTTTAATTAAATATATAAAAAATATGTTTTGGGGAGGGTTTTCCACCGGTAAGATAAAAATAATTGGACATACCCGTGGAAAATAGTACCTGAGATTATGCAAAATAGGAGGAGCTTGGGGGAGGAGCCCCCAAGCCCCAGGAGTAAATAAAAGAGGGCCTGTTTCTGCATGTAAGTCAGTTGCTCACCGGTGAACAGCTCATGTGGTTGTCTTGTGTTTTGCAATAAACCACACTGGACGTGGACACAGTTGCCTCTGCCTGATTTTTGATCATTGTTTGAAGACTTTTCTACTGCTTTTTAAGAACTTTGAATTTTTACAAGACTTAGCACCAATTTTAAGTCGTTCGGAGGACATTTCCACGACAGAAGCCTCCACACGGCGAGATCCCGGTTGTTTTTTTAAACTAGGCCAATGCACCAAATGTGGAAGTTCGAATGGTAGAATCTCAAAAATCAAGACGCCTTCAATCGATTATCTGATTGCCCCACAGGACGGGAGAAGAAGCGTTTATTTTACAGATCAAATTGACATGCTGTCCTCAGTACACATATTACAGCGCTTTTACATCTCACACAGACAATCTCAGCTCATTCCCAACCTCTCATTCCATCTCAGGCTGTCTTATAGTCTCAATATCGCGCTGTGTGGATGCACATGCACAACGGAATATTGTGTCAACATATTACTGGAATTCACGTGTGTTGGACAGCGCCAAAGGTTGCTTCGAAACTGAAGGATGTTTATACAGACGTTCTCTGTTTACGCCAAAGCTCCTCATACATCATCTAATTGCATACGAATCAGCCCTTAGAGACCTTGTTGTTACCAAGACTCATACTTGACCTTAAGCTTTGTTGCTAAGTAAGTATAAGGCCATGAAGGAGGCTATTTAAGGTAATAAAACTGCTTCAGCAACCCCAAAACTGGAGAAGTGGTTAAAGTAGATCCCTGAAAATACATCAGACACCTCGATCCAGAAGAGAGCAGTTCTAGGGACAGCAAAGATACTGCGCAGAACCCTCAAGCCCTCAGGCCTCTGGTAAAGGACCAGCGCTTGCAGGAAAAAGGGGGAAGACCTCCCGTGATGGGTGAGGAAGAGTTTTTTTTATTTTTTATATTTATATATATAAATGTATGAAAAGTGGTATAAAAGACCAGTTTTACAAAATTAAATCAGCATCACACTTTTCAGTAAATTACTAATCAATGTGTCTTGCAGATCAAATAAGACCTCAATAAGACACAGAAAATACTGAACTTTTTTTTTAAAACCTTAATTTAAAGCTACAGTGTGTAATTTTTAGCGACATCTAACGTCCAGACTGCAGACTGCAGCAACATGAACATCTCCCCCACCGCTTCTCCCCCCCAACAGTACGGCGAGCGTTACGGGACAAAATGTCTTCCACGACGTCCGCATCACCTACCTTCTCAAGTGATGAGGTTTGTTTACATAGATAATTTTACAGATAGTATTCTCAGGCATAATACTGCCATCTATTGTTCAGTACCGTCTCAGTTCATCTCTCTCAACTTGCCGTAGTTACTTTCGAGCGTAATGGGCGATCTCGCAATCACTAGTTTGTTGGCTCTGCGCTGCCGTAGTGCAAAGATGTCTGCCTCCATGGCTGCGAGACCCGCTCCTATGTAATTATAAATAATAATAAATAACTAACGAACAAATAAATAACGAACAAATATTAAGGTTAAGAGGCTGAGCTCGTAGAGGATGATAAATAACATAGTTATGTATAATATATTACATTTCTGACTGAATATCCCTGTAATTATTACACACTGTAGCTTTAACACACAAGTCTCAGGTATAAGTTGTATAACAATGGTAGCGACTTCAGCTGTTTACAGCAATAGAGCACATGGAAGAAGACGAGCAGAAGTTTATAGATGAGACGAAAAAAGAGGAGGATAAACAAGTAGAGAAAATATCTTGAAATTTCTAAAATATTTTTGGCATTGATGTGTTATGGTTCTTCCCATTTGTTGTCACTCTGAGTTTTCAGTTTTCTGTTATCAGTTGTTCAGTTTTGTTCTTTGATTTATTTTCCATTGTATTCAAGTATTCTTTAGTTACTATCTGTTGCCCCCTTGTGCTTGTTTTCTTTCCCCTTGGATTCCTTCCTGCCTGAACTAGAACCTATTAGCATCCCCACTCAGCAGGCAGATTCACTTAGCTGTCAGGCAGATTTACTTAGCTGTCAGGCAGATTCATTCAGCGCTCCTCCTCAGACGGAGCCACTCAGCACTCCTCCTCAGACTGAACCTCTTTGCAAGCAAGCCCTGTGTCATCCAGAGACCCCTGAGCATTCTCTGTGCCGTCCAGAGACCCCTGAGCTGACTAATGAAATGGTCTCAGATTTAAAGCTCGGTGAGAGTACATCTCCAAGAGTCCTCAGCGGTCACTCCAAGCATCAAAGAGCCCTCAACGGGCGCTTCAAGCCTCCGAGGCCCCTCAGCATGCGCTTAGAGCCTCCGAGGCCCCTCAGCTGGCGCTCCAAGCCTCCAAGATCCCTTTACCGGGCGCTCCCCTCCGAGGTCCCTGAGCCGCAGTCGGCAGCCCCTTCCAAGGCTCCTGAGCCATAGTGCTCCTAGGCTATTGCAGCAGAGGCAGGGTCCTCCACGGCTCCTGCAGCAAAGACTGCCTCGTCTCCGGCCCCATGGCCGGCGTCTAGAGACTCTTCCTCATCTCCGGCCCCACGGCCGGCCTCCAGAGACTCTTCCTCGCCTCCGGCCACACGGCCAAACTCCAGAGGTTTTTGGTTGCTCTCGTCCAGAAAGAGCAAGGTTGGTTGTTCCTTTTTTTTTCGACTGTTTTTTTTGGCTTGTTGCCCTCTTTCATGGTTCCCCCCTCCGCTCACCCTGGGTGGGTTGTTTTTGTGTTTGGGCTCTAAGAGCGTCTGATGTCCGCCCCTGTGGTGGCAGGTGCTGTTATGGTTCTTCCCATTTGTTGGGACTCTGAGTTTTTGATTTTCTGTCATCAGTTGTTATGCTTTGTTCTTGGATTTATTTTCAATTATATTCAAGCATTTATGAAGAAATGATAAAATGCAAACCAAACTAAACAAGACCCTCCGACAGAGGCTAGAGTATCCTAAACACAAAACCCTCAGACCTAAGATGAGCAGTGGAGGTGTTGATGTTGGAGATCGGCCTGTTTTCCAGTGTGGTCCTGTTTCTCTGACCGTGACTGAGTGGATGTGCTCTCTTCGTCCTCTGGCATGGGAGCTGCCTTGGAGCTTGTCTGCCTGGCTGTGTGTTTCCTGGACGGGGCCGCCTTTTACAGCTGCTTTTTGTATCTCTGCTTCTGTCTCCTTGAACCCCAGTCGGCCTCGGCAGATGGCCGCTCACACTGAGCCTGGTTCTGCTGGAGGTTTCTTCCTGTTAAAAGGAGTTTTTCCTCTCCACTGTCGCTACAAGCATGCTTAGTGTGAGGGATTGTATTTGAGTCAATGAGTCAATGCAATCAACTGGTTTTCCTTAGATAGAAAACTTTGTCTCAATTTGACTGTATGATCTGGTTGAACTGTAAAGTGCCTTGAGATGACATGTGTTGTGAATTTGGCGCTATATAAATAAAATGAATTGAAATTGAATTGAATTGTGCCGATTGAACCTAGGATCAATACAATTGATACTAATGCTGGTATTGATATTGAGCAAAACTCAATTAACAAGGAAGATGCTTTTTATTCTCTCCTGCTTGCACTAAGTGCAGCAAATTCATCATTCTCTCCATCTGTGTCAGTGTCAGAATGCTTTGCTGTTCCCCTCTCCCCTCTCTTCACCAGCCTGTAGGATCAGCCTGGCCTGCCCACTTAGCTCTCTCTCTACTCGACATACATACAACTGCGCTACTGTTTCTCATACTCGGAAAAAGAGAGGCAACAGGAGCAAAAAATTCCTTAAATGAAAACATTGGCTAGCGTTATGTTTCGTCAAAAGCCGGTAAATGCATTGGAAAAATAACAAGTTAAAATAAGTACAAGAAAAACCATGAGTAAGAAAATGTTGAGCAACAGAAATGGAGAGAAGAGACGAAACTTTGCTCATTGGCCTGACACTTCGTCGACCCTCAGACAGACATCAGTGATAGAGGCGTTTCAGACCTCCAGAGAATATCTAGGTCGATAAGAGTGATCACCTTTATATCAACTTTCATAGTAGATATGTTATATGTTACTGGAGCCAACTCAGAAAGTGTAGTTAAAACATTAAAGAAACCGGTACAGTAGCAGCCATTCAAAATGGTCCTTGTCAATCAAACACCAGCCGTATGGCAGCCTACTCCCCTGCGACTCCCTGCAAAATCCCCTCCAACTTCCAGTCACTGGCCTTCTCCTGGATGTGCATTTTTTTTACTCTGAAAGGGTTTTCACTGAATTACAGGGTCTCACCAGGAGATGACGCTTAATGTCTTAACTCTTAACTCTTAATGTCCCCGAATCATGACAGAAATAATATTTTTGTACAAAGATTGATGTTTATAAAGGAATTGTATGGGACCAGCCAAAGACCCATCAAGGAAAGTGGGGAAATTTTGAATGGGTTTTGAATGTAGCCAGCTGAATGCTAGTTTATTTAACAGGTGAATAATGTAGCGCTAATTTGAACAACTTAGGTAACAAACCTGTCCTGGAAAACTTGGTCATGGCAAACAGTTAAAAATAAAATACTCGCAATCAGTTTTGTCTGAAAAACCTGTCTATTGGGCACTAAATGTGAGGAAAGTCTTTATTTGTCATTATCACAGTCATGCATCCAAAATGACAACAAAACAATTTCATGACAAAAAAAAGGTAAAGTTTGGTAACGATATATATCTCTGGTACAGGGGGCAATCAACACTGACAGTCGTGTGACCAGATGATTTGGAGCTGATGGTGGAAACCTCTCTGGCAAAGTGACAAAGAGCTTTTTCATACCACTCTTTTAATTATGCACATTGATCCCCCTGGCAGCAGATGCCTTGTTTCCTTCTTGACTGTAATGCATTTGTGCCTGCTGCATTGATAAATGTTTTGTAATTTTAATCAATGCTATGCAACATCCATCTGCCTAATGCAGGACTCTTAGATAAATCACTACAGTCCTACCATAAGAGCCACCAGCTCTGTCTCCCTCTCTTTGACTCGGCCCATACTTGCTCTATTGAGCACATTCTTCTTCATCCACTTTGCTTCCCTTAATTTTCTACCAGGCTTTGACCTCTCTCATTAGATTTGTTGTGTTGTAACTTTCTTCTGTGTGAATTTTTTTTTGTTCAACTGAATCATGTTTTAATAAAGTTAATAAATACTCCTCCTGTAGAACAACAGCCTTGTTCAACAAGCATTTTCTGTGCCTGCAACCTCTTTTAACCCTTTTGAAGAAAGGGTTTCAAAAGGAGCATGGGCAAATGATTTAAAAATTTATTACTTGAAGCAAAAACTACAGTGGACCATATTATTCTTGTCAGATTTTTTGAGAAATAACACCTCTCCTTTTTCCAAAAAGGAATTGTTTTTATCTGTTCCACAGACAAAACATCATCCTCATAGGAATTAGTCAGAGGATTGGAAGCTTTTTGATTGTTCCTTTTCTTTTTTTATTTCTTTTTCTCTGAGAGAACAGAAATTCTAGAATCAATCCAATGAAAGAAGGCAATGATAAAATATCTCCATAGTTGTTTTTGTTATATATGGCAAATTATCGTTCTTCTCTTTTTTTTAGATTTAATCTCTAATTTCTTTTCAATGTCTAAATCTTTGTCCTGTTGGGATCTGGGGATGTACCACCTTTCTCCAGCAGAGTGCGCCGTGGGTCTCCTGGGCTGGAGCCCTCCAGCACACCTGGAGCTCGTCAGCCCATCAGGAGACCTTCCCTACACAAGCAGCTGCCAGACCTTCCTTCAACGCCGCAGTGTTGACCTAATTTGGTTAGCGAACCTGAGCCTCTGATACCTGAAAGAATCTTAGTTGTCTCTAGAGAGAAACCTGATTCTAATCTGCCTCTGTCTTTGCTCACAGGAAACCTGTCTCAAGTCTGAAGCTCTGGGGATGAGCTTAACCTGCCTGCCAGCCCTGGTGAGCCAAACCTGAAGATTCCAATCTGGATTTCTCCTGCTGCTCTCAGAGAAGAGCTGGAAACTCTGATCAAGGTCTGCCATTCAAAGTCAGAAGCTAGACGCTGCTGCTGCTTGTGCACTCTGCTGAACCAACAGTCTCTGGACCCAACGGTTCCCTCTCTCACAAGAAAAGCCTGGACTTCTTCAAGGTAGACTCTGAATAATCTAAGGATTCAATTAATCATCTGACTGCCTGGCTAATCAAACTGTCCGTCTCTGCAGACATCAGTGAACCCAACCCGCACCAGTACCAGAACCAGTTCATGTGAAACCTTCGTGAATAAACTCTGTTAAACTTTTACTCAGCCTCCGTTTGTGTTCTGCATGTGGGTTTAACCTTAAACCAATCATGACATGTCCACTACTTGGCATATTTATTGTTTCACAGAATTTCATGTCACATTTTGCCTGGACACAAAGTTTTTTGTTCTCGAAAACATCATTTTAGCTTGGGTTGAACCTTTTTTAAAATAGATTTGATGTTCTTTAAAACTAAAAGAATGGAAAAATCATTTAAATATTTGGGTTTCAAAAGAAGAGTTATGAACCATATTTAACTAGACCTGTTGTTCCTTCTGTAAAGATTCAACAGGGATCTCAGTTAAATTTTAGTGAGTAGTGTGACATCAATTTGTCTGGCTGCATTGTCTCTTAAGGACCTATTTCATTATGGTTTTAGCTGCCTTATTTCCGCTTAACGCTGCCTCTCACAAGAATTATTTCAAAATTTCTCAGAGGAACTCATGATCTGTATAAATCCCCTCTGTTTGTGTATGAGCATGATGGGGAATTCCCAAGAAAGTTGTATTTCTCCGCCTCGCTGAACAAGAATAATGAGTTACTACTCCATTGTAGGTGGGACAATTTCCTGCTTCTCTTCTCGTCCTTCCATCATAACCTATTACTAGAAGATAAAATAAATCTAAAGTGCATTGTTGAAAGCAAAAACACTCCTTGTAGCGTTTTAATTAGCTTATTATGTAAGGTGATTTATACATATCATTTAATGATCAACCACATGTCAGTAATTGTTTTTGTCTTAGATTTAGTCTTAGTTGTCATGATCTGCCCGATAGCTGACCCCACTCTCTAATTATCCTTCATGTAATTCACCTCATATATATATATATATATATATATATATACGCTCCAATTCCTCTCCCACTGGAGAACATGACAAAAGGGTGTGCGTCATGTCTTCATGTCTTACAAAAATTAACCAGATGCATTCAGATGAAAAATAAATAGCAGACACCTCTCCCACAGTACGACCTGACAAAAGGGGAGGGTCTAAGGGGTGCAAACAATTTAAAGACAATGCCCCAGAAGAATAAATTAAAAGGAGAGGCTTCCACTCTTAAAGTTACACAGTTAAAACAATGACAGATTTTCCATAGGTGTTTCAGTCCGGTGAGTATTAATAAAAATAACCAAATAAAAAACATTTTGTGTAATTATAACAAAAGAGAAATAGAACCAGGTTACACAAGTGTAATAAAACTCTGTCAGAACTGTATATGTTTTAAAAGTCAAACTGAAGACACTTACATTTTAAACTTAGTCAACCAAACAATCAGTTCTCCATATTTGACAGAATCCATTATTGTTACATCTCTGTCTGAATCACTCTGTACCCCACCACTTCAGGTTACAATGTTCTCAACCCTGTATGAGAACTGTATGGCATTTCTGTGTGTGTGAGTGTTTGTGAAATTTTAACTAGATCCTCTTATTAAGCTGAATAGATTAAATGCATGCTAAAACCCACAGAGTAGCATTTGGAGAGTCCTACAGATGGATAAAAAGAGAGCCATTAGGAATTCATGCTCATTGACTCATTAAGGTAAACGCTCTCACGATACTCGGCATGCACCAAGGCTCCTTCAACACTAACTGATTTAGATTCCATACAAGAGCAAAATCAAAGCTAAAGCACACACATACCCATCACACTCACACGCAGTGTAATGCCTGGCAACAATAGAGCTGAGAGCTTTGAAGAAGGAGAATAAAAGGAGCCACCTGCCTCAATTAGCTTGAGGGTGTATGGGTAGCTGAAGGAAGGCTGCGGCTGGAACAATGCTAGCTGTAAGATGAGCAATTTGCCCCTGACCAGACATGGTAAGTTGTTCAGATGATATCTGTTAAAGTCTTAAAAAAAATAAATAAATAAATAAATAAAGTTCAACTGGTTTCCTCAGGATCATGGACAACTTGCAGCGGTTCAGAAATCATCATCCTCTGACCGCCAATATAACCCTATCTCCACTGGTAAAACATCACTCAAAACAACAGAGTAAACACTGCAGATTTCTTCTCCTGTCTAAAGCTGTACAATCACAGATAATTCTGATGGGAAAACATTGAAAGCGAGTGGGATATTTCTCTGGTCCTTCCGTGCTTCTGTTCCATATGGAATGATCTGGTAAAGTTCTTGGCTGTTGGTAGGCGATTGCCTAATTTCTCCTTTAGCCAGTTTAGATTTAAGAAATATAGTGATGGCCATTTAATGTCTGAACGTTAAACAATTGTGGTAAAACTAAGACAAATATTATTTCTTGCTAAAATCTCAATGGTGATTAGTCTCTCCATCAAAGGTGTTTAAGTGTTTGTGTGACAATCCTCTTGTCTACCAACCAGTCAGAACCTAAAGTCCCCTACAATTCACCCACACCCTCCCAATGATAGTTTCCAGGAACCTTTGCTCCTATGTGTTCAATGGTGTATGCTTACTAACAGATCAGGGTCTGCTGTTACACATGTAGCTTTATTCTATCTCATCTCCAGCATATGCTGTTGGATCAGGCATGCTGCACATTGAACTGCTCTCCAAAGTTACTATACTTACCTTCTTGCCTCATTGATCGGCATTGATTTGGCCAGACTGTCTCTTCCTCATATCTTCAACTGTAAAATCAAAAGTAGACCGTAATTCCTGTGTGTTTATTGTGCGGGAAGGTAAACCTTAAAATCCTTATATTGACATTTTCAGTATTTTCTGCCTGATCATTGTTGACAAAAAAATAAATAAAATGTGTGTCCAAGTCTTATTTTAACCACTGTCTTTTTATTGAGTTTACAAAGAACTATTTATCCAACACAGACATAAAATAATATACAAAAAAAAAAAAAAATCCCTAATAAAGTAATCCAATTTAACCCACCCAGGTCACTACCCAGTAGGTCCACACACAACATTCTTATCTCTGACAGAAATGGAACACGTTTTAATAAAATTAATTAACCTATTCATTATTGTAAACAATATTGTATGTTTTGAAATGAATTAAGAAAGGGCCCCAACGTTTCTTCAAATTTACCAATTGAGTTTTGGAGAGAACATCTAATTTTTTCCAGTTTTAAACATTACATGAGGTCATATAACCACTGCTTGTGAGTTGGAGGAGCTGCACCCTTCCACCTGGTCAGAACTGTGTGCCTCGCTAACAATTAGCAAAAGGCCAGTGCCTGTCGTTAAGCTGCCGGTAAAGCTGACCCCTCACCACTGAAACCAAAAAAGAGCCAAGAGAGGGATAGGTGTTACCACCCCTCCGGCCAACCTGGACATCGTCTGGAAAACATCTGTCCAGAACTGACAGATGACAGACATACATATTAACCATTGCGTCTACATCAGTTTTAATTTATTGCAGTATGGGATGACTTCTGGATGGAAACGGGAGTTTGTTTTTGGATAGATGGGCTCTATGTACTATTTTAAACTGTATGAGATGTTATATTCACCAATTTAAGTATAGATTCTGATGTCTCATCCAGTATAGTCATATTCAAGTCAATTTAAGCAATTTAGGGAAAAAAAAGCCAGCAGGACGGTGATTAAGAACACAGAGTTTAGAATGAGCTGAATGCGTCCCATGGAAGTGGTGAACCTGTTATGATTCTGGCCTGTCTGCCTGCTCTGCTCTCCCTGTGATCAATCATCTCCAGCTGCTGCCTGCTGCACTGCAGTGCAATCAGCAGAATGTCTCTCACCTGTGTTCAAGCAGTTATAAGACAGCCAGTGGCAGGCAGACAGGGCCAGATAATTGCAAACCAACTAGCAAGCAGTATCCAGCACTTAAAGTTACCTGACCAAGTCTTTGCTTCACGGATTTTCCCTTTTTGGATTTCTCTGCCCTCTGGACAACGACCCTGTTTCTGCCTCTTGACTTCTGCCTCCTGCCAAGCTCCCTGTTCACTAAAGCCTGAGTCTGGCTTCCTGGACATAATTCCTGCCTCTGTGCTCCAAGCCACCCAACTGTTGGCCACCCAACAACAGTTTTAAGGAGAAATCTGCTCTATTCATGCTGCTGAAGAGAGGACTCTTTTAAGGTTAGTGGTTTTGTTGGTTTCATGCTTTTCATTATTTGAACTCCTTCAAGCCACTAACCTAAATCTCCCTTCTTAGAAATCCTTAACCCACGGTGGATGTGCTCCTGAAGTCCTGAGTTTTTAATAAACTGTTTAAATCCTTTTGGACCCACTGGGATAGCCAGTGGGTCCAAAAGGATTGGACCCACTGTCACCAGCTCCTCGCCAGAGTGTTTGCCAGTATTGGGTACTCTAACCCCTCTGAGTTTGCTGAGTCTAACTTTAAGCTCCTTCTCTGAGATGTCTAGGCCTAAACTTGTCTTTTGTAAATCTCTGGCAGGATTTCTACAGGATACGCCTTGGAAGGAACCCAATCGTCACGCTTAGAAAAGGAAACAATTTACCTTGTCAGAACGCTGTCCACATCAGGAAAACAAGTGACAGTCTGCTCTGCTGCTCCTCAGGAACACAATGGTCTGCCTGTCCGCCCTCCAGCAAAGTAATCTCCATATCAGTGGAAGCCTCCACAAACAGGAACTCTGGATCCACCCCAAGCCAAAACAGTGAATCCTAATCAAGCTTTATTTCTGATGTCGGCCAGTTTTCCCACCGATCTTGAACTCACCACTTTAATCTCTTCCTAGAGCTTCTGGTTCACCTGATCGCTGGTTGGAAAACGGTTTTCAGTGTCTTTGTAACTGTGTTTACTAATAAACTGTTAAACCTTTCTCAATCTTTGTGAGTGCTTCTGCATGTGGGCCAAACACATTAGACCCATCATGACAAAGGGGGAAAAAGAGGACAACAAAGAAACCTGAGTACTAAAATATATCTAGAAACAAAGTGGGAAATAAACCAATGAAACACACGGATCAAAGTTAAACAGTGAGACCGTGAAACAAATCTTTTAAATGTTTTATGGTTGTGATGTGTCACTGGTATATCCAATGCATACAATTGCTACAGCTAGCGCTGACCAACACCGTGACATCAAGGTGTGGGGTACTCCAAAATGTCAACGCCCTTACCAACAAATTAGAAAACAAAGCTTTGTTTTCTCTTTTGCTTTTATGTCTTACACATTTCTAATATAGTTAATAGACACAATCTCATTAAGTTGTTTTGGGTGAATGTTTACTTTAACCTTTAGTTATTGAGATCTATATAGTGCCTTCTAATTAAGGCGTCCCAAAACATAGTCCACTTCGAACCAGGTATCAACATCTATATGAAAGTATAACTCAATATAGCAGCCAATTTTAAATTTATATCCAATATACAGGTGCTGGTCATAAAATTAGAATATCATGAAAAAGTGATTTCAGTAATTCCATTTAAAAAGTGAAACTTGTATATTATATTCATACATTACATACAAACTCATATATTTCAGATGTTTTGTTTAATTTTGATGATTACAAATGACAACAAATGAAAATCTCAAATTCATATCAGAAAAATTAGAATATTACTGAAGACCAATAAAAACAAAGGATTTATAGAAATGTTGGCCAACTGAAAAGTATGAACATGAAAAGTATGAGCATGTACAGCACTCAGTATTTAGTTGGGCCTCCTTTGGCCTGTATTACTGCAGCAATGCGGCGTGGCATGGAGTCGATCAGTCTGTGGCACTGCTCAGGTGTTATGATAGCCCAGGTTGCTCTAATAGTGGCTTTTAGCTCTTCTGAATTGTTGGGTCTGGTGTATTGCATCTTCTTCTTCACAATACCCCATAGATTTTCTATGGGGTTAAGGTCAGGAGAGTTTGCTGGCCAATTAAGAACAGGGATACCATGGTCCTTCAACCAGGTACTGGTAGCTTTGGCACTGTGTGCAGGTGCCAAGTCCTGTTGGAAAATGAAATCTGCATCTCCAAAAAGTTGGTCAGCTGCAGGAAGCATGAAGTGCTCTAAAACTTCCTGGTATGTGGCTGCGTTGACCCTGGACCTCAGAAAACACAATGGACCAACACCAGCAGATGACATGGCACCCCAAACCATCACTGACTGTGGAAACTTTACACTGGACTTCAAGCAACGTGGATGAAGTGCCTCTCTTCTTTTCCTCCAGACTCTGGGACCTTGATTTCCAAAGGAAATGCAAAATTTACTTTCATCAGAGAACATGACTTTGGACCACTCACCAGCAGCCCAGGCAAGACGCTTCTGACGCTGTCTGTGGTTCAAGAGTGGCTTGACACAAGGAATGCGACAGCAGAAACCCATGTCTTTCATACGTCTGTGTGTGGTGGTTCTTGAAGCACTCACTCCAGCTGCAGTCCACTCTTTGTGAATCTCCCCCACATTTTTGAATGGGTTTTGTTTCACAATCCTCTCCAGGGTGCGGTTATCTCTCTTGCTTGTACACTTTTTTCGACCACATCTTTTCCTTCCCTTCGCCTCTCTATTAATGTGCTTGGACACTGAGCTCTGTGAACAGCCAGCCTCTTTAGCGATGACCTTTTGTGTCTTGCCCTCCTTGTGCAAGGTGTCGATGGTCGTCTTTTGGACAACTGTCAAGTCAGCAGTCTTCCCCATGATTGTGTAGCCTATAGAACTAGACTGAAAGACCATTTAAAGGCTTTTGCAGGTGGTTTGAGTTAATTAGCTGATTAGATTGTGGCACCAGGGGCCATCAATTTTGAACCTTTTCACAATATTCTAATTTTCTGATATGATGAATTTGAGATTTTCATTTGTTGTCATTTGTAATCATCAAAATTAAACAAAATAAACATCTGAAATATATGAGTTTGTATGTAATGTATGAATATAATATACAAGTTTCACTTCTTAAATGGAATTACTGAAATCAATCTACTTTTTCATGATATTCTAATTTTATGACCAGCACCTGTAATCATAAATCTTGGTTAAACCCAAAGGAAATCCTCAACATGTCTACCACAGGAAGGGAACCTGGTAACTACTTTTAGAGGCTTTAGGAACCACCATCAAACCTGCAGTCTGAGACCGAATTTCATTTTAGCTCTATGGTTTTAAAAATGTCTGTTTTTATGTTCTATATTAGGGTCCATGAAAAACTAATCATCACAGATTCACAAACCTACTTGGAACATAGAGGTTTAACTTCTGAAATGACACTTTGGGCTGAAGCAGTGTTATGTTTGAAATACTGTAGTTGATATCCAACATGCTTTCTGACCCCTCGCCACTGAAACCAAAAAAGAGCCAAGAGAGGGATAGGTGTTACCACCCCTCCGGCCCAGAAACCGATTTCTGACCCCAGAATTTAACTTTTAAGAAATATTTTATTAAAGCTTGTTTTAACATATTGTTTTGTCTTTGTTAATTTTGTTCATGCGTGGCATTGATCAAACGTTGGTAATTGTGTATTTTCTATCTTCTGGAGGGCCGATCCTCGCAGTCAAAAGTAAAAACCCAATGGAAAGCAATTTGATTTCTCCAACAGAACATATGTCTTTAATGCAGGGATTAAAGGCCAGATTTCCGGCTCGTAGTGATTGCCCATGGGTAAAAAAACACTCGTAAATAAATTGACTGTAAATAATAGCAGCATAAATATATTATATATATATGTATATATAATATATTTATGCTGGTATAAATATATTATATATATATATATATATATATATATATTAGAGAAATCTATAGTTATGCTGCTATAAGCTTAGAATGCTAGAGGACATAGGGGACCTTTTTCTTTGTAGCTTCGTCTGTTACTGTTTGGCTGTTACATCCTGGATAGAAATATCAGCTGCTGCCAGCAACGCATTTGTTTATAAATGTTAGAGTTTGCCCTATTTTTCTGAGTAGTCCTGTTTCTGACTGTGACTAACTGTATGTGCTCTCTCATACTCGGACATGGGAGGTGGGTCGGAGCTCAGCTGCCTGACTGTGTTTTTCCTGGACCAGGCCGGCTGTGGAGCTGGTTGACAGTTGCCTTTTGTATCTATATACAAATAGCTGAAGATAAGTAGTGGTTGTGAAGAGCCTTAGAGGTCCCAGGAAATCTGACCCCCCACCAAGGGAGGAGGAGAGTTGCCCCTGAGGAAATCCCCCAGCTACCGCAATGCCGGAGCCCCCAGTAGCCATGGGGACTGCCGGCAGCCAGCAACCATGAAGCAGATCCAGCCATGTGCCCCAGGGACCCGAAGCCCCAGGGGTGCCCTTGAGGAGGGAGGGCAGGAGGGGGCGAATGGGCTCCGCACTTGGCATAGACTTGAGATGTTTTTGGGAGAGGGAGCAGTTCAAACCCAAACCTGACAAAAAAAAAGTCTCATTCACGCCTTCCCACTCTAGTGCCCCCACTCACAACACAGTCTCTGTGAAAAAAAAAAACGTACATTCACACATGACACTCACATCCAATAATCCCAGGACTGAGGACCTGGCGGCACCGGTGGCTGTTCCCGTGATTACCGGATGACCCAATAAGTTAACCAAAAATCTGGATGGGGAAGGGGAGTGGTGTCATCGCCACACTCACCCATCTAGTTCCTGCTTCAAGTCCTGCCCCCCACCCTGCACCCGGACCAGACAGCCCTTAGCACAAACCCCCCAGAGGACGGGGACCAGATGTCCCGCACAGGCCACCCAACCACAGCCCCCCTAAATAATTCACCCAGTCACTTCCTCCCCCTCAATACACTATTCGCCCCTTCGTCCAGAGCAGAAATGACTGCACCGGTAGGCCACCCAGGCCCTGCAACAGCCCACCGCCAACATCACAGACCAGGTGGCTTGCTCTTCCTCCATGTTCCAGACTCCGGGCAGCAGCCAGGGACCAGAGGTGTGAGGAGACCTCGATCCTGCCTGCGCCCCCTCAAATGTTGTTTTGTTGCCTGTTGTTCTCAAGTGTAATTAAAACTGGGAGTACCAAAGGGGCTGTCCGACACAGTCCACCTCCCCTCCCAAAGTCAGGTGGTGACAGCGCACCCCCTCCAATCAACAACCCAGAACCCTTGATGTCTAAAGAGGGGGTGGGGGGAGCCAACCAAAGTTAGGCCCATGAAATGAGCCCCCCGGGTGTCGTTGCCCCCCACCCCCCGGACAATGCCCTACATAGATGTTTGTCGTGAAAATGTTGTAAATGAAAGTGTCTAAAATGCTAAATAAAATTGAGGTGGGGGACATCATCAGCAGGTGGGACCCTCCAGCAAAGACCCCCTCTCCAAGGCATACATGTATGGCAGTGTGATGCACAGGGCCGAAGGAGGAGTCTTGGGATGGGGAGAAAAGTACTGGGGTGCTTACTGCACTCCCAGGGAGCCAGCTCCCCCGCTGACTCCAATAGACACCCCCGTTCCCCCGAGAGCCCCCCGGAGAGGAGGGGCCATGGACAGGCGGCAGGGCCCACAAGCCAGCCGGCCACCAGGGCTGACATCACCACTCCCTGATCCAGTCCATCCAAAACAGAACGTACGTAATAGCTGAATGATTCATTCAGCAATTACTAACCCTATGCAATCAGCTGTTTTTCCTTACAAAAAACTTTGAACCTGTGTGAGTGTATGATCGGGTTAAATTTTCTCTGTAATGTGCCTTGAGACATGTTTTTTTGAATTGCCGCTATATATATATATATATATATATATATATATATATATATATATATATATATATATATATATATATATATATAAACTGAGTTGAATTTAATTGAATTCTAACTTTGACCATTATTGCTTGTTTTCTGAACTTTATAACAAAGGGCAAATATGTTCATATAGAGTCTGTGTTTCCAGAGCTTTCATTAAAAGCTTACAAACTGTAATTTCACACAAAATTAGTACCAACTATGCAACACTGCCTAAGTTAGACTCTGAATCTGCTCTGTGTCACTCAAATACTGTATGTTTAGACTTCAAGGTGTTTATGTAAATGTCATAACAAGCAAACATCTCATACAATTTATTTTTATTTTTGTCACAAGCTGATGTGCACTTAGGCAAGACACCTAATTTAATAGCAGCAAAACTATAAAGACTGTCAGGATAGCTTTAGCCACTCTAATGGTAATCTTTATCAACAAGAAAGTTTTAAGCCTAGTTGTCACAGACTTCAGTTCCAACAACGAATAAAACAAACAAAATTTACAACAAATCCCGTGGGTGGTAACAGGTGGTTTTCGTTTTTTGCACGCACTTCCAGCTTGACTTATTGTAAAAACAAAGACGAAAAAAAAAATACTAAAAATGTCTTGGAACTTAGTAGAAACGAAATTGAATGTTTTAAACTCCCCAAAAAAGTGGTAAAAAAAATTCATTTTTTAAAACTTGTCGCCACTCCAAACATTTATCAGACCATCCCCCAACACCTGGGGTGCTCTTAATCACTTAAATTATTTGGAGGGTCTAACAATTAGCAACTTCTGCCAAACATTTCCAAATATCAAAAAAAATTTGGTTCTAAATTAATTTAAATATATTTTACATACCAAAAGTAAAAAATCTAAATTGGTAGAGATAACGAATTACAAAAATGTAGCATAAATGACTACAACACTAGTCTTACACCAGGTTTCTGTTGATCTGGCTGGTGTCAATGAAGTCACAGTTGTGAGTGAAACTGGTTTATGGCTCTGTGGAAAAGCACTTTATTGAATTTTCTGAAATCAACATAACTCAGAAATGTCGAGCTCCCCATTATTTTTAGTGAATGAAAAAATTCTTTTGTTTTTAAGGACAATACAGTTTTCTTCCGATCACTTCAAATCTTTTTCTTTTCTCATTCTCTTTCTCTCTCTCTCTCTTCCCCTCCCTCCCTCCCTCCCTCTATACCTTTCCACAGCTCAGTTTTTGTTCATTTTATAACAGTGGCTCCATCTGGTCTGACAGATTTAGGTATGACACTGTCCTGCAGTGGCTGGGTTTGTGCATTCATATTTTCCTTCGATATACGAAAGTGGCGTAGGATGCAGGAGTTGCCCTGCAATCGGAGGACTGTCAGTTTGAGCCCAAGTTCCGGCTTTCAGTGTCGTTTTGTCCTTAGGCAAGAAACTTTATCTGCATTGCCTGCTGATGGTGCTCAGAGGGCCCAATGGCACCAGTGTATGGCAGACTCGCTTCTGTCAGTGAGGCCCCGGTCAGCTTTGGCTAAAATGTAGCTTGTGTGTAAGTGTGTGGGTGAATGACTAAATGTATTAGAAAGTGTTTTGGCCAGGTCTCCTGACTATGAAAATCATTATTACTAGAGACCATTTACCTTACAGTAGATAATCCATTTGAAGTTGTCTTTCAGTGGTTGACTCTGTCTCTCTCATAAACATTGTGGTTAAGCTTTACTTGTGATTAACTACATGTGCTCTTTTTGATCTTTTACACATTAGCACTGGCTGAGAGCTCATCTGCTTACATTGCAAGCAGATGTTTCAAAACATCCAAGCACGTAATTTTTGATTGTGAACCTCTGTGAATTAGGAAATTTGAAATAGTTGAGAAGCAATATATGTTTTCTGTAATTCTGTAACATACATTGTTTGGATAAATATTCTAAAATAATAGAAAAACATGTTTAAATCCAATGTAGTATGTTATTGAAAAATATAAAATATTAAATGAAGAACAGGATGGTTCTATTTCATCCTTCCTGACTGCCAGAGGGTGGTGCTGAAAGCACTGAATGTTCCCTTTGGGCTTATGCAGTTTGAGTAGTTATACCACACTTGTGATATCTTGGATGTTCAATTTAGAAGCTTTATACTGTATGCTGCCTTTGTCCAGTGCTCTGTTCCTTTTTTCTTCTCGAAAGTGGTTCGCTACATGGCTTAGCTTCCCCCTTCTCTTGCTGGCTGGAGTCGCAGTTTTTCTTCGCCCTCCCAGGGCTGCAAATGGTTGATCTGCCGGAGGATTTCAGAAGGTAAGATTGCTGTTTGCTGGTGACGGTAGTGTCCACCCCACCTCTCCCAGCTCACGTGTTCTTGATACTGTGTAGTGGTACTAGCTTGGTGCCTATTTTGTTGAAAACTGGTGATGGCAGCATTTTCGCCTCTACTCCAAGGGTGACCAACTTCACTTGTGAACGCTGTTACCTTTTTGGTTTGTTGGTTTTTATACCTGGCTACCATAGTGGTTTTCTCGGAGTGCAGTTGGGTTCTGCCATACCTGGACGACTTGCTTCTTTGCACTCTCTCTCTCAGGTAGCTGCCTTTCGGGATATGTCCCCCTCATCCACAAGGTCAGGTACTTTTACAATGTTCTGCTGGGCCCTCTCAGTGAGGTATTTTCTCAGGATACCTTGTGACATCGTTGATATTACTCACTCAGTGCTTTCAGCACTGCACTCTGGTGGTTAGTAGGGATGAAACAGAATGAAAGTTACACATATAACCGTCAGAGTTTCTCTGTCACCCACACTCCTTGCTTCTGTGAGAAGATCATTTAGGAACAGAGCCCTGGATAACACCAGCATATATAGCTTCTGAATGGTCAGCCAGGGTCACAGGTGTGAATCTGTTGGTATAAATACTCAAACTTCTCATGCCTGAAGGGAACATTCAGTGGTTTCAGAACCGCCCTCTGGCAGTCATTCGTTATTTATAGAAATGTAGTTACATACATAATTTCGTTTTAAAGAAATAGAACAACAATGTATGAAATATTGACAATGGTAGAAGCAATTGCTGAAGCAAGTAATAATAATGAGTGTTCTGTTGGTATTTTTATTGATTTAAGGAAAGCTTTTGAGGATGTAGATCTTACATTATTAGTTAAAAATCTGGAAAACTATGAATTAAGAAGGATAGTGAATATACTGAATAAAACCTTTTTGGAGAAGAGACACCAGTATGTACACATCATTGAAGCAAGGTTAGACTTAGGCAGATCACGTGGGGGATGCCACAGGGTTCTATGATTGTCCCTAAAATATTAATTCCTTAAACTAATAAAGGGGGGATTCCGTGGGTAGCTGTTGACGGCACCATTGGGCGGAGTTGTCCCTCCCGAGCATGGGCCTGGGGTGGTGTTTGGGTCCGTTGCTCCACTGCTAATCTCCTCTCTATGGCAGTGCTCTTTTTTTTTCTAGAGGATGTGCAGGATGGGTCTCACAACTTCAAATATCTGCACACATTCCACAGACAATACAGCAGATGATTATGCACATGCTGTTTACAGTAGTTATGTACACCTGTTCACAAGTTTTGGTTGGGGGTCTGCAAGGAACTGTCAATATGGTTGAAGTGTAGTATTTCTTCACGCCCCACACTTTGTATACTTCCTGATCTAAATGGCATGAATATTCAATTCAATTCAGTTTATTTATATAACGCCAAATTCACAACACAAGTCATCTCAACGCACTTTCAACCAGATCATACAGTAAAATTGATTCAAAGTTTTCTATCTAAGGAAAACCAGCTGATTGCATTGACTCATTGACTCAAATACAATCCCTCACACTAAGCATGCTTGTAGCGACAGTGGAGAGGAAAAACTCCCTTTTAACAGGAAGAAACCTCCAGCAGAGCCAGGCTCAGTGTGAGCGGCCATCTGCTGAGGCCGACTGGGGTTCAAGGAGACAGAAGCAGAGATACAAAAAGCAGCTGCAAAAGGCGGCCCCGTCCAGGAAACACACAGCCAGGCAGACGAGCTCCGAGCCAGCTCCCATGTCAGTGGACGAAGAGAGCACATCCGGTTAGTCGGTCAGCGAAACAGGACTACACTGGAAAACAGGCCAATCTCCAGCATCTATAAACAAGGGTGTTGATGGAAGCAGCACAGCTGATGTTTCTCTCCAGGATGGCGTCACAACCAAACAGGAACAGATGAGGCAAAGCTACTCTGAGGAAAAGCAGAGAGAGCATAACGTTAGAGATTGAACTAACAGATTCTACAGAATAGGAGAATAGAGAGAGAATGAAGCAGAATGATGAAATGGGGGTCCCTATGTCCTCCAGAAGTCTAAGCCTATAGCAGCATAACTATAGAGTTTTAAGCCTAGCCTTGAAAGTAGACAGGGTGTCTGCCTCACGGACTAAAACTGGTAGTTGGTTCCACAGGAGAGGAGCCTGAAAACTAAAAGATCTGCCTCCCATTCTACTTTTAGAAATTCTAGGAACTACTAGTAAACCTGCAGATTGAGAGTGAAGTGCTCTGTTAGGAACATAAGGAACAATCAGATCTCTGATATCAGATGGAGCTTGGCCATTTAAGGCTTTATATGTGAGAAGGAAGATTTTAAATTCTATTCTGGATTTAACAGGAAGCCAATGAAGAGAAGCCAGGATAGTAGAGATATGATCTCTCTTTTTAATTTTCATCAGAACACTGGCTGCAGCATTTTGGATCAGCTGAAGGCTTTTAACTACAGTTCGTGGACTTCCTGATAGTAAAGAATTACAATAGTCCAGCCTTGAAGTAACAAATGCATGAACTAGTTTCTCAGCATCACCCCTGGACAGGATATTTCTAATTTTTGCAATATTCCTCAGATGAAAGAAGGAAATTCTAGAAACCTCTTTGATATGGGATTTAAATGACAGGTCCTGATCAAAAACAACACCAATATTGGGACCTAACCCTAACCCATATGATGTCTAGAAATCTGGGTTCTGTTTCTTCAGCCCCTGCTTCTAATAATGTGACTGTTTTTTCTGCTCCCACAGAACAGTTGTCCAAACCAAGATCTAAAGTCCAGTCTCTCCCTCTGCCTGTTCAGGCCTCTCATTTCGGAGAGATGGATGCCGAACCCATGCAGGTTGGACATACCAGGCTCACTCCAGAGGAAAGACAAAGACGTTTTTTGAGCAAACTATGCATCTACTGTGGTGAGAGTGGTCACTTCATCGCTTCATGTCCAGTTAAATCAAAAGCCTGGGCCCGCCAGAGGTTCTGAGGAGTCTGGTGGGCCATGATAACTCTAAAAAATCTCCTCGACTTATGCTCCCCGCCACTTTGTTTTGCTCTAATCAAAGCCTCTCTTTTTCTGCATTCATCGATTCAGACTGTGAACGAAAATTAATTGATTCAAACCTTGTCCAGCAGCTTCAAATTGAAACCATTCCCCTGACCCAGTCTCTTAGTGTCTCAGCAATTGATGGGAAAAAACTCCACCAGGTTACCCATCAAACTCAACCACTCGAGCTACTACTCTCAGGTAATCATTGTGAAACCATAACATTTTTTGTTTTTCCCTCCGCATGCTCTTCCCTGGTGCTTGGATTCGAATGGTTGGAGAAACATAATCCACATATTAACTGGACTGATCGCCATGTGGAATCGTGGTCAACGTTATGTCACGAAACATGCCTCCGTTCAGCAGCCCCTGTGGTGGGGTCTCCTAGAGGTGGGGGGAGATGGACTCTCCTGACCTTTCTTCTGTCTCTTCTGAGTACCATGATTTGGCTCCTGTCTTCAGTAAGGTCAGTGCTACGTCCCTTCCACCACACAGACCATATGACTGTGCGATCGAGCTATTACCTGGAGCACCTCTACCCAGCAGTAGACTGTACAATATTTCCAAACCAGAACGAGAAACCATGGAAAAATACATAAACGAGTCTTTAGCTGCTGGGATAATTCGCCCATCTTCTTCCCCGTTGGGTGCAGGGTTCTTTTTCGTCGGCAAGAAGGACGGTTCTTTATTGATTTATTTATTGATTTCAGAGGCCTGAACCAAATAACAATTAAGAACAAGTACCCTCTTCCACTACTTGCCTCAGCTTTTGAACCTGTACAAGGGGCAACTGTTTTCACCAAACTAGATTTGAGGAACGCTTATCATCTTCTTAGGATCCGTGACGGAGATGAGTGGAAAACAGCCTTTAAGACCCCCTTGGGCCAGTTCGAATATTTGGTCATGCCCTTTGGTCTAACAAATGCTCCTGCCTGCTTCCAAGCCCTAGTGAATGACGTTCTCAGAGACTTTTTAAATGTGTTCGTGTTCGTCTACATAGATGACATACTCATTTACTCTAAAGACCTCTCAGAGCATAAGAAACATGTCCGCCTTGTGTTGCAAAGATTACTGGAGAACAAACTTTTTGTCAAAGCCGAGAAATGTGAGTTTCATCAGCCTTCAGTCACCTTTTTGGGGTTTGTGCTCGAGGGCGGGCAGGTTAAGCCTTCTAAGGATAAAATAAAGGCAGTTTTGGAGTGGCCGGTTCCTGAAAACCGCAAGCAGCTACAGAGATTCCTGGGTTTCGCCAATTTTTATCGCCGATTCATCAGGAACTATAGTCAGACAGCTCTTCCTCTAACCTCCTTAACCTCAGTCAAACGAACCTTTCAATGGACCCCTGAGGCACAAACCGCATTTGAGAAACTGAAATCTTTGTTTTCCAGAGCACCCGTGTTAATCCAGCCTGATCCTTCCAAACAATTCATCCTCGAAGTAGACGCTTCCGACTCTGGTGTGGGAGCTGTCTTATCTCAAAGACTCGACACTGATCAAAAGATTCATCCTTGTGCCTTTTTCTCTCGAAGACTTTCCTCTGCAGAGCAAAACTACGATGTTGGAGACCGAGAACTACTGGCCATCAAGTTGGCACTGGAGGAATGGAGACACTGGCTGGAGGGAGCTGAGCACCCAGTTCTCGTTTGGACGGATCACAAGAACCTTGCTTACATCCAGTCAGCTAAACAAGCCAATCCCCGTCAATCAAGGTGGTCCATATTCTTCTCTCGTTTCAATCTCATTATCTCCTACAGACCCGGATCCAAGAATGTCAAACCCGATTCTCTCTCTCGTCTATACTCCGTTGATCAACCCGAGACGCCTGAACCTGTCCTTCCCGCATCATGCACTGTTGGAGTGGTTACCTGGGAGATCATCGATCTAATTAATTCCGCCCTGGCTTCAGAACCTGACCCAGGTAATGGTCCTGCTAACCGAACCTATGTACCTTCTTCAGTCAGATCTCGCCTAATACAGTGGATGCATGCTGCTAAGTTCTCTGCCCATCCGGGGGTGAGGAGAACCGTCGCTTTGATTTCAAGACGTTTCTGTTGTCTCTCTAACTTCCGGTTATCACCCACAGTCCAACGGCCAAACTGAGAGGATGAACCAACAGCTAGAGTCAACCCTCCGTTGTCTGACATCAAACAATCCCACCGACTGGAGCCTGTACCTAACTTGGATAGAATACGCACACAATTCTCTTAAATCTGCTTCCACCGGCCAGTCACCGTTTCAGGTCAGTCTCGGTTACCAACCTCCACTTTTTCCCGCAGACGAGAGAGAGATTTCGGTCCAGTCAGTCAACCAGCACATCAGACGCTGCCAACGCATATGGAGAGAGACCATCACTACCCTCAATCGTTCCTCCGAGACTACCAAGCGTTTCGCCGACTCCAGAAGACGTCCCGCCCCTGAGTACTCCGTGGGCCAAGAGGTATGGCTATCCACTCGAGATATTCCCCTCAAGGGAATGTCTCGTAAACTCTCTCCAAAATTCATTGGTCCGTATAAGATTTCCCACGTCATCAACCCATCAGCCATACGCCTTCAACTTCCCCCGTCTCTTCGTATTCATCCCAGATTCCACGTCTCTCAAGTGAAACCAGTAGTCTCAAGTCCTCTGTGCCCACCATCCGACTCCCCTCCACCCGCCCTGGAAGTCGATGGTCATCCTGCATTCACCGTCCGCCGGATCGTGGACTCCCGTCGGCGAGGTCGCGGCTGGCAGTATCTCGTCGACTGGGAGGGCTATGGCCCAGAGGATCGTCAGTGGGTTCCTGGCTCTTACATCCTCGATCCAGCACTGATCGAGGAGTACGAGCGTTCCTGTCCATCGACATCTTCCGGACCGCCAAGGGGCGGTCGTTGAGGGGGGGGTACTGTTGGGAGCTGGAGAAGTACCACCATCCTCCAGCAGAGTCCGCCATGGATCCTCCTGAGCCGAGCCTCCTGCACAGCTGAAGCTCATCCCATCATCAGAGGATCCACAGTATTTAAGCTGTCTTCAGACCTTGCCTCAACGCCGCAGTGTTTTATCCAGTTGGTTAGCACCTAAGCCTAGTTTCTCTGAGAACCTTTGACTTTTGAATCCAGACTGGATTCTAACCTTTGTCTCTGTCTTCCAGGAAACCTGTTTTTCTCCTGTGAAGCTCAGGAGGAGCTTAACCTGCCGAGCCTGCCCTCTGAGCCAAACCTGAAGTCTCTCTCTGGATTTTCCTTGCAGCTCTGGACCAAGAGCTGGAAACTCAAAGCCAAGGTCAGCTCATTCTCAAGAAGTAAGACGCTGAAGCAGTAAACGGACTCTGCTGAACAAACTATCTCCGGACCCAACAGTTTCCCTCTCAAGGCTTTAACCAAGAACCCTCAAGGTACAAATCTGAAACTGTCTGAATCAAACTCCTCTGAGCAAATGCTAACTGAACTGTCTCCCACGCAGACTCCAGTGAACCAATCCCCAGGCCAGAACCAGAACCAGTGATTAAACTGTGCTTGTGACAATAAACATTGTTAAACCTTTTACTTCTGTTTCCGTCTCCGTGGTGTTCTGCATAACTGGGTCTCACTAGAGAACCCATCATGACAACCAAGATTTTTTGCTTTATTATCTGAAATCAGTTTAATCCCATCCAAATGAAGTGACTGGCTAATCAGCCTATTTTTCAAAGACTCTGGTCCAAAGACTATACCTTCTGTTTTGTCTGCATTCAGAAGGAGAAAGTTAGGAGTCATCCAGGTTTTTATGTATTTAAGACATGCCTGTAATTTATGTAATGGGTTAGCTTCATCTGGATTTATAGACAGATATAGCTGGGTATCATCAGCATAACAGTGGAAATTAATCCCATGGTGTCTAATAACTCTACCGATTGGGAGCATGTATAAAGTAGAGAGAATTGGTCCTAGCCCTGATCCCTGTGGTACTCCACAGGTAACCTTTGAGCATGTTGAAGATCTATCATTAACATGAACAAACTGAATTCCATCAGATAGATAAGATTTAAACCAGTCTAGTGCTGTTCCTTTAATTCCAACAAAATATTCAAGTCTTTCTAAAAAAATATTATGGTCAACTGTATCAAATGCAGCACTGAGATCCAACAGGACAAGCACAGATACAAGTCCATTATCTGAGGCCATGAGAATATCATTAGTGACTTTCACCAGAGCTGTTTCAGTGCTATGATGAGCTCTAAAGCCAGACTGAAACTCTTTAAAAAGTTCATTTTGGTGTAAGTGATCGCAAACTTGTTTGGCAACTACTTTCTCAAGAATTTTAGATAAGAAAGGAAGATTGGATATAGGTCTATAATTGACCAAGTCATCTGGGTCAAGAGACGGTTTCTTAAGCAGAGGTTTGATAACAGCAACCTTAAAAGCCTTAGGTACATATCCCTGTAACAGAGATAGATTAATCACATCTAAAATGGAGGAGGAGATCAAAGGGAATACCTCCCTAAATAACCTGGTTGGAACTGGATCTAACATACAAATTGAAGGCTTAGATGAAGACAATAATTTTGCTAACTCTGAAAGTTCAACTGGATCAAAGCAGTCTAAACCCAGTTCAGATTCCATGACTACCTCAGATATAATCGCGGATAGAGGAGTGTTTATGATCTTATTTTTAATAAGATCAATCTTATTTATAAAGAATCCCATAAAATCATTGCTGCTAAGAGCAGGTGGAATGGATGGTTCAACAGAGCTATGGCTCTGGGTGAGTTTGGCAACTGTATTTAAAAGAAATCTAGGATTATTCTTATTCTCCTCTATTAATGAGGAGAAATATGCTGCTCTTGCTTTACAAAGGGTCCTCTTATACAGCAGTAAACTATTTCTCCAGACTAGTTAGGACTCCTGCAGGCCTGTGGAGCGATATTTTCTCTCCAGTTTCCTGGCATTTTGCCTCATAGTGCGCAGCTCTGCATTAAACCAAGGAGCAAACTTTCTATTTTTAATGGTTTTCATTTTCAAAGGAGCTGCATTGTCTAAGGCAGTACGCAGAGAACTAGCTACCCCATCAACAAAATCATCAACATGTTAAGGGGAATAAGCTAAGCTTTTGCACTCTGCAGCGCTGCTCAGCGACACAGAGAAGAGAGAAAGTGAAGCAGATTCTTTAAAATGTATAACTGCACTATCTGATAAAGATCTACTAAAATTGAACCTTCTTTTGGGGGAGGAGATCTCTGTTAAAGTAATCCTGAAGGTTATTAGAAAGTGGTCAGAGAGGACAGGGTTGTGAGGGATTACTGTTATTTCTTCACATTCTATGCCGTATGTCAGCACAAGATCCAAAGTATGAAGATGAGAATGTGTGGGACTATTCACATTTTGAACAAAGACAATAGTGTCTAAGATAGCATTAAAGGCTGCTCTCAAGCTATCGCCTTCAATGTCAGCATGGATGTTAAAATCTCCCACTATGATGACCCTGTCAGTATTTAATACCAAATCAGAAAGGAACTCTGAAAACTCATCTAAAAATTCAGAGTAAGGACCTGGTGGACGATACAAAGTTACAAAAAGAAGAGGTTTTCTTGCTTTGAAATTTGGATTGGGGAACTAAGGGTTAAATGTTCAAGAGTTGTAGGTATTAACTGTTTTGGGAGTAATCAGTAAGTCAGACTGAAAGATTGTTGCTACTCCTCCTCCTCGCCCAGAACTTCTGGGTATGTGAAAATTTAAATAGCTTGAAGGAGTTGCCTCATTTATGCTAACATAATCAATAAGTCATTAACTAGCAGACTTTTAGAGGAAAGAGATCTTATGTTAAACAGACCACATTTAATTGTTTTAACTTTTTCCACAATTGGAGTTATTTTGATTTTAATTAGATTATCATGATTTACTCCTTTGGGAATATTTTGTTAATTTATTAGATTTTGGTCGTGGGCAAGACACTGTCTGGATGGAGTAAAGAGTGGGTAACAGTAGAGAAGCTGCAGAAATGTGTGTTAAACTACAACTCTGCTTCCTGGTCTGCACCCTGGGTGGTCAGGGTTTTGGAGGACTAATAAATGTGGCCAGATTCCTAGAAAGAAGAGCTGCACCATCCAAAGTGGGATGATGCTGTCTCTCCGAATCAGACCAGGCTTTCCCCAAAAGGATTGCCAATTATTAATGTAGCTCACGTTGTTTTCAGGACACCACCTAGACAACCAGTGGTTGAATGACGACATGCGGCTAAACATGTCATCACTGGTCAGATCAGGGAGGGGAGCAGAGAAAATTACGGAGTCTGACATTTTTTAGGCAAACTTACACACCGAATCAACACTAATTTTAGTAACCTTCGATCGGTGTAACCAGGTGTCATTACCGCCAGCGTGAATAACAATCTTGCTGTATTTAACCTTATCCTTAGCCAGTAGTTTCAGGTAGGATTTGATGTCGCCCGTTCTGGCCCCCGGCACACATTTGACTATGGTCCCTGGTGCCTCTAATGCCACGTTTCTGACTATGCAGCTGCCACTGAGAAGCCTGAGTGGGCTTCTCAGTGGGTGTGTCACTGAGTGGGGGAAACCGGTTAGAAACGTGAACGGGTCGGTGGTGACCAGTGGGCAGAGATCCACGACTACGCTTTCTGAGTACAGTTACCCAATCGCCTGGCTGCTCAGGCACTTTTGGAGGACAGCTAGGTGGGGGGCCTACTTTAACCCCTGGATGTTCAACAGCCTGAAGCCTGGATTCTAACTCTGACACCCTCGCCTCCAAAGCTACTAAAATACTACACTTATTACACATCCCATTATCACTAAAGGAGGCAGAGGAATAACTGAACATCTGACACAGAGAGCAGCAGAGAGGAGAGGAAGAAGGAAGAGTTGGAAAAGAGTCAAGAGAGGGAGAGAGAGAAGCCATAGCAATGCTAAGCTAGAGCTAGCCTAGGCTAGCTACTCCTGAAACTGACAAGTGCTCAGTAGAAAAGTGCAGCAGAATTTGCTGTTTTAAAGTAGTTGTGGACAGTTAGAGTTACTTAGATACAGAGATATCACAAAAAAAATAACTTAACTTCAGATGGAGATCCTCTGGACAGCTACAACACTTGGTTAATCCAAACAGGAAGACATAGAAACGAAGTGAGGTTACATGGTCCTTATGGTGCCAGAAAGCAAAAGATAAACTAAGTATTAGTCGATTTAGAAATTTTCTTGTGAATCATCATAGCTTAGTATTACTGTCTGCCACCTCCAAACAGCAACTTGCTGAATTTAATTCTCTCTCGTCCCCAATGATCAGCTTTATCACTTAGAGGGGCATTGGACTGTTGTCCTACTTCTCTGGGTGGTTAGGAAGGGGCTTGGGGGACTTCCGGTTTGGCAATGTAGAGAAAGGAAGCAGGGTGAAGGAGCTCCCAGCCCACTTCTCTGAAATTACTTTAAAACAGGAGTTTTACACGTCTATCAAGCTCCAGACCGACAGAACCATCGTTCGTGCATCTTTGCGATGTTACAATGGCCAGTGATAATCCTTAACAACAAAAGCTTTCTACCTCGACCAGGCGAACGAATAGCCTAGCTAGTAAGGTAGCCTCAATGGCGGTGACTTCCGCCCACTCTGGAACAACTGGCAAAAGTAATTGCGGAGATCCTGTTTCCATGTCCAAATTGGTCACAGAACTATCCGAACAGCGGAATAACTTTAAAGAAGAGGTGGCCGCATTAATTCAAGAGTTGATTCGGCCTCTGCAAACTTCGGTGGATGGATCAACATCTCCATCTCTATGGCAGTTCTCTTTTTTTTTCTAGAGGATGTGCATGATGGGTCTCACACCTTCAAATATCTGCACACATTCCACAGACAATACAGCAGATGATTATGCATGTGTTTGTGATATTTCCTCCAGGGGAGAGAATATCACTAACACAGGATTTTAAAAATGTACTGGCTTTCTCCACTCTCCTCGCCCGAAGAAGAATACTATTAGCTTGGAAATCAGAACACCCACCCAAAGCTTCTCTTTGGTTGGACGATCTGTCCCTGTTCCTTAAATTAAAGAAGATAAATTTTAGCGTTAGAGGTTCGGTCCAAAAATTTTATAGAACTTGCACCTTCCAAAGTGCTGACAGACTGGATGCCCTGCCTTGAGACTGAAAGTCACTTTGAGTTCTCTCTCGACCTTCTGGGGTTTCCATGGTTGTGTTTTTCAGCTCTATAATTAATAAAAACAAAAAAAAGAGGAAGGGGCTTGGGGGGATTGGAGGGTTGCTCCTGGGGAATCGGGACCCTAGTTGTCTATCGGGTTGTGGGTCCTGGTTGGATCTCTTTGTGGTAGGTTGGGTGTCTGACAGGGTTGGAGGCCTGTTGCAGTGGCTCATGCTCCGTCTGCTCGGGCATGGGTTGGGTCTGGGTGCTCCCCCCCCGATGTACGTACCAGATCTGGTCAGGTGGTCAGATCTGCCACAGGATGTAAAACATTGTGGTTGCCCAGACAACGATAATAACATCATGCAGCGTCTGTTAGAGTGTTTAATGATCAATTAAGTTTTACCTGATGGATAACAAAACTTAAAAAGCCATTTATGTTGTACAAAGTGACGGTTAGACCAAGATGTAAAGGGGGAGAGGTGGGTAGTGCTGTGGCTAGCTCTGCTGAATAACTAACAGGTTAGTCTCTTTTAGATTGGTCAGTTAGCCCTATTAAGCTACACTACTTTTGAATTTGTATCAATACTGACAATGATTATTTTCTACTTTGGGCTACTTTAGATTGCCAATAAAAAAAAAAAATTATAGCAGATATAGGTAATAATATGTTGAAACTCCAAAAGATTTGATCGGCTGCCATAAAGTTGGTCCGAGTGGGTTGGCCTGCGTGGGCTTGCCTGGGTGAAGGTGGGCCCAGGGCCAGGCCATTGCAAATAATGTGGCTGCACCGTGTGTGTGTGCGCAATGGGTTATTATTCATCTGTTTTTCTGGAAGGGCCCTGCAGGGAGCAGCGAGTGGGTGTCCTCCGGGGATTGGGGTTACCCTCTGAGGGGTACAGGGGTAGCCTCCTGAGTATCAGTAATTGAGGCAAGAATAACCTTTAAACAAAACAAATATAAAATGCAGATTGTCGCTAAGATATTCAACAGGTGTATAAAAGGCAGCTGGGAATGTCAAAACTTTTACTCACCATATACATCATGTCGGTACTTATTTCCAAATACACTGTAATTGTTTATCTCCCGCTGTCTGATGTGTATTTTGTACTGGGAGGAGAAAGATTCTGGAAAAGGACAGGTTCGTTTGCTTATCTTAGCTGTAAACATTTTGCTCTAACTGACCAATCAGAGTGGGCCTGCTAGCTGACCCAGTGGGGCAAATCTGAAGTCTTATTGGTTAAAGAAAACGTTCCTCACTAATTAGGGTTGTAACGATACTAAAATTTTCAACTCGATACCGATACTCAGAAAAATATTCAATACTCAATACCATTTTCGATACCACAAGGAAAAAAAACAAAGACCTCAAAATTTAACAGAAATATTTTTATCAATAAAAAAAATACAAAACAAAAATACAATAAACAATAAGAACAATATTTTGAGGTAGTCTGCTCTGCACAATATTAAGCAAGCTTGAAAAAAAACAAAACAAAATGAACTTAAGTGTTCCTTCCTTGGCTATGCTTTACAAACAGAACAATGACACTAGCCAAACCAGCTAAACAAAAATAAATGCTGTATTCTCAGCAGCTGCCCGTTACAAAAAAAGTCTGAAAATGAAAAGTGCACAGAATCATACAATCAGACAGTGTTCAGAAAGTGCATTCACCTCGATTCTGCACTCTAGATGAAAAACTGTTTAGGTGCCACTGGTGGTAGCACCGGCCTGAATTTGCTTAGCTGTTTGCAGATTTTTTGCTACAAATACCAGCATTTCAATGTGTTCCTCAGTAAGTCTTGACCTTCTTGGGCTGCCAATGATCCCAGATGAACTAAACACACGCTCTGAGGCACAACTTGAAGCAGCTTTACATAGTTATTTCTTGGCAGCATGGGCAAGATGAGGTAAGGTGCTCTCATGTGTTTTCCACCCATTTAGGGGGTCCTCCTCTGCACTCTGCTCAGGCATGGTTTCATATAATGTCAACTCATTCCTGAGCCTGGATTCTGGATCCTCATCTGTGGATGCTGTTGGTGTATCCTCTCCATGTTGTTTCTTTCTCTCCCCCTGAATGTTTAATAAAAGTCCCTTCAGATCTGTTCTGTATTTCTTCGTAGGCTGGGTTGCAGATGGAGGAGATGTTTCCAAACTTGGGACTGTCCAAGTGTACAGACCTTGTATATTATCCACAATAAGATGCTGTTTTACTTCTTCTTTTAATGTAGTAAAACTGTCCTTGAAGCGGGGATCAAGAAAGGTGGCTGTGTTCAATACCAGCTGTAGATTCCTGTTCTCATATCTGTGCTTCAGATCATCTCCAATTTTTTGCTTCAGATGACATTCTAAGTTTCTGCTTGTGTCCTCGATTGTTAATGTGGAATATATCTTCCAGGTTATGGGTAGGACAGAGGATAGAGTGGTATGCTTCTCCCCACTAAGAGCATCAGTAAAAGTGCTCAATCGGCTCAGCACCTCTTTTACAGTCTCAAGAATGGTGATGTCTGAATCTTGTGGCATAAGATACCACTTCTTTCTGTCCTCTGCTAAAACTGCACTGAATGCTTGCTGCTGTTCAGTAAACCTATCCACCATTTCAAAAGTTGAGTCCCAGTGTGTTGGCTCATCATGGATGAGTCTGTGTTCTGGCAGCTTCAAGTCTTTTTGTTTTTTCTTTAGCTGCCGGGTCATCTTTGGTGACCACACATACACTGTACCAGAGACTGCAGCTTACCTGCACTAACTCAGCCTGGAATATACTATTGCTGCTGTTTTATTGCTTTTATTGTAATGTTTATCTTTATATTTATCTTATCATTGTTACCTGTCATGTCCCACACTTTATGTCAGTTTGTAAATGTCAGTCTTGTATATTTCTTGTATATTTGTATATTTCTAGAGAGAAAACATAATTTCATTTCCCTTGTATGTCTTGTACATATGAAGAAAGTGAAAATAAAAGCTGACTTGACTTGACTTGTGAAAGCTGCCACTGTTTTTCTCAACCTGGATAATGCTCCTGACACACTATTAATATCCAGACCCTTGTTTATGGCTAAGTGCAGGTTGTGACCAAAGCATGGGACCCATGTAAAATGCTGCTGAAATGCTTTCTTGTTATTTGAAGCATTATCTGTAGTGATGGCTGCAATTTTAGTTGTGTCCAGCTTCCATGATTCCTGTACTATCTCCTCTAAAGCCTCCCTTAAGCTGTCTCCTGTATGCTCTGAATGTAGCCCAACACATCCCAGACACCAGCTCTGCATGTCCCAGGACTCTGTAATAAATTGCATTGTTACAGCCATGAAAGAGGATGCAGCCCTGCTGGTCCAAAGGTCAGTGGTCCAGGAGAAGTACGGGTTCCCCTGAAGCTGCTGCAAGACTGTTTATTTTGTTGTGTTTTACAGCTCTGGGATTTCACTGTACATAAAGTGATTCCGGGAGGGAAGAGCATACCTTGGGTTTAGCTGCTTAATAAGTTGTTGGGACCCAGGTTTCTCCACAGTGTAAATAGGAACCTGGTCCATACATATGTACTCCGCCACAGCTCTGTTTAGTTTCATAGCTTCAGGGGACTTGGCATTATATTGGCGTTGTTGGTCAAACATAGATGGTACAGTCGGCTGTGTCCGATGGTGTTTGGATGCAAGTCTACTTCTGTCTGCCTCATTCTGTTACTTCAAGAGAGAAAATGACACTTTTCAGTCACCAACATTTTTGTATACGTATTAACTCTATGCTTATGTATACTGACACTATGTCTATTAACGTAATATGGGCATACTATGTGTCTGATTTATTTATTTATTTAAGTTGTTTATGATCATTAACGTAAATTGCTAGCTGCGGCTAATAATAACGCGCTAACATTAATGCGTGCCACCGGCCACGATAACATCAGTAATAGGTAAGTTTGAAACGAAAGACACTAACCTGTCGAAATTCAGTGTAAAGACCAGGGTGTCGGTCCTTCAGATGTTTCGCCAAGTTTGTCGTACTGCTGGACTTGGTCGCCACCGACTTGAAACAGTGTTTGCAGACTGGCCTATTAACATTTTTCGGTTTCCCTTCCATATCAGACCCGAAGGCAAAATACCTGCAAACAGCACTCTTGCCTCTATCATTTTCGACCAAAACTGGTTGTTTTGGCCCTCCTGCAGCAGCACTGGCCATGCTCTCTTCTGTTGTTGTGCGTCACGGCGACTGTAGGACGCCTCGGTTGGCTGTCCAACTCCGCCCACATCCAAGTCGGCCATTTTGATTAGGTCACCAATAGGAAAATCCCATATCTGCTGACCTACGGCATGTGGGAGGAGTTGGATATCCAACCGATGCGTCCTACAGACTGAAGCGAGAAGCTACTTGCTGCTGTGCGTATGTGAGGGCAGAGAGAGAAGGCAGGTGAGCGTTGCGCGTGCGGCGGTGGTAGTATCGATACTTTTTAAATGGAGTATCGTATCCATGTACAACATTTTAGTATCAATAGTCTTTGGAGTGTCAATACTTTTGACAACCCTATGACTAATATTGTTAAAGCTAACATCAGCCAGCACTGTTGATTCTGAGGCCCTGGACAAATTTGATTGATATAGCAACTCTATGGCTGAAGTCTGATTGGACAAAAAAAATATAGCAACCACATATATGTAATGGAAGCAGCACAGCCAAGAGAAAGGCTATAAAATTCAAATAAAGGATTGTTTGGAATAAATTGATACAGTTGGATATAGGAAAATCAAAGTTTAGGTTATGAATTTAGGTAACTGTTTCTGATTGCTCACGGTGCTGGGCTGCATTATGCCGGTTACATATGACTAATGTCTTATCTGAAGTTAGGAAACTGAGTTTGGAAGCATTTTCTAATATTAAATTTCATTTAACGTCCTCAGATGAGACGGAGAGTATATAAAAGCTCTGACTTAACCATCCTAAGCACATACCTGACAGGCCAAAGCCCTCTCTCTCCCATGAAACTAAACACACCCTCTGGATAAAAAGCTTTCTCACACACTTGAGCAAAAGAAGGAAAACAACTGAATTCATCAAAGACATAAATTTAGCCAGATAAATATTTCATCAGAAGGAGGATGTGAGAACCTTGAACACCATAAGGACATGTTTATCGTTGTCTAGAGTAGAAAGAGTTTAGGGTTATCACCCCTGCTTCAACTTCCTACATTCCAGCAGAGACTGGAACAAGGCTTCTAAATAATCACCCCTATTTAGGCAGAGAAAAGACACACTTTAGAAATTGTGTCTCACAAACAGGCTAATGAAAAATATACTTTTACAACTTATTTAACCAGACTAAATGCACTCAGGTAGGAAAAAATAAAAAATAAAAGTTCTTGAGAAAATAATCACATCGTAAGAAAGTAAAATGGAGAAGATGCATGGCTTTGGTAATATTGAATTGAACCCGGAATTTTGGGTTCTGCTGCAAGGTGGCAGTGCTTCCCACTGCGCCACTGAGCAGCCTTGCAGGGAAGATGTATAATATAAATAAGGATCTTGATGTTAGCATTAAAGAGATGAATGTAGGTGTACTTGGTTGTAAAAGAAACCGGTGAACAGAACGATGCAAGGTTTTATTTTTTGTATGCTGGTTTAAAAGTTGTAAAAGTCAAAATATGAAAGTGTGTTTTATAGTCTATTCTGTTTAAGAAATGCTCGGTGCTGGGATTTCTTGTAAAACACCAAGAACGAGAGACAATTGCAAGAGGCACTGCAGCTCGAAGAGGAACATAACGGCTCCCAAAGACTACAGAGTATGCGTTATGCAGTAGGTGGGTCAACACAGAAGCGATCATTGTCTGACTCCGACTGGAAAGAAGATTTAAAAAAGGAAATAATGCATGATGTGAAAGAACAAATGAAAGATTTGGCAAAAGAAGTAATTAATGAGATCAGACCTCTTTTACAACAAAGTCAGGTGGATGTTGCTGCTTCAGGGGTGTCAAGATTACCACAAAGACGGCCTGGGTATTCTCGTGGCTGGACCAGAGATGGACAGCCAATATGCAGACAGTGTAAGCGAGCAGGCCATATTGCCAGGTTTTTCCAAACACTTGATGGGGAACAGCCAGCTTTAAACTAGGTAACCCTGCTGCTGAGGCCAAGGCAGTGGGGATGGGTTGTATAACCAATGATCAAGGGGCTGCAGCACCATTCATTGGTACATGTCCTTTCATAGAGTTATCTATAGGTGGAGTGAGAATGACAGCTTTGCTGGATACTGGCTCTCAAGTGACATTGGTCCAACAAAAAGTCATGGATTCTCATTTTCCTCAAAAGTGAAGTGACAAACCTTTGGTGTTTCAATTAAAAGCTTCCAATGGCCTCACTATCCCACACTCTGGGTATGCTATCATGGACTTTGAGGTTGAAGGATTTCAAATACCCGACAAAGGTGTTGTGATTGTAAAATATGACTGTTCTACCCACCCACTCATTGGGGGCATGAATGTTATTGCCGCTTGCTGGGACATTGTTTTCAAAGGTGGAATGTCAGCCCCGCCTCCACAGAAGTGGAAGCCACACCAGGTCTGGGATGAGGCAAATGACAGATGGCAAATCTGCCAGAGGATATCTGCCACTAAGAAGGAAGGGGATTCCCTTGGATTTGTTCATCCTGCCTGCCGCCGAGGAATACAGGTACCCCCTAATTGTGAAATAATGATTTGGGGCCGTGCTTCTCAGAAGATGAGGTCCTGGAAGGGTGTGGTGTTGGTGGAGGCAATACCTGGATTTGAACAATGGGGGGTGGCAAGAACTTTGTCAGTGGTTGGCTTCCTGTCCGAGTCTGCAACCCTCACCCTTATTCAGTAAAAATACGATCCTATAAGAAGTTGGGCCAACTGTATAAAGTGGAGGAGACTGAAATCCAGGGTGCCAGTGACCTTAGTCTAACTATTGTATCTGATGGGGTGGTCGAAGTTAGTGTAACAGAAGCTGTAGAGATGGAGGAACCCAACAGCTGTAAAGAAGTCAACAAACTCCACCTTCTGCTGTGGATTTACCCCCACAGCAGAAGGTGGAGCTCCAGGTCTGTCTGCAGAGGTGGAGAAAGGTGTTTTCTGTGGATGAAGAAGAAGTCGGGAGGACAGACTTGGTCCAGCATAGCATACACACAGGTAACGCAGCACCCATTAAAGAGAGGTATCAACCCTTGCCTCCTTTAATTTACAAAGAAATTAAGACACTCCTGGCAGATATGCTGAATAAAGGAATTATTCGTGAGGGTAAGAGCCCATGGGCTGTACCTGTTTTCATGGTGAGGAAGAAAGATGGGAGCCTGCGATTTTGTGTACATTACAGGAAGCTTAATGCTGTCACTCATAAGGATGCTTCCCCCCTTCCTAGGATTGAGGAGACCTTGACATCTTTAACAAAGGCTGAATGGTTTTCAACGCTGGATTTGGCTAGTGGCTACTGGCAGGTGGAGATAGACCCTAAAGAAAAAAAGAAGACTGCATTTACCACACCACTCAGTCTCATAGAGTTTAAATGCATGCCGTTTGGGCTTTGTAATGCTCCCGCCACATTTCAGCGTTTAATGCAGCAATGCTTAAGTGGCATACTTACAGACTGCCTTGGTCTATTTGGATGACATTATTATATACTTACCACATTTTTCTTCCCATGTTAAACATCTCTTTTCTTCCCATGTTAAACAAAGGAGGTTTGTCCCTGAATGGTTTTCAACGCTGGATTTGGCTAGTGGCTACTGGCAGGTGGAGATAGACCCTAAAGAAAAAAAGAAGACTGCATTTACCACACCACTCAGTCTCATAGAGTTTAAATGCATGCCGTTTGGGCTTTGTAATGCTCCCGCCACATTTCAGCGTTTAATGCAGCAATGCTTAAGTGGCATACTTACAGACTGCCTTGGTCTATTTGGATGACATTATTATATACTTACCACATTTTTCTTCCCATGTTAAACATCTCTAAACAGTTTTCCAGAGGCTTTGGCAGCATGGTCTGAAACTTACGTAGATTGGACAAATGTAAGTTGTTTCAGTCTCAGGTTAAGTTTCTTGGCCACCTTGTTGACAGGAATTGGGTGAGACCTGATCCTGAAAAAAATTGTGCTGTTAAGAATAACTCTGTTCCAAATACCCTTCGCCAGATCAGAGCTTTTCTAGCCTAGCTGGGTACTATAGGAGGTTTGTCCCTGGTTTTTCCAAAATGGCTTGCCCTTTAAATTCTCTGTTAATTTGGACACCTGCCAATAGGTCAGAGAAAAAGATTACTTGGACAGTTGATTGTCAGGAAGCATTTGAACAGTTAAAGACTGCAGTTACATACATGTAAGCCCCTGTTCTTGCTTATGCTGATTTCTCCCTACCATTTGTCCTTTATACCGATGCAAGTAAGCAAGGTTTGGGTGCTATCTTAGCCCAGGTGCAAAGTGGGCGAGAATATGTGATTGCCTATGTTAGTCGGAGTCTGCATCCTGCTGAAAGGAACAATGCAAATTACAGCTCTTTTAAACTGGAACTCTTGGCCTTAAAGTGGGCCATCACAGAAAAGTTTAAAGATTATCTGAGCCAAGTTCAGTATTTACGGATAACAACCCAGTGGCACACCTTCAAACTGCTCATCTGGGAGCAACAGAACAAAGTTGGGTAGCACAGTTGGCCTCTTTTGACTTCATTGTAAAATATCGGGCCGGGAAGGAGAATGTTAATGCTGATGCCCTGTCCGGATTTCCCGTAGGCCCACCATCAGAGGTCCAAGCTGCCTAGGTAACCAATGTAGCAGTTTCTCAGGAGCCTTGATTACAGACACAGGATTGGAGGATTGCTCAAGAGTCGGATATGGACCTGAAACTTGTGCAAAGGTACGTGACACAGGGAACTTTACCTGATGCACAAACCAGAAAGGACTTGTCAGACGTCCCCTGTAAAATCTTGAAACAGTGGGGGAAACTTGTGGTGTTGTTTGTCGAAAAATAACAGATTGTAAAACTGAAACTTTTTTCCAAGTTGTATGCCCCACAAACAAACGAACAGAGGTGTGGGAGATGTACCATCATGCAACTGCCCATGCAGGAGTGGAGAGGACCTTGTCCAGAATCCGTCGATTCTTCTATTGGCCCAATATTGAGAAGGAGGTGCATCAGTTTCAGTTGGGTTGCGTTGTCTGTAGCTTGCAGAATAGGGTGGAGCTCAAGGCCCCATGTCACCCCATATCTGTGTCTTACCCCCTTGAGGTTATTGGCCTAGATTTCCTTTCTCTGGGTAGAACTACAGATAGGTAACACAATATTTTGGTCATGACTGATTGGTTCACACACTATTCATGGGCCGTTCCAACAAAGGATCGAACTGCCCAAAAAACAGTTGAGGTGCTATGATCACATGTGATACAGACATTTGGTTGTCCAGCTAGATTTCATACAGACAGAGGTATAAAGGAGTATAAATAAAATACTTGAACGTGAGTGTGTCACGGTTTGGGTCTTTGAGTTGCTTGCTCCCCCTTGTGTCAACGACTGAGTGTGGGGCCATACTGGCCACATATACACGGGATATTTTGTTGCCCAATATTAGCGATATGTTTGCTTGGAGGATGGGAGCCATAACAAAAGAAATAAAAGCCGGCTTACCCATTTTGCAAATACAAACACTAATGACACGCCCATTCTGCATACGAGGAAATCTCCAAAAACAGGCCTATTTCAAGCATAAATTTACCCTTTTAAATATTCAAATACTGCGGTCTCGAACTTGGAAAGGCTTCTTTATGACTTTACATAGGAGATTCTCAAAAAATGCCAAAAACTACAAAATTGAAGAAAAATATACATTTGTTCTTAATTTTCTCAAAAGTTCAATGTCCATCCAGGAATGCTATAATAAATGTTGTGCAAACTTTATGATCAAGGCCAGAAACCAACAAATAGTGATAAAATAATAAAAATACAATGTCTAGACCATGACTCCTAAAAACAACTGAATTAATCTTTATAGTGTAATATGCCTTACCTCAACAAGGTTCTCACATTGGTTAGACATTTTTTTTTAGATGGTAAAGATTTATAACCTGACAACAGCCAGATACATGTCTCGCTCCGCCTAGCTCCACTCACATACATCTGGGACACCACTCATTGAAAGTGATTTCCCCAACCAAATTTATTTTTAAAATAAGTCTGCTGTGCACAATGTTCCCTTTTATCCGCACATTTTTATGGCACAAACGACATAGATCATTTACCGACATTGCGCTGATTCCACTGTTGCTATATCCAAGATGTCGGCTGTTCTGTTTTGTTTTTTTTCCTGCGTAGCTCTCACAGCGTCACGGGTTAGCTTCGGTGTGAGTGGTTGAAATAGCACGTCGATAAAGATGACAGACAAGTGGCTTATCCAATATGCGTTTTGCTGATTTAATGAAGTTCCCTGGCAACTGGATAAAAAAATCTTTTAAATCAAGACATCTTTGACCTTTTAAAAGCTGCAGGGTGCTACGGACGGATGTCAACCAAATAACAGCGGAATATAACGGAAGCAGAAAGAGATGCGCAGGACGGAGAAAGCGAGGCTGTAGAGGAGGGCTAATGAAGCTAAAGAGAAATCCCCACAGACCTCCGCTTCCATCAATCCTGCTCTCCATCTTCCACTCGTTGGAATGGATAATCTCCGACTGGAACTGTCTTCAAAGAAGGAGATTAGTAAATGCTGTTCCATTATTCTGACTGAGTCTTGGCTTCATCCAGCAATACCGGACAATGCTATTAACCTGGAGAGACTCCCTCTATACGGCACCGAGCGGAACAAAGAGCTCTGCGGTAAGACTCGGGATGGTGGGCTCTGTGTTTACATGAAAAACAACTGGTGCAAGAATGCTAGATCGGCCGCCAGCTTCTGCTCTCCAGACATCTGACTTTTAACTGCAGGCCGTTCTATCTGCCCTGAGAGTTCAGTGTGGTTAAAATCACTGCTGTTTATGTGCCCCCCAGCACTAATACAAAAGAGGCCGTGAAGACTCTATACCAGGCTATCTCTGAGTCCCAATCTGCACACAGAGGCTGTTTTCATCATTGCTTGGGATATTTTTTTACCAATATATTTATTATTGAAAATTTTCATTTTGAAAATACAAACATGTCATTATCTGAACAAGTTCTCTTTGTAGTTATGACATGACGGTTATTATTTTACTCAACTTAGAGAGAAAGTAAAAAAAAAAAAGGAAAATGGAACGGAAATACAAGGAAAGAAAACACACAGCTTCTCAAAAATGGGGGTATGCAAGAAGTTACAAGTTGGTCAGATATGAATATACATCTTAATACATATCTATACAACATGGCACACCGCAGGTTCCAGTGAATCATAACTCAACCAAACATTGTATCAGGTTTAAGTCCTTAATAAAATCAATCAAAGGCCCCCAAAATCCTCTCGATAAGATACCGTTTGGATTTCCTAATATGTGTTATTCTTTCTAGCGTCAAATTAGACCAATCAATTTTAACCACTGAGTGACGCTAGGTCTCCTAATATTCTTCCAAGCCAAAGCAATGCATTTTTTTTGCAACTAAGGAAAAGTACATTCTGATTTACTAAAGTTATGTTCCCAAGGGTATAAAGCTAACTGGAACAATTTAGGATCCAATGAGACTTGTTTTAACTTGTTTGCAATCCCAATGCAGTGTATTAGAGTTCCTTTAGAATTACAGTACATTTTACACAAATATCTGGAAAGTTATTGTAGTATTTATTTAAATGCACAGGTGTAACACAGACGCGCATTAGCCATTTAAATTGTGGAATTCTAAGACGGCTGTTTATGGACATTGTGTGAACTTTAATGCATGCCCTTTCCCAATCCTATTCACTGATGTTTGCTGATGGGTCCAAGTTCCAGTTCATAAGCGTATTATTTGAGATCTCTAGTTAGTTAGATATCAGCACATTGTAAAAGTCTGAAATGATGCCCTTCCTTGATTTGTTCTGTGTCATTAACTTTTCAGGTAACGTAAGAGGGGGCTTGTTGAGATTGTTGTGATTTGTTTTAACAAAGCTTCTTATCAGAAGAAATTTTAAATCATGCTTTTTATCCAGCTTGAATTTGATTTGTAGCTTTTCAAATGACAGAAATATATCAGAATTTGATGTGTAATGGTCACCAATGCTTTTATACCTTGTAGTGCCCATAGCCTAAAGGTTTCATCTGTTCTACCTGGAGCAAATAGTTGATTACCCCATATTGGGCTGAATTGGGATATATCGTTTGTCTCCTTGAAATATTTTCTAACATCCTGCCAAATTTTTATCATGTTTTTTAGAATGGAATTATTAGTGCGTTTCTGTAGCTTCTTTGATGTGTCAGAGTATATGAACAATGGAAAAGCTAAACTTAGATTGTGGGACTTCATTTCAACCCAGTGAGGATTATCTTTATCCGCAAAATAGAACATAATAGTCCTTAATTGAGTGGCCCAAAAGTAAATTTTAAAGTTGGAAAACTTTGGCCCCCCTGACCACCTGCTGTAGTTCTGTGAAAATCTGAACACCCAAATACACAAAGTATTCCACTACTTTATATTGCTTGATCTCACTGATGGGGTTAATCCTTTCACCTTGATTTCATACCAGAATAGAAGAGTTTGTATTATTTACTTTGTAACCTGAAATTCTCCCTATTTTCCAGGATCATTTCCATCACCGCTGGAATTGAGTTTTTCAGATCTGTTAGAAATATAATAACATCATCAGCGAAGAGAGAAATTTTGTGCTCTGTGAAACCCACTGTGATCCCAGAGATTCCTGGATGAAGACGAATAGCTGATGCCAAAGGCTCAATTGCTAATGTGAATAGTAAGGGAGAGATAGGGCACCCCTGTCAACAACCCTTCCTGATTTGGATCGCTTTTGAAAATATTTTGTTTGATACAATTTCTGCAGTTGGATTATTGTATAATATTTTTACCCATTTAATAAAGTTGCTACCACAATTGAACCTCTCCAATATGCTAAAAAGGTAGGGCCATTCGATCCCATCAAAAGCCTTCTCCGCGTCCACTGAAAGAAGATCTGTGTCATTGGCGTTCTTTTTGGAACAAATAATATTCAGGACCCTTCTAATATTGTGGTATCCCTGCCTCCCAACTACAAACCCATTTTGATCTTTATTTATAATATCTGGTAAAAATGTTTGCAGCCGTAAAGCCAATAGTTTACAGATGATTTTGAGATCAGAGTTAAGTAGATTGATGGGTCTAAGATTTTCACATTTAGGCTTACCTGGTTTTGGCTGAATAATTACAGCCTGATTGAAAGAGGGAGGCAACGTGCCATTTTTAAATGACTCCATGAACATGTCCAAAACGGGGGAGAGCAATTTGTCCTTAAACTGTTTAAAAAAGTTGATGGGGATACCATCAGGTCCTGGTTGCTTACCAAATTTCATTACTTTAATGGCCTGTGCTAATTCCTCTTTATTCATTTCTATATTTAGGTCTACTCTACCCTCCTCTCCAATGACCGGGATATGTAGTCTATCCAGAAATTTGTATAATTCCTCTTGGTCTAACTTTCCTTTAGAGTCATAAAATTTCTGATAGTAATCTTTAAAAGCTTAATTAATATCCTGTGGATCTATTTGGGTTTTATCCTTCAATGGATGTAATAGAAGTTGTTTTTTTCATGCTGTTTAATCTGCCAAGCTAAACATTTTCCTGCCTTGTCCCCCTGTTCATAAAAAATGTTGTTTTAATCTTAAGAGACTGGATGCAGCTTTGAGACTGGACATTTTATCATATTCTGCTCTGAGGATCAACAGCAGTTTTTTCAACTTGGTATCGGTTGTTTGAAAAACCCTCTCCTGCATGTTCTTTATTTTATTTTCTGGGTGCTGCCTTTTTCTTAGCTTCCCTGGACTTATTGCCTGTAAAGCTAATAATATGGCCTCTAATAAACAATTTAAAGGTCTCCCATCTGATGCATGCTGTTGTTTGATTTGTGTTTAATTGAAAGAACTAATCAATTTGTGTTCCTATATACTTAACAAAATCCTCATTCTGCAACAATTTATGCTGAAAGCGCCATCTACGGGGATCTCTTGTAAGATTCTTATCACAGTAGCTTAGAGAACATGGAGTGTGGTCTGAAATCACTATGTTCCCATTCGTACAGTTTTTAATTTTGGATATCAGCTCTGATGAAACTAAAAAAGTATTCACGAGTAAGTCTGAAATGTTGCTGAATAACATGAATAGGCTCTGGTTTCTTGCTAAAGTTTCCTGAAGATATCTACCAGTCTCATGAGTTTTTATAAACATCTGTATAGTTGTTATCTATCTATTTCTGGAATAAGAGTAAACCCCTGCGACCACAAAGCGCCCTTGCAACGATGGAATTAGGAGAAACAGGTTTTGAAAGAACCCAGAATAATTTGTTTTAGGACCATAGACATTAACTAGGTTATTTTTTCAGATAATAAAGAGCCCTGAACTATCAAATATCTACCTCTCCCATCCTTAATTACATTGTTTACTGAAAATGGGACAGATTTGTGGATAAGAGTCATAACCCCTCTTGATCGAAAAGAAAAAGTTGAAGTGTAAGCACTGCCTCGCCACCTTCTCCTGACCCGCCCTTCATCTTCTTTCATAAGATGCATCTCCTGTAGAAATATTATTTTGGAATTCAAATCTTGTAGTTTGTTCATGACTTGTTTGACCTTCTTTAGACGTTTTAGGCCCCTGCAGTTCCATGTAACCATTTTAAGATTTAAAGCTTGTGACATTTAAGATCCACCAAATTACCAGAAATGGAGAAGAAAGGAAGAACAAAGTTTATCCCATACAAACATGAACATTTGAGAAGCCTGAACATCATAACAAAACCCACAACATATCCCCTAACCCTAGGTTCCCACACCAAGTCCGACTTCCAAGGGACTTCCTCCCCCCTCCGTACACCTCCTGTTATCGCATGTGACCGACCCACACACAGTGATGAGCAGTCTAAACACTCAATAATAACCAAAACAAAAGTTTTATTACCGATGCTGTTCATTGTATTTAACAGTAATTTTAATCCTCCTTATATTTGTTCATGGGCTCAAACATATTAGTATGCACACCAACCGGTATGTGCGTGCTTCCTCTTGCAATACCTAAGCAGAAATAAATGTGTTTGTAATATATACCTGTTGTTTCACCATCAATGAAACTAACCAATAATGGCAAATACAAAGTTATAGGAAGTCCCAAACTGTTAATTTAAGAAACCGTATGGTCGTTTAACCCTTTACTACCTACTCGTTGGTTTTCCTCTGAATTCTCTGTAAGAACTCACGTGTTGCCGCCACTGTTTTGAAAGTATGAGTTCGGTCTTGATAAGTCACCAGTAGCTTGGCTGGATGAGCCACCCTGTGGCGTAGACCACTTTTCCAGCTTACGAAGCTGGAAAAGATCCGCCGCACTATCTGGGTAGAACTGCACTTGATGATTCTGGTATCGAATATTAGCTCTTAATGGTAGAGCAACACATAGTTTATCCTTGTAGCTGAGAAATCTCCTCATTAAAGTGCAGGGCGCTGCGGTGCTCTCTCTCCAGGGTCCAATTCAATGCAGTCTTTCCACGGCCATCAGTCCAACGCTGAGGGTCTCCGGTAGCCACTTCTCTAAGAACTCACATGGATTCTGCCCTTCAGCTCCCTCCAGCAGTCCAATAAGCCTTAGGTTGTTTTGTCTCGACCGAGCCTCCAGATCTGTAACTTCATCTTTCAAGTCTTTCTACTTGGACTCCAGCGCATCCACCTTGGATCGTAACCTTTCTATCTCACTCTCCGCATCAGAAATACGTGTTTCTGTGATTCATTGGGTACAGTAATTTATGTCTTTTCTTACACTGTCAATGGACCCCAAAACTTCATCAAATCTGGAGGAGAAATCCCTCTGAATCGAATTAACACAGAAAGTATTTCGTCCACCTAGCTGCTTTGAGACGGGTTCTCTTCTCTGTCTGCGGCAGCCATTGGGACCGAGCATGAGCTGTATCATTAACGGTTTGTCTGTTTCAGCAAGAGAGGCCAAATTGAGCTCCTCGTGGTCTGAAAAGCACGTTTTAGCCCGAACCTCTGATTTGAAGCTTGGAACCAAAAACATCTGCTCAAATCTACTTTGCATTTCACCCCGAAGATGGTATTCCGTTACCTTATGTTGTTTCGCCTTTTCCCTTATGTCTTGTGGTGTTTTGCTGCTTTAGGCATTATTCCAAACTCACATGCTGTTGGGATCTGGAGAAGTTCCACCTGTCTCCAGCAGAGTTCGCTGTGGATCCTCCTGAAGCTGAGCCTTTCTACACACCTGAAGCCCATCTCATCATCAGGAGGATCCTCCACTATATAAGCAGCCCTCAGACCTCGCATCAACGCCGCAGTGTTTATCCAGTTTGGTTAGCACCTGAGCCTCACTTCCTCTGTGAAATCCTTGTTGCTTTAAATCTCCTAGTTGGATTCTTATTCCCTTTTTGTCTCTGCTTACAGGAAACCTGTTTTTGCCTTGTAAGCTCTGGATGAGCTTAACCTGCCAAGCCTGCCCTCTGAGCCTAAACCTGAAGACCTTCCTCTGGATTCCCATGCTGCTCTGGACTAAGAGCTGGAAAACCAAGGTCTGTCCAAACGCTAGATGCAAGACGCTGAAGCTGACATTGAACTCTGCTGAAACAAACAGTCTCTGGACCCAACAGTGCCTCTCTCAAAGCCAAACCCGGTCTCTTCAAGGTAGATCTCTGAAGATAACAATTCCACATTCATCTGCTACGTGGCTAACTGAACTGTCATCCCTACAGTCTCCTGTGAACCTGTCCTCCAGATGTGAACCAGTTCCAGACTCATTTCCATGTGCTTTATTAATAAACTCATTTAAACCTTTTCCCTGTTTCCCATGGTGTTCTGCATATTGGGCCTCTCTGAACCAATCATGACAGAACACTGCGGCCAAACACAAGGCCCAGCAGACCAACTTCATCGTCGGTTGGAGGAACAAAATTCCCAAATTCAGGGACAAACCCAAACCCTCCGTGAGTTGCACAGAATGGTACTTTACCAGAATCAAGTTATTCAAGGCTTCGCTAACAATTTGAGCAGCGCTAACGCCACGCCACTTTCACAACCATTTCTGGGTCCAGTTCCTCCTGCGAGGTCACCGGCGGTGACGTCATCATCTGAGTTCCGACCTAGTCTCCCTGAAAAGTTTTCAGGTAACATAAAAGACTGCAAGGGATTTTTGTTTCAATGTCGATTAATCTTTCAAAATTCTCCAGACAGTTTTCCAACGGATTACAAGAAGATATCATTTATTTTGTCTCAATTGACTGGAAGAGCTCTTGAGTGGGCGCAGGCTAGGTTTTCCTCCGGAGAAAGCCTTAGTTGCCAATACTCCGACTTTATTTCTGAGTTTTCACAAGTTTTTAACCAGGAAACAGATCAAACTGTAGAATCTCTGGCTCTTTTGAAACTTAAACAAGGAAATTCTTCAGTTGCTGAATTCTCTATTAACTTCCGGGTTAAAGCCGCAGCTTCCGGTTGGAATCAATGTGCTTTAAAGACTGCATTTTTTGAGGCTCTCAACGAAAATATAAAAGATGAGCTTGCAACCCTTGACGAACCTGCTACTCTCGAGGAATTAATCCGCCTGACAATTAGTCTGGATAATAGGATTCGAGCCAGAAATAGCACAAAACCAAGGAATTATGGTCCTTTCAACTCTGTCCCTGCTTCTAACAATGTGCCTGCCTTCTCTTCTTCCACAGAACCTTTTTCTAAGCCAAGGTCTAAGACCCAATCTCTCCCTTTGCCAGTTCAGGCCTCTAATGCGGTTGAAGTGGAGGCCGAACCCATGCAGGTTGGACATACGAGGCTAACTCCTGAGGAAAGGTTAAGGCGTGTCAGGAGCAAGCTGTGCATCTACTGTGGTGAGAGTGGCCATTTCATTGCCTCATGCCCAGCTAAATCAAAAGCCGAGGCCCGTCAGAGGATCTGAGGAGTCTGACGGGCCATGTTATCTCTGAGAAATCTCCTCGCCTGTTGCTTCCAGCCACATTGTTCTTCGCTGATCAAGACCTCACTTTATCTGCCTTCATCGATTCAGGCTGTGAAAGGAATCTAATTGACTCTAACCTGGTTCAGCAGTTACAGATTGAAACTATTCCCCTAATCCAGCCTCTCTGTGTCTCCGTGATCGATGGAAAGAAGCTCCACCAAGTTACCCACCAAACACAACCCCTCGAGCTGTTGCTCTCAGGTAACCATCGTTAAACCTTATCATTCTTTGTCTTTCCTTCTGCATGTTCTCCTTTGGTATTGGGGTTTGAGTGGTTGGAACGACATAACCCCCATATAAACTGGACTGATCGTCATATTGAGTCTTGGTCGACCTCTTGCCATGAGACGTGTCTTCGTTCAGCAGCCCCCGCTGTAAGATCTCCTAGAGGTGGGGGGGAGATGGACTCTCCTGACCTTACTTCTGTCCCTCCAGAGTACCATGATCTGGCTCCTGTCTTCAGTAAGGTCAGTGCTACGTCCCTTCCACCTCACAGACCATACGACTGTGCTATCGAGCTATTACCAGGAGCACCTCTACCCGGCAGTAGACTTTATAATATCTCCAAACCAGAACGGGAGACGATGGAAAAATATATAAATGAGTCATTAGCTGCTGGAATAATCCGCCCCTCTTCGTCTCCATTGGGAGCAGGTTTCTTTTTTGTGGGCAAAAAGGATGGTTCACTTAGACCGTGTATCGACTACAGAGGGTTGAACCAAATCACTGTTAAAAATAAGTACCCACTTCCTCTACTCGCTTCTGCATTCGAACCAGTTCAGGGTGCTACTGTCTTCACTAAGCTTGATTTAAGGAACGCCTATCACCTTCTCAGAATCAGAGATGGCGATGAATGGAAGACAGCCTTTAAGACACCTCTGGGCCAGTTCGAGTATTTAGTCATGCCTTTTGGTCTAACAAACACCCCTGCATGTTTTCAAGCCTTAGTCAACGACATTCTCAGAGACTTTTTGAACGTGTTTGTTTTTGTCTACATTGATGACATACTCATTTACTCCAAGGATCTTTCCGAGCACAAGAAACATGTTCGCCTGGTCTTACAAAGACTACTAGAGAATAAACTTTTTGTCAAAGCCGAGAAATGCGAGTTTCACCAATCTTCAGTCACCTTTTTGGGGTTTGTGCTCGAGGGCGGGCAGGTTAAGCCATCTGAAGATAAGATAAAGGCAGTTTTGGAGTGGCCGGTTCCCGAGAACCGCAAACAGCTGCAGAGATTCCTGGGTTTCGCAAACTTCTATCGACGATTCATCAGGAATTATAGTCAGACAGCTCTACCTTTAACTTCTCTAACTTCAGTCAAAAGAACCTTCCAATGGACCCCCGAGGCACAAACTGCATTTGACAAACTTAAGATGTTGTTTTCCAGAGCTCCAGTGTTAATACAGCCTGATTCATCAAAACAATTCATCCTCGAAGTCGACGCTTCCGACTCAGAAGTTGGTGCTGTCTTATCCCAAAGACTAGATACAGATCAAAGAGTTCACCCATGTGCTTTTTTCTCCAATAGACTTTCCCCTGCTGAGCAAAACTACGATGTTGGTGACCGCGAACTATTGGCCATCAAATTGGCATTAGAGGAGTGGAGACACTGGCTTGAGGGGGCAGAACACCCGGTTCTTGTTTGGACAGATCACAAGAACCTAGCCTACATCCAATCCGCCAAACAGGCCAATCCTCGGCAATCAAGGTGGTCACTATTCTTCTCTCGTTTCAATCTCATTATCTCTTACAGACCCGGATCCAAGAACATCAAACCCGATTCTCTCTCTCGTCTTTATTCCACTGATCAATCCGAGACGCTTGAACCTGTTCTACCCGCTTCCTGCACTGTTGGGGTGGTTACCTGGGAGATCACCAACCTCATAAACTCTGCCCTGGCTTCTGAACCTGACCCAGGTAACGGTCCCCCAAACAAATCTTATGTTCCCTCTTCGGTCAGATCACGCCTAATTCAGTGGATGCACACTGCCAAATTTTCCGCTTATCCGGGGGTGAGTAGAACCATCAACCTTATCTCGAGACTGCACTCCAGCAGTAAAAGCTTTTCTACACCAGGGGGAGGAGGCACTAAATCTGGACGTAGGTGATGTGAGGAAAACTGAGGAGAGGAAACCCAAGGAAGGCCCCAGGGCCTGATAAAATACCCCGGTAGGTGTATAAGGAGTGTGCAGATCAGCTTGCTGGTGTCCTCACAGACATTGCCAGCATGCTTCAAGTCTGCCACCATTATTCTGGTTCCGAAGAAGCCTCAGGTCACCTCACTAAATGATTAGCGGCCTGTCGCACTGACTCCCATCATGATAAAGTGCTTCCAAAGGCTGGTTAAAGAACAAATCGTCTCCAGTCTGCTGCCAACATATGACCTGTTCAAGTTTGCCTACCGACGTAACTGCTCCACTAAGGACGTCTCTGGTCATCTCTGCTGCTCTCCCCCTGAGCCTGGCACACATGGAGAAGAACACCCACTTGCGGATGCTGTTCCTGCACTGCAATTCAGCTTTCAATACCATCATCCCACAGCATCTTATGGGCAAACCGGAACAGCTCGGATTCAATACACCCCTCTGCTATTGGCTGCTAGACTTTCTCACCAACAGACCTCAGTCAGTCCGGGTCAGACAGAACACCTCTGGTGTCATCAGTCTAAGCACAGGCTCCCCTCAGGGCTGAGCACCCTGCTGTTCACCCTGATGACACATGACTGCGTCCCCCAGGTCTACCACCAATCACAAGTTTGCAAACGACACCACGGTGGTGGGCCACATCAGTGATGACAATGACCTGGACTAAAGAGAGGAGGCACAGCAGCTGGTGGACTGGTGCAAAGATAACAGCCTGATCCTGAATGTGGAGAAGACGAAGGAGATCATCTTGGACTTCAGGAAGAACCGGCCTAACCACGCTCCACTGCTCATCAACAGCTCAGCTGTAGAGGTGGTCAACAGCACCAAATTCCTGGGGGTCCACATCACAGACACCCTAAACTGGTATGTAAACACCGACTCAATGGTCAAAAGGGTACAAAAGCATATGTGCTTCCTGCGGAGGATGAAGAGAGCCCACCTGCCCCCACCCATCCTCAACAACCGTCTACAGAAGCACCATAGAGAGCGTTCTGACCAGCTGTCTCACTGTGAGGTGTGGAGGCTGCAGTGCCTCAGACTGGAAGAAAGTGAGAAGGTTGATGAGAACAGCAGAGAAAATCATCGGGGCTCCTCTTCCCTCCATTAAAGACATTTCATCCCAGCACTGTGTATCCCGAGCCTGCAATAATAAAGGACCCCTCACACCAAGAACATTGACTGCTCTCCCTGCTGCCCTCTAGGAATAGACTTCGAAGCATCCATTGCAGGTCCAGCAGATTCCATAACAGTTTCTTCCCCACTGCCATTAGACCGCTGAATGTTTTTTAAAATGGGTGATGTTATTGTATTTTATTATACTTATTATTAAAAAAAATTAGAACTGTAAATATACAGTAATATGTTTATAGGTCTGTTTTTATGTATTTTTTACTGTTTTCAAGGCCGCACTAAAAAAAGAATTTGTCTGAAGAGCTGTTTTTAACGAAATTTATTTTTCTTTTTTTTTTTTACCTGTGTTTACAAAATGACAAAATAAATCTGTGTAAGTCAGTGACCCAAAATGGAAAAGAATCCAATTACCAAGAAAACACAGAATGACATAAAAAGCAATGTAAATGAAACTCAAAAACAAATCTAAAAAGAAACAACGTCCACAAAGGGCAGGATCTTGACAGTATTAGTCTTTATTTTCTTTATCCTCAAAATATATATAAAAAAAACATCACAAATATAATCTAGGAGAACAAAAAAAATATGAAAACAATTAATTTCCAGTTTTTTATATTGATAGAGTTCATAAATGTTAGTAGTCAGGAAAGCAAGAAGAAGAAGCCTGGTCTGTCATATTTGGCTCACATGGTGCCCCAGCTAGTGAGAGCCCTTCCCCTTGCGTTTCCAGGACAGTTTTTCCTTTTCATAACAGTTGGGGACCTGAAGCCACCGAGTCCAAGTATTAATGCTACTTGGACTGCATTTGGAGGTCCTGAATGAATTCCTGCTCACCAAGAACTGCTGTCACAAAAAGAAAAAGAATACATCTGGTCTTCTCCCAGAGAACTTCCATATTTGGCCTACATGCTGCCACAGCCACAGATGAGAAAAGTAACCTGGCTGTCAACATCGCACTGGATTTCTTCAAAATATCCTTTTTATTAGAAACAGTTCAATCTGAAAAACTCACACAAAGAGAATACAAAATTAGAAGAAATTTTTTGACATAATTACTCTTTGGCGCTCAGACCTCGGCAGGCAAACATAGAGCTTAATTTTTTATCGATATGGATGAATAGGAGTAAAGAATAGAGCTGGTTCCCTGAGGCCTGAAAATCATGGTGGAGTGGAGATGGATGAAGTTGGTCGGTCTATAGACTGCTGGCTAGCTGTATGCTGTAGGGCTGTAGGGCTGTATGCTGAGCTTATGGGGAGATCCAGTGGACTGCGTGGGCTAATACTAGAGCTTCACTCAGGGACCTGGAAGATGGAAGTCCAGCTTGGATAACACAGGTTCAGAGAACCTGTCCATGATGAGCAAGCATGAGTGAAACGGGTCATCCGAATGAAGTTAGACAGCGCATCCAACACCTGCGCACTTAGAGGCAGACCAGCAGATCGGAGGCCATTAAAGATGGACTTTGGATGCTGACTGGCTTTGGTGGAGGTGTGGTTCAAAGCTGATTGATTGAGTCGCAGGTGATGTAATCGCAGGTGATGTAGAAGAGCAATTAGTTTCTTCAGTTGAACTTCCGCCTTGGCTCCATTGGGAGCCTAGGCATGCACATCTGGAAGTGAACTGCTGTTACGGAGATGAGCAAAATTATTGGTGAATTGTTTCACTATTAGTAGCACATACCATTCAAGTTTGTTTTTGACACAACCGTGGTAATTTAGGTTTTTGATTTCCCCCAATTTTTGTTCCCAGTGTTTTGTCACAAGAGCAGCGCAACAAAATTAACTATTTGCATTTAACCCATTCCCTTGGGGAGCAGTGGGCTGCCATTGTGTGGCACTCGGGGAGCAGCGTGGGAGTTAAGGGTCTTGCTCGGGGACCCAGAATGGAAGTTCATGGGAGTGGGGCTAGAATTCGGAACTCCAGGCGCAAAAGAAGGCATTAACATGAAGGACCCACACTGGCAGCTCATTTCCCCCGCTGGTGTACAATCCAAGGCTTACTGTTTGCAGGACGCGTGACTTACCACTTGAGCTAGCACGCTGCTAAACCGGAATGTGAATACTGTTTTTGGGACAGAATAATATCTTGAACCAATCCATTAATTTTGCGATACTTTTTAAGTTCAAGATCAGGGGTTACTTCAATCAATTTTAACTAGGTCCTCTCAGAGTTAAGCACGTGCGCAACAAGTATGAAGTCATTATCAGTGAAGCACCCATTAGACGAGTCACCATTAGAACAGGCAACTGAAAGTGCCCATTTCTCTTCACTGGAATTTTAATATAGTAATACACTGCCTGGTCAAAACAAAGTCGCCACCAAAAACAGGGTCAATCACTCTAATACTTTGTTGGACTGCCCTTAGCTTATTATAGATTACAGCATGTTGGGATTTGGGGATGTACCACCTTCCTCCAGCAGAGTGCGCCGTGGGTCTCCTGGGCTGGAGCCCTCCAGCACACCTGAGACGCATCTACTCATCAGGAGACCTTCCCTTTATAAGCAGCTGACATACCTTCCTTCAACGCCGCAGTGTTGACCTTAGTTTGGTTAGCAACCTGAGCCTCTGTTACCTGAAAGAATCTAAGTTGTCTCTAAGTGAGAAGATTGGTTCTAACCCTCCTCTGTCTTTGCTCACAGGAAACCTGTCTCAAGCCTGAAGCTCTGGGTGAGCTTAACCTGCCTTCCAGCCCTGGTGAGCCAAACCTGAAGATTCCTATTTGGATTTCCCCTGCTGCTCTCTGTGAAGAGCTGGAAACTCTGATCAGAATTATCTAAAAGGACTCATTAATCATCACTCTGCCCAGCTAATCAAACTATCCATCTCTGCAGACTTCAGTGAACCCAACCCGGACCTGTTCCAGATCCTGTTCATGTTTTTCGTGTCAACATCTTTAATAAACTCTGTTAAACTTTTACCCAGCCTCCGTTGTGTTCTGCATGTGGGTTTGAATTAAAACCAATCATGACAGAACACTGCGGCCAAACACAAAGCCCAGCAGATCACCTCCGGAGGAGGCTTGAGGAGCAGGACGCTCAGATCCTTGGACATGCGCATACCCTCCGTGAGTTACACACTAAAGTTGAACATCAGAACCAAATGCTACAAACGTATGCCAGCTACATGGGAAATGCTAATGCCAGGCCAGCAGTACGTCCTGTTCCGGATCCACTTCCGCCTCTAAGGTCACCGGCAGAGACGTCATTTCCTGAGTTCCCTCCAAGTCGGCCTGAAAGATTTTCAGGTAACCAAAGGGATTGTAAGGGATTTTTGTTTCAGTGTCGTTTACTTTTTGAGCACTCTCCTGGCAGTTTTCCGAATGATAGGAAAAAATATCCTTCATTCTCTCTCAACTCACTGGACGAGCTCTTGAATGGGCGGAGGCAAGGTTCTCTTCTGAGTCCAGTTTTTCTTGTAGTTTTTCCGAGTTCATATCTGAGTTTTCCCAAGTATTTAACCATGACTCAGATAAAACAATTGATTCCCGAGCCCTGCTAAATTTAAAATGGGGAAATTCTACAGTGGCTGAGTTCTCCATTGACTTCCGGGTTAAAGCCTCAGCCTCAGGTTGGAACGAGTGTGCACTTAAGAGTGCTTATTTTAAGGCTTTAAATGATAACATCAAAGACGAACTAGCCACAATCGACGAACCAGCTAGTTTGGAGGACTTAATCCGTTTAACCATCAGATTGGATAACAGACTCCGAACTAGAAATAACTCTAGACAAAGAAGTCTTAACCTTTCTGTGTCAGCTCCTGCAATTAACAATGCTTCTGTTTTTTCTAGACCCTGAGAACCCAGTTCCAAGCCAAAGTCTAAAAACCAGACTCTTTCTGTGTCTGTCCAAGTCTCTCACTCAGATGGAGCGGAGGTCGAACCCATGCAGATTGGACACACAAGGCTATCCCCTGAGGAAAGACAACGAAGATTTAGAGGCAATCTGTGTCTGTACTGTGGTGAGACTGGCCATTTCATTGCTTCATGTCTGGCTAAATCAAAAGCCAGGGCCCGTCAGAGGAATTGAGGAGGCTGACGGGCCATCTGAAAACGGAAAAAAACTCCTCATCTGATGTTGCCTGCTACTCTTTTTTTCTCCAACCAGAATCTTACATTGTCGGCTTTCATTGACTCTGGGTGTGAAAGGAATCTCATTGATTCAGATCTGGTCCAGCAATTAAATATTGAGACTGTCCCTTTATCTAAGCCTCTCAGAGTATCTGCTATTGATGGAAAGAAACTTCATCAGGTCACTCATCAGACACAACCTCTAAAACTTTTAATCTCTGGAAACTATCGTGAAACATTAACGTTTTTTGTTTTTCCTTCTGCATGCTCCCCTCTGGTGCTGGGATTCAGGTGGCTGGAACGTCATAACCCCAATATCAACCGGGCTGAACGCCACATTGAGTCTTGGTCCACTTCCTGTCACGAGTCATGCCTTCGTTCTGCGGCTCCTGCTATTCAGTCCCCTAGAGGTAGGGGGGAGATGGACTCTCCTGACCTTACTTCTGTTCCTCCCGAGTATCATGGTCTGGCACCAGTCTTCAGTAAGGTCAGTGCGACGTCTCTTCCACCTCACAGACCATATGACTGCGCCATAGATTTACTACCAGGAGCCCCCCTTCCCAGCAGTAGACTATACAACATCTCCAAACCTGAATGCGAGACCATGGAAAAATATATCAATGAATCTCTAGCTGCTGGAATTATTCGTCCATCTTCATCTCCTCTTGGTGCTGGTTTCTTTTTTGTGGGTAAAAAAGATGGTTCCCTACGACCCTGTATAGACTACAGAGGCTTAAATCAGATAACCGTCAAAAACAAGTACCCCCTACCATTACTGGCATCAGCTTTTGAACCTGTTCAGGGTGCAACAGTGTTCACTAAACTCGATTTGAGAAACGCATATCACCTCCTTAGAATAAGAGAAGGAGACGAATGGAAGACAGCCTTTAAGACCCCCTTAGGCCAATTTGAGTATTTGGTCTTGCCTTTTGGTCTCACAAACGCTCCTGCTTGCTTCCAAGCTCTAGTCAACGACGTTCTCAGAGATTTTTTGAACGTATTCGTTTTTGTGTACATCGATGACATTTTGATTTACTCCAAGAACCTCTCAGATCACAAGAAACATGTTCGTCTAGTTCTTCAGAGACTTTTGGAAAACAAACTCTTTGTGAAAGCAGAAAAATGTGAATTTCACCAACCTTCTGTCACCTTTTTAGGGTTTGTGCTCGAGGGCGGGCAGGTGAAGCCATCCGAAGACAAGATAAAGGCAGTTCTGGACTGGCCGACACCTGAAAACCGCAAACAGCTTCAGAAATTTCTTGGGTTTGCAAACTTCTACAGACGCTTCATAAGAAACTATAGTCAAACAGCTCTACCTCTCACAACTCTGACTTCTGTGAAGAAGACTTTTCAATGGACACCTGAAGCCCAGAACGCTTTTGATAAATTAAAAAACCTGTTTTCCAGAGCACCCATCCTTATCCAGCCAGATCCCTCTAAGCAGTTTATTTTAGAGGTGGACGCATCTGACTCCGGTGTTGGAGCTGTTTTATCTCAGCAATCTGACTCAGACCAGAAAACTCACCCCTGTGCTTTTTTTTCACGTAGACTCTCACCAGCGGAGCAAAATTATGATGTTGGAGACCGAGAACTTCTTGCCATTAAACTCGCCCTGGAGGAATGGAGACACTGGCTCGAGGGAGCCGAGCATCCAGTATTGGTTTGGACAGACCACAAAAACCTGGCTTATCTCCAATCGGCGAAACGATCCAACCCACGTCACTCTAGATGGTCATTATTCTTTTCCCGTTTCAACCTCATCATTTCTTACAGACCTGGTTCCAAGAACGTCAAGCCCGATTCTCTCTCTCGTCTGTACTCCACCGATCAACCTGAGACACCCGAGCCTGTTCTTCCTGCCTCCTGTACTGTTGGAGTCTTTTTCCTGGGAGATCACTGATCTCATTAACTCTGCCCTAGCCTCTGAACCAGACCCAGGTAACAGCCCTCCAAATAAAACTTATGTTCCATCTTCTGTCAGATCCCGACTGATCCAGTGGATGCATGCAGCTAAATTTTCCGCCCATCCTAGAGTGAGCAGAACCATTGCCCTCATTACAAGACGTTTCTGGTGGCCATCACTACACAAAGACGTTAAGGAGTACGTTTTGGCATGTCCCATCTGCGCCAGAAACAAGACCTCAAATCAACCACCTTCTGGCCTGCTGCATCCTCTACCTGTTCCAACCTGTCCTTGGTCACATATCGCCGTAGATTTTGTCACAGGTCTCCCGATTTCCAGAGGTATGTCCACCATTTTAACCATCGTCGACCGTTTTTCCAAGGCCTGTCACTTAATTCCCCTCAGGAAACTTCCCACGGCTTTTCAGACGGCCCAGCTTCTCGTGAAGCATGTTTTCCGACTCCATGGTATTCCACAAGAAATCCTCTCTGACTGCGGTCCTCAGTTCATCTCACAGGTCTGGAAAGCTTTCTGTTCTGCGTTAAACTGTAAGTCCTCCCTCACCCACAGTCTAACGGGCAGACGGAGAGGATGAATCAACAACTAGAATCCACTCTCCGCTGCCTGGCATCTAACAACCCTACTGACTGGAGTCAGTTTCTGACCTGGATCGAATACGCCCATAACTCTTTAAGATCTGCTTCTACTGGTTTATCCCCGTTCCAGGTTTCCATCGGTTACCAGCCTCCACTCTTCCCTGCAGACGAGAGAGAGATATCAGTCAGATCAGTCCATCACCACATCCGCCGTTGTCAGCGTATCTGGAAGGACACCATCACCACCCTCAACCTCTCATCTGCCTCCACTAAACGCTTCGCTGACTCTAAGAGACGTCCAGCCAATGACTACACCGTAGGCCAAGAGGTATGGTTATCAACACGTGACATTCCCCTCAAAGCCATGTCTAAGAAGCTGTCACCCCGGTTCATCGGCCCATATAAGATAGCTTAGATAATCAACACCTCTGCTGTCCGCCTGCACCTGCCACCGAATCTTCGTATCCATCCCACGTTCCATGTCTCCCAAGTCAAACCTGTCATTTCTAGCTCCTTGTGCCCACCATCTGACTCCCCTCCACCCGCCCTGGACGTCGATGGTCATCCGGCCTTCACTGTTCGCCGGATCGTGGACTCCCGTCGGCGAGGTCGCGGTTGGCAGTACCTCGTCGATTGGGAGGGCTACGGTCCGGAGGACCGCACCTGGGTTCCTGGTTCATACATCCTCGATCCGTCCCTGATCAAGGAATATGAGAGCTCCCTCCCGTCGACTTCCTCGGGACCGCCAAGAGGCGGTCGTTGAGAGGGGGGTACTGTTGGAATCTGGGCATGTACCACCTTCCTCCAGCAGAGTGCGCCGTGGGTCTCCTGGGCTGGAGCCCTCCAGCACACCTAAGACGCATCTACTCATCAGGAGACCTTCCCTTTATAAGCAGCTAACAGACCTTCCTTCAACGCCGCAGTGTTGACCTTAGTTTGGTTAGCAACCTGAGCCTCTGTTACCTGAAAGAATCTAAGTTGTCTCTAAGAAAGAAGACTGGTTCTAACCCTCCTCTGTCTTTGCTCACAGGAAACCTGTCTCAAGCCTGAAGCTCTGGGTGAGCTTAACCTGCCTTCCAGCCCTGGTGAGCCAAACCTGAAGATTCCTATTTGGATTTCCCCTGCTGCTCTCTGTGAGGAGCTGGAAACTCTGATCAAGGTCTGCCATTCAAAGTCAGAAGCTAGACGCTGCAGCTGCTTGTGTACTCTGCTGAACCAACAGTCTCTGGACCCAACGGTTCCCTCTCTCACAAGAAAAGCCTGGACCCCGTCAAGGTAGAATCAGAATTATCTAAAAGGACTCATTAATCATCAGTCTGCCCAGCTAATCAAACTATCCATCTCTGCAGACTTCAGTGAACCCAACCCAGACCTATTCCAGATCCTTTTCATGTTTTTCGTGTCAACATCTTTAATAAACTCTGTTAAACTTTTACCCAGCCTCCGTTGTGTTCTGCATGTGGGTTTGAATTAAAACCAATCATGACACAGCACACATTTGCTGTGGCATTGTTTCGATAAGCTTCTGCAATGTCAAAAGATGTATTTCCATCTAGTGTTGCATTAATTTTTCACCAAGATCTTGCATTGATGATGTTAGAGTTTGACCGCTGCACAAAACCCTCTCTAGCACATCCCAAAGATTCTCAATGGGGTTGAGGTCTGGACTCTGTGGTGCCAATCCATGTGTGAAAATGATGTGTCATGCTCCCTGAACCAGTCTTTCACAATCTTGGAATACAGTGGGGCAAAAAAGTATTTAGCCAGCCACCAATAGTGCAAGTTCTCCCACTCAAAAAGATGAGAGAGGCCGGTAATTTTCATCATAGATATACCTCAACTATGAGAGACAAAATGAGAAAAAAAATCCAGAAAATCACATTGTCTGATTTTTAAAGAATTTATTTGCAAAATATGGTGGAAAATAAGTATTTGGTCAGTTACAAACAAGCAAGATTCCTGGCTCTCACAGACCTGTAACTTCTTCTGTAAGAGGCTCCTCTGTCCTCCACTCGTTACCTTCATTAATGGCACCTGTTTGAACCCGTTATCAGTATAAAAGACACCTGTCCACAACCTCAAACAGTCACACTCTAAACTCCACCATGGCCAAAACTAGAGAGCTGTCAAAGGACACCCGAAACAAAATTATAGACCCGCACCAGGCTGGGAAGTCTGAATCTGCAATAGGTAAACAGCTTGGTGTGAAGAAATCAACCGTGGGATCAATTATTAGAAAATGGAAAACATACAAGACCACTGATAATCTTCCTCGATCTGGGGCTCCACGCAAGATCTCACCCCGTGGGGTCAAAATGATCACAAGAAGGTGAGTAAAAATCCCAGAACCACACGGGGGGACCTAGTGAATGACCTGCAGAGAGCTGGGACCAAAGTAACAAAGGCTACCATCAGTAACACACTACGCCGCCAGGGACTCAAATCCTGCAGTGCCAGACGCGTCCCCCTGCTTAAGCCAGTACATGTCAAGGCCCGTCTCAAGTTTGCTAGAGAGCATTTGGATGATCCAGACGATGACTGGGAGAATATCATATGGTCAGATGAAACCAAAATAGAACTTTTTGGTAAAAACTCTACTCGTCATGTTTGGAGGAGAGAGAATGCTGAGTTGCATCCAAAGAACACCATACCTACAGTGAAGCATGGGGGTGGAAACATCATGCTTTGGGGCTGTTTTTCTGCTAAGGGACCAGGACGACTGATCCGTGTGAAGGAAAGAATGAATGGGGCCATGTATCGTCAAATTCTGAGTGAAAACCTCCTTCCATCAGCAAGGGCATTGAAGATGAAACGTGGCTGGGTCTTTCAGCATGACAATGATCCCAAACACACCGCCCGGGTAACGAAGGAGTGGCTTCGTAAGAAGCATTTCAAGGTCCTGGAGTGGCCTAGCCAGTCTCCAGATCTCAACCCCATAGAAAATCTTTGGAGGGAGTTGAAAGTCCGTGTTGCCCAGCGACAGCCCCAGAACATCACTGCTCTAGAGGAGATCTGCATGGAGGAATGGGCCAAAATACCAGCAACAGTGTGTGAAAACCTTGTGAAGACTTACAGAAAACGTTTGATCTCTGTCATTGCCAACAAAGGGTATATAACAAAGTATTGAGATGAACTTTTGTTATTGACCAAATACTTATTTTCCACCATATTTTGCAAATAAATTCTTTAAAAATCAGACAATGTGATTTTCTGGATTTTTTTTTCTCATTTTGTCTGTCATAGTTGAGGTATATCTATGATGAAAATTACCGGCCTCTCTCATCTTTTTAAGTGGGAGAACTTGCACTATTGGTGGCTGACTAAATACTTTTTTGCCCCACTGTATGCCTGTGCCATCAGGGAAGAAAAAGTCCATTGATGGAATAACCTGGTCACTCAGGATATTCAGGTAGCCAGTTGACTTCATTCTTTGAACACATACTGTTTCTGAACCTAGACCTGACCAACTGCAGCAACCCCAGATCATAACACCGCCCCAACAGGGTTGTACAGTAGGCACTAGGCATGGTCGGTGCATCACTTCACCTGCCTCTCTTCTTACCCTGGTTGGCCCATCACTCTGGAACAGGGTAAATCTGGACTCATCAGACCACATGACCTTCTGCCATTGCTCCACAGTTCAATCTTTATGCTCCCTTGCAAATTGAAGCCTTTTTTTCCGGTTAGCCTCACTGATTTTTTTTTTTTTTACGGCTACACAGCTGTTCAGTCCCAATCCGTTAAGTTCTCTTCGCATTGTGCGTGTGGAAATGCTCTTACTTTCAGTATTAAACATAGCCCTGAGTTCTACTGTTGTTTTTCTTCGATTTGATCTCACCACACGTTTAAAGCTGCAGTCTGTTACATTGAGAAGAGAGCAGACTTCGACTGAAAATTTGAAGAAAAACAGGTTTCACGCCACTCCCCCACCCTCTCTGCTTCACTCATGCCCCACCTCCAAGCTCCACCCCTCTCACAGCATCTGCGCGGCTACCGCATGCGACCAGAAGCGTCCAAGCAGCGTACGCGGCAGCTCTTCTATTGACATCTTCTTTTTTGAAGTTTTTGCCGTGTAAGCAGTTGTCGGCAGGGGCAGTAAGGGCAGTTTCTCTTTCGCTGGTGGCTGTCGCTCCGCCATGACTTCCACGTGCGTCCTCCTGACTGCAGCAGCCGGGCGGCAGCAGCAGGTTCAGCGGTGAGAGGGAGGGGGCGGGATTCAGCGTGTGTGAGCTGTGATTGACACTCCATCAGACGCTCCTCTGGCTGTGATTGGTTGTTTTGTCTCGTCCCGAAATATTCTTTCCAGATTACAATACAGGCAGTAGGCGGGACCAATTGAAGCAGTTTTTTTCACAGGTTACATATCACATGTACTGCTGTCTGGGCATAGGGACAGTTTTAGCCAATATGACAAAAAAGTGATTTTTAAAAACTTACAGACTTCAGCTTTAAGTGATCGCCGATCATGATCATTCAAGTTTTTTTTCCGGCCACATTTCTTCCTTGAAGATGATGGGTCCTCACTATCCTTCCCGTTTTTAATAATGTGTTGGTAAGTTCTTAACCCAATTTTAGTAGTTTTTGCAATCTCTTTAGATGTTTTCTCTGCTTGATGCATGCCAATGATTTGACCCTTCTCAAACAGACTAGCATCTTTTCCATGATCATGGGATGTGTCTTTCCACATGGTTGTTTAGGAAATGAGAAGCAAGTCATTGCACCAGTTGGGGTTAAATGACTTGTTGCCAGCTGAAAGATAATCACCCAGTAATGCAGTAATTATCCAATAGGAGGCTCGTACCTACTTGCTTAGTTGAATCCAGGTGGCGACTTTTTTTTTTTTTGGCCAGGCAGTGTATATAATAATTTTAATGCCGAAATGCAAAAGGAGAATGTGTTTCAAAGACAGAGAAAGAGCACTACCGCTGCAAAGGAGAAGAATTTTGCTCGAGTTAATGCATAAGTTTATATGAAGTGGAGTATGGCAGGCCGTTTTTACATTTGTCAAAAGGACTCTCCTCTCTGTTGTTCCATTTGCAGATTATCAAAATAAGATTCTTCCTGATCAAAATCACAATCCTAGACCTATCTGTAATAATATATTTACTAAATTACAGTTTTGTAGCAGAAACTGAATTTTAGAATGTAAAAAAAATGTAATGAATGTAATAAGGAAATAAGGAAAATGATAGAAATGTTGGATCTATCTTCAAGTCCACTGATGACTGTGATTATGTAATGAAGACGAATGTTATAATGATTATCAGCCCAAAAAATTGCCTGGTACAGGTGGGTGGTCTTCGAAAGCCCCTCCACACAGGGGGTTTGTGGCGTGCATGCTTCTCTGTTTATGTAACCTTGAACACATTGCACTATGTGGCATGGACCCAGGTATTCCTTCTTTGGACATTCACGCCAATTTGGATCACCAGCAGGATCTGAAATAGAGCGGTCCAAAGCTCCCTGCCAGCCTTAGATCAGCTTCTCTGATTGGTTGATGAGGCATGTCAAGCAGCTAAAGTTCAATTTTCAATCCCAACTCCAGTTGCTGCTGCTTGTGAAGCTGTCACACACCTCAGATGGTCAGAACCTCATGAGGTGCTACATTAGCTGCTCAGATGTTTAAAACCAACCAGGCACTGGATGCTACATCCTCCTTGCATGGCAAAACCAACACAACCATATATTACCTATTGTTATGTATGTGATAAAACAATACATTATTCAATGGTAATATTTTATGTTCTATGTGGAAGAACACTGAATATGGTATCAGCACATTGATCCTCACTGTGTTCTGAAAATATGTTGACTAAAACGTCCAGTTCCACTGAAGTTCTGTTAATTCTATATAGTTAAGTTATAGAAGGAAACTTAAAAAACAATAAAATCCTCCATCTGGACACTAATGTGGCTTGGTAACTAACGACCTACAGAGAGAAAGTGAGTAACGACCAACTCACGAAAAATGTTGGGAGGCGTTTGACAAATTAAAATTTTTGATAACGGCACAGAGGACTGGAAGAGGCAGCTAAGAAATATCTAGTGATAAATACTCACAAAGGCCTATTCCAGTACAACCTACTGGTATTTGGTATCGCCAGTGCTTCTGCAGTGTGGCAACGGGCCATGGAACAGGTTCTACAGGGCATTCCAGGAACACAATATTTTCTGGATTACATTATTGCCACAGGAGTTGATGAAGAAACACATTTAGGTAACCTACCAGCTGTCTGGGCAAGGTTAGAAAAATATGGACTGAGAGCAAACAGGAAAAAGTGAGAGTTCTTTAAAGACGCCATTGAGTATTGTGGACATTGCATTGACAAGTATGAACTCCACAAAACCAAAGACAAAGTTGAAGCAAAGTCTTGAAGGCACCAGAGCCTAAAACTGTCAGTGAATTATGCTCATTTTTAAATTTAATTCATTGTTACCACATGTTTCTACCAAACCTGTCAACAGTTCTGCACCCGCTACACACACTGTTGCAACAAAATGTCAAGTGGAACTGGACAAAATACTGTGATAAAGCATTTAATAGTGCTAAGCAGCTCATTAAAACAGAGGAGGTGCTTACACACTTTGACCCAAATCTTCCTCTTCACCTTGCATGTGATGCCTCTCCATACGGCATCGGTGCTGTGCTATCTCATAGAATGCCTGATGGAGTGGAACGACAGATTGCTTTTACCTCAAGGTCCCTGAATGCAGCAGAGCATAATTATCCAATGCAATTCACTTTATTTATATAGCACCTTTAACAACAGCAAAAGTTACCAATGGGCTGTACATAACAAATAATAAACAACAACACAATACATAAACACAATACAACAATAAATAAACTCAAAAGAACACAGAGGACCACACAACTACATGTTGTTAAAGGCCAAAGAGTAAAAGTGGGTCTTAAGACGAGACTTAAAACACTCCACCGTAGAGGCAGTCCATATATGGAGGGGCAAAGTATTCCAAAGTCTGGGGCCTACTACAGAAAAGGCTCTGTCCCCACTAGTTTTGAGCCTCGTCTTGGAGGAGGTCAGTGATGTATTGAGGAGCCACCCCATTCAGGGCTCTAAACACAAACAATAAAATATTAAAATCAATTCTAAAACAAACAGGGAGCCAGTGCAAAGACGCAAGAACTGGTGTAATGTGTTGATGTTTTCTGGTCCCTGTTTAAAGACGAGCCACTGCATTTTGGACCAACTGCAGACAGGAGAGAGCTCGGTGGCTAATGCCTGAATGAAGTGCATTGCAGTAGTCCAGACGGCTCGAAATAAAAGAGTGTAAAACCTGCTCAAAGAGGTTAAAAGATATAAATGGTTTTACCTTAGATAAAAGACGGATATGATTAAAAAAAAAAATTTTAAAATGCTATTTATTTGTTTGTTCAGTTTAAAATTGCTGTCTATGATGACACCATGGCTGCTTACTTTGGAATGCACAAAATGCTTGAAAGTTCCCAAGTCAGAGATGGCACTTTCAAACACTATCACCTCATTAAGCTTCAGAAAGCTTTTTGAAAGCCAAGCCTTGACATCACCCAGACAGTCAAGAAGGGGTGTCGGGGGGCAGTGGCTGTTTTTAGCAATTGCCGAATAAAGTTGACAGTCATCAGCATAGAAATGGTACGCTATACCATGTTTGATAAAACTCTCTTTGAGATGAAGGAGGTAAAGTGCAAACAATAAAGGTCCCAGAATAGAACCCTGAGGGACTCCACAATAAAGAGGGGCGGACGATGTTGTGCAGTCCCCCAGCCCTCTGACAGGTAGGACCTAAACCATTGCAGGGCAGTCCCCCTGACACCCACCCTGTCCCTCAGTCAGTCTAAAAGAACTGTGTGGTCAACTGTGTCAAAAGCAGCAGTAAGATCTAAAAGCACTAAAGTGGCAGAACTACCAGAATCAGTTGTTAAAAACAAGTCATTAAAAACCTTTAACAGTGCTGATTCAGTACTGTGAAATTTTTTGTACCCTGACTGAAAAGGATCCAAAATGCCAGCTTTGTCTAAAAAAGGTTGCACCTGTGCCAAGACACATTTCTCTAAAATCTTTGAAACAAGCGGCAATTTGGAAATTGGTCAATCATTTGAAAGAGTTATGGGATCCAAACTAATTTTTTTTATCAGTGGTTCAACAGCCAATTTTTTACAGAAAGAAGGCACAGTTCCAGAAGACAGACTACTGCTAATTATTTCACCAACAACGGGCTAATGGTGTCCCAAACGTCCATAAAAAAGTGAGGAGGGACCGGATCAGTGGAATAGGAGGACAGTTTTAGCTTAAAACTATTTCTGTTAAAACAACTGGAGAGACAGGCAAATGCAGAGCAAAATATCAAGTCCCTTCACACTGATGGATTATGATTCCGTTAATTACTAGTTTTTAATGCATTTCTCTGTTAATGTTCAAAATGTTATTTCCCAGAATGTATTTTGCTAAGGTTATGAAATGCTGCAATCTTTACTGAAAGCAAAACCATTATTGAAAAGAAAATGGCTCTATTTTGTGGAGAATTGGACGTCCTGTCATTCTGAAATTTCTATGTTTTTATCATTATTTTGCTCTCATGCTGTCCCTGAAAAGGGGTAATGTCATCTTTGTTTTCCTGGTCACAATACATTATTTTCTTTCAGCAATACCTAAAGGTGTTTCAAACTCAATAACTGGTTCAATACATCTCTGGTGGAAGGCAATGTTCCCTTTTAAATTTTATGGAAATTTAATTTTGTCTACAAACCTTCAGGAGAAAAGTAGATGTGCATATGCTTAAAAGTCAGCACGTTTGAATAGATGCCTGCTATGATCTATATCAGTGAGCAGGCTTTATGATTTTATTTTACAAACTGGTCCAAAGATGCATTTCACTACTAATGTCCTTAACTTTAAAAGTGACATTAAAAAATAACTTTACTTTTATACCTTTTTAACATATAAACATTTCTGACTGCTAAAACCATAAATGAAGCAGGAGATGTGAAATGAGCGACCTCAGCTTGCCAATGTCATACCTGCAGAGCTTTCTGAGGGTTCTGTTTGTGGAAGAGCTCTCTTCCTAAATCCATTGTCCACGGTGTGACTGACAAATGTAGCCCATTGGTTGTCTCCCATCAAGTATGATCAGAGTATTCTTTTAAACCCTTATTCACACAATCTGTCACCCATTCCATTACAAATAGAAGTCTCTTTTTTGACTGTGGATGGAGCAAAACATTTCAATATCTAAGTAAACAAATGAACTAAACAGGAAGTCAGGGATGGGAAGAGTAAAGTGGATCCCATACAATAAAAATAAATGGCTATAAATAAGCTGAGCTTTTTAGGGATAAGTGATTGGATTAATGAAATGCTCCCAGTCAATTAAATTCAAAACTACTTGTTTCAAAAGAAAAATTCATCATGCTTTTTGTTTTGTTTTTTTGTTTTTTTTATTGAGTTGTAGATTTGTTTGTTTGTCTTGCACCAGATCTGGAGCAGCCTAAAGATACTCTGTTTGTGTTTAACTGTTTCCTGTTAAGGATGCTTACTGTCATCCATAACGGTTTTCATCTTAAACAGGGTCATAGAATGATTATATAGGGTATTTGGTGCTGGTCTTTAAGGTCTCTGATTAGGATGTGTGACATGGTTTGGGCTGAAAAAGGCATATTTGCTGTTTAATGAGCCCTAATGCAAGCCTGGTTAAAAGCCCTAGAACGAAACAAAATGTTCCTTTTATGGTATGCTCATGAATATTTAGATGACCTGAGCAAATAGTTGATATGGGAGGGTGACCAGACATCTTTTTCCATCTACTTTCCATACCTAAAAAAATGTCAGAGCGGAATTTAAAAATCGTGTGGGATTTTGGTCGACTAAAGTGCAACAGAACCAAGCCCTAAGCTGGTCGGGGCTGCCGTCGGGGTTCCCCGACCAGCTTCAGACCACACGTGTCGGTTTGAATGCCCGGTCCGGTCCAGTCAGCGGCCAACAAAATAATAAAGATTGTGATGGCCTTAAGGTGGGAGCAGCCGCTTGTTTCAGTAAAAGAAGCTTAGCAAATCCTGCTCTGAACTGTCCAAGATTTTGAAAGCTGTCTTTGGTAAAGTGCTTCGAGTAAATGAACAGCTTTGCAGGGATCTTCTGATAGACAAAAATAATCCATACCTATCAAGTCTTATAATGCTTACAACCTTTGTTAATCTTATTTTGTTCCTTGATGCCTGCAACACTGCATTTAGGCCTGTTGCCCTGGCTCATTTTCAATAGAGAAACAGCCTGTTTGTAATTGTTTTAGAAGTAAACCCAACTGTAGGCTAAAAAACAACACCGGTTACTTCCATCTACCTCTATTCATGTTCTTGGGCTAGTGAACAAGTTGGCTGTTCTGTATGTAAATTTCGGGGCGTGACAAAAGTACAGGCCAGAGGCAAACCAAGGCAACATCCCTGAATTTGGAAGCGGCTGAAGAGCCAGTTCAAAGTTCGGAGCAGTTTGATGGGTTCTATGTGGTTCTCTTTCTTATTATGAAGAAAGAAAGCACCTCTCATTCTATTCTAAATCTCAGAAATCTAAATTGCCAAGATGCTGCTTCATCTATCTTATCCATCCTACGTTCCCACATTAAGAAATTGCCAAAGAGGAAAGTAGTATAATCCAGACGATTCTTGCTGTGATGAGTTGGCATAAACATTTTGAGAATCAAAACTTCAGAGACTTTTAGACTATATGACTTCTTGGCAAATACTCACCTTAAATTTTAAAAGTTATCAAAGAACAAATACACTTGAATTTGAAAAATGGTATATGTAATGCATCAATGTTTATGACCCTAAACTGCACAATGTTAGTAAAGCAGCCACTTTCCTTTTCAGTTATATTGGTAACTAAAAGGTGTTATGTAAAAGCTGATAAAGCCCGGGGTGCACTGTGTGATTTTTTTAATCGTTGCTCACAGCTTATGATTTATGTTCGGCCCGATGCTCTGATGCGATCTACCTGCTCGCACTGTACGACTAAAAACTACGTCGGACTTAGCTCCGCAGTGAGATGGTGCTGCTCTGTAGCTCTCTATCCTGAAGCCAAACAAATAGAAGAGGGATATTAAGCTCACTTAAGTGAAACGCGCTGCCTTGGCAATTTGTGCAATTTTGTGCTGAAAGTCCTAAAAAGAAAAGGCGACGAGATATATGGATAGCCATAGGCTGCTGCTGAATGGGATTTCTACTGACAGAGCACCGCCGGTATGTGGGGGTCTGAACAGCTCTGACAAAAATAATATTTGAAGGCAGAATGGTAATCTGGATGAACAGATCTGCACAGATTAAGTTTTCAGGTGGATTTTCCCACTTAAAAACATATTAAAACTGCTTTATTGCCGCTGATCAAAGCAAATATAGCTGCCAGGCAAAGAAAGGATAGGTTAGCTGCGCCCAAGGTGCGTCAGACCCTGTTTTTCGACCGTGAAGCCATAGCAGCAAAGCTGCTTCAGCTGTGTGTAGTGTATTAATCTGCACCAATGATTAGAATAAAACAAGAATTAAAAGTTTATAAATGTTTAAAGAGTTGTTTTCATAAATACATTTATGAAGGATAAAGGGAGAAATAGAGAAGCAGTGTGTGTATGATTCTGCAACTGGCCTTTTGAAGTTTGGGATCCAGACAAAAGCAGGTATTGGGTTGAATCCAAGATTGGGAAATGCTGCAGAATTACATGGATAAGCTTTTGTAGTGAAAAAGGCACACTCATTAAAATGAGTTATTTGTCATATCAAGGTTGCACAGCTCAGCTAAACTCAGCTAAACCAATTGTGATGAATTGAGTTGCCATCTTCAAAACACACTGTGCAGTATTGGTCACAGAAAGGATGATGTTTTACTGGGACAGGGAACACCAGGGTTATGCTGACCTGGTTTGAAGTAATATTATGATCTTAGATCACATTGGAAGAAAGGCTTAGTTGACATATTATTGATTGAAAGTGTCATATGTTTCTGATTTAAGTGCACCAAATGTCATCATGACCTGTAAGACTGCTCTCAAAGTTATGTTATAATCATAAGTTACATTGGATAAAAGCTTGTTTTAAAAGATTAATAGTTAAAGTTTTTGATTTAATGACAATATATGTCATCATGATTTGCAAAGAAATGTCACCATAACCTGTAACAAAGACTGTTGATTAAATATATAAAAAATATGCTTTGAAAGGGGTTTTCCACCGGTAAGATAAAAAATAATTGGTTTTACCCAAAGAAAAAATACCTAGAATAATGAAAAAAGGTGGGGGCCTGTAGGAGGAGTTAACAGGCCCCAAGAAGTGTATAAAAGAGGGCCATTTTCATCATTTGTTCAGTTGCACGCCGGCGGTCAACCCATGTGTGATTCTTGGTATTTTGCAATAAATCACATTGGACCTGGACTTCAGCTGCCTCTGCCTGATTTTTTGGATCATTGTTTGAAGACTTTTCTGCCTTTTAAGAACTTTGAATTTTTACAAAACTTAGCTCCAATTTTAAGTCGTTAAAGAGATTTTTCCAAGACATTTTTGGCGAGCCAGCCAGGAGGAGCAAGCCCCAGGCGTCGGACCAACCTGCAGGCACCAGTCGGAGGCGAGGAACCCCAGACGGGCCCAGAAATTCACCGGTTACAGGTGAGCTAATTTGTTATAATTTTCTAAATTAGTGGGGAACCAGCCTCCGGCAACTGCTTGTGGGTGTCAGGCGCCATCAGGCTCTCCTAAAAAGAACCTAGTATTCCAAATTTAGTAATTATTGTCCAAATTTGATAAGCATTTTTATAAGAATATACAAAAGGCAGACTAAGCTGGGAAAAGGTCCAGGTATGTATGAGTATATGTGAATGCATGGTTTAAGTGTTATTAATGTTTGTGTTATTTTGTATTTGAACTGTTCAGTGTTGGAATTATTTTGTGAATAAGTTAAGCTTAACACGTGATTTTCTGAATGGATGATTGGAAAAGGGACAGATTGGTCAAAGCGTTTGACATAGCCTGTGGAAGCCATAAATCCGGAACATAAAAGTACGCGTGTTACGTGAGGGTATTGGTGACTAAGATAGTCAGCGTGCTCCATGAACCAGCTTGTATTGAATTGGGTATTGAAAGGCTAAGCGATAGCCAGAATTTGTGTTGTATTAGGTATTAAGGTATTGAGAGGCTAAGCGATAGCCAGGCTAAGGGATAGCCAGAGTATTACAGATTAAGCGATAATCGGAGAAATAGTACCGCTCTACTGGGAACGTTATCTATTTTCAGTTATCTGAGAAGATCCGGACAGCAGGGAAAACGCGTATGCCACTGTAGGAGACAGTGAGGAAAAGTAAAAGTGCACTGTAAATATATATAAAATCATTTGTCTTGTGTGTCTTTGTCAGTGTGAACAGTGAAAGAATTAAGTAACTAAAGGGGAATAAGGGGTAAACAAAGGTAATAACAATAAAAATTATAATATTTATAAGACTTAAAGTATAATAATAAATTAACAGAAAGTAATTATCACAAAGTATAGTTAAAAAGAATAACCTGAAAGTTAACAAGGATTGGAAAACAGAATTGGTAACTGAAAAACACAGAATTAAGAGGATGAAATAAATTAACAAAGTCCCAAAATAAGATTAACAAAGGTTGTAAGCATTATAAGATAAGATAAAGATATTATAAAATAAATTATAAGGTATCAATAATTAGTGAAAGTGCAAAAATAACATTATAAATCTGTTCTTTTAGAGATCCTAACTCAAATTGTGGGGATCTAAAAATTAAGAAAGCACGATCTGTATTGGAAAGAGCAGAACCGGTTAAATGAAAATTAATTAAAGACTATAAAGGTTAGTGAATAAGCACCGACCCTAAAGGTTGGGTGACTGCCGATTGCCATGGGGGCCAATGTGAGCAAACAGACTGAGGGGTTAACGCCTGCAACACTGGTAATAATGACACACCCATCCAATAAGCGCAAAATTCAAAAATGCATGACAGAATGGCATAAGATGACATCTGGAAGAAATTGTTGGCCTAAAGAGGGCAGCTTTGATCCTTCATGCTGTGACGACGTTGAAGAAAGATTAAGAAATAAAGAAAAGAAGCGTGACCGAATGCACTTGCATAAAAAACAGAGAGATGCTGAACAGAGAGACATCCTGCGATATTTTAAAGTTGAACATCAAAAGAGCCCAACAGCCCCTGACTACACTGATCATAAGCCACCACCCTATCGCCCTAGCGTAGCAGGCCAGTACCCAGTAGTGGTAGAATCAGGTAGCAAGGGAAAGATTACAGGACAACTCAAATTAGTATTAGAAGAAGAAGAGGAAGAAACAGAAAAAACAGAAAAAGAAATAAGTAACACTCAGCAGAAGGAGTGTAACTACAGTAGTGAAGACAGCGATTGGGATAGAACCCCAGAAGTAAGGAGAAAATTTCCCCATAGCCTTTCCCTACCCCCAGTACGTCACAGGCATTCACCATATCAAAGAGGCCCCACATGCCACTCAGAGCCCAGGACCAAGTTATTCTTGAATGAACCAGCAGAACTGACGAAACAAATAAACAAGGAGTTGGTGGAGCTGACGGAAACATTTGTACAACTCGTCGACAGGGAGAAAAAGTTGGAAGAAGAAGCACAAATGAGACAACTAAAGAATTTAAAAGAGACATTAAAAAAACAAAAAGAGGAAAAGAAAAGGCGAGACGAAGAATTAGAAAAATGGAAAAGAATGGAAACGGAGCATATTATACTAGAGGCCCAGGATGACTACCCAGACCGGGCAAGTCCACGGACTAAGACCCTGATTGAAGAAGCAAAAATAAAAGAGGGAGAAGAGAGGGGAAGTGAGGAGGAAGCCCTAATAGAGAGTGATGGGGCTGACTGGCCGCATGGTGAAATGGAGGATGAAGGCTTAGACATGCTGCCGTCAACAAACCCATTCCATAAGGGGTTTAAGGAGAAAAGCAGGCCAGCGGCAAAAGAACAGAAGCCACTCACAGCTGAATGTGACGTGGACCTGCAAATAGCAAAAAGCGGCCCTCACCCAATGCTGACCAGGTACAAAGCACGACAGCAGAAGACAGAATCAGATCAAGAAGGGGCCTATATGGCTCCCTTGCTGTCTAAAGGACCTCAAGAAGACAGATATGTGCCATGGTCATTCATGGACATGATCACACTTGCTGGAAGGCTGACCCTGTTGGCAGATGGTGCTGACAGGTGGATAGAAAAGCTGGAAGAAATCACTGGAGGCATCAATCTGACAGCTGGAGACATCAAGGCACTGCTAATCAAAACAGCAGGACACTCAGCAGCCAGAGAGGTGTTTGACAAAGCCCAGCTTCCAAGGGTCATGACCTCACACCAGTATGACAAGATACCATTCAACAAAGTAAGACCTGAGGTGTGGGCAGCCTTGAGGAACAAATTCCCCACCTGCAGTGACCCAACTAAGCTGAGACAAGAATGCCTAAGGGATGATGAAAGCCCCGCCCAGTTTCTGCACAGGTTCCAACAGAAATGGAAAACAGAGACTGGAAGTGATGGGAGTGAACTTAAAACATCTGGTCCCTTGTTCAGAACTTACATCAGAGAGGCCATGCCCAAAGAAGTACAAGCCAAACTGGACGGAGTTGTGGGGCTCATGAAGATGGATTGGCCTCTGTTCTCTGAGCATGTTATACACTATGTAAACATGCATCGTGCCAAAAAACGGGCCTTTGAGGACCAGAGCAAGATGCTGGCCACCAGGTTAACCCAGCTGCAGATTGGGGAATTGTCCAAGGCAAAGAAAGAAAAAGAAAAGCCCAAACATCAAGCAGCACTGACTGTGGCAGCCACACCCCCAACTGAGGGTGCACCAACAGGGGAGGCAGTGGTACAAGCACCAGTAGTGTCTCCTGTCATCCCTCCGCCCACACAGCAGATGCAATATCCCGCAGCGCCACCTGTGGGAGGAGCCCTGCCACAGCAGACCCAACCTCAACCAGTTCCTCCTATTCATGTGCATCTAAACCAAGGAGGAGGTCCCCAACAAGCAACGTTCGGAAGGGGATGAGGGGGGCCACCCATGTGGGGAAGATGGAGGGGACCACAATTCAATTCAATTCAGTTTATTTATATAGCGCCAAATTCACAACACATGTCATCTCAAGGCACTTTACAGTTCAACCAGATCATACAGTCAAATTGATACAAAGTTTTCTATCTAAGGAAAACCAGTTGATTGCATTGACTCATTGACTCAAATACAATCCCTCACACTAAGCATGCTTGTAGCGACAGTGGAGAGGAAAAACTCCCTTTTAACAGGAAGAAACCTCCAGCAGAACCAGGCTCAGTGTGAGCGGCCATCTGCCAAGGCCGACTGGGGTTCAAGGAGACAGAAGCAGAGATACAAGAAGCAGAGATACAAAAAGCAGCTGTAAAAGGCGGCCCCGTCCAGGAAACACACAGCCAGGCAGACGAGCTCCAAGGCAGCTCCCATGCCAGAGGATGAAGAGAGCACATCCACCCAGCCACGGCCAGAGAAACAGGACCACACTGGAAGACAGGCCGATCTCCAACATCTACAAACAAGGGTGTTGATGGAAGCAGCACAGCTGATGTTTCTTTCCTGGATGACGTCACAGCCAAACAGGAACAGACGAGGCAAAGCTACTCTGAGGAAAAGCAGAGAGAGCAGAAGGTTAGAGATTGAACAAACAGATTCTGCAGAATAGGAGAACAGAGAGAGAATGAAGCAGAATGATGAAATGGGGGTCCCTATGTCCTCCAAAAGTATAAGCCTATAGCAGCATAACTATAGAGAGAGAGCTCATGATAACCTGAGCCACCCTAACTATAAGCTTTATCAAAAAGGAAAGTTTTAAGCCTAGTCTTAAAAGTAGACAGAGTGTCTGCCTCACGGACTAAAACTGGTAGTTGGTTCCACAGGAGAGGAGCCTGATAACTAAAAGATCTGCCTCCCATTCTACTTTTAGAAATTCTAGGAACCACTAGTAAACCTGCAGATTGAGAGCGAAGTGCTCTGTTAGGAACATAAGGAACAATCAGATCTCTGATATAAGATGGAGCTTGGCCATTTAAGGCTTTATATGTGAGAAGGAGGATTTTAAATTCTATTCTGGATTTAACAGGAAGCCAATGAAGAGAAGCCAGGATAGGAGAGATATGATCTCTCTTTTTAATTTTCATCAGAACTCTGGCTGCAGCATTTTGGATCAGCTGAAGGCTTTTAACTACAGTTTGTGGACTTCCTGATAGTAAAGAATTACAATAGTCCAGCCTTGAAGTAACAAATGCATGGACTAGTTTCTCAGCATCACCCCTGGACAGGAGATTTCTAATTTTTGCAATGTTCCTCAGATGAAAGAAGGAAATTCTAGAAACCTCTTTGATCTGGGATTTAAATGACAGGTCCTGATCAAAAACAACACCAAGATTTTTTACTTTATTATCTGAAATCAGTTTAATCCCATCCAAATGAAGTGACTGGCTAATCAGCTTCTTTTTCAGAGACTCTGGTCCAAAGACTATAACTTCTGTTTTGTCTGCATTCAGAAGCAGAAAGTTAAGAGTCATCCAGGTTTTTATGTCTTCAAGACATGCTTGTAATCTATGTAATGGGTTAGCTTCATCTGGATTTATAGACAGATATAGCTGGGTATCATCAGCATAACAGTGGAAATTAATCCCATGCTGTCTAATAACTCTACCAATTGGGAGCATGTATAAAGTAAAGAGAATTGGTCCTAGCACTGATCCCTGTGGTACTCCACAGGTAACCTTTGAGTGTGTTGAAGATCTATCTTTAACATAAACAAACTGAATTCGATCAGATAGATAAGATTTAAACCAGTCTAGTGCTGTTCCTTTAATTCCAACAAAATATTCAAGTCTTTCTAAAAGAATATTATGGTCAACTGTATCAAATGCAGCACTAAGATCCAACAGGACGAGCACAGATACAAGTCCATTATCTGAGGCCATGAGAATATCATTAGTGACTTTCACCAGAGCTGTTTCAGTGCTATGATGAGCTCTAAAGCCAGACTGAAACTCTTCAAAAAGTTCATTATGGTGTAAGTGGTCGCAAACTTGTTTGGCAACTACTTTCTCAAGAATTTTGGATAAGAAAGGAAGATTGGATATAGGTCTATAATTAACCAAGTCATCTGGGTCAAGAGACGGTTTCTTAAGCAGAGGTTTAATTACAGCAACCTTAAAAGCTTTAGGTACATATCCCTGTAACAGAGATAGATTAATCACATCTAAAATGGAGGAGGAGATCAAAGGGAATACCTCCTTAAATAACCTGGTTGGAACTGGATCTAACATACAAGTTGAAGGCTTAGATGAAGACAATAATTTTGCTAATTCAGAAAGTTCAACTGGATCAAAGCAGTCTAAACCCGGTTCAGATTCCATGACTACCTCAGGTACAATCGTGGATAGAGGAGTGCTTATGATCTTATTTTTAATAACATCAATCTTATTTATAAAGAATCCCATAAAATCATTGCTGTTAAGAGCAGGTGGAATGGACGGTTCAACAGAGCTATGGCTCTGGGTGAGTTTGGCAACTGTATTAAAAAGAAATCTAGGATTATTCTTATTCTCCTCTATTAATGAGGAGAAGTATGCTGCTCTTGCTTTACAAAGGGTCCTCTTATACAGCAGTAAACCATTTTTCCAGACTAGGAAGGACTCCTGCAGGCCTGTGGAGCGATATTTTCTCTCCAGTTTCCTAGCATTTTGCTTCAAAGTACGCAGCTCTGCATTAAACCAAGGAGCAAGCTTTCTATTTTTAACGGTTTTCATTTTCAAAGGAGCTGCGTTGTCTAAGGCAGTACGCAGAGAACTAGCAACCCCATCAACAAAATCATCAACCTGTGAAGGGGAATAAGCTATACTTTTGCACTCTGCAGCACTGTTTAGCGACACAGAGGAGAGAGAAAGTGAAGCCGATTCTTTAAAATTTATAACTGCACTATCTGATAAAGATCTACTAAAATTGAACCTTCTTTTGGGGGAGGAGAACTCTGTTAAAGTAATCCTGAAGGTTATTAGAAAGTGGTCAGAGAGGACAGGGTTGTGAGGAAATACTGTTATTTCTTCACATTCTATGCCGTATGTCAGCACAAGATCCAAAGTATGAAGATGAGAATGTGTGGGACTATTCACATTTTGAACAAAGCCAATAGTGTCTAAGATAGCATCAAAGGCCGCTCTTAAGCTATCGCCCTCAATGTCAGCATGGATGTTAAAATCTCCCACTATGATGACCCTGTCAGTATTTAATACCAAATCAGAAAGGAACTCTGAAAACTCATCTAAAAATTCAGAGTAAGGACCTGGCGGACGATACAAAGTTACAAGAAGAAGAGGTTTTCTTGCCTTGAAATTTGGATGAGGGAAATTAAGGGTTAAATGTTCAAAAGAGTTGTAGGTATTAACTGTTTTGGGAGTAATCAGTAAGTCAGACTGGAAGATTGTTGCTACTCCTCCTCCTCGCCCAGAACTTCTGGGTATGTGAAAATTTAAATAGCTTGAAGGAGTTGCCTCGTTTATGCTCACATAATCCTCTTGCTGCAGCCAGGTTTCTGTAAGGCAAAACAAGTCAATGTGATTATCACAAATCAAGTCATTAACTAGCAGACTTTTAGAGGAAAGCGATCTTATGTTAAACAGACCCCATTTAATTGTTTTAACTTTTTCCCCAATTGGAGTTATTTTGATTTTAATTAGATTATCATGATTTACTTCTTTGGGAATCTTTGCTAATTTATTAGATTTTGGTCGTGGGCAAGACACTGTCTGGATGGAGTAAAGAGTGGGTAACAGTAGAGAAGCTGCAGAGATGTGTGTTAAACTACAACTCTGCTTCCTGGTCTGCACCCTGGGTGGTCAGGGTTTTGGAGGACTAATAAATGTGGCCAGATTCCTAGAAAGAAGAGCTGCACCATCCAAAGTGGGATGGATGCCGTCTCTCCGAATCAGACCAGGCTTTCCCCAAAAGGATTGCCAATTATTAATGTAGCCCACGTTGTTTTCAGGACACCACCTAGACAACCAGCGGTTGAATGACGACATGCGGCTAAACATGTCATCACTGGTCAGATCAGGGAGGGGACCAGAGAAAATTACGGAGTCCGACATTTTTTTGGCAAACTTACACACCGAAGCAACACTAATTTTAGTGACCTCCGATCGGCGTAACCGGGTGTCATTACCACCAGCGTGAATAACAATCTTACTGTATTTAACCTTATCCTTAGCCAGTAGTTTCAGGTAGGATTTGATGTCGCCCGTTCTGGCCCCCGGCAAACATTTGACTATGGTCCCTGGTGTCTCTAATGCCACGTTTCTGACTATGGAGCTGCCAATCACCAGAGTGGGCTTCTCAGTGGGTGTGTCACTGAGTGGGGAAAACCGGTTAGAAACGTGAACGGGTTGGTGGTGACCAGTGGGCAGAGATCCATGACTACGCTTTCTGCGTACAGTTACCCAATCGCCTGGCTGCTCAGGCACTTTTGGAGGAGAGCTACGTGGGGGGCCTACTTTAACTCCTGGATGTTCAACAGCCTGAAGCCTGGATTCTAACTCTGACACCCTCGCCTCCAAAGCTACAAAAATACTACACTTATTACACATCCCATTATCACTAAAGGAGGCAGAGGAATAACTGAACATCTGACACAGAGAGCAGGAGAGAGGAGAGGAAGAAGGAAGAGTTGGAAAAGAGAGGGAGGGAGAGAGAGAAGCGATAGCAATGCTAAGCTAGCGCTAGCCTAGGCTAGCTACTCCTTGCTATCAGAAATAAAACCGTGTGAAACTGACAAGTGCTCAGTAGAAAAGTGCAGCAGAAGGTGCTATGTTTTAAAGTAGTCAGTTAGAGTTACTTAGATACAGAGATATCACAGAGAAAATAACTTAACGTCAGATGGAGTTCCTCCCGGACAGCTGCAGCAGCTGCACACTCAGTTAATCCAAACAGGAAGTGAACAGGTCCAAACAGGAAGCCAGCAAGCCCTAATCACCTTTCCTTTTTGTAGTTTTGTATGTGTGGGAATACAAAGGTTCTCACAAGGAGCCCCAAGAAGGCCCCCTCAAGGCCAATACCAGCAGATGCCTCAGGCAGGTCCAGACATGGGACAACAGTGTGGGAGACTGCAATGCTGGGGATGTGGACAAGTTGGACACATGCAAAGGGACTGCCCCACTAACCCATGGATGGGACCTCAGCCCCCTACTGCTGGACCAGCCACCTATGGAACGGGACAAGACATACTGGCTATAGGGGTGCCCAGAGAAACCTGATGGAGAGGCCATTCTACCTGTATTAACCCAACGTCCACAAACAGAACCCACCATTGATGTCACTATATATGACAGCCATCATCGCTTCATGATTGATACAGGAGCGGCCTACTCCTGTATAGGAAAAAGTGGAATTGGCCTGCCTCTCTCAGCATCAAAGATTCGAACAGTAGGTTTCTCTGGGAACACCCAAATAATACCCATGACTGAGCCAGTTCCCATGATCATAGGTGAAAAGACTGTGTGTGCACCACTGCTTTACTCAGAAGATACGTCAATCAATCTACTGGGTAGAGATGTGCTGTGCCAGCTCAATGCTAAAATCAAATGTACCCCTAATGGAATTTCTTTTGAAGCAATAGACAACAATGAAGCCTACATGATGCCACTGGGCCTGCAAAAGACCCCCCAGACAACAAGTCATGAGCTAGAAGACCAAGTATTTTGGCTGAAACTCACATCACCAACTTCCTTCCTCCAACTGGAGTGGGAAACATGGAGACCCCTGATAATGAATCACTACGAGAACTCTAAAGAACATTTTCTCCCTCTCCATTGTACCATGTTTAATGACAAAGGCAAAACACATGAAGACTACGAGAGAAGCTGGGATGGAGAAATTAACAACAAAACAACTGTCATCCAATATGCTGACATAGTGGTTGGACCACAAGGAGCTGCAGCTGTTGTCACATTTCCTGATAAAGATGTAGCAGAATGGTTCCAGGTTACCAACTCAGCACCACATGTCACATTACTGATTGCAGACAAGTATGAGTCACATGACCTAGGACCCATGGTTCTAGAAGCCAAGCAAGTCACTGAATGGGATGACACAGCATGGGACTGCATTAGCATGTCCAAAGATGGACTGTACTTCAAGATCTCATTCTCACAAGCTGATGAAGTAATAGCAGAACACATTAAAGTTCCTGGGAAAAGACAAATGGCAGTGGCTGCAGAACATGAATCCATATTAGAACAAGTCCCAGAGCAAGTATGGTCTAAAAGTAAAACAGATGTAGGATTAGTGAAATCAGCAGACCCCATCAAATTCACCATCAAACCAAATGCTAAATTGCCCTTCCAAAGACAATACCCACTTAAAAGAGAAGCAGTAGAAGGAATACAGCCCATTATAACAGGGTTAGAAGCAGCAGGAGTTCTTAAACCAACAGTAAGTCCCTGTAACACACCAATTTTTCCCATCAGAAAACCCAACTGTAATGACTATAGACTAGTCCATGATCTAAGATTAATTAATGCTATTGTAGCAGAAGAAATACCAGTAGTACCCGACCCACACACATTACTGAGTAATATACCCCAGGTACCAAATGGTTTACTGTGATAGATCTGTGTTCAGCATTTTTCAGTGTACCGGTCCATCCAGATTCCCAGTATTTGTTTGCATTTACCTACAAAGGCCAACAATATACTTATTCACGATTACCACAGGGTTTTGTACCCTCACCATCAATTTTCAATCGAGTACTGGCAAATGACTTGAATCACCTTGACATACCATCTATAATGTTGATGTATGTTGATGACATTTTGATTTGTTCTGCTTCTAAAGAGCAGTGTGAGAGAGACTCCATTACAGTGTTGACTGCTTTGGCAGAAGGAGGACACAAAGTAAGTAAACAAAAATTGCAATTCTGCCAGCAAACAGTGGAGTATCTCGGCAGGCAACTCAGTGGCGACAAGAGGTGTATTGCACCGTCCCAACTAGAAGCCATAACTCAAATGCCCAAACCTCGGACTGTTGGTCACATGTTGGTCTTCAAAACACACTTTGCAGTATTGGTCACAGAAAGGATGATGTTTTACTGGGACAGGGAACACCAGGGTTATGCTGACCTGGTTTGAAGTAATATTATGATCTTAGATCACATTGGAAGAAAGGCTTAGTTGACATATTATTGATTGAAAGTGTCATATGTTTCTTATTTAAGTGCACCAAATGTCATCATGACCTGTAAGACTGCTCTCAAAGAAATGTTATAATCATAAGTAGATATAAATATTAAATATATAAAAAATATGCTTTGAAAGGGGTTTTCCACCGGTAAGATAAAAATAATTGGTTTTACCCGAAGAAAAAGTACCTAGAATAATGAAAAAAAGTGGGGGCCTGTAGGAGGAGCTAACAGGCCCCATGAAGTGTATAAAAGAGGGCCATTTTCATCGTTTGTTCAGTTGCACGCCGGCGGTCAGCTACTGTGTGATTCTTGGTATTTTGCAATAAATCACATTGGACCTGGACTTCAGCTGCTTCTGCCTGATTTTTTGGATCATTGTTTGAAGACTTTTCTGCCTTTTAAGAACTTTGAATTTTTACAAAACTTAGCTCCAATTTTAAGTTGTTAAAGAGATTTTTCCACGACATGTGCATCAGAACTAAACTGGTACAAGCATCAAAAATGAAGCCACAGATGCGTTTTTGCTGCTCTTGCTGCGTACTCAGGAGGCTCAATATCCATAGTGCTTTTTATTGCTATCATAAGGGGATTAAACAACAAAATCCAACTAAACAACATGATAAATGAAAAACAAGACCTGTCATGCAGATCAACTCTTTGTTCTTATAGTTAAGACACTAGTTAATTAGTTATACGCAATACAGGTTTATGCAGCTCACTTGGAACCAAGTAGGTTTTAGGTTAATTCCAAATTGTTTAGCTGTAAACCACTTTGTTTTTCCTTCCCTGACCTAGCTTTTCACCACTGAGATGAAGATGGGGCATTTATAAGGGTCAGGATTCAATAAAATTCAGTTCAGTTTATTTATGTAGTGGCAATCCTCAATACATCATCTCACAGAACTTTACAGAGAAAATTCAACCTGACCATACAGTCAGATTGGTTCAGTTTTCTGACTAAGGGAAACCAGCTTCTTGCAAGAACTTATTGACTCACTAGCAATCCATCACACGGAGCTTGCCTGCAGCAATAGTGGAGAGGAAAAAGTTTAGAGTTTAAAAACGAAGTGGCGCGTGTATGACGTCATCCGCGTGCGCCGGCTACCGTTCATTCATCCTGTCCGCTGAAAAGCTGCTAGTTTTACTCACATGCCTGGAAGATGTCTAGCGCTACTACCACAGATGATCTTGCTCTCATTTATGGAGAAGAATAAGCATAATCCTAGATATCTTTTTAATACAGTTGCCAAACTCACTCAGAGCCATTGCTCTATTGAACCGTCTATTCCACCTACTCTTAGCAGTAATAATCTTATGGGATTCTTTATAAATAATATTGATCTTATGAACAATAAGATCATTAGCACTCTTCTATCTATGATCGGTTAGTCTCTGGAAGGTAAAGCCACATCTGAGCTAGCCATAGAATTTGAACCAGGTTTAGACTACTTTGATCCAGTTGAACTTTCCGAGTTAGCAAAACTATTGTCGTCATCTAAGCCTTCAACTTGTATGTTAGATCCAGTTCCAACCAGGTTATTTAAGGAGGTATTCACTTTGATCTCCTCCTCCATTTTAGATGTGATTAATCTCTCCCGGTTACAGGGATATGTATCAAGGGCTTTTAAGGTTGCTGTAATTAAACCTTTGGTTAAGAAACTCTCTCTTGACTTGGTCAATTATAGACCTATACTGAAGAGTTTCAGTCTGGCTTTAGAGATCATCATAGCACTGACACAGCACTGGTAAAGGTTGCCAATGATATTCTCATGGCCTCATATAATGGACTTGTATCTGTGCTCGTCCTGTTGGATCTCAGTGCTGCATTTGATACAGTTGATCATATTCTTTTAGAAAGAACAGGTCTAGACTGGTTTAAATCTTATCTATCTGATCGAATTCAGTTTGTTCACGTTAATGACAAATCTTCCTCATGCTCAAAGGTTACCTGTGGAGTACCACAGGGATCAGTGCTAGGACCAATTCTCTTTACTTTATATATGCTCCCAATCGGTAGAGTTATTAGACAGCATGGGATTAATTTCTACTGTTATGCTGATGATAACCAGCTATATCTGTCTATAATCCAGATGAAGCTAACCCATTGCATAGATTACAGGCATGTCTGAAGACATAAAAATCTGGATGACTCTTAACTTTATGCTTCCTAATGCAGACAAAACAAAAGTTATAGTCTTTGGATCAAAGTCTTTTAAAAAGAAGCTGATTAGCCAGTCACTTAATTTCAATTCAATTCAGTTTATTTCTATAGCGCCAGTTCACAACACGTCATCATAAGGCACATTACAGTTCACTAGATCATACAGTGAAATTGATTCAAAGTTTTCTATCTAAGAAAAACCAGTTGATTGCATCGACTCATTGACTCAAAAGCAATCCCTCACACTAAGCATGCTTGAAGCAAAAGTGGGGAGGAAAGACTCCCTTTGAACAGGAAGAAACCTCTAGCAGAACCAGGGTCAGTGTGAGCGGCTATCTGCTGAGGCCGACTGGGGTTCAAGGAGACAGAAGCAGAAGTACAAAAAGCAACTGTAGAAGACGGCCCCATCCAGGAAACACACAGCCAGGCAGAATAGCTCTGAGCCAGCTCCCATGCCAGAGGATGAAGAGAGCACATCCACCCATTTACAGTCAGAGAAACAGGACTACACTGGAAAACAGGCTGATCTCCAACATCTGTAAACAAAGGTGTTGATGGCAGCAGCACAGCTGACATTTTTCTCCAGGGTGGTGTCACAGCCAAACAGGAACAGATGGGGCAAAGCTACTATGAGAAAAAGCAGAGAAAGCATAACATTAGAAATTATAGGAACAGATTCTGCAGAGTGGAAGAATAGAGGTAGAATGAAGCAAAATCTTGAAATAGGGTCCCTATTTCCTCCAGCAGTCTAAGCCTATAGCAGCATAACTATAGAGATAGCCAAAGATAACCTGAGCCACTCTAACTATAAGCTTTATCAAAAAGAAAAGTTTTAAGCCTAGCCTTAAACGTAGACAGGGTGTCTGCCTCACCCTGAGGCAGACACCCTGTCTACTTGGGAGGTGGGATTTGGATGGGATTAAACTGATTTCAGATAATAAAGTTAAAAACTTTGGTGTTATTTTTGATCAGGACCTGTCATTTAAATCCCATATAAAGAGATTTCTAGAATTTCCTTCTTTCATCTGCAGAATATTGCAAAAAATAGAAATCTCCTGTCCAGGGATGATGCTGAGAAACTAGTCCATGCATTTGTTTTTTCAAGCCTGGACTATTGCAATTCTTTACTATCAGGAAGTCCACAAACTGTAGTTAAAAGCCTTCAGCTGATCCAAAATGCTGCAGCCAGAGTTCTGATGAAAATTAAAAAGAGAGATCATATCTCTCCTATCCTGGCTTCTCTTCATTGGCTTCCTGTTAAATCAAGAATAGAATTTAAAATCCTCCTTCTCACATATAAAGCCTTAAATGGCCAAGCTCCATCTTATATCAGAGATCTGATTGTTCCTTATGTTCCTAACAGAGCACTTCGCTCTCAATCTGCAGGTTTAATAGTGGTTCCTAGAATTCCAAAAAAATAGAATGGGAGGCAGATCTTTTAGTTATCAGGCTCCTCTCCTGTGGAACCAACTACCAATTTTAGTCTGTGAGGCAGACACCCTGTCTACTTTAAGGGTACAGTAGGCTTAAAACTTTCCTGTTAGAGGGGCTCAGGTTATCCTGAGGTATCTCTATAGTTATACTGCTATAGGCTTAGACCTCTGGAGGACATGGGGACCCCAATTTCTGCTTTATTCTGTCTCTGCTTTATTCCACTCTGCAAAATCTGTTAGTCTAATCTCTAATGTTATCCTCTCTCTGCCTTTTCTCATAGTAGCTTTGCCTCGTCTGTTACAGTGTTAATTTCGTGAGCTTTTTTAAATTTAGTTTCGTCTTAGTCACAATGACAGAAATTGTTGAAAACCATCTTGTCTTTCTTGTCTGTCCGTTGATCCGAGTGCAGGTCAACTTAGATGGAGTGAAATAAAGAGGCTGGACAATGAAACTTTGATTGGCCTTTGCAAAGGGAGAGGAGCCGTAGCAGCACGCATCTGCAAATAGCAACTCTGGCCTCCTCTCCAACCCAGGCTCTTTTTATCATTTTCATCAAGGAGAATCTTACAATTTCACCCGGAGTGATCATACTCCCTACATTGCTATCTTCATGTATGGAGTGTCCTGTAAATCTTCCCTGATACATACGAACAATAAGTTTTGCTGCAGCTTTAACTAAGTTCTTTACTTCTTTTAGCTTAAACATGTATATGTCCTCAATTCCCCCTTTTGAACTCTCTTAAGAGTTCACCCATTAATAGTAAGTCTAACATGTTAAAACAGCATCTATAGTGAATGTTAAAAATTAGTAAATATAGCAAAGGTTAAAAACTAGTGAATTAAACATCCATGATTTCACTCTGATTTGTCACCCCTCTGAAAAGGTGACATTTTTAATGTCACATTTAAACAAACCCATTAATGTCTGCTCATGACCAGGGTATTAATCACAGAATAAAACTTTAAGCCCTGTTTCTTTCAACATCATAGAATCGTGGAATAAACAATCAAAAAGTCCCCCTGATGATGTATTATTAATCAGGGATCAAAAGTAATCAGAATCAAAACTTCAGACCATATGTTGTCACTCAAGACTACAGTTTCAGCATTTAACTAAAATTTGTGTTTCATCTAATTCCTTAGACTAGGTAACCTAAGCCTACCTTCTCTAAAAGGTAGTAAGAACCGGGGTGACCCCAGGGAAATCCCACTCTTGGCCAATATGACCAAGAAACCCTTGTTTTGAATCTGACAATTATCATTACCAACTAATTAAAGAACCTTTAAGCCAATCAGGCTCTGAGTCTTTCTACATCAAACAAAAAGTGGCATAAAACTTGATCTTGGTGGGTCTGGAGCATAATGTTTCTATCATTTTCATCAAAACAAAATCAAAATAAATCAAAGCATATAAATCACACTTAGGTAAAATCAATTATCCTGGCCCAAGTTAAAGGCAAATGATGAACATCACTGACAATGATGAGTTATTTCAGTGTCTCTATCACTCATCGATGAAAATAATCAATTAGAGTTTCGTATGGCCTCCTCCACAGCTCCTTTGGTCTCCATGCTGTCCGATGGCAGTGTAGATCCTGAATCCACGTGGTGGTTCTCATGAAGTATTCTCATCACAGTTCAGCAATCCATTGCTCTGGGATCCTCCTACACACAGAGAGTGCAAATACTGTTGTTTTCCGAATAAGCAGCATCTTTAATGAGTAATTCTTTATTTACTCAAAACCTAAGTGCAATCACAACCAGATGTTCTTATCCACAATTACTTTCACTTTATCCCTTAAATCATCATTAAATTCAGTACATTTAAATTAATTATCTGTAGACTGTATGTTTATTCAGCAGATTGTTTCAGAGTCAATTCAAAAAACATTATGCGCTCAAAATTACTGCAACTAATATCTCATTCAGGGAACCTGTAGATATTTAGAAAGCATTTAACCCTGTTTTACATATTCTAATATCCAATTCATGGATTACCTTAAGAAAACTTTAAAACTTTTACATCACAGTTTATTAAGTTTTAGTTTCTTCAAAACTTAAAAAAGCATTTTTAGTTTACTCTTATCCTCTCCCCATTAAAAGCGATTAAAGTTCTTTAATCTCTAAGAATAACAAGCTTGGTGCAGATTCCCCTCCTTAAAACTCCCTTGTCAGACTTTGTAGCCTTGAATGTTAGTGTACAAAAAAACATAATTCCCCTTGTGTGTCTTTCGAGTCTTTAACCATGTGCATGGGTGTGTTAGTGAGTGACTGTATGTGTGAGGGAATCTATGTGAGTGGATCTATATGTGGTAAACTGGTCAGGAGCATCCTACTACTGGTCTTGAAGAGAAAGTATCTTGGAGCAGTGATCCTCGCCAACATGCAAAACAGTTCAATGTCCATCAGGTTGAACCATAAGAGTCTTGGGGCCCAGGTGTCCCCACACCCCCTGAAGGATAAGTCTTTATCTGTGTCATCATCTGTATCACATAGAGGTAGAAGGAAACAGAGCGTCTAAAAAGGTGTTCCTCCCTTCAAGTGGAAATGTCAAATTGAATTGTTCATCTGCTGAGAGCACAGGATTGTACTCTGACTTGCTTTGTCTTCCCAAAACTTGGGAATTCACAGTTGCTGAAAATGCTGAGTTAGACTGCACCTCCTCTATGCAAAGTGTCCGGCTATAGTCCATTTAAAATAAAAAAAATAAAAATGCTCTGATGAAAAAAAAGTAAAAAAAAATCTGTTATTACATCCCCAGAACCAGTCAATAGTTTGTTGCCATATCTGGACCCCTGACCAGATCCAAAAATGTGTAGGAAACATAATCTCCTCTTATGTGTGTTATCTCAAATAAACTATGGTATTAAGTGTGCATTTCCATCTAATGTATTGCTCGCAGCTGCAGGTGAAGTAAATTCAGGTGTTCTCATTGCTTTGTGCATGAAATGTATGGTTATCCATCCCCAAAATATATAGCTCCTGTTATGCTATCTTTAAATCAGCTTTCAGTTCAAAAATGGTGAAGTTTTAGATCCAGGGCCTGATATTGAATTGCAATAAGCACCATTAACTCATTAAGTCTTCATCATTATTGCTTATATTGAAAGATGTCATCGTTTGCTTTATACATTCGCTCAGAAAATGTTATAATTTATCCTAAATTGCATTTTGCTGTTGCTACATTACTATTGCCAAATGCTGAAGTTTCAACTAGTTGTCTCTCTAACCAACCTCTTCATCAAAAACAAAAAACAGTGCACTCTATAACATAGTAACACATCTCATAGTTATTATTTGTATTCCTTTATTTAAGATTAGCTCACCCCCTGATGATATGGAGAGTATTTAGCAGACCGTTTCATCCTTTCAATAAAGTTATTCCTATAATTAAACTCTATGTTGTTGCCATCACTACTGATATTTTTTAAAATAAAAATTCCTGTAATGAAGATGTCTTCATTACTGGGACTATTGTTATGAAAATAGCTTTTTATGTAAATAGCTTGTAGCACTTTAAGGGGGCCTTTGCACTTTATTAAAAATCAGCTTGCTCAGCACTAGGACACGTTATTTAGCATTGCACTTTAAGCATAGATTTGCACATAAAGAACAGTTTGCACACAAGGTTTTTAAAATATTTATTGGATATTGTGTATTTTAATAGTTAGCATGTAGCCTTTTGTTCCAGGCTCCCCACAGCTGCTCTGAATTAGCAATTGCGGTGGCTGTTTGTGGCAAAGAGAATTAATGTTTAGAGCAAGCAAGGGTTACTGTTTAGAAACTTCAGCAAATGTTAGTGTAAAGTCTGTTAGAAGTGAGTGCAAAGGAAGTTTTGTGGTGCTGAGAAAGTGACTTACCTGTCTTTTCTGTGTTCTCTCCAGGGTGTTTGGACAAAGGCTTCCCCGGGGGTCTAGGCACCATTTATAGGTTCTGGGAGAGACCATGGAAAATATAGGGGGAGTTGTGTACATAGTTTGTGGGATTTCTTTAGTGTTTGGGTGTAAGTTAAATCAGAAAATGTTTAAAGAAAAATAATAACCTTAAGTGTGCGTGTAGATGTTTGATTTAAATGTATGTTTTTAGATGGAAGTGAGGAGTTAAATTTCATGTAAATGGTTTAGTCCATCAGCTGTGTCTATTTAAGCCAGAGATTGGGTGTTTGATGGAGACTGAATGCTGTTCAGCCAAATAAACCTGCTGATGCCTCAACTTCACTCTGCTTGACAAGTTCATTTTCTCACTGAAAATCCAGCCGAGAGGTCGCCTGTTTAAAGCTGGTGTCAGAAGTGGGATCTCCATTCTACAGTGAGAAGATGACTAGACATGGAATCAAGGCAAACCAATAGGAAGAGCCTTAAGGGGCTGCAGCTTCATCTGATCTAGAGGCTATGGCAGCAGCAAAGCCCGTGGACAGGTTGGAGGAACTGGCGGGGTTGGTTAAATCTCTTTTGCAGTCTCAAGCAGATAGAGAGCAGAAAATGGAGAAAGACTTTTCTTGCCAGGAGCAGAGGTGGAAAAGCATGCAGCACCAATTTCAACAACTTCAGCTTCTAGTAAATGCTGTGATTGATAAACCTGAACCTGAAGCACCACCTTCGCACGCAGCACATGAAGTGCATGAAGATGAATCAGAGGTTGGTGATGTCCAGGTTCCCCATGGTTTCAGGTCCATAATTGAACCTAACTTGCCTCTCTTATCTGGGGATGATGACATTGAGCATTTCCTGACCACATTTGATTGGATGGCCCAGGTGTGTTGCTGGTCCAGAGATGGGTGGGCAGTTCGTCTCGTTCCCCTTCTGACAGGAAAAGCTGGTACAGCTTATGTTCTCATGGATATCACAGATTTTGAGATCTATGACAAAGTGAAAGAAGCAATTCTTGCAAAGTATGAGATCACTGCTGACATGTATCGACGCCGCTTCAGATCTCTTGGGGTTGAGCCAGGTGAGACACCACGTGAGCTTTATGTACGACTGAAAGACTTGTTTCAAGATGGGTTAAACCTGAAAAATCTACTGCACAAAAATAACTGATTGACAGACATTGATTGACAATACTTTTACCAGTAACATGGGTGCTCCAGCAATCTGTGGTTTAATAATAATACCAGAGATCATTTGCTAGTATTTACTCTGTGTGAGTCTAAACTTAAGAAGATTAAAGAGTATAGAAAGGTAACTTATAAACAAATTAGAACAGCAAATAAAAAACTTTGAGGCTTTTAAAAACTGTCATGATTTTACAAAGTTCAGACCCAAATGCAGAAGACCGAACAGAGAGACCAGGGAAAACGTTTAACAGGTTTTATTGAAGAGGTTAAACAGAGGGAGAAGTGTTGCTCTGAACACTGCTCAAACGGAACTAAAAAGTGAGGGGAAGACACAGCTGTTAGTTCAGGCTCAGTGGGGAATTTGACTCGTGAACTTGTAGAAGAGAAATTGGTTGCCGAACTCACGTTTCTAGAGAAGTTGTTGAATTCTTGACTCCTGTCTATGTGCCGTGGTTCCAGTGTTTGTCTGATTCGGTAGAGGGCGGAACAGGGTTTACCCAGAATGCGGTTGTAGGTTGGTGAACGGAGAAACTGACTGCCACTCATGCGGTATTTGAACGGATCGTAGGGGAGAATAATCCCTTTCTCAGTGCGAAGCTCAAACGATCTCTTGGGGGGAGTGGATCCAAACCTCCTGTTTGAACCCCAGCTCAGTTTGAAGCTCAGTTGATCCTTGCGGGGAGAGAAGGTCAGAGAAATCCAGTTTGCAGGGTGACTTCCTGCCAAGAGGAAAAGACAAAAACAAAGTTAAACTCAGGTTGACAAAAACTCAGTTTGGCTCAACAAAACTCAGCTTGGCTAGAGCACCCAAAACTGGCAAACACTCTGGCGTCGAGGTAGTGGCAGTCAGCAGCTTAAGAACACTCCGTTAACGAGGAAACCATCAGCAGGTGTGTGAGGAGGCGGATTAGAACCAGGCACCTCCTGGTGGATGAAGGGAGACAAAGACAGACACACAAACACAAAGACAGGAGTCCTGACAAAAACAGTCTAACAGATCAGGAATGGGGTTCAGTCATCTTAATAACAGGTGTAGATGGGGACTTCCGGAAGCAAATGGAGTAGACGGGTGTGTCAGAGCCTCTCTCCCACCTTAATTTCAAAATTCTCCGTTCAAAACTCGTTAATCTGCTCACTATTTAGATAAAATAATTTATGAATGGAAGGAGAAACATGTCGATCCATAAAAAATCGACAAAAATGCCCAAAGCTCAGGATAAAAGTGCCCAAGTAGCTCAGGCTAACACGTGTCTGAAGCAAGCTAGTGAATACGTGGCTAGTTCGGAAGCTGAGAGCCCTGGAACGAACATGGACTCGGAGGGAATAATTAAGGCTATCGACGATTTGAAGACTGCTTTAAAGGGTGATAATGCAAAGCTGCAACAAAATATTGACCATCTGGGTCATGAGATCAACTGTAAGCTGGACAATATTGCTACCGAGGTCCAGGGCCTGGCAGAGCGGGTTGACGAGGCGGAGGCCCGCGTTCATCAAGTGGAGACCTGAGCAAAGGAGGCAAAGGAGGCAACCGAGGTGCTGTGCTTTTGCATCGAACAACAGAGAAAAACACAGCTTAAGGTGCTTGATTTAGAGTCTCGCTCCAGAAGAAACAACGTCCGTGTATTTGGGGTACCAGAGGGAAAGGAGGGGAACTCAACTACACAGTATATCGATACGTTTCTGAGAAGCCAGCTACAACTACCGGAGGACCTGGACTTGAACATACAGCGCGCACATCGCACTCTGGCAACTAAACCCCCACCCGATTCACCACCGAGGGCGATTATTGTAAATTTTCTGGAATTTTCCACAAAGGAAAAGATCTTAAGAGAAGTGTGGAAAAAAGGCAAGATCCAGGTGGGCTCTTCTATTATTCACTTCGACCACGATTATGCACCTGAGATAGTGAAGAAGTGCAGAGAATATAACGTTATCAAGAAAGCGCTCAAAGCGAAAGGCATCCGCTTCCAAACACCCTTTACCAACATGAGGATCCACTGGGAATCAGGAACCCGCACATATGCCAGCGCTCGGGAAGCCTACAACGAGCTGAAGAGACGCGGAATCCAGTCGGAGGAACCGGTGGATCCAGAGCGGAGTGGAGTCTCCGGGAGCTGCTGGGCTGGCAGCCGGCGGATAGCAGCGGCGCTGCGGTTGCGCTGAGAGCCAAGAACAAACTGCAGGATTTCCAGCGGAGCATAGCCGAGTGAAAATAGGCAGAATAACATAACATAATGCAGCATTATTTTGACTGGGCTCTGATTTACTATTTGATGGGAGAGGACACTGTTTTTTATTCTACGTTGGACTAATAGAACGGACGTGTTTTTTCCTAAAGGCGCCTCTACTGTCCTTTTTGGGCCCTCTCAGTTTGAGAGGTTTTACCCTCGACTTGCCAACGGGGTCACGAGTGAGAAGAGGGAGCTTCTCCTCACCTTGGAAGTCAGTTTGTTACTGTTTTGTTCTGTTATTGTTCGTGTTCTGGATTCAGGGGCCAAATCAGTCAAGGTATTTCTATACATTACTGTCATATAATTTAAAAATTGCTTCCTTGAATGTAAACGGTTTGAATAATCCAGTGAAAAGAAAAAGGGTCTTAGCTAAATTGAAGAAAGATGGGATACAAATTGCTCTTTTACAAGAGACACACATGTCTAAACAAGAACACGATAAGTTTAAGTCATTTGGTTACCTGAACACGTTTTATAGCTCCTGTAGAAATAGTAGAAAGAGGGGGGTGATTGTTAGAGTGATAACTATCCTGTGATTCAACCAGAAGGGTCATAAACTTTTATGACCTCCAGTCAGAATCACACGGTTGTGTGACTTCCATCCAGCCAGATGGTCAATTCACACTATCTTGTTACCTGCATCCCCCCAGATAATCATTACTGGGTTTTCTGTTTAAGGCACACCCTATGATGTTGTAAACTGTTAATAAAAGGCTTTGCTATGAAGGGATCTGTGTGAGAAGGTGCTGGTTTTCCGAGCCAGCAGCTTCTCTCTGCTCTGCCGACGCTGACGTCACAAAACCCTGTCTCTGTGTTGATTATTTCCTTTTAATCTTTTAAACTCACATTTCTATGGATTAAAACCCAACATTTTTGGTGCTGAAACTCCGGGAGTCAAGATCCAATTGTCCAGGACCGTGCGGGACCAAGGCCAAGAAACTGTCGACAGCCGTCCACCCATTGCCGGACAGAGCCAATAGGTTGGTCCAGCCCTGCCCTGGACATCCTGGTGACGACTCAAGCTGAGGACTGATCTGCACAGAAAGGGTACGCCTAAAGCTTTTGATAAAAAGTTGGTCTGGGACCATGTGAAAGCTATAACTAGTTGTAGTCGCTAGAATATTTGACAAACAGGGTTTGTTGTGAGAGATCTGGGATCGGTATTCTGTGCGATTGAGTCTGGGACTCTGTGTTGTTCTCGAGATAGTAAGGTTTGCAGCTGCAGCAGGGATATTTGACGAAGCCAAGTTTTGTTGACAGATCTGGGATCTGGGTATCCGGTGCGTGCAATGGCCTGGAGCTGGAGACTCCGAAAGTGTACACAATAAATGTTTTTTTTTTTGTCTATGTTGGTTAAAATAAAAAAATATCTTAGGCCTTAGAATAGGTGTGTGTGACTGTGTGGGAGTGTGTCAGGAAACAATCAAACCTTTCAGGTTCTGTTGTTTCATATTAAAACAGCAGGGGTTAATACAGTACAACTCTTGTGGATGCAGAGGCAAGAATTTCTCACCTGAAAAGGTAGAAGCAGAAATTACCACAACAGTGTTTGGGTGCTGTCCAGCTGAATAAACATCCAGTGCGTAGAATACCCTAGGTGTTTGTACTGGATTAAATTCTTTCAAATGGGAAAAGGTCAAAATAAATTAGAGATAATTTAGAATTTACAATTAGAAGTTGTAGAAGTGCAGGATCCAACAAAAAATAAAAAATAATAATAATAATAATCACTTAAATATATAGTTTGGAAAAAATATGGGTTTGAGGGATGCCTCTATTCCAAGATAAAATAATAAGAACTAAATGATAAAATAATAGAACTAAAGTGAGTCAGGGGAGTAAAAGAATTAAAAAGGATGGGTTCAGGGAAGAGTATAGAGAAGATCATAAACGGGATGTAAAATTTGTGTCAGATTGATCCAAGTAATTTAAAATACTTGTAGGAGTGGAAGTTAGAGTATGATACATGCACAAAGCAGATACGATGAAAACCTAAATAAATAGATCTAATGTTGTGTTTGTCCGGTTTTAATATTATGTGTTTCTATGTTTTTGGGTCTTTTAAGTTGTTTGTGTGTCCAAAAAATAATGAAACACAGTTTAGAAGGAGACAGCTTAAATCTGCATAAGCGCACAGGGGGGGTATCATTGGAGCGATGACTGCAGCATTGTTCTAATTGACAGCCTTCCTAATGCGTCTGCAGGGTCTCCAAAACTATAATTTCGGAACCAAAATTTAAAAATTAATAACCCACAAGAAAATTATTTTAGTCATGCAAGCTACATACAGGGAATAAAAAAAAAAAAAAATTGAGGGATTAAATAAGTGGATTGTGCAAGCTAAAACATAGAAACAGCTATGAAGCAAAGTTTGGACCATAATTGGGCTCAAGGGAGGGGCCGGTGGTCACAGGGGAAAAACAAGGGGTCACGTAGAAAACACAATAGGTGTTTGAGCAAATTGGGGACCAGGAAGAAAGAGTCCACAAGGGAAGTTCTTCATCTGAGTGTGAATAGGTGTTTGAGCAAATGGGGGAGCCATTAAAATAGTAGATGTGTATGAAGCATGGGGGATATTAAATGCATTAAAGGCAAAAACATGAATAGTTTTAAGAATTATTAGACAAGCAGTTAGACTTATATGCAATATAAGTAAAATTTGCATTCAAGATAATGTAGGACTAAAACCATTGCAAGGTTCTACGTTTTTTAATATCACCAACTCACCACATTAATTTGTTAGGATGGGAATTGATGGGAAAATTAAGCAATTTTTCCCAAACAGGGGGGCATGAAGGTCGAATGTGTGGAACATATAAATAGCGTTTCAACAATATCTACTTGTGTTTATATGCACTATGCTAGAAGCACATTGTCAGATCCACTGGATGAAAGTCTGTTAGTTGAACAGTAGAAAACTTTGTCAGAGAAGCAGACAGCAGTTCGCAGTGCAGAATGTGGAACTTTTCTCAGCAACTGTCTTAGCTTTGTAGACTTATCAAAAGCCGTGCATCCAAACAGCTGGTGGTTAAGCAAGTTATATGACCTTTGTGTTGTTACATTCTCATGGTGATACGCTCATACCTGTAGTGTCTTACTTTTAAGGGTTAAAGAGGACCCGTGTAAACAACAGTTCCCCCATATTCTTATTCTTTAGTTGGATATATTTATATATATATATATATATATATATATATATATATATATATATATAACTGTAATTTGAGCATCTAGCAAAAGCAATTTCCCTCTGGAATTATTCTGATCCTGACAAAAACCAGCAGCTATTTTGATCCATGAAATTATCATGTCTCAAACAGGGGGAGGTTATGATGAATATGGTATAGTTACACACACAAGTGTGTAACTACTACTGCTTTTAAAATTTTTGCATGTCTCACATGTTGTGAATACAATTCACAAGCAAATCAGAAAACTAAGTGAATTCTGAAACTTCAAATACGGAACTGTTCAAAGAACATGTAATATGCCCAGAGCTCCTTTTTGTTTCCCCACAGGAAGGCCTGAGGCCTGGAGACCAAGAGCTGATTAAAATCATCAAAGGGAAGAGTTGGGAAGCTCCCAGGTGGGAAGGACCCTACATAGAGCAACTAACAACCCCCACCACTGTGAAGATCCAGGACAGAAACACTTGGATCCACCAGAGTCATTGTAAACTGATTAAAAAATTTTCCTCAGCAAAAAAGCCCAGTTACTTTCACAGGGACCCCACAACTAAGGTATAGATCTGCGGTGAAGTCCAGCTTCAAAGGGGTTTGGTTTTTTTTAGGACCAATCGTCTCAACGCTGGTGAAGAAACCAACCTAACCCAGTCTTTTAGAGTCCGGTTAGTGGGTGTTTCCTTGGACGGACTGGCGAAGATCTGAAAAACCAAAGTGGTTTTGCTGCCCGGTGATGACTGTTGGACCGGCGTTCCTAGGAACTCAAACTGACTGTCTGAAACAAAGGAAGAGCAGGATGATTTTTGATGGATCCACAGCAAATCATCCTACTGTTCCAAAATGTGGTGGCAGCATTCCAAGCGCGTTGCTGAAGATTTAAACAAAACAGACTGTTATGTTTGTACTCATATTCATACTCCTATGAATACAATATGAATTGAAAGATGCTGATGTTTTTATGTATAAGAGGAGGGAAATGTTAGAGTGATAACTATCCTGTGATTCAACCAGAAGGGTCATAAACTTTTGTGACCTCTAGTCAGAATCACACGGTTGTGTGACTTCCATCCAGCCAGATGGTCAATTCACACTATCTTGTTACCTGCATGCCCCCAGATAATCATTACTGGGTTTTTGTTTAAGGCACACCCTATGATGTTGTAAACTGTTAATAAAAGGCTTTGCTATTAAGGGATCTGTGTGAGAAGGTGCTGTTTTTCCGAGCCAGCAGCTTCTCTCCGCTCTGCAGACGCTGACGTCACAAAACCCTGTCTCTGTGTTGATTATTTCCTTTTAATCTTTTCAACTCACATTTCTCTGGATTAAAACCCAACAGTGATCACTCAAATTTCTAATTCATTGAATTTTGAATTGATATCTGAGAAGGGAGATAAAGCGGGCAGATTTGTTATAATAAAGGGGAGAATTGACGATGTTGTCACAATTGCTAATATATATGTACCGCCAGAGAGCGACAGGACTTTCTTGAATACGTTATCTCATTTAGTGAAGGAGTTCCTATTTGTGCTGGAGATTGGAACACAATCCCTAATTATATCCTAGATACAACAAGCCATAAGAAACAAAAATCTGGTCGGTCAAAAGATCGAAATATCCTAATCAGGGAGATGGGCCTGTTTGATGTTTGGAGGGATCTTCATATTAAAGAAATAGTTTTTGCTGCTGCTACCCTGAGCTGAGCTGTGGAGAAGCTGTTTGCTGCTGCTACCCTGAGCTGAGCTGTGGAGAAGCTGTTTGCTGCTGCTACCCTGAGTTGAGCTGTGGAGAAGCTGTTTGCTGCTGCTACCCTGAGCTGAGCTGTGGAGGAGCTATATGCTACTGGTGCTACTGCTACTGTGAGTTTATTTTCTTCCTAAGGAGGCTACAGAATGACCACTACCCACAATAAGGGTGGAAACAAAGTAAGCAACACAGAGGAAGCTGAATATGTGACAATGGAGGCAGTTAAGCTTATGCTGGAGCAACAAAAGGATCATTATGAGGAGCTGTTGAAGAGGCAGGAAAAGGCCTTCAGTGGCTTTTGTCAAATGATCCTGGACTCTGTGAACAAAAGGGTGGATTCACTTGTGGGAGAGGTGCAGGAAATTAAAGTGAGTTTAAACTACTCACAGAAAGACATTGATGACGTAAAAAAGCAAACACAAATTCAAAAGACTGATTTGGAAGTAGTGAACAAGGAGCTGAAGAGTTTTAAGTCTGAAATGTCTGTCAAGGCCTGTGATGAAAAAATAGACTACTTGGAGAATCAGTCTAGGAGAAACAACATTGTGATCACAGGACTGGGTCCAGATAAGCCTGAAGAGACCTGGGAGGACACTGAAATCAGAGTCAAAAAGTTATTCACTGAACAACTGAAAATGGAGGAGCCAGTAGAGATTGAGCGTGCTCACAGAAATGCAAGGTTCAGGGGTGAAAATGATAGACCCAGATCCATAGTGGTGAATCTGCTGCGCTTTAAAGACAAACAGCTGATCATGGCGCGAGCAAGAGCCCAGCTGAAAAACTCCTCCATATACATTAATGAGGACTTTTCAGAGAGAGTGAGGAAGAAGAGAGCAGAGTTGTTACCTGCTCTAAGAGAGGCAAGAGCGAGAGGTGACTATGCAGTCATCAGTTATGATCGCTTGATTGTTAAACCCAAAAGCAGGGATTGAAGGTGGAAACATGCAATATGATGGCATCACATTGTTAAATATGCTATAATGTACCTCAAACAAACTCATGGATCTAAATCTACCTAAAAAAGGTGTGAGAATTGATCATATTAATGTAAGGAGCTTAAGAAACAAAGTACATGAATTATACAGTTATGTTCATAAGGAAAGAATAAATATTATGGCTGTATCGGAGACTCATTTGGATCAGACAATTGTTGATAATTGTGTGGCTATATCTGACTATAATATTTATAGATGTGATAGGAATCTCTTCGGAGGTGGAGTTGCTTTTTACATACAAAGCCAAATCCCTGCTAAGATTAGGACGAACCTAATGGTTCCTACGGTTGAATGTTTATGCTTAGAATTACATATTCCTTTTTGTCGACCAATTATTGTTGGATGCATCTATAGGCCGCCAAATTCGAGTGCACTGTATGTTGATGAAATGTGCGCTATTCTGTCAAACATGTCTAATTTGGGTTATGAGATGTATGTGTTGGCAGATTGTAATCTTGACTGGCTCTCAAAAACTTGTCATCTTAAGAAAAAGCTAAAAAGCACATTAAGAACCTGTAATCTTAAACAGCTTGTCAAACAACCAACTAGAATATTCTGTAATGAATCTGGGCATATGTTCTCAACATGCGTTGATCACATATTCACAAACCATAGCTCTAGTTGCTCTCAGGTAGTCTCTGTTCCAGTTGGTTTTTCAGATCACAATATAGTGGCTTTAGCCAGAAAAGGTAAAGTGCCAAAAAGTGGGCCAAAAATAATACTTAGAAGAAGTTATAAAAATTTTAAGGTGGAGGAATTCAATAGTGATTTGGGGGAGATAGATTGGAGCCTTGTGCTATGTACAAAAGATGTGGATATGGCCGTTAAATTTTTCAGTGATTTGTTTCTCTCAGTAGTAAATAAGCATGCACCACTTAAAAAGTTTACAGTAAGAGCAAACAAAGCCCCATGGATTGATGATGAGCTTAGACAGAGCATGGCACATAGAGACTCCCTGAAAAACGAAGCCTGTGTTTTAGGCAAAGTGGCATTTCCTGTGAAATGGAAAGCTTATTGTAAAGAGAGAAATAAAGTGACTATGCTCAATAGAAAGAAAAAAAGGGATTATTATAGAAAGTTGATAGATCAAAAGAAAAAATATGATAAACAACTGTGGAATACCTTTAATGAGTTAATGGGCAGAAGCAAAATTAAGACACCAGCATTTTTAGAAGTGAATGGACTTTTTTTAACAAAAGGTAAAGATATTGCAGACCATTTTGGTAAATATTATTATGATAAAATATATAAGTTAATGAATGACACAAAGTGTTACAGCAATCTGGGCACTTCATCTCAAATAATCAATGATTTGATTGTTAGGAATAAAAACTGTCATTTCACATTTAAATTATTAAGCACAGATAAAGTTAAAAGTTTGCTTCTAAGTTTACATGAAAACAAACGATCAGGAATGGATGAGATTGATGGCAGATTAACTCAATTCAATTCAGTTTATTTATATAGCGCCAAATTCACAACACATTTCATCTCAAGGCACTTTACAGTTCAACCAGATCATACAGTCAAATTGATACAAAGTTTTCTATCTAAGGAAAACCAGTTGATTGCATTGACTCATTGATTCAAATACAATCCCTCACACTAAGCATGCCTGTAGCGACAGTGGAGAGGAAAAACTCCCTTTTAACAGGAAGAAACCTCCAGCAGAACCAGGCTCAGTGTGAGCGGCCATCTGCCGAGGCCGATTGGGGTTCAAGGAGACAGAAGCAGAGCAGGCGGCCCCGTCCAGGAAACACACAGCCAGGCAGACGAGCTCCGAGCCAGCTCCCATGCCAGAGGATGAAGAGAGCACATCCACCCAGCCACGGCCAGAGAAACAGGACCACACTGGAAAACAGGCCGATCTCCAACATCTACAAACAAGGGTGTTGATGGAAGCAGCACAGCTGATGTTTCTTTCCTGGATGACGTCACAGCCAAACAGGAACAGACGAGGCAAAGCTACTCTGAGGAATAGCAGAGAGAGCAGAAGGTTAGAGATTGAACAAACAGATTCTGCAGAATAGGAGAACAGAGAGAGAATGAAGCAGAATGATGAAATGGGGGTCCCTATGTCCTCCAAAAGTATAAGCCTATAGCAGCATAACTATAGAGAGAGAGCTCATGATAACCTGAGCCACCCTAACTATAAGCTTTATCAAAAAGGAAAGTTTTAAGCCTAGTCTTAAAAGTAGACAGAGTGTCTGCCTCATGGACTAAAACTGGTAGTTGGTTCCACAGGAGAGGAGCCTGATAACTAAAAGATCTGCCTCCCATTCTACTTTTAGAAATTCTAGGAACCACTAGTAAACCTGCAGATTGAGAGCGAAGTGCTCTGTTAGGAACATAAGGAACAATCAGATCTCTGATATAAGATGGAGCTTGGCCATTTAAGGCTTTATATGTGAGAAGGAGGATTTTAAATTCTATTCTTGATTTAACAGGAAGCCAATGAAGAGAAGCCAGGATAGGAGAGATATGATCTCTTTTTAATTTTCATCAGAACTCTGGCTGCAGCATTTTGGATCAGCTGAAGGCTTTTAACTACAGTTTGTGGACTTCCTGATAGTAAAAAATTACAATAGTCCAGCCTTGAAGTAACAAATGCATGGACTAGTTTCTCAGCATCGCCCCTGGACAGAAGATTTCTAATTTTTGCAACGTTCCTCAGATGGAAGAAGGAAATTCTAGAAACCTCTTTGATCTGGGATTTAAATGACAGGTCCTGATCAAAAATAACACCAAGATTTTTTACTTTATTATCTGAAATCAGTTTAATCCCATCCAAATGAAGTGACTGGCTAATCAGCTTCTTTTTCAGAGACTCTGGTCCAAAGACTATAACTTCTGTTTTGTCTGCATTCAGAAGCAGAAAGTTAAGAGTCATCCAGGTTTTTATGTCTTCAAGACATGCCTGTAATCTATGTAATGGGTTAGCTTCATCTGGATTTATAGACAGATATAGCTGGGTATCATCAGCATAACAGTGGAAATTAATCCCATGCTGTCTAATAACTCTACCAATTGGGAGCATGTATAAAGTAAAGAGAATTGGTCCTAGCACTGATCCCTGTGGTACTCCACAGGTAACCTTTGAGCGTGTTGAAGATCTATCATTAACATAAACAAACTGAATTCGATCAGATAGATAAGATTTAAACCAGTCTAGTGCTGTTCCTTTAATTCCAACAAAATATTCAAGTCTTTCTAAAAGAATATTATGGTCAACTGTATCAAATGCAGCACTAAGATCCAACAGGACGAGCACAGATACAAGTCCATTATCTGAGGCCATGAGAATATCATTAGTGACTTTCACCAGAGCTGTTTCAGTGCTATGATGAGCTCTAAAGCCAGACTGAAGCTCTTCAAAAAGTTCATTATGGTGTAAGTGGTCGCAAACTTGTTTGGCAACTACTTTCTCAAGAATTTTGGATAAGAAAGGAAGATTGGATATAGGTCTATAATTAACCAAGTCATCTGGGTCAAGAGATGGTTTCTTAAGCAGAGGTTTAATTACAGCAACCTTAAAAGCTTTAGGTACATATCCCTGTAACAGAGATAGATTAATCACATCTAAAATGGAGGAGGAGATCAAAGGGAATACCTCCTTAAATAAACTGGTTGGAACTGGATCTAACATACAAGTTGAAGGCTTAGATGAAGACAATAATTTTGCTAATTCAGAAAGTTCAACTGGATCAAAGCAGTCTAAACCCGGTTCAGATTCCATGACTACCTCAGGTACAATCGCGGATAGGAGTGCTTATGATCTTATTTTTAATAAGATCAATCTTATTTATAAAGAATCCCATAAAATCATTGCTGCTAAGAGCAGGTGGAATGGACGGTTCAACAGAGCTATGGCTCTGGGTGAGTTTGGCAACTGTATTAAAAAGAAATCTAGGATTATTCTTATTCTCCTCTATTAATGAGGAGAAGTATGCTGCTCTTGCTTTACAAAGGGTCCTCTTATACAGCAGTAAACCATTTTTCCAGACTAGGAAGGACTCCCGCAGGCCTGTGGAGCGATATTTTCTCTCCAGTTTCCTAGCATTTTGCTTCAAAGTATGCAGCTCTGCATTAAACCAAGGAGCAAGCTTTCTATTTTTAACGGTTTTCATTTTCAAAGGAGCTGCGTTGTCTAAGGCAGTACGCAGAGAACTAGCAACCCCATCAACAAAATCATCAACCTGTGAAGGGGAATAAGCTATGCTTTTGCACTCTGCAGCACTGCTCAGGGACACAGAGGAGAGAGAAAGTGAAGCAGATTCTTTAAAATTTATAACTGCACTATCTGATAAAGATCTACTAAAATTGAACCTTCTTTTGGGGGAGGAGAACTCTGTTAAAGTAATCCTGAAGGTTATTAGAAAGTGGTCAGAGAGGACAGGGTTGTGAGGAAATACTGTTATTTCTTCACATTCTATGCCGTATGTCAGCACAAGATCCAAAGTATGAAGATGAGAATGTGTGGGACTATTCACATTTTGAACAAAGCCAATAGTGTCTAAGATAGCATTAAAGGCTGCTCTTAAGCTATCACCTTCAATGTCAGGATGGATGTTAAAATCTCCCACTATGATGACCCTGTCAGTATTTAATACCAAATCAGAAAGGAACTCTGAATACTCATCTAAAAATTCAGAGTAAGGACCTGGTGGACGATACAAAGTTACAAAAGGAAGAGGTTTTCTTGCCTTGAAATTTGGATGAGGGAAATAGTGAGTTAGAAAGAGTTGTAGGTATTAACTGTTTTGGGAGTAATCAGTAAGTCAGACTGGAAGATTGTTGCTACTCCTCCTCCTTGCCCAGAACTTCTGGGTATGTGAAAATTTAAATAGCTTGAAGGAGTTGCCTCGTTTATGCTCACATAATCCTCTTGCTGCAGCCAGGTTTCTGTAAGGCAAAACAAGTCAATGTGATTATCACAAATCAAGCCATTAACTAGCAGACTTTTAGAGGAAAGCGATCTTATGTTAAACAGACCGCATTTAATTGTTTTAACTTTTTCCCCAATTGGAGTTATTTTGATTTTAATTAGATTATCATGATTTACTCCTTTCGGAATCTTTGCTGAAAATGGCTGCAAGTGTGATAGCTTCACCAGTCTGCCATTTGTTTAGTCTAAGCTTGACAGAAGGGGTCTTCCCTCAAATGTGGAAATCTGCTAAAATACTTCCTCTTTCAAAAACTACCAATGTTAGCCTCTCTGCAGTCAATAGTAGGCCCATTAGTATTCTGCCTATACTTAGTAAATTGCTGGATAAGGTTGTTTTTGGACAGATTTCAACGTATTTAAACTGTAACAAATTGATTTTTGAATCACAGCATGCATATAGGGAAAATCACTCGACATGTACAGACCTTACAGAAATGACGGAGAATTTGTTGTCTAGCATAGACAAAAAACTGATAGTTGGTGCAGTGTTTTGGGATTTTAGTGCTGCATTTGATTTAGTGCATCATCAAATGTTACTTGAAAAGTTATCGGCATACAGATTTGGTGCCACTCCTCTGAAATGGATACAAAACTATTTAACATCTAGATCACAATGTGTGTTTTTCTAATCATCTCAATAAATGCAGTGTGGTGTACCACAAGGCAGTTGCCTAGGACCATTGCTTTTCTCAATTTTTATTAATGACATGCCATTTGTCCTAAAAAGGTGCAACATAACTCTTTATGCAGATGATTCTACACTTTACTTTGCAGCAACAAAGATATCAGAGTTAAAAGAAACACTGCAGTTGAATTTGTAGGTGCTTCTTGCCTGGATTAATGAGAACAGACTAACCTTGAATGTTTCAAAGACAAAGTGTATGTTATTTAAAGCTAGGCATAAAAAATGTGATGATAAACTTGATATTGTGCTAAAGGATATGGACATACAGGTGCTGGTCATAAAATTAGAATATCATGAAAAAGTAGATTGATTTCAGTAATTCCATTTAAAAAGTGAAACTTGTATATTATATTCATACATTACATACAAACTCATATATCTCAGATGTTTATTTTGTTTAATTTTGATGATTACAAATGACAACAAATGAAAATCTCAAATTCATCATATCAGAAAATTAGAATATTGTGAAAAGGTTCAAAATTGATGGCCCCTGGTGCCACACTCTAATCAGCTAATTAACTCAAACCACCTGCAAAAGCCTTTAAATGGTCTTTCAGTCTAGTTCTATAGGCTACACAATCATGGGGAAGACTGCTGACTTGACAGTTGTCCAAAAGACGACCATCGACACCTTGCACAAGGAGGGCAAGACACAAAAGGTCATCGCTAAAGAGGCTGGCTGTTCACAGAGCTCAGTGTCCAAGCACATTAATAGAGAGGCGAAGGGAAGGAAAAGATGTGGTCGAAAAAAGTGTACAAGCAAGAGAGATAACCGCACCCTGGAGAGGATTGTGAAACAAAACCCATTCAAAAATGTGGGGGAGATTCACAAAGAGTGGACTGCAGCTGGAGTGAGTGCTTCAAGAACCACCACACACAGACGTATGAAAGACATGGGTTTCTGCTGTCGCATTCCTTGTGTCAAGCCACTCTTGAACCACAGACAGCGTCAGAAGCGTCTTGCCTGGGCTGCTGGTGAGTGGTCCAAAGTCATGTTCTCTGATGAAAGTAAATTTTGCATTTCCTTTGGAAATCAAGGTCCCAGAGTCAGGAGGAAAAGAAGAGAGGCACTTCATCCACGTTGCTTGAAGTCCAGTGTAAAGTTTCCACAGTCAGTGATGGTTTGGGGTGCCATGTCATCTGCTGGTGTTGGTCCATTGTGTTTTCTGAGGTCCAGGGTCAACGCAGCCACATACCAGGAAGTTTTAGAGCACTTCATGCTTCCTGCAGCTGACCAACTTTTTGGAGATGCAGATTTCATTTTCCAACAGGACTTGGCACCTGCACACAGTGCCAAAGCTACCAGTACCTGGTTGAAGGACCATGGTATCCCTGTTCTTAATTGGCCAGCAAACTCTCCTGACCTTAACCCCATAGAAAATCTATGGGGTATTGTGAAGAAGAAGATGCAATACACCAGACCCAACAATTCAGAAGAGCTAAAAGCCACTATTAGAGCAACCTGGGCTATCATAACACCTGAGCAGTGCCACAGACTGATCGACTCCATGCCACGCCGCATTGCTGCAGTAATACAGGCCAAAGGAGGCCCAACTAAATACTGAGTGCTGTACATGCTCATACTTTTCATGTTCATACTTTTCAGTTGGCCAACATTTCTATAAATCCTTTGTTTTTATTGGTCTTCAGTAATATTCTAATTTTCTGATATGATGAATTTGAGATTTTCATTTGTTGTCATTTGTAATCATCAAAATTAAACAAAATAAACATCTGAAATATATGAGTTTGTATGTAATGTATGAATATAATATACAAGTTTCACTTTTTAAATGGAATTACTGAAATCAATCTACTTTTTCATGGTATTCTAATTTTATGACCAGCACCTGTAGAACAGGTTCAAGAGGTGAAACTACTTGGAGTAACATTTGATGAGCAGCTATCCTGGGAAAAACATGTAGATATGGTGGTGAAAAATGTGGGAAGAAATATGTCTTGTATTAAAAGATTTAGATCTTTCATGACCTCAGCCTCTAGAATTTTGGTGGTTAAATCGTTAGTGCTGTCTCACCTGGACTACTGCTCTGTAGTGTGGTCAGGTGCAGCTCAGAAACATCTGGCTAAATTACAAACCGCACAGAACAGAGCGGCCAGGCTGGCACTGGGACTGCCCTGTGTGTGGACTCAGAGCTCTGCTGAGCTGCATGTGTGTCTGTCGTGGCTCAGAGTAGAGAGACTAAAATGTAATGTTTGGTGTTTCCTGAGGAATATTATTGTTTGTGGAAAACCTTCTCTTTTGTTCAGTTTGTTACATTATGTGAGAAATGAGCACAATTATTCAACCAGGCAGGCAGCTTCTGGTCATTTGAATTGACCCATTCCGAGAACAGAAGCAGTGTGCAGGTCTGTGTTGTTCATAGCTGTGACTCTGTGGAACAAACTGCCTCATAACATCTCGACTGCTACTACGAGAGGTGCATTTAAAACACTTTTTAAAAAAAACACTTTGTTGATAGCCTTAATATATGAATATTTGTGTAACATATTGTACTGTAATGTGATATAATTTGAAATGTATCGTGGCTCTCATGATGTGATCATTTGATATGTTTTGTGTATCTGTATAATTTTAAAGGGACCCCAGGAAGAGTAGCTGTCAAATTGCTGACAGCTAATGGGGATCCAAATAAATAAACAAATAAACAAAGAGAATTTACTCATTACTCTTCTACCCACAAAGTCCACTCCAGGATTGACCTGTTTCTGATGAACACCATTGATAGATCTAAAGTGAAGGAATGCTTAATTGGAACATCGGATATTTCAGACCACAACATTATCTATCTGACCATCGATTTGTATAATAGGCCTAAAACAACATTATGGCGCCTAAATATAGGCATTCTTAATAATGAAACCACAACAAAGGAGATTAGAAAAGAAATAACGGAGTGTGTAAAAGACAATGTAATGGGCAGGTAAATCCCACCTTAGTCTGGGACACTGTCAAAGCAGTAATGAGAGGGAGACTAATTTCTAGAACTGCTTATCTGAAAAAAAATAAAAAGGTTAAAATACGATGAATTGGAAAAAACATTGAAGAAATTAGAATTAAAACAGCAAATGACTAATAATGGAGGACTTTCAGAACAAATAATAAAAACTAAAAATAAAATAAATGATATGATACTTGAGGAACTTGAGGAAAAATTACGATTCTGCAAACAAACATTTTATGAATCAGACCCAAAAGCTACACGGATATATATATATATATATATATATATAAATATATATATATATATATATATATATATATATATATATATATAAATATATATATATATATATATTTTTTTTTTTTTTTTTTTTTGACTCTATCCCAGGGGCCCCCATCCTGACTACAGCCCAGGGGCCCCCATGCTCCTAAATCCGGCCCTGAATACAGATTAGCGGATGTCACTGGACTCCTGATGTGGCCCTCCTGTAACTCAAACTTTCGGCCAGGAGATTTAGACTCTTCTTTTTTAGGCTGGAAAGATAGAGGACTTGTGGCTTTGAGCCAGTTTGTAGAAGGTAACACCTTTAAAACATTTGAGCAACTGAAAAGGGAGTATAATCTTGAGAACAGAGATTTATTTAAATATTATCAGGTAAGGCATTTTTACAATGCGAAAATAATAAAAAAAGGTGTTCCTCCTGAAGGTAATACTATTGTGAACATTTTTACGAAAGCTTATACTCACCTCCCTTGTAAAACTGTTTCCAAACTATATAAAGGGTTGCAGAAACATAATGGAAATAACACCTTGAACATTAAGTCTAAATGGGAAAGAGAATTGGGAGTTATAATTACAGAGGATGATTGGCTTTCAAAGTGTGTGACACAACAGACATCTACTAGTTCCAAAAGATGGAATGAATTCGGATGGAAGTGCTTAATCAGATACTTTATTACACCTCAAATTACTAGTAGATATAGAGGAGAAGAACAGCAATGTTGGAGACAGTGTGGTCATCAGAACGCCAATCACTCATGTATTTTGGTCCTGCCCAAAGTTGGCAACTTATTGGGATGGAATCTGTCAGACAACTGGGATAATTTTGGGGTATGTCATCCCCAAGGACCCTAGAATTTTCCTGCTGGGATTGATGTCTGAAAAAGTGTTTCAAAAAGAAGATCAGTACCTTTTTAAAGTTCTGTCAATTGCAAGCAAAAAAGCAATTACACAGTCTTGGCTAAAGAAACTCCCACCCCAGCTGGACCACTGGCGAGATGTCGTGGAGGAGATTCACTCTATGGAAAAACTGACATATCTTTTACGTATGAAAGGACATTCATACAACAAACGCTGGTCTAAATGGCTGACGTACAAGAGCAAGGAAGCATAACTAGGTGTATCATCTTGTAATGTATTATTTTGTTTCTGTCTTTCTACTTATCTAAGTATCAGTGCCCCAAGTTCTGTGTGTGTTGTATGTTTTATTGTAATGAAAAATGTTAAATAAAGAGTATAAAAAAAAAAACAGGTGTAAATAGAACATATGATAACTTTCAAAACATATTTGTTTTTCTGCATAATAACTACTGTCCAATTAAAGAGCACCATTTTAAGGTAAAATCAATGGAAAATCCTTGGCTTACAAAAGGAATACTGAAGACATCTAACAAAATTTTTTACAACCTGTTTATGTCACGGCTCAGAACTAAGGAGCAAGAATTTGAAGCATCTGGCACTGATAACTGGGAGCAAGCAACTAAAATAGAGGCAGGAGCATGTGAATAAGATGAACAATGAAGAGAAACTGGCCACAGAAAGTCAGATGAATGGAATAAACCATTAAGGCAGCCGTCAAAGTCAAAATCATTACAGTTTATCAATTTAAGAACCGAAAATTCAGTAAACAAAAAGATATTATTAGTATAACTACTGAACAGTAATATTTTAGGCAAATTTTGTTTGGCAATTAAATATATAAAACATGGGATATACTGGATATGCTAAATGGTATTATTAAACAAGGATCACCAAAAGGGGAATATCCCAACTACTTCAATGCTATTCAGGGGGACATTTGCAACATGCCCAATACAGTTAACTTTAATAGTTTTTTGTGATTATTGGCCCTAAACTTTCTGCTGAGTTTAATGGCCAAGCCTAAAGCCAATTTAATGTGGCAATGGTAGCAAAGTCCCTAACATTGTGGCAAAGTAAACTGTTATGGTATCATCATGTAATTAGTTAAATTGTCGACAATATTGTAACTCCATCCACCCATGTTTGCAACTGATCATTCTAGTCCCGCTGTTTCCGAGATAAAATTAGAATAGCAATAGTTATATAACTATTAAAAAGTGGGAACAAACTGTTTCACCAATTATAAACCAATATCACTGCTACCTGATCGATAAAAAAAAAACATCTGATACAATCAGTCACTCAAACTTAATATGTATACTTGAGAATTATGGGAATCGAGGAATTGCTAGAAATTAGATTAGAAAAGGGGTCACCAACCCTTTTGAGGCATAGAGCTGTTTCATGGGTACAGGGTCATAGAAAAGGCTACCAGTACTGACCTATGAAATGGAGTGGTCAGCGTTCACCTAAAAATCTGTATAAATGTATGATTAATATGATTAAATGTTCTATTAAAAAGGAAGAGCAACAGCATAAAAAAAGTCAAACTTAGCCCACTGCTGAGTTGTTCTGTTTTCAGAAGACGATTAGGGAATCCTTTGTGGTCCTTGAGGCCCCTTTGATGCATTAAAACAAATTTTCTTTGCTTATGTGTCATTAGCTAAGAAAATCTTTTACAGTCGCTCAGATTGTAATGAGCTCATGGATACTGTAAATGTTGATGTTAATAAATACACAAAAATAATGGATATTAACAGATTATTATTAAATCTAAATAAAACAAAAGTAATTACTTTAGGTAATAACAAAAGATTAATTCCTGCCAATTATAATTGATGACATACAACTTAAAGATAGCAAAGGCTAAGTGAAATATTCTTATATGTAATATCTTATTTTAAGATGTGATTTAGTCTGCATGTCGAGAGAATCGAGATAGTGGTAATGCTCTGAATTAGTGTTGTGCTTGGTACAGTTGTGCCATATGCCAAGATCATGTTTTTTTGGACATTGGGAACCAGTGTCCATATTTCATCTTGACATGGTGACCAGAGGAGAACACACAGTTTTTGGTGTCCCCCCCCCCTTTTCAGCCAAGGCCTCCACAGGCCAGTCACATGCTAAGCCACAGAGGTGTTCACCCCCCTCTGTGTGAGAACAGACAAAATCACAGAGCACACAGAATAGGGCTTGGTCGTCATGACGTAAGCACTTTGCGTCGCCGCCATCTTGACGGCCTCTTTTACCACGGCTCAGACTACTGCCTATGACTACCGCATACTGTACTCCTTCTCAGCCGTGTTTTAATTTGATTAATTTCACCTTAACTTGATTTCAACCATGGTAAACCGTTGCTGTATTGTGGGCAGTAACAGCTCAGCCACTAAGACAAAGAGGACCCCTACTGTGAGCAACTTGGACAGAGAGAGAGACTGCCTTGCTGTGGCCTGCCTGTTGAGCTCCAACTGTATGGAAACTCAACCTTCCGAATGGAAATAGACAAAAAGGTTTGCAGGTCTGTCATGAATAGGGACAGAACAAACAATTTGTCTTTTTAATGAGGAGTAAGAACAAGGCTAACAGGATGGACCACATGCTCTTCTATACAGAAACATGTGTTGAGCTGTTGTTGAAGCTTGGACAAGCTTTAGTTTAAATAAAGGTCTAAACACTGATATAACATTAGTGTGCATGTGTTGCTCATATGCTCATTAGATTTCCATTACCAAGTATGACCAAGATTCATTTAGTGGAATCCTGATGTCTAGTCGCGGCTAGCTATTTCAAAGAGGGTAAAGAATCATTTGACTAAAGGTTATTGGTACTTGATTAAGCAAATCATTTAATAAAAAATTATTTGGCAAAATATGACATCCTACTAGGGCTGGGCGATAATTCAATAACGATATATATCGATCGATAGACGTGTGGCGCAATAGAAAAAAAGAGGGTCGATAAAAGTTCGATAAAAAAGAAACGCAGTTTTTCTTCCTTCTCATTGTAGCCTAGCATGTAGGTTTATGCTAGTCACTGCTTCCTCCCAACCAATCACAATCGCGGACCCAGGCACGCCGTCACCAAGCGCCGCCCTCTCAAACCACAACACAGAGCACGTGAAGATGTCGCAGCAAGGAGAGGCGGAGGAAATTGTTTCAAAGAAGGGTTTTTGTAGTTCGGCAGTCTGGCAGTATTTCGGTCATGGCAAGTCGGACAAAAAACAAACCACAGTCATCTGTAAAATGTGTAGGGAACCAGTGAAAACGAAGTCTGATAACACAACCAACTTCTTTTTTTTTATCATCTCAGCCGCTCACACCCGCAGGAGTACGAGCTGTGTAGGCCCCGGCGCGGCTCTCCTCCGAGGAATCTTCGGGAATTTCGGGAAAATATATATATATTTTCAGTTCTGGGCAGTTTCCCACGTAGTTCTAACAATTGAGAGAAAAATGCTGAGGGGCCAGAAACTTCAAAGTAATAACTCAGGTTAAAGCAGGAAACGGGGGCGGCGGCGGCGGTGGGGGGGCATTTATTTATTTGCCCCCCCACTTTTCTGGTCACTTTAGTTTATTCTTAGTCAGTATTTAATAACATAACTCAGGTCTCTTAAGTTATTTTTCTTTAAAACAATTCTGTTATGGTTAAAAAAGTTGGCTAAATAAAGATTTAATTCGAAGTCTGTGTTTTGTGTTTTTTATTAAAATTAAATCATTTAGCAATATTATAAAAAGTCCAGGCAGAGCTGCACATAAAATATGGTTTCAAATCTTTTCAATAATTATCGATATCGATCAGTATGCATTTTTTTTTATCGATAAGCTTTTTTTCTATATCGCCCAGCCCTATATCCTACCTGGATGAGCATTGAACTTAAAATCACAACAGTACCTTAAAATTCCTTACCATTGTTATTTTGTGCTGTGCTTGATTGATTTACTCTATTAATCTTAGAGTGGAGAAAATTACTTGTTACATTTAGCTTAATAGTCAAAAAAGAAAAAGAAGGTGCAAAAAGGAAGAAAAGTTGTATGAGGTATTGTCTGGATCCCAGTTTTTGTGTTTGTCTGTTTGTCTTGTCTTTTGTGTTTCTCCCTTCCATCACCAGGAGGCGCCTGGCTCCGGTTCGCCTCCTCACACACCTGCAAGCTGTTGCCTCATCACCGGACTGCTCTTAAGCTGCTGGTTGCCACTACTTCAACGCCAGAGTGTTTGCTAGTTGGGATACTCTAGCCAAGCCTTGTTTATGCTGAGTCTAATCAGAGTTTTTGCATTTTGAGTTTATGTCCTCTAGCCAAGCTGAGATCACATTGAGTTTAACTGAGCGCTTGTTTCTCCGTGAGTCTCAACTTTGTTTGTTCTTTGCCTTTCGGCAGGAAGCCTTCCTGAAAAAAGGAATTTTCGGACCGCCTTCTCCCAAGTGGGATCAACTGAGTCTTACACTGAGCAACGGATTACAAACAGGAGGTTTGGATCCACCTTTGAGCACGCTGAGATCACTCTCTGAGTATGGAAGTCATCTTCACCACGACCCGTTCAAGTACCACAGTAAAACTGAGTTGCAACCAGCGGCTGCATCATTCGACTCCATCCAAGTTCTGGGTAAACCCTGTTCCGCCCTCCACCGAATCAAACAAACCCTGGAAGACCAACACACAGACTGGAGTCTACGTGTCTCTTCTTCTTCAGAGTTCGGAGGAACTCTGCATTGAACTCATACTCTTCAATAAAACCCGTTGAACTTTTATACTGTGTCTCTCTGTCTAGCTTTGCTGCATGTGGGTCCAAGCCTTAGAAAAATCATGACAGGTATATACAGTATATACAGTGCATTCACATAAATATGACAGCTGAAGTCTCTTATTTAGCAGGATAATCATACAGGGTTATTGCACAGGGGTCTTTATTCACTGGCTGATTCAGACTACTTGCCGCTTACAATTTGCAAAGAGCTGAATTAAGTTTCTTGTTTCTCCTGTTTCAAACCAGATTAAATGCAGTGTTTTTAAAGCCCCCTGCTAAAGCAGAAAATAAACTCTCCAGTTCATCTGGTCAACCTGTGGAAAAGCCAGGGAAAATTGCTGTTTGCCAAAGCCACTAGGAGATGCCGAGACCTGCTACTATCTATCTGCTGCCTTAAGGGGGTCCCCGTACTAAGGCTGCGATGAGTGACAAAACTAAGGCCTAAAATGTTTTATTCTGTTTGCATCAGAAGATGCCCCCTCCATTCCACTCAGCCAATAAGTAAACATCCTTTCATCTTTCATCTGATGCATAATAAATACTTTGCATGGGTGAGAGAAATGTAGAAAGATATTTTTCAAATGTGTTGGTTGTGAAAGAAACCTTCTGATTTAACTGCTGAGCATTTTTAAGTGAGAGTTCTGAACTAAATGCAAATACTCACCAAGCCTGACTGATTGGTCTATTCTGTGTGTTACTGTTTCCTCTTTTTCTATGTGTTTCAGAAGTTAGGGTACTCCAGTCAGACAGGCCACCAACTTTGACTCCAAGCTAGCTCATTGCCGGCCCTATGGTAGAAACCATGTGGGGAGTCCCCTAACTCTCTCCAACCCTGGAACTAAATATTCTGTCCAAGCTGAATTAACGCCTTCTTTGAAGCGTCACTCTTTTTCAATGCATACCTGAGCTGTCATTGTTCATTTTCACTGTTTTAACTGAATTCAATATGTCTGAGTCTGACATGTTGCTACTATCGACTCTTGAGCAGGCACAATCACAGTCAGACAGAGGTGAGTCTTTTCAAAGTTTTATATTCTTAGATCACAGAAAGTTTGATTGTGCTAGAAAGGGCGCACTGGGGATGCTTAGACTGGATCGTTCTGGGGAAGAAACACAATCAGTTATGTGGCTAAAGGAGGAAACTTAGGTGATAAGAGAAGGATGTGCAGTCCTTACGGTTCTCATATGTTGGGACTTGTCCAGGCAGGGAATTAGAGGCATCCAGGCAGAGTGGGAATCCAGTTGGGGTAAAGCACACAGATAATAATACAGTCAAATTTGACTGTATGATCTGGTGAACTGTAAAGTTCCTTGATTTGACATTTGTTGATTGGCGCTATATAAATAAACGGAATTGAATTAAATTGAATTGCCTTTCTTCTTTACTGACCCAGAGGCAGTGCTGATGGGTGGACAGGAAGGTGAGCTCTTAAGGATGGATCCAGAAGGTGGTGAGGGAGACGGACTTGCAGTCAGTATGACTGGAACCAGAAGAAAAAACAATATCACTATTGGAGGAGCTAGCAGACAAGTTAACCAAAGTTAACCGAAGTCTGTGGTAGGAAATCCACTTCTCTAAATACTGTCTCCTGATTGCAGCGAAATGGCATCAGCTGGGAGCTGATCCTTCCAAAACAAACCCTGGGGAGGAGAAAAGTAAAGCCCTTACACCCACAACTGAGGCCCAGCAGAGTCAGTTTTTTCTTTCGCTTGATTTTTATTGGGTCCACAGGATTGTGTGCTGAGCTTTGTTAGGGTTTTTCTTACCTTTTCCTCCTCAGAGACTCCAGCCCAGACAAGTCTCCAGCTGGTTCCAATGGGACGAAATCAAGGAGCAGTATTTAGAGGAGTAGGATTCCCTGGGAAGGACGCTAGTCAGTTAAAATTCCACATAGTGGTAACTTACCTGCTAGCTCTCCTAAAAACTGAACTTTGTGCTGAGACTCAAGCTTACCTCTTTGTCCTCCTTCTCTCCTAGAAGCCTTGCAGTCTCCAAGCTGGTTCTCCACACAGTCCTTCTGAATCCATCCGTGATTGCTCATCTGCCCGTCCAACCTCTGGAGCTCTCAAGCCGAAACCCCCCATCTCAGCCAACCTCAATCTCTGTGGGCTCATCCAACCTCCTCTCCATCCACTCCTCTCTCCAAGGAACTGAAAGGAATCAGCATCATCACTTAATTACCCAGTTCCTCCTGCCATCATCTAACTGATCTCTCTCCCCGTGCAGTTCCAGTCTAAGTAGCAGTTCCCTGAACCACCACGCTGGACCAAACTATCTATCTGTAAAAACTCCTAATAAACATATTGAACCGCTTCCTGACTCGTATTGTGTCTGGGTCAGAGTCTACTCTAAAATCATGTCACTTTTATTTACTTGTACTTATTTTCAGTGGTGTTTAGTTTTTTTTGCATATTTATTAGATACAAATATACTGTCTGATTATTAGCTAATAAAGGTACCATTGTATTAAAACCAATGATTTGTGATTAAAAACTCTGCTGACAACTATTGTTTAAATTATTAAATTGGTGAGAGACAACTGTATTTTAAACATCCGGTCCAGGAATCCAAAGTTTATGTACAAGACACTGAACCCAAAACCCTGGTGAATAAGCAAAATATAGTTATAATATTCCCAAAAAACAGTAAAACAGAAAACCATAATAATATATAGTATATATATTTATAATAATTTAGCTAATAATCATGGATTGGATTTACCCTCAGTTTGATTGATCTATTACTTAGCTATAACTTCCAGTTCAAGTTATTTTATGTATTCATAATCTTCTGGCAAAATCTTGTGGGTACTAAAAAGAAAACCATGGTGTTAACAGAGAAAAAACTTTTAAAACACTAATTTCATCTGAACAGGGAATCTGATGGCAACTGGCTGTTTGATAAGAAGGTGCATTTAGGCCCTGTTGGTAAAGTTTATACACCACTTATGGACCTCAAATTTAAAAAAACATTGGCTACGCAGAGGAATGCTCATATTGCAAATGCCAAGAGGTTATGTATGTACCAATTTCTTATACCAGGAATTCAATACATTTTGCATGAAACTGGCTACATATTTTTTGTTCGACTTTAAGTAGTTGTTGTTCTAGGCATTGATCATCTTGCATTTCTGTATCTCTTCCCTGTCCTCTAAACTCCCAGCTGGTCAAGGCAGATGGCAGTTCATACTGATCCTGGTTCAGCTGAAGGTTTGTTCCTGTCAACAGGAAGTTTCTCACCTTTATCATCATTATCACCCTGTATTTACGCAGAAGGTGTGAATAGACTAAGTTTGGAAAAACTTCATGTTCAAAGATTGTTGAACTAAGCTGTGACCACAGTGGGATAAACTCTGTTACTTTAAATCTGTCTTGGTTTGAATTTTACTTTAATCACCTCATATAAGATTATATTTTGATGTGGTTTAATGCTGTAGAAAAAATGAGAAAAATCTGGTTTACCTTTGCAAACTACAGTGTTTGTTATGTGGAGCTAGAGGTGACTGACTAGAAAATAAATGTGTCATTCCAGCTGCTTAAATTCAGCCATTTTAAGCAGTGTAATGGCATGAATTATTTTAAAGAAAGGAAATTATTTAAAACCCCCAAACTACTATAATCATTCCTGTCCAAGTAAGCTTGCTCTTTTTGTGGTATATACAGGTTGACATACTTCAGAATGTGTGCTTTAATAAAGATGACACTTTGTCTCCTAGCTGTGCTGTGTTGTCAGTCAGGAGGACCTTCTATTGCACTAAAAGGCTCAAGGCTTACATGGTACATCAACAAGCAAATAATAAAGAGACAAAGCAGATCTACTAACAAGCATCAAAATCTTTTATACTCTGCTGTTTTTCATTTCAATTTTATTAAAAGTCCACATGCAGGTAAGGCTAGGAGAAGTAATCTGAGGACTTTTGTATGCACACACCAGCATTTTGTGCACAATTAGCAAATTAAAACTAAGACAGAATCAATTATATTGTATTTTTAAATGCTTTGAAAACAGTCCATATGGATGGATGGATGGATGGATGGATGGATGGATGGATGGATGGATGGATGGATGGATGGATGGATGATCTAGTTTTTCTATCTGAATTATCCCAAAATGAAAGTGGTTCTGACAAAATATTGTCAATTGTGTGAAAAACAACAAATGTTCTGAGCTGTTCTACCAGCCGAGGCCCTGAACATCCTTTATTCAGAATCTTTATTTTCAGATGTAGATGAAAGTTGTTCAAAAACAGCTGCTCTCGGCTTGTTTCTCCATTTCAGTAAATCTGTTGATTAACAAATCACTACCCAAGCCACTATCACTGCTGTTTTCCAAATCCACTAATGCCTTTTGGCCAGGAGTGCGATACTCAACACTGTCTGTAAAACGACCCTCTTACAATCATTTCCACATATGTGAACTGACTGTGCATGCAAATCACACACAGACAATAAACTTTGAATTTAAAGATCTTCGAAATATCTTAGAGCCTCTTCATGCTGGCCTTGTAAAGATGGAATAATGCAGGAAGAGGGGCGTGGATGAGAGATGCCTGCTCTGTCAGGAGACACGGCTTTCCAACACTGTTATAAGTAATGGGCTGTGATCCGCCAACAGCAGCCTCTGCCTACAGCTGATAAATGGAAACGCTGAGGATTATTTGTTTCCCTGTGGGCACTGGCATCCAATTCACAGTGATCATATGTGCATTTATGTTGGATAATTGTCATGCAGTCTTGCAAACTCATTTTCAGAAGAGGCACATATACCCTACTTTTTTATATACAAAACCCAAGGGATAATAATCGCAGTTTTGAACATTTTTAGCTTTGATTCTTCAATAGTAAACTTCCCTGATATACAGCAAAGTTATCAGCACACCTCATAGGATGTGAAACTATTTCCAAACAAATGTATAATGGCTTTTTCAAAATCATTCTATGGAAAGGAATCTGTTTGCCTAAGGTTATAAAGGTCACTTTAGAAAAAGTCAATTCTATCTTGTCGTACAAAAAGCTGAAAGTTACATAAATTCCAACTAGATCATAGTAATCGAGGCCAAACATAATAAAAAAACTAACCTTTCTTTACATATAAGCAGAAATTATTAATAGATTTTTTTTCCTGAAAATCCTGACACAAGACTGTGCAGTTTTATAGTAACAAAAAAAGGCACCTACATCAGTTTTGAAGACATAGTTCAGTACATTGTCAACGCACTTGAATTAAATATTACCCCCTCCGAGCCGTCTTAAAAACTTTTCAAGGCAAAACTTCACTTTATTTGTATCCCACTTCAGAAAAGTGTTTTTTCATGTTTGACATCCAAAAAATAACAATGTTTAACAGAGACTGTTAATGGTCAACAATTTAAAGTTTATGAATAATTGTGTTAAATATTCGAGATCTCAACTTTAATAAAATAATTGTGATTATAATTTTGCCATAATCAAGCAGCCAGGTCCATTATATTTGTCATGTTTCCCTGTGTTTCAGCCAGAGCTACATTAACGGAGGTAATGAGCGGCAGCATGATGGTTGGATGTATTGATGGACTGTGCCGTGGAACCCCACTGTTTAATGTCTTATGAAAGTTAATAATACCAAAATCAATATGTGCTGTAAGGCTAAGCAGGTGATGCTTTTGGAAGCACAGTTAACTCAAGGACGATTCTGAGGGAAGGTCTTTTGAGATATTCCTTCTTGATTTCTTTCCTGTATTCACCCTCTAAGGCAGTCCCTGCTGCTGTTTGTATTGTCCATCCTTTGTGATGCTACCATCTGCAGGCTCTACAGCAGTCTAATTGCCTGTCACATGAAAAGCTTTGGCTTTTGTCACAATGGATCAGCAATGATCAATAATGCTAACTCTCAGGTGTATGGGTGGTGGGCAGGGGTGTGTGTGCGTGTGTGTGTTTGAAAAGACAAATTATTTTCAGTACCTGTGAGGAAAGGGAAGCTTTGAAAATGTAAAAGCATTACCGTCATCTTGTGGGGATAGTGCATAAATGTGCTCTGAATTTTTAAACACAGATTCACTCTGACTTAAAGTGCACACACTGTGACACATAGCCCCACAGCGCTGCCAAGTGCACTATTCAAAGGTAGGTGGACTCTAGCTGGAAAACCTCATTAAGTTTTATTTCCTTTCTGTATCCTATTTCTTTAAAGGGTAATTGATTTTTACTTAGTGCACTGAACTAGAAATAATTCTATTTAATTCATTTTATACACCCCTATTGTTTCTTAGCATCGGTATGTGTGTTTGTGGTTGGGTGTATGTTCTTAAGTTGGACTGTGTGACTGTTATCTTAAAATCATCAGAAACACATTTGATTTTTCTTATTGTTGTTCAAAAATAGAATGGGCATTGCTGTCTCCATAGCCCATATTCAACAAAAATTATAATTATTCCTTGTCAACTCATACATACCTGACATCAGGCTGTGTCTGAAACACTGATGACAAGCATGGATGCTCCTCAGGCAACCATCCAACATGCCATTTTATTATATATATATATATATATATATATATATATATATATATATATATATATATATATATGTATATATATATATACATATATATATATATATATATATATACGGGAGGTGTTCCAGGCATGTCCCACCGGGAGGAGGCCCAGGGGACACCCCAGGACACGCTGGAGAGACTATGTCTCTCGGCTGGCCTGGGAGCGCCTAGGGCTTCCCCCAACAGAGCTGGAGGAGGTGTCTGCGGAGAGGGAAGTCTGGGAGTCTCTGCTTAGTCTGCTGCCCCCGCGACCCGGTTCCGGATAAAGCGGGAGACGACGAGTAAACGAGACGACGAGTATATATATATATATATATATATATATATATATATATGTATACTGGACCCTCAGAACCCAGTTCCAAGCCAAAGTCTAAAAACCAGATTTTTTCTGTGCCTGTCCAAGTCTCTCACTCAGATGGAGCGGAGGTCGAACCCATGCAGATTGGACACACAAGGCTATCCCCTGAGGAAAGACAACGAAGATTTAGAGGCAATCTGTGTCTGTACTATGGTGACACTGGCCATTTCATTGCTTCATGTCCAGCTAAATCAAAAGCCAGGGCCCGTCAGAGGAATTGAGGAGTCTGACGGGCCATCTGAAAACTGAAAAAACTCCTCATCTGATGTTGCCTGCTACTCTTTTTTTCTCCAACAAGAATCTCACCTTGTCGGCTTTCATTGACTCTGGGTGTGAAAGAAATCTCATTGATTCAGATCTGGTCCAGCAATTAAATATTGAGACTGTCCCTTTATCTAAGCCTCTCAGAGTATCTGCTATTGATGGAAAGAAGCTTCATCAAGTCACTCATCAGACACAACCTCTAGAACTTTTAATCTCTGGAAACCATCTTTTTTTGTTTTTCCTTCTGCATGCTCCCCTCTGGTGCTGGGATTCGAGTGGCTGGAACGTCATAACCCCCATATCAACTGGGCTGAACGCCACATTGAGTCTTGGTCCTCCTCCTGTCACGAGTCATGCCTTCGTTCTGCGGCTCCTGCTATTCAGTCCCCTAGAGGTAGGGGGGAGATGGACTCTCCTGACCTTACTTCTGTTCCTCCCGAGTATCATGATCTGGCACCAGTCTTCAGTAAGGTCAGTGCGACGTCTCTTCCACCTCACAGACCATATGACTGCGACATAGATTTACTACCAGGAGCCCCCCTTCCCAGCAGTAGACTATACAGCATCTCCAAACCTGAACGTGAGACCATGGAAAAAAATATCAATGAGTCTCTAGCTGCTGGAATTATTCGTCCATCTTCATCTCCTCTTGGTGCTGGTTTCTTTTTTGTGGGTAAGAAAGATGGTTCCCTACGACCCTGTATAGACTACAGAGGCTTAAATCAGATTACTGTAAAAAAATAAGTACCCCCTACCATTACTGGCATCAGCTTTTTAACCTGTTCAGTGTGCAACAGTGTTCACTAAACTCAATTTAAGAAATGCATATCACCTCCTTAGAATAAGAGAAGGAGACGAATGGAAGACAGCCTTTAAGACCCCCTTAGGCCAATTTGAGTATTTGGTCATGCCTTTTGGTCTCACAAACGCTCCTGCTTGCTTCCAAGCTCTAGTCAACGACGTCCTCAGAGATTTTTTGAACGTATTCGTTTTTGTGTACATCGATGATATTTTCATCTACTCCAAGAACCTCTCAGATCACAAGAAACATGTTTGTCTAGTTCTTCAGAGACTTTTGGAAAACAAACTCTTTGTGAAGGCAGAAAAATGTGAATTTCACCAACCATCTGTCACTTTTTTAGGGTTTGTGCTCGAGGGTGGGCAGGGGAAGCCATCCGAAGACAAGATAAAGGCAGTTCTGGACTGGCCGACATCTGAAAACCACAAACAGCTTCAGAGATTTCTTGGGTTTGCAAACTTCTATAGACGCTTCATAAGAAACTATAGTCAAACAGCTCTACCTCTCACAACTCTGACTTCTGTGAAGAAGACTTTTCAGTGGACACCTGAATCCCAGAACGCTTTTGATAAATTAAAAAACCTGTTTTCCAGAGCACCCATCCTTATCCAGCCAGACCCCTCTAAGCAGTTTATTTTAGAGGTGGACGCATCTGACTCCGGTGTTGGAGCTGTTTTATCTCAACAATCTGACTCTGACCAGAAAACTCACCCCTGTACATTTTTTTTCATGCAGACTCTCACCAGCGGAGCAAAATTATGATGTTGTGACCGAGAACTTCTTGCCATTAAACTCGCCCTGGAGGAATGGAGACACTGGCTCGAGGGGGCCGAGTATCCAGTACTGGTTTGGACAGACCACAAAAACCTGGCTTATCTCCAATCGGCAAAAAGATCCAACCAACGTCACTCTAGATGGTCATCATTCTTTTCCCGTTTCAACCTCATCATTTCTTACAGACCTGGTTCCAAGAACGTCAAGCCCGATTCTCTCTCTCTTCTGTACTCCACTGATCAACCTGAGAAACCCGAGCCTGTTCTTCCTGCCTCCTGTACCGTTGGAGTCGTTTCCTGGGAGATCACTGATCTCATCAACTCTGCCCTAGCCTCTGAACCTGACCCAGGTAACGGCCCTCCAAATAAAACTTATGTTCCATCTTCCGTCAGATCCCGACTGATCCAGTGGATGCATGCAGCTAAATTCTCCGCCCATCCTGGAGTGAGCAGAACCATTGCCCTCATTACAAGACGTTTCTAGTGGCCATCACTTCACAAAGACGTTAAGGAGTACGTTTTGGCATGCCCCATCTGCGCCAGAAACAAGACCTCTCATCAACCACCTTCTGGCCTGCTGCATCCTCTACCTGTTCCAACCCGTCCTTGGTTACATATCGCCATAGATTTTGTCACAGGTCTCCCGATTTCCAGAGGTATGTCCACCATTTTAACCATCGTCGACCGTTTTTCCAAGGCCAGTCACTTAATTCCCCTCAGGAAACTTCCAACGGCTTTCCAGATGGCCCAGCTTCTCGTGAAGCATGTTTTCTGACTCCATGGTATTCCACAAGAAATCCTCTCTGATCGCGGGTCCTCAGTTCATCTCACAGGTCTGGAAAGCTTTCTGTTCTGCGTTAAACTGCAAATCCTCCCTTACCTCTGGTTATCACCCACAGTCTAACGGGCAGACGGAGAGGATGAATCAACAACTAGAATCCACTCTCTGCTGCGTGACATCTAACAACCCTACTGACTGGAGTCAGTTTCTGACCTGGACCGAATACGCCCATAACTCTTTAAGATCTGCTTCTACTGGTTTATCCCCGTTCCAGGTTTCCATCGGTTATCAGCCTTCACTCTTCGCTGCAGACGAGAGAGAGATATCAGTCAGATCAGTCCATCACCACATCCGCCGTTGTCAGCGTATCTGGAAGGACACCATCACAACCCTCAACCGCTCATCTGCCTCCACTAAACGCTTCGCTGACTCTAAGAGACGTCCTGCCCCTGACTATACCGTGGGCCAAGAGGTATGGTTATCAACACGTGACATTCCCCTCAAAGCCATGTCCAAGAAGCTGTCACCACGGTTCATCGGCCCATATAAGATAGCTCAGATAATCAACCCCTCTGCTGTCCGCCTGCACCTGCCACCGAATCTTCGTATCCATCCCACGTTCCATGTCTCCCAAGTCAAACCTGTCATTTCTAGCTCCCAGTGCCCACCATCCGACTCCCCTCCACCCGCCTTGGACGTCGATGGTCATCCGGCCTTCACTGTTCGCCGGATCGTGGACTCCCGTCGGCGAGGTCGCGGTTGGCAGTACTTCGTCGATTGGGAGGGCTACGGTCCGGAGCACCTACTGTTGGGATCTGGGGATGTACCACCTTCCACCAGCAGAGTGCGCCGTGGCTCTCCTGGGCTGGAGCCCTCCAGCACACCTGAGACGCATCTACTCATCAGGAGACCTTCCCTTTATAAGCAGCTACCAGACATTCCTTCAACGCCGCAGTGTTGACCTTAGTTTGGTTAGCAACCTGAGCCTCTGATACCTGAAAGAATCTTAGTTGTATCAAGTGAGAAAACTGATTCTAACCCTCCTCTGTCTTTGCTCACAGGAAACCTGTCTCAAGCCTGAAGCTCTGGGTGAGCTTAACCAGCCTTCCAGCCCTGGTGAGCCAAACCTGAAGATTCCTATTTGGATTCCCCCTGCTGCTCTCTTTGAAGAGCAGGAAACTCTAATCAAGGTCTGCCATTCAAAGTCAGAAGCTAGACGCTGCAGCAGCTTGTGCACTCTGCTGAACCAACAGTCTCTGGACCCAACGGTTCCCTCTCTCACAAGAGAAGCCTGGACTCCATCAAGGTAGACTCAGAATAATCTTAAAGGACTCATTGATCATCTGTCTGCCCAGCTAATCAAACTATCCATCTCTACAGACTTCAGTGAACCAACCCAGACCAGTTCCTGATCCTGTTCATGTCTTTGTGTCAACAACATTTAATAAACTCTGTTAAACTTTTACCCAGCCTCCGTTGTGTTCTGCATGTAGGTTTGAACTAAAACCAATCATGACACTAACATTTTAATTAGTTTTTTTTTACCTAATTATTGCCTTTGGCAAAAAAAGCTCAATATAATTAAAACACTTAAAACGTTTGGACTTGAAAATAAATTATTTCATGGATAGAATTCATATATTTAAGAGCTACAGTACTGTAAAAGGTGGGAGGGGAACTAAGCAGACCTGTATCTGTGCAGAGAGGAATAAGCAGAGATATCCTATAGGGAATGCTATATGTTTTTTAGCTTTTTAGCCTGTCTTGCATATTGCTCAGGCAGAGTCTCTCAGGGATAAACCTGGTAGACAACATAAACAATGTAGTATGTTTGTCAGCATATGCTGATGACAATAGCTTTTATATGATGTGAAAAGGATATTCAGACTCTTGAACAGGAAATAGAAATATACGAACAAGCTTCTTTTGCTAGGGTCAACTGGACAAAATGTAAGGAAATTCTACTTGAACAGGAGAGCAGCCAACACTACCAACTAGGCTGTAATGGAGTACAGAAGGAATTAAGGTCCTAGCTGTGTTTCTGGGAAATAAGAACTTTCAAGGAAAAAACTGTGGGGGTCAAGTTGAGAAATTTAGTGCCAGATTGTCTAGATGGTAATGGGTCCAGGCCCAGTTGTCCTACAGGGGCGAGGACTTTGGTTACCAACAATCGGGCCGTCCGTATGCTCTGGAACCTTGACACAGTGGTAGTTCCTCCAGACAAAGTAATTAAAGAGATCTAGAAGAGATTGATGGTCTCTTCTGGGATCGAAACAATTGCTCGATCTCTGGCTTTGGAACTCATCAAAGCGGTGAAACAGCTCTGGTGAATGTCGTTAATGATATTCTTATGGCCTCAGATAATGGACTTGTATGTGTGCTTGTCACCCCAGTCAGTAGAATTATTAGACAGCATGGGATTAAAATCAACAGTTATGCTGATGATAATCAGCTATATCTGTCTATAAATCCAGATGGAATTAGCCCATTACATAGATTACAGGCATGTCTGAAGACATAAAAGCCTGGATGACTCTTAACTTTCTGCTCCCAAATGCAGACAAAAGAGTAGTCTTTGGACCAGAGTCTTTGAAAAAGACTCTGATTGGTCGGTCACTTCATTTGGATGGAATTAAACTGATTTCAGATAAATTAAAAATCCTTGGTGTTGTTTTTGATCAGGACCTGTCTTTTAAATCCCATATCAAAGAAGTTTCTAGAATTTCCTTCTTTGATCTGAGGAATATTGCAAAAATTAGAAATCTCCTGTCCAGGGGTGAGAAACTAGTCCATGCATTTGTTGCTTCAAGGCTGGACTATTGTAATTCTATACTATCAGGAAGTCCACAAACTGTAGTTAAAAGCCTTCAGCTGATCCAAAATGCTGCAGCCAGAGTTCTGATGAAAATGAAAAAGAGAGATCATATCTCTCCTATCCTGGCTTCTCTTCATTGGCTTCCTGTTAAATCCAGAATAGAATTTAAAATCCTCCTTCTCACATATAAAGCCTTAAATGGCCAAGCTCCATCTGATATCAGAGATTTGATTGTTCCTTATGTTCCTAACAGAGCACTTCGCTCTCAATCTGCAGGTTTACTAGTGGTTCCTAGAATTTCTAAAAAATAGAATGGGAGGCAGATCTTTTAGTTATCAAGCTCCTCTCAGTTTTAGTGTGTGAAGCAGACACCCTGTCTATTTTTGAGAGTAGACTTAAAACTTTCCTTTTTGAACTTTCATTTTTTAGCTCAATGTTAGAGTTTCTCAGGTTATCCTGAGCTATCTCTATAGTTATGCTGCTCTAGGCTTAGAATTTTGGAGTACATAGGGACCCCCATTTCATCATTCTGCTTCATTCTCTCTCTGTTCTCCCAATCTGCAGAATCTGTTAGTTCAATCTCTAACGTTCTGCTCTCTCTGCTTTTCCTCATAGTAGCTTCATCTGGTCTGTTCCTGTTTGGCTGTTACTCCATCCTGGAGAGAAATATCAGCTGTTCTGCTGCCATCAACACTTTTGCTTATAGATGTCCAAGATCTTCCTATTTTTCAGTTTGGTCCTGTTTCACTGACTGTGACTAACTGGATGTGCTCTCTTCATCCTCTTACATGGAGCTGGATCGGTGCTCATCTGCCTGGCAGTGCGTTTCCTGGATTGGGACGCCTTCTCCAGTTTCCTTTTGTATCTCTGCTTCTGTCTCCTTACACCCCAATCGGCCTCAGCAGATGGCCGCTCACACTGAGCCTGGTTTGCTTGAGATTTTTTCCTATTCAAAGGGAGTTTTTCCTCTCCCCTGTTGTTACAAACATGCTAAGTGATAGGGATTGCCTTGAGTCCATGCAATCAACTGTTTTTTCTTAGATAGAAAAGTTGGAATCATTTTGAATGTATGATCTGGCCAACTGTAAAGTGCCTTGAGATGTATTGTTAATTGGAGCTATAGAAATAAGCTGAATAGAATTGGATTAAATCGGCAGTGCTGTTTGTACCTGTGTCAGGAATCGCATAACCATGTTTCGGCTTCAGACAGCACAGTGTTTTCTCTATGGAACATAGAAACTAGCATAAAACAGCATCCTTGTTGCTGCGCAGAGTGAGCGTATAAAGTGCATGTACTTCTTGTGGAGGATGAGGAGAGCCCACCTGCCCCCACCCATCCTCCCAACCTTCTACAGAAGCACCATAGAGACCGTTCTGACCAGCTGTCTCACTGTGTGGTGTGGAGGCTGCAGCGCCTCAGACTGGAAGAAGGTGAGAAGAGTAGTAAGAACAGCAGAGAAGATCATCGGGGTCCTCTCCCTCCATTAAAGACATTTCATCCCAGTGCTGCTGTGCTTAGGAGGATAACATCAGAGGTGTTCTGTTCGACTTGGACTGACTGAGGTCTGTTGGTGAGGAAGTCTAGCAGCCAATTGCAGAAGGGTGTATTGAAGCTAAGCTGTTCCAGTTTGCCCATCAGTTGCTGTGGGATGATGGTGTTGAAAGCTGAACTGAAGCCCAGGAACAGCATCCGCAAGTGGGTGTTCTTCTCCTCCAGGTGTGCCAGGCTCAGGTGGAGAGCAGCAGAGAGGGCTTCCTCAGCGGAGCTATTGCGTCGGCAGGCAAACTGGAACGGGTCGAATGTTGGCAGCAGACTGGAGATGATGTGTTCTTTAACCAGCCCTTCGAAGCACTTTGTCATGATGGGAGTCAGTGTGACAGGCCCGTAATCATTGAGTGAGGTGACCTGAGGCTCCGTTGGGACTGTAATAATGGTGGCAGAATTGAAGCATGCTGGCACTACAGATTTTTAAAAATGTCCTTGAGGACACCAGCCAGCTTGTCTACACAGTATGTTGTCAGGCCCTGGGGCCTTCCTTAATTTGACTCTCCTCAGAGTTCCCTCACTTTAGCTCAGCACAGTTTTCCTGCGGTACTTGAACGGGTCGTGGTGAAGATGAATTCCTTACTCAGAGAGTGATCTCACCGTGCTCAAAGGTGGCTGGATCCAAACCCCCTGTTTGGAATCTGTCGCTCAGTGTAAGACTCAGTTGATCCCACTTGGGAGAAGGCGGTCCGAAAAGGTCTAGTTTGCAGGAAGGGCTTCCTGCCAAAAGGCAAAGAACAAACAAAGTTGAGACTCGGGAAAAACAAGCGCTCAGTTAAACTCAATGTGATCTCAGCTTGGCTGGAGAACTAAAACTCAAAATGAAAAAGCCTCTGATTAGACTCAGCATAAACAAGGCTTGGCTAGAGTACCCCAAACTGGCAAACACTCTGGCGTCAAAGTAGTGGCAACCAGCAGCTTAAGAGCAGTCCGGTAATGAGGCAATAGCTTGCAGGTGTGTGAGGAGGCGAACCGGAGCCAGGCGCCTCCTGGTGGTGGAAGAGAGAAACACAAAAGAGAAGACAAACAGACAAACACAAAAACTGGGATCCTGACATTATGAAGGCTACTCAAAAAATAGAAAGACTGAAAAATGCACAGTTGGCTGTATGAAATGTAAATGGGAAGATAAAAAAATCCATTTAAAATTATCTACAGAGCTGCATAAATGATCATTAGATTTACAGTATGTTACTTAATAAAAATAAAAGCAGCATCAAATTAGCTAATACAAAGGACAAATAATCACCTCTTAATGCAATAACCAGCCCCCTTTATACAAACAGAATATAATGCACACGCTTGCAATGTAGTTATATACTTATGTCAGAAACACTCAATACCTTAAAACTAGATGTCAGTGAGCTTACTGAATAGCATTTACCTATGAAGTCTCTTTGTTCTTTTGTAGGCAAGTGTAGGGAACATTCTGCTCTATTTAAGATGGACGCAGTGAAATCTTCATGCAGCGGGAGCTCTTTGGCAGTTCTGTAGTAACGCTACTTCTGAGCTGTTTTCTTTATAGTGCCCACTTGTTTAGCCTTTTCAGAACTGCTCCTTTATTCTTCCCAATGCAAAGTTCTCCAAACGACACAATGCATCTTCAACTGCAGACAATTCCTCTACCTGACGTCCTTATAGGTTCACAGTGACTTCATCTGGAGTTTACAACCTCGACACTATGCCGCCCTTTCAAGCATCCAAGGACTCCGGTTCTTTAACCACAGATGGTTTCTTTATTGATACACTTAAATGGCTAGCTCAGCTAGAAACAGAATCCACTGTAGACCACCGTAGAACTACAAACAGACAATAAACAAACAATGAATTTACATCCACACAGTCAGTGGATAAAAACTAAAATAAAGTTGTATAGAATTATAGTCCACTAACCACTTTGCCTGCTTATTTTAGCTCTGAAATATCTTGCCTTACAGCCAAAAACGGTAGCAACAGCTTCAGCATACATCATGAAGAAAAAAAAAAAAAAGGAAGTCTGAAAGACCAATAAAAGTGTCAAAAGAAAAGAGTGTGGCCTCTGGTGGTCAAACTAGGTATAGCTGCATTACACACACAAAAAAAGCGGAATCCACAGCGATTACTACTGGAGATACAATAGGCAACAGTAACTAAGCAACAATTGACCCTATTATCAACTTTCAATGGAAAGGGTTTGGCTTTCAGAAGCTTTCTTGCACGCTCAGCTTTCTGTAAGTGACCTGGTATTGATAAACCATACAAAATACAGATTTCAGTGGCACTGCTGACTGGTATGATGAAGAGGATCACTAACAAAAATCAATTGAGATAAAGTTAAGTAGACCTCCCGCTTCTCTTCAGAGACATATCCTCTCAGTGGGTGTGACAGCCTCCATTCTTGTGTACTGAGTTTGCTTGCTAACAAACATTCTTCTATCCTGATTGTCATATGATATTCATTTTTATTTATTATTTTACTTATTGTGATGATGCACCTCAAATGAAAAAAAACTGTCCTTTTATTTCCCATTAGATGTAAATACTATATTAGTCATATTCATCATAAATATATTTCAAAACATTTGTGCTTCTTCTTTTTCATAACTTTCTATTCCACCGGAGAAAAACAGCTTTCCTCTCTTCGATCAGCTCTTGTTCTCTTATTAAGAATGAAATCCTGCTAGTTCCCATAACTTCCCTTCCTTCACTCCACCCTAATCTACTATCTAAGATTCCACCATCTTTACAGTTTTAGAGAGTTTGGTGAAGAACGGCCCCTCTCTCAGGATCCAAAAGCAATATTGTGGCAACCGAGGCAAAGGCAATAATCAAATCCAGCGCACTTTCTGTTCTGACTTCCATAACACTCTTGATCCCCTAATTTAGTCAGTGTATATATCATCCTCAAAAATATCTCAAGAGGTTAAACTGTTTATTACTTTGGGCTCTTTGTCTGCTGCATAGTCCCAAATCTTTCTGTTAAACTCTACTATTATTATTTAGTTCACCACAAGTTTGACCCAGTTTTCCAATTGTATTCATATTACATTTATTTAAATACATGTTTTAAGTCTGGTTTTAAGTTTTATTTCGGTGTTCATTGAAATCTTGACACTGAGGTATACATTAGACCCCTGAATTAAATGAACTCCTACCTGGGGAGAAAAGTTGACTTTTGATGTGAGAAATCTGACAATGTTTGGTCTTATGAGGATCCTGGTGAGGTTGTATGTGAGGTATTAGAGTGGAGTCTGAGCGAGGCATGACAGAAATATCAGACCTTGGCAGAACATTAAAGGTATAAATGATGACTATGCTACTGAGCACTTTTAAAATTGTTTTGTCATTATGTACATGAAGCAACAATGTAGACATCACTTCTTGGTGTGATATTCGTCCAATCACTGATACAGCTTAAAGAGGTTGTGTCAGTGGTGATTACGGCGGTATGAAGGAGGCTCATTACTTTAAGGTGCTGATGATCCAGGACAGGTTTACACAAATACAGACATCAAGAAGTGATCTACTAGTTAAACAAATATATAGACTAAAATATTTTGTGTTCATCATAAGTTGCAAGCTGACACCTGAGAGTGAGCTGCTTTGATGAGAACATAAGGAACAATCAGATCTCTGATATAATACGGGGCTTGGTTATTTAGGGCTTTGTAATAGGGATAATTTAAATTCTATTCCAGATAGGCAGTTTCAGAGTTGCTTCTGGCGGCTCCTCAGCAGACAATAATTGGGCCCGGCTGTTCCGTGGGTGGACTAGACGAACTAGAGTTTCTCATCTGCAAACACTGCATTCAACTTGGTTTAAAACATTGGAAGAACAAGACACTACATTCAACTCTTCTGAATCGTAAGTAAAATGCAGTCGGATTCGGCCAGCAAACTCAAACTCTTCTCTAGAGGCGCTTGGGTGGCTACGATATACCCTCAGCTGTGTCTCCCCTATTGAGGCCCAAGCGCCGCTGACAAAAGAGCATAGACTGGTATTCATCTGTTTAAGTAACCTCTGTCGCAGGGATGTGGCGTCAGGATGGAGTTGCTCCCGCTTACATCATCATCATTTGATCCTCCACATATGTGTCCACTTCTATTTTCTTGAATCCCTAGTTGGCCTCAGTAGAGGTACGATGAAACTGAGCCTGGTTCAAGTTCTGCTGAAGGTTTCTCCTTTTTAAATAGTATTTCTTTTCTCTCAGCTGATGCTGCATGGATACTCAGTATGAGGTATAACTGCAAAGTCAATGACAAAATGCAAGCAAATGAATTGTTTCGGTTAACTGCCTAAGTTTATATGATTGCCACTATATCAAAAAAACTGAACTTAGTTGACCTGAATTGAACATGTTTACTAAAGAAATGAAGGCTGTATTTCATTTTCCAACATACAAAGATTTAAATAGAACTGAAAACAGATGTATAAGGAAAAAAAAATAATAATAAAAAAAAGTGGGATATTCTGAGAAAAAACACCTTTTTTCTATCAGATGATGGGGAAGGCTGATGTTTCACCTGTTGAGATGCATGTAGGGTTGCTATGCAGCATCCCTGGTCCTCCATAGGTGAGTGGTTGGTACCATCTGACCTGAGCAGGTCGAACCTGTTCTAAATTTTGAATAAGACTATTTATCTGCTAGTACATCCTGAGAAATGTCAAAGAGGCAGTCAGCAACCAGACCAGTACACTCATTAAATTTTTAAATCAGATTTAGCAAAAGGACACTCATACAGGATGTGTTTACTTTTCTAAACTCTACAACTGATGTAAGCTGGTGCATTTGAAAATGAAAAAGTCTGCTATTGATTAGTGAGAAATGCCAGGGAAAGTGCTCCATTGTAATCCAGTCTCGATGAGACAGAGTCATGCATAAGCTTTTAAGACTTGACTGAGCAGGGTTCTGTCTGACCCTGCAGGGTATACTTGCTCACTAGACTGATGAGATGCAGTTTAGCTTCAGCAGCCGAAGACAAATAAGATGTCCAAGACATTCACACAAAGCGTTACTTAAACGTCACAATTTGCGCCTCCTTTATACTCTTGCAGCCTTGCTGTTTCAAAACAAAGGCATATTGAATTTTTAGTTCTAAGCTGAAAATGAGGAGGCAACAGCTAACAGTCAATGCTCAATATATTTATATAATTATATAGTTTATATAATATATATATATATATATATATATATATATATATATATATATATATATATATATATATATATATATATATATATATATATAGTAAGACCTTGGGACTTACTATATATGTATATATAGTAAGTCCCAAGGTCAAAATGGAAGAAACCTCCAAAGGTAGTTGAGAATGACCGAGCTAAGATCCTATGGGACTTCAAGATCCAGACTGACAAACAGGTGATGGCTAACCAACCAGACATCGTGTTGATCGACAAACAGCAGAATAAGGCAGTAGTTATAGATGTGGCAATCCCAAGCAACAGCAACATCAAGAAGAACGAACACGAGAAGCTTGAGAAAAACCAAGGGCTGAAAGACAAGTTAGAAAAGATGTGGAAAGTAAGAGCAGCAGTGGTGCCAGTGGTAATTGGAGCACTGGGGGCTGTGACCCCCAAACTGGGAGAGTGGCTACAGCAGATTCCAGGTAAACCCTCAGAGGTCTCTGTCCAGAAGAGCGCAGTCCTAGGAACAGCTAAGATACTGCGCAGAACCCTCAAACTCACAGGACCCAAGCTTGAGGATGACACAGTTTATATATATATATATATATATATATATATATATGTATATATATATATATATATATGTATATATATATATATATATATATATATATATATATATATATATACATATATATGTATATATATATATACATATATATATACATATATATATATACATATATATATATATATATATATACATATATATATATATATATATACATATATATATATATATATATATGTATATATATATATATATATATATACATATATATATATATATATATATATATATATATATGTATATATATATATATATATATATATATATATATACATATATATATATATATATATATATGTATATATATATATATGTATATATATATATGTATATATATATATATATATATGTATATATATATATATATATATACGTATATATATATATATATATGTGTATATATATATATATGTGTATATATATATATATATATATATATACATATATATATGTATATATATATATATATATGTGTATATATATATATATATATATATATATATATATATATATATATATATATATATATATATATATATATATATATATATATATATATATATTGGTATATACATATTTGTATATATATATTTTTCTATTAGGGATGCACGATATAATCGGACCCCTATCGGTATCGGCCTGTATCGGCCTTAAAACTGAATATCGGACATCGGCCACCCCACCCATATTTAACCCGATATTTGATCAGCTTCTGAGTTTCTATAGTCTAAAAAAAAAAAATACTACTTCTTCTTCTTCCTCAAAAACTTCTTTTTTACAGACTTAAACACTTTCAAAGACTATCTATCTATCTATATATATATATATATATATATTTATAAGTAAGAATATATATATAATTGTAAGAAATTACAATTTGAATACAGTGTATTCTTACTCCTTTTCCTACCCTTTTTTTAAGCTAGGTTTTACCTAAACCAAATAAACTGTAGCAATTACCATGAAAAACCACAACAACTTCAACTTTAATGCTGCTATATATATATATATATATATATATATATATATATATATATATATATATATATATATATATATATATTAGGGATGGAATGGTTTATGAAACCGTCCGAACCGTTCGGTTTGACTGTCTCGGTTCGATTCGCGTGTGTTTCGTTCGGTTCATGCGCTGCTCCATTTTCTCATAGGCGAAGCGTTTACACTCCGGAGCAGAAGGTGGCGGTACTGCGACCAAAGCCAACCACCAGTAGTAAACAAGAAGAAGTAGCGATGTAGCATAGCCGGGTGTAGCAGAAAAAAATCAGTTGTTGTGGAGAATTGTGTGGGTATGGCGAGTGGGAAAGAACAGGAGTTGGAAGACGTGCCAGCAGCACTTTATAGGTCTGCTGTATTGGACCGCTTTGCATTTAGAGTGACCTACGATGACGGCGGAAAGAAAGTTGTGGATAAAAGTGCAACAGTGTGCAAGCATTGTGCAACACGTTTTGTTTATGCTAACAGCAACATGACTAACATGTCATGCTAACCCCGAAATCCCACATACTCCGTCAGCGCTCCGCTCTGAGTTCCTTGGAGATCATAGAGGGCATGCGCGAGATGATTAAATTCAAAGCTGCAAAACATGCGGAAATGATCCAGGGTTTCCGCGGATCATTATAAATAATTACAATTCATAAATTTTTGGGGATTTTTTTCATTTATTAAATAAATTTTTATTATTTTTTTTATTTTTCTGTGTAAAAATAAACTTATACCGAACCGAACCGAAAACCGTGACCACAAAACCGTGAACCGAACCGAACTGTGGATTTTGTGAACCGTTCCACCCAAATATATATTTATATATATATATATATATATATATATATATATATATATATATATATATATATATATATAATTTTTTTTTTTTACCACCTGCAAAGGTTTGGCAAAACTACATACCTGAAACTGATTGCAGGGACTCCACCCTTTCACTAAATTAAGGGTCTAACCAGGAGAGGATGCTTCTCTTTAGATCTTAATGTCCACAAATCATGAAAGAATTTTTTTTTTTTGTACAAACATTGATATTTAAAAATTTATTATTATTATTTGTATAGAACCAGCCACTGACCAACCAAGGGCCAGTCAGGGACAAGCCAAGGGCCCATTAAGGATTTGTTGCCACGCATGGAAAAGCTTGGTGGGCAAGCAACAGCTCCATCTTTTATGATTTTGCTTATGAATATCACTACAATCAAGAAATTGTGAAAAACTGTCACTAGGCCTGTCACGATAACAAATTTTGTAGAAAGATTAATTGTCTCAAAAATTATTGCGATAAACGATAATATTGTTTGAAGACCTTTTTACATTGATTTAATGGAAATGACGTAATAATGCATGCATTTTCCTGCAAAAGAGAAACACACGTTATTTTCAACAGAACACTTAACACGGGAACTGGTTAACAAAATAAAACGAGAAATAAAAATTAAATGGACTCTCAGTCTCTGTTAACCTGAAATACACTTTAATAAAAACTAAACACAAGATAAAACCACAGTGAAAATAAAAACGTATATACAAAATATCACGTTGCTGATATGTATGTTTTCTAGGGAGTTCATCCTGTCTATCAAATGTCTGCAACATTTTTCGAAATGCCGGCTTTTCAATGATATTAAAGGGAAGCATCTCTTCAGCAATTAAATGAACTACGCTGTCTGTGAGCGCGCGGCCGCGCGCCACTTTGTGCCGTCCTTTTTGTATGCTGCCTGTCGATTAATTAAAGTGATGGTGGACTGTCGCAAACTTGAAGACACAGACGGGCCACCGCTTGTACTTTTTGTTTCCAGCTGGAGAAACTTTGCTGGGTGGTTGTGCTCAAGGTGCATGTGTAGGTTGGTTGTATTGCTGCTCTTAGTTGCTACTGTTTTATGACAAATGCGACATACTGGCTCGCATAGGTTCAGCGGTTCGCCTCTGTCATTTGGTTGAATCCGAAATACTCCCACCCTGCGGCTGTTGCGCTCAGCTTTCAAACCAGTTCCATTTTGAGCTTTTTCCCTCAACATAAGATGTGGGATTTTTTTTACCTCGCTAACTCCTCTAACTCCTCACGGGGCTCTAAAGCTGTAGAACTACAAAATGATGCGCGCTGACTACCTGATGCGATAGTCCACTCCTCCTCCCTCCTCAAAAATGAGGAAGGGGAGGGGTCAGTAGATAGCACCGGAGTTAAGCCGTTTCATCCAGCATCATCAATAGAAAGAAAAACACAGGCAGAGACAATATAGCCGATAAATTAAATGACGTGGATAATTTTTATTTATCGTGCGATTAATTGATTTATTGATTATCACGACAGGCCTAACTGTCACTGTTAGATAACACAAAGTGGCTTTAAGAATTCTTTTGAAACATCTGCGTTTTCTATTTGTTCATGTTGTGTTATTTGTAAGCTTCAGCCCGCTCATCTAACCAGAAACTAATGATTGCTTTTAAATTGATTTGTGTTTCTGGCAGTAACTTTGTTTCCAATGACTTTAAGGGAATTTCTCATTAATATTTAGTAGGCCCAATTACATTACCAAACATTAATGTCAGCATGCTTTACCCATTCCAAGACCAGTTTTGATGTGTGTTTTGGATCATTGTCCTGTTATGTGATGGAGTTGTTTCTAGAAGAGTTAAAACCATTCAGAAATACCCAACTAAGAAATTATGTATTGCAGTTCTGAAACCCTAGTTCCTCATTTGTTCTGACTTTTTTCTTAGATGTTACATATACTGTATCTCCATCTTGTTTTGAAGTGAGGAGGCTTTTTTTCAGCGTAAAATCTGATAGAGGACTTCTCACAGAGCACCAAATCGCAAAGCATTTTCCCCAATAAGACAACAGAAATGGGCGATAACGAAACTGGACCCATTACACTCTGAAGGTGGGTTCACACCTGCAAAAATTTGTAGTCGTAAGGCTCCGTCATGGGGTTCACTGGTCATTGGTTTCACCTCAGCATGAGACCATGGATTTACAAAGCGACTGGCTGGCTTTTTTACTTTTGAAAGCTGGACAAAGCTGTCGGCATTCCTAGGTTCACCAGAGTCCCAGGCAACCAATACAGGAAAAACCATCCGCTCTGGGCCCTGTTGTCCCTCATTGGGGGAAGAATCCCCTGGACAACAGAGGTTTAGGTGAGATGACATCCTAGAGATCAGACATGAGCAGCAGGACATCAGTGCATCAAAGAGAAAAATTAAAAAAACAGAACTAGGAACAGACTGCCAGCCGTGTCACCCTCAGGAACTATGGGAACACAGCAGGAGATCGGAGGATCCCTCCAGGGAATCAGTGCATTATAAAAGGGAGAAAAGGCCGAGAAGTGTCAGCTGGCTTTGGTTAGCTATAGAAGCTAACTGAGCTGTGAAATTCACATTCAGTGTAAAGGTTCCTTTAGGAAAGATGGCAAAAACTGGGATTGTTTTTTTTTTAACTATCTGATTATTTAACTGAGCATGACTGCTTCATTTCATTAGCAGAGGTAATTTGCTATGTTCATGATTTTTTTTATATTTAAAGCAATTGAATTGAAGTTTGACAAAAAGAAAGAATGCTTTTCTTTTACAGCAGCAACGAGTGTTAACTCTTCATTTACACAATCCATTTTACTGTTTACTGCTGAATTATTTGAATAAACCTTTTAATTAATCATTCCCTGTTGTGTCTTGCTAAATTGTGGGTCCTCTTTCCAGGCTATTAAGCCAAAATAAGCCTATATAAATGTAATCAATACGCTATTTGTGATGAATCTGTGATTGACCGCACAGTCCAATGAAGAAAAGAGCAGATGTATATTTGCTTTGAGCACAAACACCTGGCTTGACATGACAATACCTATTCAACCTGGCTTGGTTTCTTTGAAACAGATGAAGCCAGGATGCACAGATATGTCAAGCTTCTCTTTGCCTTTTAACCTGAATATCTGAATTCATCTCTGAATTCAGATACACTTACTTCAGGTTTACTTAAACACAGCATCTTATTTATTTATTTATTTTTTTTATAGCACTAGTGGCTAATTTTTTCGACAGTAGGCTGACAGGGAAGGGGGTATAGGAGAGGGGAAGAGAATGCAGCAAAGAGCATTTAAGCCTCTGGAACCGAGCCTTTGGTGCCAGATTTTTCTACCTAACTCTAGCATTCCCTGTGTTTAGTTCTGGATGGACTGGGAAAAAAAATCAGCCCTAGCATTTTGGACTAGACTGACCCACCACATTTTTTTTTTTGGTGTACTGAATGTGTATACAAACTGTGCAATACGTTGAGGCCAGGTTAATGGAAATTAGTGAGAGTGGACACTTAAAATATTTCCAAAATATTAATTTATTAACACTGTAAAATGTAAACTCCACCACAGCAACAATTCTTAGATCAGGGAGAGAGAGAGAGAGAGAGAGAGAGAGGTCACAGTCAATCACACATATTATCACGTTATATCATCATAAGAAGTTATTGTAAGTTGCTCATCAGATCTATTCAGTCTTCTAGATACTGTAGGATAACATTGGACTACTGTGCACTCATTGTGGAAAAAATGATGCCAATAACAAAATGATGAACCATTAGAAATCCTGTCAGAGAGGATGCACTCAGTGTAGGCTACAAAAAATCATCATTAGCCACCAGTACTAGCATGAAGTTTATGGGTAGCAGCACCTGAACGAGAAATAGAAATTAAATGGACTCTCAGTCTCTGTTAACTTAAAATACACTTTAATAAAAACTAAACACAAGATAAAACCACAGTGGAAATAAAAACGTATATACAAAATATCACGTTGCTGATATGTATGTTTTCTAGGGAGTTCATCCTGTCTATCAAATGTCTGTAACATTTTTCGAAATGCCGGCTTTTCAACGATATTAAAGGGAAGCATCTCTTCAGCAATTAAATGAACTACGCTGTCTGTGAGCGCGCGGCCGCGCGCCACTTTGCGCCATCCTTTTTGTATGCTGCCTGTCGATTAATTAAAGTGATGGTGGACTGTCGCAAACTCGAAGACAGACGGGCCACCGCTTGTACTTTTTGTTTCCAGCTGGAGAAACTTTGCTGGTGGTTGTGCTCAAGGTGCATGTGTAGGTTGGTTGTATTGCTGTGTTTACTAAACTAACTTTACCATGGAACATTAACCAACATATTTTTATTGGGGTTATGTTATTTTTATCATATTCATCAAGGGGTTGGTTGGTTTATCCTATCATCATTACCAGACATCCCAAGTTCCAAAAACTCATTTCAGGGAAATGCTTATACCCCAACCGCCTGCCCCCTGGGGACAACAGACCCACACCATGCCCCATACATACACACATAAGGCCAGCAACCTTTTCAACAACTGTTTATTAACTAACAGTAATTTCTTAAACACGAAACAGAACAGTATTGGTCTTTTATTTTTAATATTTTCAATCTTGTAGCCTTGAACATCAGTTGTGCTTTCTGTTTTTCATGGAACTTCAGCATACAGTGCACCTCGCCACGGTGTCATAATTCCTCACCATGGCCGGTACTAGACAGAGGCCAATGGGGGCCAGTGCCCCTGTAGATCATGTCCTGGCCCCTGTTATGGCCCCTGTAATGAAGACATAATACTTAAAAGAAATTCTAATGATGATCTGGGCTCGAACAGACATGAATACTGATTGGTCATTTGGATCTATTTCATTCTTTTCTTTACAAATTCTGTTTTACTAATTATTCAAAAACAATAAGGTGATAGCTTCAGTGGTACTGAGATAGGATCCCAGTTTTCATGTGTCAAATGTTTTTTTTTTTCACAACAAATAAAAAAAATGCTCTAATTTTTACAGATGAATTTAACAGTTCTTCTTGAGTTCAAATTCAAATTTTTAGAAAACTGTATTTTTAACTTAAATTAAGTAAAAAAATATGTAAAATTCCTAAATTTTAAATGTATAATGACCTCATAAGAAATAGAATTTTTATTTAACTTCATTGAAAAGAAATTTCCCTTCATGCAGCTATATTAATATATTTAATTCCCTTGCCCTGATTTTATTTCATGCTTTTCTGGGCCCCCATGAAAACACGCTGCTCCCCTCCTGGCCCTCTGGTACATTTGGTCTATATCCGCCACTGTTCCTCCCCTTCACTAGACGTGGATATACTTTAGTATATTCTGCTGTAAAATTAGTCTGATATTTTCTATTTTTCTATTTTTAGGATTGAACATCTGCCATTTCACAGGAAGCACAGCCTTGAGTGGTAACTAGGTGACTGCCAGAGAGTAACCCAGAGAAACTTATCGGACTGATCCAATCAGCTCTCTGACAACCAGTTGCCTGGAACGCTGGTTGAACAGAGTATCGCTTTGGACAGATACGCTGCACAGGTTTCACCAGCAATCTCCTCCCCACATTCCACGCTCTCTTGTTGTTGTCTATGCAGTCGCAGTAGTTCTAATCCGCACAAGATGCACGAAATATTGTATTGCCTGCCTGCTCTCACTCGCATTAAAAAAACACCGCCTTGCAAAGTCTAAAATCCGGGACAATTTATCAGACTCATGGGCAACAACTATCTATATCAGGGAGATTCCCAGAACTTCCGGGAGACTTGGGATGTCTGCATTACATAGTTTGGGGCTCTGAAAACTGTCCAGCTTACCGCAGGTTCTACTAGTGCAGCAGCCGCACTGACATCATGTTCACTGCTCGGTTCGCCGTCGCCTCCACTACAACCACCATCATATTTAACATCAGACACCGGAGCAGATGAAGGGCCTGCTTTTGGGAACATGTCAGTCAGGTTGACACATTTTGCAGCGTTTGAAGAACTCGTTTCTTTTTTTCGCGCAGTTTCTCTGCGCCTCTCTTCTGTTTCTTATCCATTACTACTGTAAACACCGCTGCACTAAGTTCCAATGGAGAGTGTTGAAGAAAAATTATTATTTTTAGTTTTTAATACAGTTAATCTTATGGCATGTGTAAAAGGTATGTTGAGCACTCTCATTTTGAACAAGTTTGTGAAGATAACCTTTCCTTGAACCAAAGGACTGAATTTATGTTTGTTCCTGAGAATTTATGGCAGGAAGAGGCCCCGCATTCCATAGCTATTTTGTGTTATCTTATCGTATGTTTATCTTAGCCAGAAGACCTTAGAATTCCTGGACGCCAGGCCGTAAATTAGGGGAAGCTCTAAGTTTTTCTGAGTGTCCAAGATAGCTCCTGGTTGGAGGAGCAAAAGCCAGCCTTATTTGAATAAATTAAATATAAGAGGATAAAGCTTTCTACATAGAAGTAACAAATCAGATTTGCTCTTGCAACTCTCCAAAGATGTCTTTGTACGTCTTTGCTTTCTTTCCTTCTCTCCATTTATGTCAGGTAATTGAATGTATGTCTCCGTTGTTCTGCAGTTTCTGGTGTAAGTTTGTCCATTGTCTTATTTCTAAGTTTGTGCATTGTCTTATTTCTAAGTTTGTGCATTGTCTTATATTGGATTAAACTCTGTAATTCTGTGACGTCAACACGCATTGCTGGTTTTCCTTGTGGCCACACGCAGCTCGCCGAGAGGAACCTGGGAAAGGAAGAGAGAAACCAACCTTTTTTCAAAGTTAACTATTTTAGAATATTTTCTTCCTTAACAATTGGGGGCTCGTACCGGTTCTGGATTCTCGGTGGGCGGCTGTTTGGCACTGATTGATCCGTTTCGGCCCGACGCTTCGGTGTGGTAAGACAGTATTTGATTATTTTTTAGTTGTCTGAAGCGCCGTGTGGTTGGACCGTGGCTGATTGCTCTTGCTGTGTGCGGCCTCACAGAATTTAGAAGCTGCAGAGGTAGATAGAATCCCTCCTAAAAGAGTCGGTTGTTTAAGGATTTGAATAAATACACATTACAGGGAACTTTGGCTAGTTCAAACAGAGCCTTTACGTTAACTCTGATTTTAAGCTGGGTTTTTTATTATATTCTTTACCCTGAGGATCCATGCCTGTGCCTCAATAAAAGAATTTCGGGTGTCTGTGTATTAATTAGCAGGGGCTTGTATCAGCCCGGAGATTATGGCTCATCTCCAGTGGACTTATAATTAATTATTTGGGTTAATTGGACCGAGTTGTATCACTCATGGAAAAAGGACTAATAGGTTGGATCACCTTTCTCTGGCATTCTGAATCGAGTTGCTGGTAGTATAAAGGACTGAGAATAATTATTTAGCAGGATGAATCACCTTAAAGGACTGATAGCAGGTTGAATCACCTTAACGGACTGAGAAGTTGAAATGAGAATAAAAGGGATTTGTAAAAGTGAAGTTGGAAAATTAAAAAATGCGTCATACATTTCTTTTCTTTTCTGTCTTTTCTTGACTGAACTACGACGTCTGTGTTTCTGTGTTTTGTATGTTTCTTTGTGTTTGTGTGCGTGCTTGGCTGCGGGTTGATCTATTGCTGTGTGTCTGTCTTCCGCCGTTATATGTTCCACCACACGCTGCTGTCTATTTGTCTGTCTGTGTCTGAATTGTGCTGAGATTGTGCGGAAGTGATTTGTGTTTCAAGATTGTGTTATGAAATATTTTCAAATGTTTTTGCTGGATGTTGTATTACTAACTTTCTGTTAAAATGTGCTTCTGTGGGACAGAGGTTTCTCCATTTTGGTTAAAAGTTTTGTTTCACAGCAGGGGGATTGATTGACCCCCCCATTTGCATTTTGGGAGTGCTTCAGTTCTGTTAGCACTGATATTTCCAGCTCACTCTTTCAGGATTCTTGGATTTTGATGTGAATTTCTTTTAGAACTGTGTTTTGTGTTGAAATGAGAAGTACAAAATAACAGATTTACAGATGTTTTTACTTTCTCAGCGGGAGAAATGTGTGGCATCAGTTCCAGGCTGGAGCACTGGAATGATCCAATTGTTTTTTTTTATAATATTGTGACATTGACAATCACTTCAATTTCTAGGTTTCCTGACACAGGAGGGAACACCCTCACTGTGTGGAACAAGAGAACAAAAGCGAGAACATATGGATGTTTTTCTGCTTGACAGTGTTTTCTACACTGTTAATGTAGGACATGTTGAAACACTAATGAATGACTTTGTTTCTTGTAGGACGATCTTCGTGTGCAGCCCATTTTGCATATTACATGACCACATGAACGGTTTTTGGGTTTTCCTACAGGGGGTCTAGGTAGTCATTTAATAACAGTGGGCTATCATGAAATACGGTTGTGTGTATAATATGGAGTTTTTAAAACAGGTTCACTCAAAACTGAACAATATTAGAACTATTGGATAATTATTTTTTTTCAACCATGGTGTTATAATAATAGTGTTTAAGACTTTCACAGGACGAATTTTGGTTTGAACTCTGGGGTAACATCCTGCATCTTTCTTACAATGGGGTGTTGATGAGTCTGCTTGAGTGTGAATGAGAGTGAATGTGTAGGCAGATGGCCTTTGATGGGTTTTAGGAAGCGCTATGTAAATATGATGTCACTTTAGTGAGTAGCTGTGTGATATTTTTCTTATTTTAAACTATTTAGGGACAGTAAAGGTTTTGTTTCATAAATATACTTTTATTACTGCTTTACGGACAATTTTAAGGTAAAGACGATTACATATTTTGGTGTCACAATCTGGTTGAAGCTGAATCATCTGCTTGTGCAGTGGAATTAATATGAAACGGGAATTCAGCCTTGGCTTAAAGCAGATTAAGGTCGTTATTAGGAAACTGTGTTATCCACTTTGACTAACAAACTAACCTAAATTCTAACTAAATTAACTTGGTTTATATTTCATATGGGTAACTGATTGGACATGCTGAAATTTTAGCATAATGGGGGAAAGTTCTTCTATTTTTGTTTTCCACATCTAAATTGTTTTTCTTTTGGAAATAAGAAAAACACAGGGGGATGTTATAAAGATAAGAGATTACAGATGGAACTTTGAAATTTACATCATCTAGTTTGAATACTAGATGAAGGATTGGAGAAATGGAACATCTTATAATATTTTGGTTTTTCAGCAAATTATTATATAACAGTGACATAGATTCCAAATTGTTTTCAAAATGATAATTTTATTATATCAACAGGGGGAGAAGGAGAAGTAGACCCTATTTCCTGGTAAATTTTTGGATATGGTTAATGGTAAATTAGTTAATCAATAATTTTGATTTTTTTATTCAACAATAGTGAATTATGGATTTTTTTTTATGTAGAGTCATATGGCCTTCATGCTTGACTAAAATATGGTGTATGTGATATAGAAGCTTCTACTAAATTAGTTTTGATCATCTAAAATTGAACGGTTTCAAATAACATCTATGCCATGTTTATTTACATTTAAAATTGTTGATAGATTTCTGCATCACTGCTGACTTGATTATATACAGTTGGGTGTAAATTGTTAATTTTGAGGAAAATTTTGGTTAAAACTGCTTTGAAATTCAAATAAAATGTGAATAATTTCTGAAATTTTAAAATAGGACTTTGTCTTGAAGCGTGGGACAATGATAAGGATGTTTGGTAGTTAGTAGAACGATATGCAATTCATAATTATTTGACAAAGTGCAATTCAATCACAACTTTTATTAGTGTCAGTACTAGGACATTCTAGAGTTTGTTCTAATTCTTTAATGAGTTTGTGAGGTTGTGATTTTAAATTTGTAGTTGATATTTGGCACAAGCAGAGTGAATGTCATCGAGGTATTGACGGTTATTGATTTTGAACAGTAAGTGTCAGTATTTTCTTAATTCTGGCACATCTGATCGTGGACTATTTTAACACATTTCTATGTTTATTCTTTTTGCAGTTCAGGATTTGGGGCAGTTGGCCGTTTGTGCTATAACAACAACAAATCTAGAGCCACACGGGAGGATGCATCACAAGATAAATTTTATTTATAATAGTGAAAGTAACAAAATGTGGCCTATATAAGTTTTGATTTTTTTTATTACTTTGTATTATTTTTTCTCTGGCAGTTCTCCTTCCTTCTGACTTGATGGCAATCTTGGGGAAAGGGTCTTTTAAGCTCAGAGATCATGGGACGATGTATTTGAAGGGATCTTCTTGATTTCCACATCAGGCCGCTGTTGTTGCTGAACAAAGATGCTGAACTGTGCCCATCGTCTGCTGGACTGCTGTACGAAAGCCAAAAGCTGTTGAACAATTACGAAGGTCAGCGAAGACGAACTGTTCTCCTGCTGCCACGTGAGGGCAAAGTGCTGCTCACAGGACCTGGCAACAGATGTCTCCTTTGAGTGTTGCTTTTCATACCTGGCTGAAAACAAAAGGGACTCAGGTGTTATCTGTGGGAGTCTTCTACGGCTGGGAATCAGCAGTGAGTCGGGACCACAAAGATCATAGCCTTTTGTCCAAACCCGGACGGGGGTTTCAGAGGATGACTGGTCTGCTGGTTTTCTGGCCTTATATAAAAAGAGGGTCAAAGGATTGATAAAATACAGCTCCAAAGTAGCAGATTTATAATACAAAAGGAAGACAGCAAAGCTGTCATAAAGTGTTCGATCAATCATTAACCAATCAACAGGGTTCTCTCCATATGAGCTCCAGACAGGACGGATGTTTCCAGGACCTGCTACCCGCATTCCAGGATGGAAAGGTGAGCTTGCACAGTTATCTCATAAAGATTTCTTCAATGAGTTACAGGTCCTGGCAGCGGAATTTACAAAATACCAGACGACACAGGAACGTCCAGGCTCGGGACCAGTTCCGGGAATCGACTGGGTGCGCCTGAAGGTCATCAAAAGAAATGGTCTGAACTTCGCTTCACCGGACCATACCGAGTCGTGGAGACGACGTTTCATGCTGTCCGTCTGCAAGGGAAAAGGAGACACCGGGTTCCATGTCCATGTCCATGGATTTGAGCCTCCCGCTCCTCCAATAGACGACGGAGGTGGTCTGCTGGGCCTTGTGTTTGGCCGCAGTGTTCTGTCATGATTGGTTCAGGAAGACCCAATATGCAGAACACCACGGAGACGGAAACTGGAGTAAAAGTTAACAATGTTTATCAAACAATGGAACAATGAAAGAGTCAGGTACTGGTTCACTTCTGGGGATCTGGTTCACAGGTAACTGGAAAGGAGACAGTTCAGTTAGCCACGTAGCTGGTGAATGTGGAAATGTTATCTTCAGAGATCTACCTTGAAGAATCCGAATTTGGCTTTGAGAGAGGCACTGTTGGTTCCAGAGACTGTTTGATTCAGCAGAGTTCAGTTTCAGCTTCAGCGTCTTGCATCTAACGATAGGACAGACCTTGGTTTTCCAGCTCTTAGTCCAAAGCAGCATGGGAAAATCCAGAGAAGGTTCTTCAGGTTTGGCTCTGAGGGCAGGCTCGACAGGTTAAGCTCATCCAGAGCTTACAGGACAAAAACAGGTTTCCAAACTGGATAAACACTGCGGCGTTGATGCGAGGTCTGAGGGCTGCTTATATGGTGGAGGATCCTCCTGATGATGAGATGGGTTTCAGGTGTGTCGAAGGCTCAGCTCAGGAGGATCCACAGTGAACTCTGCTGGAGACAGGTGGTACAGCTCCAGATCCCAACAATTGTTTTGTATTGACAAATTGTAATTTTTGTGGCGAGTATTGTCTTTTAAGTTTCCTGGGCATGTTTTAGTAATTTCGAGATATCTTACTCTTGTTTTCTAATTTTATACTTGGGCTGATATTTCTATTGTGTTTTTTCTTCTATTGACATAACTGAGTTTTATGATTTTTCATGTTTGATAAGTGAAATGTATTTCCAGTTTTAGTTTTTACTGGTTAAAATTTTGTGGTTCATCAGGTGAGTATTAAATTGTTGGATAGCGCAAGATACATTTGATAAGTTCAGATAATGGAGTTCAGCTTCAGACACATGACCTGGCCGTGGAGCTAGGAGGTTCTGTTTAAAACAGGGACTGTTATATAATTAGGCTAAGGTTTTAGTTTTTTAATATACTAAATAGTTTTTTGGTTCCGCTATTAGAAGGCTTAATTTATTTGTGAGGTCTGTGTGTCTCAGACCTCAAAAGAGGGACTGTTGAAGAAAAATTATTATTTTTAGTTTTTAATACAGTTAATCCTATGGCATGTGTAAAAGGTATGTTGAGCACTCTCATTTTGAACATATTTCTTAATTTTGAACAAGTTTGTGAAGATAACCTTTCCTTGAACCAAAGGACTGAATTTAAGTTTGTTCCTGAGAATTTATGGCAGGAAGAGGCCCCGCATTCCATAGCTATTTTGTGTTATCTTATCGTATGTTTATCTTAGCCAGAAGACCTTAGAATTCCTGGACGCCAGGCCGTAAATTAGGTGAAGCTCTAAGTTTTTCTGAGTGTCCAAGATAGCTCCTGGTTGGAGGAGCAAAAGCCAGCCTTATTTGAATAAATTAAATATAAGAGGATAAAGCTTTCTACATAGAAGTAACAAATCAGATTTGCTCTTGTAACTCTCCAAAGATGTCTTTGTCTGTCTTTGCTTTCTTTCCTTCTCCCCATTTATGTCAGGTAATTGAATGTATGTCTCCGTTGTTCTGCAGTTTCTGGTGTAAGTTTGTCCATTGTCTTATTTCTAAGTTTGTGCATTGTCTTATATTGGATTAAACTCTGTAATTCTGTGACGTCAACACGCATTGCTGGTTTTCCTTGTGGCCACACGCAGCTCGCCGAGAGGAACCTGGGAAAGGAAGAGAGAAGCCAACCTTTTTCCAAAGTTAACTATTTTAGAATATTTTCTTCCTTAACAAGAGTGAAGGTGTTTTTCTACTTTCTGATTGGCCTGGCCCTTTAGACTCTCAGGGATGATAACCAATGGGCTGCAGTAGCCTGAGGTAAGGGCCGGATAATCGGAACAGACTTGAGCTGCTGATTTTATTTCTCTTCATGCATTATGCAAATAGAACAAGGCCGATATAATAATAAAATATAATAATAAAAATAATAATAATAATACATATTATTAATATGCATGTCGGGTCTGCCGGCCCAAACAGCATGTCGGCCCACCGGGCAAATGCCCAGTGAAAAAATAACTGGTATATTTATTATCTTAAGTCTACTTGAAATCTATACCCTACACAGACTAATGAAATACTATCTGTAAAATTATCTATGTAAACAAACCTCATCACTTGAGAAGGTAGGTGATGCGGACGTCGTGGAAGACATTTTGTCCCGTAACGCTCGCCGTACTGTTGGGGGGGAGAAGCGGTGGGGGGGGAGATGTTCATGTTGCTGCAGTCTGCGGTGTGACCGCTAGAGGCCGCTAAAAGTTACACACTGTAGCTTTAAAAGCCTTCAACTGATCAAAATGCAGCAGCCAGAGTTCTGGTGAAAATTAAAAACGTACATTTTCTCCAATTTTAGCTTCACCTTCCTGTTTAATCCAGGATATAATTTAAAATCCACTTTCTGCCTTTTTTTTTTTTTTTTGATAAAATGGAGTAATTACAGAGACATTGGTTACCCTGAACTGTATCTTATGCTGCCATAGGGTCATCTTTTCGTCCTGCTTGATTCTATCTCTATTCTCAATTTTTGCAATACTTGTTGGTTCAACCCCAAACTTCATGTTATATTTCCCCTTTCTCATCATTGTAGCTTCATCTCTTCAGGTCCTGTTTGGCCTTCACATCATCATGTAGGGAAACGCCAGCTGGGCTGCAGCCATCAGCAACAGTGCAAAAGTTATTTGATTAAATAACATAAAGTTAAAAAAACATAATTGCATAAAACTGTTATATAGACCATCAACTCCAAGAATGTTTTCAAAACCATCTTTAATCTATCGCAAAGTACTAGGAGTGGTCTAATGTTAAAATGGAGTTCAACCAGAAGATAGCAAGGCGTACCCAGCAAGACATCATACACATAAAGTAACAGATATACAGGAAATAAAAAGGGGTTGAGAGCAGTCATAGATTCTGTGAAATGACATATTCAGTATTCAGAGATATATTTCCTTCTGTCTGCTTGTGAACCAATTTCCACCAAAATCACTTCCTATATTTGTCTTTTTCCAAAAATTATACATCCTCTATCAAACAGGGAAGGCTGTCCCATCTAATTAGCTCTTTCAACTCAAATCATTTATTAGATAATTTTCATCCTGAATCTAATTTTAAACTTCACTGAAAAAGGAGTCAGATGGGTGTAATAAATATTAGAATAAAATAATTTCAAATCCCTTTGCCAATTACTTATGTCTCTATAAATCTAGTGGAGTGTATTACACTTGCAATTAGCATTTCATTAAAATCTATTAATGGAGCTTCATTTATATTGGAGGAATTATCTGAGACATCTTTACACATTGTCTTGAGGTCTTGTGGATTGTGAACACGCACACACAATCAACTTTCTCTATCCTTGTGGGGACTCTCTTGGACCTACATCTATTTCTAACCCTTTCCTATAGAATAATTGTGAACCTTACCCTAAAACTATACTTAATCATAACCCCAACCTACACTCAATTCACGCTTTAGTCCTAAAACTGACACTTATCCCTAAAACAGCATTTGTACCCATCAGGACAGGCATTAATTCCCACAACAGCAGTTGGTGCCCAAAATGTGCTAAGGTTTGTGAAATGCCCTCGAAAATGTAAATCCTCTTTCCCACTAAAATTAGTACGTTAACACTTATTTTTTAAAACATGGGTCAACCCGCTAACAATCAGCATTTTTCTTACCCCTTGCTGGCAGCTGCGTGGCCTCTGTCCTCCCACAGCTGTGAATCTGTTGACACCATCACACTGGGTTAGTGTTGATGATATTACCAGTGCGACAGAAATCAGGACATTAAATAATGGAGAACAACAGGTAAGGAAGCAGGGTGTAGTCAGTATGCTTTATTGTTTCGCTGTATTATCTGTCTGAATCCCTCTCACCAGAGCTGCGTCATATTTATCGAATGGTAACAGAGTTGTTTCTGCTTGTTAGATCAGAAGCGGCTGGCGCTTTGTGTTGACGTCCGTACCTTGTAATAAATGGTATCACATAATTTATCGGGAACTCTGGTGTTCCCACAGCATGCTGATCAGAGGCGAGACGATTGTGGGTCACTTGCCGAGACGCTTGACCTCAGCAGACACGTCTGAGCCAAATTGATTCGAGATCAATCCGTGCACCATGATGGATAAAGAAGGGCTGGAAAATCTTTGAATTAGGCCCATTGTTTAACACACATTAAAGCATACACAGACAGCTTTCAGTGATGGCTGGTTATGTAACTTCTGAGACCAAGGCCCAGTCCCATTTCTCTTACTTGCACTTGTTTTGGGCCCTTGCTCTCAGTTCTTGCGAGTTCATGTGTAAGGGTAAAGGGGAAGGGGAAGTGTCCTTCAACCATTTAAAATGATCCCTTCAGACTGAGGTTGGTCAGTAGCTGACTTCTGCACCATTGTGTTAAAACATGAATATTGCAAAAATCAATATTTTTCATAATACACAAATAAACCGAGAGTCTTTTTTTATGTAAAGTAGGATGATAATGCATGACAGCTTTTAACAAAATCACATTATCACCACATCTTGACGTGTGGAATTGCCACAGTCACTATAGCAGCATAGATGGTGTAATGTTTATGATTGTTTACTTCACACTGCGCACACAGTAACTGCCATAAGGTACAGTATATTTTTTCAAGTTTATGAGTAATATCTCCGTAGTTCATGGGCCATTCCATATGAAAAAAAAATAAATAAACTGTTTTCCAATGTCTTCTCAATTAAATTCAATTCAGTGTATTTATATAGCGCCAATTCACAACACAAGTCATCTCAAGGCACTTTACAGTTCAACCAGATCATACAGTCAGATTGATTCAAAGTTTTCTATCTGAGTTGATTGCATTGACTCATTGACTCAAATACAATCCCTCACACTAAGCGTGCTTGTAGCAACAGTGGAGAGGAAAAACTCCCTTTTAACAGGAAGAAACCTCCAGCAGAACCAGGCTCAGTGTGAGCGGCCATCTGCCGAGGCCGACTGGGGTTCAAGGAGACAGAAGCAGAGATAGAAAAGCAGCTGTAAAAGGCGGCCCCGTACAGGAAACACACAACCAGGCAGACGATCTCCGAGCCAGCTCCCATGCCAGAGGATGAAGAGAGCACATCCAGCCAGTCACGGTCAGAGAAACAGGACTACACTGGAAAACAGGGTGATCTCCAGCATCTATAAACAAGGGTGTTGATGGCAGCAGCACAGCTGATATTTCTATCCAGGATGGAGTCAGAGGCAAACAGGAACAGATGAGGCAAAGCTACTATGAGAAAAAGCAGAGAGAGCAGAACGTTAGAGATTGAACTAACAGATTCTGCAGAATAGGAGAACAGAGAGAGAATGAAGCAGAATGATGAAATGGGGGTCCCTATTTCCTCCAGAAGTCTAAGCCTATAGCAGCATAACTTTAAAGACAGCTCCGGATAACCTGAGCCACCCTAACTATAAGCTTTATCAAAAAGGAAAGTTTTAAGCCTAGTCTTAAAAGTAGACAGAGTGTCTGCCTCACGGACTAAAACTGGTAGTTGGTTCCACAGGAGAGGAGCCTGATAACTAAAAGATCTGCCTCCCATTGTACTTTTAGAAATTCTAGGAACCACTAGTAAACCTGCAGATTGAGAGCGAAGTGCTCTGTTAGGAACATAAGGAACAATCAGATCACTGATATCAGATGGAGCTTGGCCATTTAAGGCTTTATATGTGAGAAGGAGGATTTTCAACTCTATTCTGGATTTAACAGGAAGCCAATGAAGAGAAGCCAGGATAGGAGAGATGTGATCTCTCTTTTTAATTTTCATCAGAACTCTGGCTGCAGCATTTTGGATCAGCTGAAGGCTTTTAACTACAGTTTGTGGACTTCCTGATAGTAAAGAATTACAATAGTCCAGCCTTGAAGTAACAAATGCATGAACTAGTTTCTCAGCATCACCCCTGGACAGGATATTCCGTGTTCATCTTCCAGCGTTGCGCCCGCAAGCCCCACCAACACCGATGCCATCCACAGTAAAACTCTTCTTGAATTCTTCAAACAAGAGTCAGAGAAGAAGGAAAAAGAGGGACGAGGAAACTGAAACCAAAATAAGAGGTTCAATGGCCTGTTTAAAAAGTTTGTGGACAAAATGCAGTTAGAGCTGAGGTGTGTTTACCTTTTAGTGTGCAATCAGTTTCAGCTTTTTTGGATGCTTTTTTTTTTTGTGAAATATTGTTCCATATTTGTTATATGGTTTTATGTTTTATAGTTTTTATAAAATGTTAGTTCAGCTTCCTGAATACAAATATTTTTATAAATCAAATTGCTTGGGTGTTGTTTTTCGACTAAGCATAACCAGGTCATGCAGTATGTCACATCATTATAAAACGAAAGACAAAGTAATGATATATATTATGGAACTTTAATAAAATGTATTATAAATATATAACACAGCACAACAATATACACCATTAAAAGTATTTATACACAAATTCCTATAACACATATCAAATATGAGCCTGAACCTAACTATTTACATTTTTTGCCCACATGGTTTTTGAATCGAAACCTTTGTGTAGTGCTCCTCTCAGTAACCATATAGAGTTCAATATTTGTTTTGAATCTCTCTTTTTAAGTCTACACAAACGCACTGTTTTAATGTACCTCTGAACTAATTGGATTAATCAAGATTTTACACCCAGAATTAAATTAATTACTCCTTTAAGGTAATAAAATGCACCACACACTGTTTTACAAAACAGTTTCTCAATTATTCACTAAATGCTAAAATGATTAAAGCAATGTGGAAATGAAATAAAAATATCAGGGTTTCTTATCCTTTAAACAAAATATATATTCAAGATAAATTACCTTTATATTCTTAAACTGTGGATGAATTCCCTTCTTTTTTTCCTAAAGAAAATAATATAACTGAAACCATTTTTTAAGGTAAATGAGATATTCTTGTTTTTGTTTTATCAAAATGCTGAACCACACATATACCCAAATACTAAAAACATAAACTTTGTGGGCCCACACACCTTATTACTAATTATTAGTATTAATAATTAGTATTATTAGTATTTTCAAACCAAAATGGGTACCCTTTAGAATTTGGTAGCTTGAGTTCGTTTAAACCTCAGAACACAGCTGGATTATGGGGCCAAAATTGTGCTTTATTATTTGCAAATGTGTGTGGAGAGTTGTGTATCTGTATCTCTATTTGGGTGTCTGTGCAGTGGGATTTGAAAGTGTGTAAATGAAACTGTAAATGTGTAAGGAGATTTGTGTGTCTGTACAAAACGGCCTGACTGAATATATATTTCAGATGTTTCAAATGCATTTCTTCCTAGTCAAAATGAAGATTTTAGATATCTAAAATAACATTCCTTACTATCTAAAATATTCATTCCAGATATCTGAAATGTAATTCTTACTAGTACAAACAAACAAATGTTTCCCATTCATGTGTATTGGGCTTTTACTTCCGGATATCTAAAATAATATTCTATCTAAAATAAGCATTCTTCCTATCTAAATTGAATTGTGACAAGGATGAATTCTAATTTCAGATCTACATAATAGAGTTACTGCTAGTCATAATTACTATTTCAGATATCGAAAAATGAATGTAACATTACAGATGTCCAGAAATCCAATTCGTGACATCTAAAATATATTTCTACTAGTAAAAAATATAATTAATGATATCGACTATTGATATATGACTAGTTAAATTTGAATTTCAGGCTAACTAGTTCCATTTCTATTATAAATAGCACTAAAGCATTCTACCTAGTCACTGGCAAACACTGGCAAACACTCTGGTGTCGTGGTGGTGACAGCCCGCTGCTCAAGTACTCCTCTGGTAATGACCCAACGAGCAGCAGGTGTGCAGGGAGGCTCAACGAGGACAGGGCACCGCCTGGTGGTGGAGAGAGGAAAACACAGAAAAAAAACCCACACAAACTGGAATCCTAACAAGAACAGAAGTGCCATTTGTCAATTAGGCTTTGGAAATTCCTCAGAAAAGTATTATTTTCAAATCCAATACATGTTATAATGATTCACATCTCCTTGGTGACGCTTTTGAATATTTCTCTCTGATTATTTTGCCAAGTGCAGAGCTCGCACCTGCTGCACATTTTTGGAGCAGCAAGCTCTGAATAGGGTCCAATGTAATTCTCCCAGCGTGATAGGACACTACTTTTGAGGAAACTACGGATGTAGCTCACTGTCTGCCTTGCTGTGGTTGCAGAGAGGTGTCTGTCTTGTGTTATGGAGTTATTAATCTGGAAAAGCTGAATCTGTGAATATATTGCCAACTTTACTGCAGTTTCACGATACTGTCTGCATGTCTGGAGAGAGAGAGAGGAGAGATCGCTCGAGTTATATTCCCCCCCAAATAAATAAGCCAGATGCTCATTATTGTATAAATTTTCTTGCTTTCTACACCGTTGCAGCGCATACAACTATTTTGATTGTACAGACCAGTTATTGTCTGATCGCTACGCTGATGGCTCTGCTGAAATCATTGCGGTGTTGGCGATGTAGACCTAGAATATATAATCCACCCCCCACCCCCCCTGCTCTCAGGTAAACCACTCTCAAAGAGAGAGACTTGAGCTAAAACAAACTGAAGGGGGTGGAACAAAGACCTGGGCCTGGGGGTCTTTGTTGTGGCCGAGTAGGCTGCTTGGGTTCTGGGCCTGCGTGGGCACCGGTGGATGGCCCTGGCTGCGGGGATCCTCTGTGCATTGGTGGGCCTTGGGGGGTTTAACTAGATAGGAGGCTTTCTGACCACGTGGTGGCAGTGGCTCCCCATTTTTTAGGGTCAATTTTCTGGTAGGGGGAGGTGATCCTTGGGGTGGGGGGAGTGAACTCAGTCTGAGTGTTTTGGTGGCCTAGCAGTGAGCAAGATCCCAGTTTTAATGCTACTTAGACAATTGCATGTATAACACTCAGCAGGAGGGGTGGCCTAGGGGTTAGGGCATCGTGCTTGGAATCCAGAGGTTCTGAGTTTGAGCCCCACTCCCACGGACTGCCACTCTAGGTCTCCGGGCGCTGCACAATGGCAGGCCACATCCCCAAGGGGGGATTTCTCCAGTGTCAGCTATATAAAGTTATTATTAGTTTTTTTGTTGCACTAGTGGCTCATTTTTTGATAGTAGGCTGAAAGGAAAGGGGAGGGAGGGGGAGAGACATGAGAAAAAGGACCACAGGTCGGATTCAAACTGCGTCGAGGGCTAAGGCCTCCATACATGGGTTGTGCACACTAACCGCTGTGAAACCTGCATGCCCATTATTATTAATAATAATATTATTATTATTATTACATGGAAGACCTACATTCAGGGTACAGAGGATGGGTACAACCACGGGAGTTGAGCTGCCACAACAGTCATCCTGTACCTCGGCTGCTCGATGGGTGCTTGGGCCTTGTCCAGAGGATCTGCTCCTGCAGGGGACCAGGTTATCTGCTCCATTCGACCCTGGCAGGAAGGCAATTGTCTTCTGGGTCCGGGGTCAGTCTTCCTTTCTGGGGGGGGTCGTTCCTCTAGGGCAGGTGTCACCAACCTTTTTAAGAATAGGGGCAGCTTCATGGGTACTGAGTCACGGGATGGGCTACTAATACTGACCCATGAACTGGAGGAGTCAGAGTTCACCTAAACTTCATAGATAATAAACCTATTTCTATTGTTTCTTTACATTTCTAATTTCCTTCTATATATTGCCAGTTTGAAATCCCTGTAAATGCTTTCATGCTCTAAATGATTGATATGATGAAATGCTCTATACATGATAAAACATAGCAGCAGCAGCAAATAACATTTCAAACTTAGTCCACTGGTGAGTTGTTCTGTTTTCATAAGATGCTGAGGGCACCCCATATGGTCCTTGAGGGCCCCTTGGTGCCCGCGGGCATCACGTTGGTGACCCCTGCTCTAGGGTATCAGAGTGTAAATGGGGAGTGTGAGTGAGTATACAATGTTATGTTTTGTTTTATTTTGTGGTTGAATGGGTGTGAATATTTCTAAATGTGGGTGGGAGGGTATGATTTTATGTGTGCCTGGTTATTTGTCAGGTCGGGTTGGCCTCTGCTTGGGGGTCGTATGCTCTGTCTCCATGCCCAAGGGGGTGGGTCCCAACAATCACTATGGACCATTCCTACAGATAGAATTTACATACATCTGAAAAAAGTTCTCTTTCACTCACAGGTGTTTGGATTCAGGTGTTTGCCAAATACACTGTTAAAAGGGGTGCAGCTGCCACCAGACATATCTCCATATATACATTACACTGCTCTCTTCCCATGGATGTTATAATCATTATTACTATTTCTGCATATAGAATATGTTATTGTGGCTTCCTTGTTCTGTTTTTTTTTTCTTTTTTTCAAGGTCTAGAGACCAACCTCAACGGGTGCTAAACTGATTATATATTGATGCTTATTTTTTTTAAAACTTTTATCTCCTCTGCAAAAACAATGTAGAAATAGGTAAAAAAATCTGAAACTAAGTGCCTTACCCTTAATTTAAGTAGGTAAATAATATGATTTGGCAGTGGAATAAGTATTTTTTTAAATTCTAAGAAAAAATGACTTATGTAGATTACATTTTTTGCAGTGTCCTTCCTTCCCTTTAAACCTTCTAATTTTTTCTCTCTTATTCTTTCTCTCTATAGTCCTGTGCCCATGAAAAATGTAACAAATCACAACAATTTTCTAATAAAGTTGAATTTAAATATATGATAAGCTAACATCTATGACAGAAGCCGTAATCCTTTGCTTGTTAGTGTAAATTTGTTGGGCCTCATACTGACAGACAGACTATAGTTTTAAGTGCCACACGGGCAGAACAGGAAATTCTCTAATATACATAAGGTGGCTAAAGAAAAAACATGACTACTTTCTTTGGTTGTATTATGCAGTCTGTGGTAATAGTAAGAACACAACACAGACTGCTAGCAAACGAAGCCTAACGATTTGTGTGGGCAATTCCTTCTGGATGTCTCCATTACACTTTTTTGGACACTTGAAGGTTATTTATTATTACTAATTGGAAGCGTCAAAGGTTATTCTGTCATAAATTATGGAGGTGATAGGTGACACAGACTGGTAGGGAGGTGTTCTCACGTAATCAGCCTATGTGTAATGTATCTCTTCACGAACACTTCCCACACTGACCTTTATTTACTTCAAGACAAGCTGTGCATTAAGGGCTGATAATTAAGAGAGTCTAACTGTAAGTTGAAAGCTGTGACTCAGTCACTTACAATCTTTATACAATCTGAAATTTATGGTTCCATTTATGGTGGTCTGTGTTATATTTGTTTAACTATGGCAAGTTATAATTAATTCCTTTTCTAGTGTCCTTGTTTATACCAAAAAACATGGAGTTTTTCAATCGCAGGTACTAAATCAGTGACAATATTTAAGTGCCTATAGGTCTTACATAATTACATCTGTTTACATAACAAGAAAAAGAAAAACCGCCCTCAGGAAGATGGCACAGTCAAAATACTTACCTACAAAACAATAAATACTTAAATAAATACAAAAAAACGTACTTACACAATAAATACTTAAATATTTACTTACAAGGCATGGTTACCTATCAGTAACCATGTCTGTTGCAGCACATATCCTCATTAGAATTTCTTTTAAGTATTATGTCTTCAGTACAGGGGCCAAAGCAGTGGCCAGGATATGATCTACAGGGTCATATCCTGGGGGTCATATCCAGGGTCATATGATCTATTTTAGCTTGTAAAGCAGCAGTTGCACTTTTTTTTATAGAATTTTGTGTTATTTTAGGTTTATAAATGTTATATTTTGTTATATACAATGATTCTGAAAAAATACTTGTTTCTTAAATGTTTTGTGACCATCAAAATGCTTCCGTTTTATTCTATGGGTCAAATAGTAAAAGCATTTGGCAGAATCTGGCACATTTAGAAAGGTTTGGAGACGCTGGTGAGACCAAAAGTTCAAAGCTCCACAGCTCTGGAACTGTTCTACCTAGAGGTCTGATATTTTCTCTAGTTATGGTTGACATGTCGAAGAACAGATGTAATACACCAAGACATGCCTATTCTCAAGCATGCCGTTATTACTGCCGGTCAAAAAAGCCCTATTATTTTTGAGAATTAAAAAATGTATTCCGGGTCAGACCAGAGATGGGGACTCGAGTTTGTGACTCGTACTCGAGTCGCACTTAAGTCGCATATTTAATGACTTCAGACTCGACTTAGACTTGCATTCGAAGGACTTCAGACTCGACTGAGACTCGTGATTTCCGACTTGTGAACAATATTTTATTCCAGTGTAAAAACACTTATTCAAGTGTTTTTTGTTTTACTAACTTGACTGATCGCCGCTCGCCTTGCCCGCACACAGAAGGGGTAAAAAAAAAAAAAGTAGCACTTGTGGCCAGTATGGCCCCACACTCAGTCGTTGACACAAGGGGGAGCAAACAACTCAAAGACCCAAACCGTGAAGCACTCAAGTTAAAGTGTTTCATTTATACAAAAAGCCACAGCAAAAGTGGCATAATAAAACAGTCCTTTTCTTCTCCTGATAAAACCTAAAATCCAAGAGTTTTCCTTAAAAATCAGAGGCTGGAAGTTGGGCTCCGCTTGTTATGCTGCTTCTGATGCGAGTGATCGGCCTGGAGCACCCACTGGCTGATCCACAGCTGACTCAGCGGCGCTCCAGCACTGTTCCACTCCCTGGCGTGCCACACCCCTTTCCAGACCGATCCAGCTAAAAGGAGAAGCAAGGAGAACGCCAGCATCCACGCGCCTAAACCCCGTCGGAAGATATATTCCTGTTTATGCTTTAAGCTAGGGTGACCAAACGTCCGTATTTCCCGGGACATATCCGTATTTCACGTCCTGTCCTGGGCGTCCCGGGTTTTTTTTAGAAAGTGAGGAAATGTCCTGATTTTTTAAATTACCTTAATTGGACCATTAAATTTACAGGCACTCGGGCACTGCGCACGACGCTGCGTGTGACGTAATCCCTGAGCCGCGTCAGTGCGGGCAGCCCTGTTCTTAATCAGAGGCCCTGTTCGAAAACCTAGGCTGCATCCTCCAAGGACGCGGTCTACCTAGACTGGATCCTTCGAAGTCCTTGAAAATTAGGAGGCCGGAAGAGTTTTGGCTGTAAATTCGAACAGGTCCACCCTTCAGCGGGTTTTACCGCCGTATGCTCTGTTGCTTAGCAACCGTGAAAGTTGACACACAAAGCAGGAAAAGAATGAATACAGAAGTTTTCAAAACTGTTTGTTTGTTTATTTATTTATTTTAAAGTTAAAGTGAACAAAGACTACACTCACAAGAATCCAGAGTGGAATAAAGGTTCCAACCACCGGGAGCAGGAACAAATCAAATCAAATGTAATGATAGAAACCTTAGTCAGTTAAATAACCTGCTGCTGTCATTCTGCACATCTCTGATGTTTCTGCTATTTTCAAATACTGTTATGCTATTCTTATACATTTTTCTAAGGTCCACATTTGTGTGACCATTTTCAATAATCTTTCTGCTGCTGTAAATTTGCCCATTGTGGGACAATAAAGGGATTGTCTATTCTATTCTATAAAAGGGTTAGAAATATATAAGTAAATCTAAACAATGTATGTACAAAATATATCTGCAAAATCACTAATATTCAACAACAAAAAATACTTTGTTAAACATATTGTGCAAAACAGCAATAAAAAAAATTAAACTCCTATCAGATTTATAGTCCCCACTCTGCAGATCTATTAGAATCTGTCCTCAAATTACAGCCAAACCCATTTACACAGTAACAGATTGAAACCTTTAGATAAACCAAACATTACCGCCACATATCTGACTCTATAACCATTAAAACAACTATTTTCATTAATCTCAGACGAATATTCACTGACTTGTAATATATTAAACTGAACTTCAAATTTTTACCACTGTTCGGAGCCAAGGAACATTTTCTCTGATCACGGAGCAAATCCTGATGATGAGACATTATTTCTTTCATTGTGCTATTTATTCATTACAGGAACTGTTAAGCATTTTTAATAAATACATTTTAAATAAAATTATCGTTTGTTATTGGAGTTATTGCTGTTGACTTTTACTGAGAAGCATTTTTAATAAATCAACTGTAAATATAATGTAATTGTAGGATTACGTAGGCCTACGTTAAGTGAGTGTATGCCACAGACATGGGAACAGAGATCCCCCCCGCTCCAAGGTGTCCTGGTTTTCCCAAATGATAACATGGTCACCCTATTTAAGCGAGGGGGGAGCGCTACTTACAGGCGAGGTTCCTCCTCTGCCCTAATACTCCTTACTGGGCCATCTGTGCACCCTCCTGGCGCACGGATCCCGCCTGCCTCTCCCCCAGCAGCGCGTCCGTCTCTGTCACCTGCAGATTCCGTTCTCCTTTCCTTCAGACTCCTTTTATGTCAGCTTTAATCAGCCCTTGCTCACACCTGAGCGCAGCAGTTACGCAGCGCCATTAATGCACTCCGCCTCCTCAGACAACTACTTCAGTCCAGTGCGCATGGATTGTCACAAGGGAAAAACAAACCAAAACAACCCAACATGCAGGAAAAAAACAAAAGTCTAAAATAAAGGAAAACAATCATATAAAAAAGAAACATCAAAACATGCAAAGCTCAAGAAGAAAATACAAAGAAAAACAAATCATATCTTCCTCTCCAAACATGCAAAGCATAAAACTAACATTTAAATGAAAGAAAACCATAAATCATATTTTTCCCTGTGCAACACACTGACGTCACTGACGCAACAGTACGTCACATATATGCCCGTGCGCATGCATGCATACAACCCATACATATATGGAAGCGATGATTACCCCCCCTGTTTCGGTGCCACCGTTCATAATAACCTTTGGCTACAAAAACTTTACATAAGGCGGGAATAAAAGAGAAGCAAACTGCAGCTTCTTTAGAAAAAAATACACGATGCTTGGTCCACCACATCTGATTTTATCAGCCACAGTGCAGTGCAGGTGTACAGCCAGGGACATCACAGACATAAGGCAATAATTCAGGTCCTTATTATTTCATGCAACCTCCCCTTGTCTTTGATCGACAAGCCCAGCTTTAAAAGCTTCATGGCAGTGGTAGAGGAGAAATATGTTGTGAATAATGTTGTAAATTGGTGCTAAATAAATAAACTGAATTGAATTGAAAATACTGCCCGCCAAGTCATTAAGTTACAAAAAGTTATTGCCACAATCTTTCTTTTATAAAAGTATTGTTATTGTCCTGCTATTTTTTTTAGGGTTTTTCTTTATCTCTTGTAGTTGCTAACCTCATATGTATTAATAAAAGGCAGGATTGTGATTGTTTTTTTTTTTCCACAGTCCTCATTTTCACTAAAAAATAAAAGAACAGACATTTACTGCTAAAACTAGAAAAAGTTGTAACCACAAATGTCAGGTAAATACTGTAGGAAAATAGTTTTTTTTAAAGAAAAAAAACTACAAATGCAAGATTTATCTGGAAATTTTTTTTGCATGTGTGCTTTTTTAATTGTATTTTCCATTTAGCAGTTCAAGATAATGATAATTCCATAGATATAATAGCGACCTTTAAGCTATACCGTCTCAGTGATGGAGATGAAACACAAGGAGAAACAAGCAAGCACGGAAATTATTGCACTTTTTTTAATTAATCAAGTGATTAGAATTTTTTGTGCGATTAACAGATTATTGCGACAGGCCTTCTCAAGACTTGAGACTTGACTTGGACTTGAGCTCTCACGACTTGAGACCTGACTTGGACTTACAAAAAATGACTTGTGAACATGTCTGGGTCAGACTAAAGATGGGATAAAGACAAGGTTTGCAAAATAGGCTAGGATTACTTCAAATGAGGTGGGCATCAAGAGATTTAAAAACTTAAGCATACTAAACTGTAATGTGTTAAAGGTTAATAATGTATTTCCTGAGAAATACTTTTCCGGAAAAGGGGTTAAATGGTCTCAGTCTCACAAAGGGTGTTGGTGACAGGGGCTTTGATCAGATACAATGTTGTATCACATCAGGTGATACACTCAATTTTGTGGTGTTACAGAGGCAATGTCGGGTGTGGAAAAACTGCACCACAGATAAAACTACATACATCTGCAACAGAAGCAAACAAGCCATGTGCAAAATATCTTCACTAAATGGGAGTTGGAGGTAGTTTTATCAGCTTTATTGTAAATTGTGTAAATAGATAGAATGACAAACAAATCGCTTTTGCATCACCTTTCCCTTTTGAAATCTAGTTTGTACGTTCTCTGTTATTTCCAATTTAATTATTATGGTTTATTAAAAATATTTTGGCAGTGGAGGTTACTATACTTTCCAACGTTAAGGGGGCCTGACCTTTAATGAAGTTTTCTCCCTATGTCTAGGGCATAGCCCCAAGACTTTCAGATTAAATAAAGCTGAATCACTTCAAGTTCCTCCCAGTATAAAGGAGGGCCTCCAGGCCCCACTTGGGGGTGGTTTGCCCCCTGGACCTCGGGTCTTTTATTCAGATCTAGCTGTGGGATCGTATTCCAAGAGCTATATTAGCTAAACAGGAGACACAGGAAAAAAAAAGTCAAAGATCTCACCAAAGGTGGGTTGAACACCGAAAAAAAAAAAATCACTACTAACATGTTTTTACTGAAATGTGTAATAAGTGAAATGTGGTCCTTTAAGAACTTAATGAAGTACGAGTAAAACCTACTTCTTAAGAAGACAACCGAAGTATTGAGTAATTGATCATAGCATCGGATTGACTTCATAAAAGGTTGTACTCAGAAAGAATAAAAGTTTGTTGCAAATTCTGGTGTTATATATAATCAATACAAATGCAAAATGGATTCCATGTTTATTAAGTGCAATTCAACCACTGAAAGAATTAAACCTGTTAAACATATGAAACCAATTCTTAAAGTAAGTAATCTGGGTTTCCACATTTTCCATAAAACTCTGTTTACATGTATGGTTAGTACAACTTCCTCCCAACCATACACCACATTGGATCAGTCCATTTGCTGCACATGTTCGGAAAGGTCCAAACAGACAACAGTAAACCATTTGAAAACAAATGATGTAAAGAGCAGTGTTGCCAACTTAGTGCTTTAGTCTCTATATTTAGCAAATTTTCAGACCCTTCTAGTACTTTCATTTCAAGAGCCAAACCTAGCGACTTTTTTTCTGCTACTAGAGACTTTGGTGACAACACCTAAAAGCAGCGAACTCTGCTCCCCAGAGCAAGTAAATTGGTAACCCTTCCTCCTGCTCTCCTCTGTCTTGTCTGCTGTCATGATTCTTGCAGCTATTATTTCATCCAAATGAAAAATGGAGAACAGATAAGCAGATCATGGCTTGTCTACAGTGAAAAGAAGGACTGTAAAAGTGGCAAGAAGAGAGGGACAAACAGTACAACAAATAATGGATGTTGATCCTAATACAATTTTTGTATCTGTACAATGGGTCTGTTTTATGTGTCTGTTTTAAACCCTGTCAGATAGCGTTCCCCCAGTCTAATAAAGGGGAACACTATCTGATGGGCTTCTAAAACCCGTCAAATAGCGTTCCCCTCTTCTTAACATGGGGGTAACAATATCTGATGGGCCTATAAACCCCGTCAGATAGCGTTTCCCTCTTTAACATGGGGGGGACGGTATCTGATGGGCTTCTAAAACCTGACAGACAGAATTCCCCTCTTCTTAACATGGGGGGAACAGTATCTGATGGGCCTATAAACCCCATCAGATAGCGTTCCCCCAGTCTAATAAAGGGGAACACTATCTGATGGGCTTCTAGAACCCGTCAGATAGCGTTCCCCTCTTCTTAACATGGGGATAACAGTATCTGATGGGCCTATAAACCCCGTCAGATAGCGTTTCCCTCTTTAACATGGGAGGGACGGTATCTGATGGGCTTCTAAAACCCGTCAGATAGCTTTCCCCTCTTCTTAACATGGGGGGAACGGTATCTGACGGGCCTATTAACCCCGTGAGATAGCGTTCCCCTCTTTAACATGCGGGAACGGTATCTGATGGGCTTCTAAACCTCGTCAGATAGCATTCCCCTGCTTAACACGGGGGGAACGGTATCTGACGGGCCTATTAACCCCGTCAGATAGCGTTCCCCTCTTTAACATGGGGGAACGCTATCTGATGGGCCTATAAACCCCGTCAGATAGCGTTCCCCTCTTTAACATGGGTGGAACGGTATCTGATGGGCTTCTAAACCCTGACAGACAGCATTCCCCTCTTCTTAACATGGGGGAACAGTATCTGATGGGCCTATAAACCATGTCAGATAGCGCTCCCCCAGTCTAATAAAGGGCAACACTATCTGATGGGCTTCTAAAACCCGTCAGATAGCATTCCCCTCTTCTTAACATGGGGGTAACAGTATCTGATGGGCCTATAAAACCGTCAGATAGAGTTCCCCTCTTTAACTTTGGGGGGACGGTATCTGATGGGCTTCTAAAACCCGTCAGATAGCTTTCCCCTCTTCTTAACATGGGGGGAACGGTATCTGACGGGCCTATTAACCCCGTGAGATAGCTTTCCCCTCTTTAACATGCGGGGACGGTATCTGATGGGCTTCTAAAACCCGTCAGATAGCCTTCCCCTCTTCTTAACATGGGGGGAACGGTATCTGACAGGCCTATTAACCCCGTCAGATAGCCTTCCCCTCTTCTTAACATGGGGGGAACGGTATCTGACAGGCCTATTAACCCCATCAGATAGCTTTCCCCTCTTTAACATGGGGGAACACTATCTGATGGGCTTCTAAACCCCGTCAGATAGCGTTCCCCCTGTCTAATATGAGGGAACACTATCTGATGGGCTTCTAAACCCTGACAGACACCATTCCCCTCTTCTTAACATGGGGGGAACGGTATCTGATGGGCCTATAAACCCTATCTATCCTGATTTCTCTCTTTCTCCATATAGGCTAACATTTGATCGGTCACGCTCTCTGTAGCTTCCATGTGGCGCGAGCACAGGGTGGCTGTTAGTGAGCATGCGCGTTTCCTGTGGCTTGTGAGGTGAATTGTGCCGCCTGCGCTGTGCGGAGCTGTAGGGGAAACCATATCTGATAGGGAAACACAGCTCAATTTAACACCGGTATTTCCATCTGGAAAACGCTGTTTTGCTACTGGAGTCCTCCTCACTCCCCATCTTTCTGTGTGCTGTACGTTAACACCCACCAGAGGTAACACCCACCTACCCAGCTGACAGACGTAATCTCACTATACATCAGCCAATTTCATCCTCTCCTCTCTCATGACAAGGCTCGCACGAGACCTATCATGAAAAAAGGTTCATTGTGCGTCCTGAGTATGGTGCAGTAATGGGGTGTCGGCAATGGTAACTGTTACAGTCAAAGTAATTTATTAGATTAGTCGTTACTAAAAAAGGTAACGGCGTTAGTAACGCCGTTACCTTTTTACTCCCATCACTGTTAATAGCTGATATTAAAACTTCCCTATGTTTCTTGATGACTAAACTAGCAAGGCCCCAATAATCTTTGGCACTTGATTTGTATACCAAAATAATATCTTTATTTTTTTTAACATAATACTTTTATTTTTATACACAAGTCCTCACTATCTTGACTTTAGTGGTGAGAGAAACCCGGTGATAGAGCAGTGTCTTTCACAAAAACTAGGGATTAGTTTTAAAAGTAAATTGCAGTTTGTCTACCTTTAATTCTATTATTCTATTTTTAGGTGGACTTTTCCCAGTTAATTTCTTAAAATTAACATATGTTGTCATTTATTGTATGTTTGTGTCTGAAATCAAGTTACTCAGATTTATCAGTTAACATCTAATTCAAGCATTTTTAAAGACTTTCCATTATGCATTTCCTCAAATTCAAGGACATATTGTGACAGCACCCTGCTGCCATCTAAAGTATCATCTGTTGCCAGAGTTGTCAAGTAACAAAGTACAAATGCATCGTTACTGTACTTAAGTACACTTTTTAGGTATCTATACTTTACTCCATTTCTTATTTTTCTTCCTACTTTCATATCTTAACTCCACTCAGACAAACAGTATTCCACCTGTATCTTAAGAATCAGATCTTTTTGGGTGTCTGAACATATTACTACTTATATTTGCTATTATTTTACATTTCATTGGCAATCTAAAATAGGAGGCAAGGGGACAGTTCAGTCTTTGTGAAGATGTGTGAACACTAACCAGTAGGGTTGCCAACTCCCAGAAAAAAAAAGGGACACCTCATGTGTCATGCTGTACCACCTTCCTCCAGCAGAGTGCGCCGTGGGTCTCCTGGAGCTGGAGTCTTCCATCACACCTGAGACGCATCTACTCATCAGGAGACCTGCCCTTTATAACCAGCTGCTAGACCTTGCTTCGACGCTGCAGTGTTGACCTTAGTTTGGTTAGCGACCTGAGCCTTCGAAACTGATAAGAATCTTAGTTGTCTCTAGAGAGAGATCTGATTCTAACTCTCTTCTGTTTTTGTCTCTCAGGAAACCTGTCTCTAGCCTGAAGCTCTGGATGAGCTTAACCTGCCAATCTGCCCTGGTGAGCCAAACCTGAAGATTCCTATGTGGATTCTCCTGCTGCTCTTAGTGAAGAGCTGAAACTCTAATCAAGGTCTGCCATTCAAAGTGAGAAGCTAGACGCTGCAGCTACTCGTGTACTCTGCTGAACAAACAGTCTTTTGACCCAACGGTTCCTGCTCTCTCAAAGAGAAGCCCGGATTCAGTCAAGGTAGAATTCTGAATTATCTAAGGACTCATGCTCATCTGCCTGCCTTTCTAATCAAACTATCATCTCTGCAGACTTCAGTGAACCAGTTCAAGATCCTGTACTTAACTTGTATTATTGCACATTCAATAAACTCTGTTAAACCTTTTACCCAGCCTCCGTTGTGTTCTGCATGTGGGCTAAGCAACTAAAACCCATCATGACAGAACACTGCGGCCAAACACAAAGCCCAGCAGGTCACCTCCGTAGGAGGCTTGAGGAACAGGACGCTCAAATCCTTGGACATGCGCATACCCTCCGTGAGTTGCATACTAAAATTGAACACCAAAATGAGATGCTACAAACATATGCCAGTTACATGGGTAATGCTAACGCCACGCCAGCGCTACGTCCAGTTCCGGATCCACTTCCGCCTCCAAGGTCACCGGCAGTGACGTCATTTCCTGAGTTCCGTCCCAGCCTGCCTGAAAGATTCTCAGGTAACCCAAAAGATTGTAAGGGATTTTTGGTCCAATGTCGATTACTTTTTGAACATTCTCCTGGCAGTTTTCCGAATGATAGAAAGAAAATATCATTCATTCTTTCTCAACTCACTGGACGAGCCCTTGAATGGGCGGAGGCAAGGTTCTCCTCTGAATCCAGTTTCACTTGTACTTTTTCCGAGTTTATTTCAGAGTTTTCCCAAGTTTTAACCACGACTCTGATAAAACTATTGACTCCCGAGCCCTGCTGAATTTAAGACAGGGAAATTCCACAGTGGCTGAGTTTTCCATCGACTTCCGGGTCAAGGCCGCAGCCTCTGGATGGAACGAATGTGCACTTTAGAGTGCCTATTTTAAGGCCTTAAATGATAACATCAAGGATGAACTAGCCACGATCGACGAACCAAATAGTTTGGAGGATTTAATTCGTTTAACCATCAGATTGGATAACAGGCTCCGAACTAGAAACAACACTAGACAAAGAACTCTGAATTTTTCTGTGTCAACCCCTGCATTAAATAATGCTTCTGTTTTTTCTGGATCCACAGAACCCGTTTCCAAGCCAAAGGTTAAAAACCAGACTCTTTCTGTTCCAGTCCAAGTCTCTCACTCAGATGGAGCAGAAGTTGAACCCATGCAGATTGGATACACAAGGCTAACCCCTGAGGAAAGACAACGACGATTCAGGGGCAATCTGTGTCTATACTGTGGTGAGACTGGCCATTTCATTGTTTTTTGCCCGGCTAAGTCAAAAGCCAGGGCCCGTCAGAGGAACTGAGGAGTCTGACGGGCCATTTGAAAACTGAAAAAGCTCCTCATCTGATGTTACCAGCTACACTTTTTTTTTTCTAACCAGAATCTCACCCTGTCTGCTTTCATTGACTCTGGATGTGAGAGTAACCTCATTGACTCTAACCTGGTCCAGCAATTACAGATTGAAACTGTTCCGTTATCCAAGCCTCTCAGAGTATCTGCTATTGATGGAAAGAAACTCCATCAAGTCACTCATCAAACACAACCTCTAGAACTTTTTATCTCCGGAAATCATCGTGAGACATTAACCTTTTTTGTTTTTTTCTTCTGCATGCTCCCCCTTGGTGCTTGGATTCGAGTGGCTGGAACGGCATAATCCCCATATCAACTGGGCTGAACGCCACATTGAGTCTTGGTCCTCCTCCTGTCACGAGACATGTCTTCGTTCTGCAGCTCCCGCTGTTCAGTTTCCTAGAGGTAGGGGGGAGATGGACTCTCCTGACCTTACTTCTGTTCCTTCCGAGTATCATGATCTGGCACCAGTCTTCAGTAAGGTCAGTGCTACGTCTCTTCCACCTCACAGACCATATGACTGCGCCATAGAATTATTACCAGGAGCTCCTATGCCCAGCAGTAGACTTTATAACATCTCTAAGCCTGAACGTGAGACCATGGAGAAATATATTAATGAGCTGCTGGGATAATCCGCCCATCTTCCTCTCCTCTGGGTGCTGGTTTCTTTTTTGTGGGCAAAAAGGATGGTTCCCTACGACCCTGTATAGATTACAGAGGTCTTAACCAGATAACCGTCAAAAATAAGTACCCACTACCATTACTGGCATCAGCATTTGAACCTGTTCAGGGTGCAACAGTCTTCACCAAGCTCGATTTGAGAAATGCTTATCACCTTCTTAGGATAATAATAATAATAATAATAATGAATTTTATTTATAACGCACTTTACATTTGACATCAAATCTCAAAGTGCTACAAAGTGCTACATTTAAAAAAGGGAAAATTAAAACAAGTTTAAAAGACCATAACATTAAAAACAGTGTAAAAAGACAATCATTAAAATCAATACATTAAAAGGCATACGTAGCCTATTAAAAAAAATTAAAATCAACAATTGTAGGCATTTCTAAAAAGGAAAGTTTTCAGTCCTTTCTTAAAAACAATCCACCGTCTGTGGGGCCCTAATAAGAGAAGGAGATAAAAGAAGGAGACGAATGGAAGACAGCCTTTAAGACCCCCTTAGGCCAATTTGAGTACTTGGTCATGCCTGTTGGTCTCACAAACGCTCCAGCCTGTTTTCAAGCTCTAGTCAATGATGTCCTCAGAGATTATTTGAATATATTCGTGTTTGTGTACATTGACGACATTTTGATCTACTCCAAGAACCTATCTGAGCATAAGAAACATGTCCGTCTGGTCCTTCAGAGACTTTTGGAAAACAAGCTCTTTGTGAAGGCAGAAAAATGTGAATTTCACCAACCATCTGTCACTTTTTTAGGGTTTGTGCTCGAGGGCGGGCAGGTTAAGCCATCCGAAGACAAGATAAAGGCAGTTCTTGACTGACCGACACCTGAAAACCGCAAACAGCTTCAGAGGTTCCTTGGTTTTGCAAACTTTTACAGACGCTTCATAAGGAATTACAGTCAAACAGCTCTACCTCTCACAACCCTGACTTCGGTAAAGAAGACTTTTCATTGGACACCTGAAGCTCAAAAAGCTTTTGAAAAATTAAAAATCCTGTTTTCTAGAGCTCCCATTCTGATCCAGCCAGATCCCTCTAAAAAATTTATCTTAGAGGTGGATGCCTCAGACTCCGGTGTTGGAGCTGTTTTATCTCAGCAACTTGATTCAGACCAAAAGATTCACCCCTGTGCCTTTTTTTCTCGTAGACTCTCACCAGCGGAGCAAAACTATGATGTCGGAGATTGTGAACTTCTAGCCATCAAACTCGCCTTGGAGGAGTGGAGACACTGGCTTGAGGGGGCCGAACATCCAGTTTTGGTCTGGACAGACCATAAAAACCTGGCCTATCTCCAATCCGCCAAACAAGCTAACCCACGTCATTCTAGATGGTCATTGTTCTTCTCCCGATTCAATCTCATAATCTCTTACAGACCTGGTTCCAAGAACGTCAAGCCCGATTCTCTCTCTCGTCTTTACTCTGCTGATCAACCTGATACGCCCGAGCCTGTTCTTCCTGCCTCCTGTACTGTAGGAGTGGTTTCCTGGGAGATCACTGATCTCATCAACTCTGCCCTTGCCTCTGAACCTGACCCAGGTAACGGCCCTCCAAATAAAACCTATGTTCCTTCTTCTGTCAGATCCCGCCTGATCCAGTGGATGCATGCAGCTAAATTTTCTGCCCATCCTGGAGTGAGCAGAACAATAGCCCTGATTACAAGACGTTTCTGGTGGCCATCCTTACACAAGGACGTAAAAGAGTATGTTTTGGCATGTCCCATCTGCGCCAGAAACAAAACCTCTCACCAACCACCTTCTGGCCTGCTGCATCCTCTACCTGTTCCTACCCGTCCCTGGTCTCATATTGCCGTAGATTTTGTCACTGGTCTCCCGATTTCCAGACGTATGTCCACCATTTTAACCATAGTCGACCGTTTCTCCAAGTCTTGTCATTTAATTCCCCTCAGAAAACTTTCCACGGCTTTCCAGACGGCACAGCTTCTGGTGAAGCATGTTTTCCGGCTCCATGGCATCCCACAAGAAATCCTCTCTGACCGCGGCCCACAGTTCATTTCTCAAATCTGGAAAGCCTTCTGTTCAGCTTTAAACTGTAAGTCCTCTCTAACCTCTGGTTATCATCCACAGTCTAACGGGCAGACGGAGAGAATGAATCAGCAACTAGAGTCCACTCTCTGCTGCCTGACCTCAAACAACCCCACCGACTGGAGTCAGTACCTGACCTGGATCGAATACGCCCACAACTCACTCAAGTCAGCTTCCACTGGTTTATCCCCGTTTCAGGTATCTCTCGGTTATCAGCCTCTACTTTTCCCTGCAGACGAGAGAGAGATTTCGGTCCGTTCAGTCCATCAGCACATCCGTCGTTCTCAGAGGGTCTGGAAGGACACCATCGCCACCCTCAACCGTTCTTCTGCCTCAAATAAACGCTTCGCTGACTCCAAGAGACGCCCGGCCCCTGACTACACCATTGGCCAAGAGGTATGGCTCTCTACACGAGACATTCCCCTCAAGGGTATGTCTCGAAAGCTGTCCCCCCGGTTCATTGGTCCTTACAAGGTTGCCCAGATCATCAACCCCTCTGCTGTACGTTTACCCCTTCCTCCGAGTCTCCACATCCATCCCACGTTCCATGTCTCCCAGATAAAACCAGTTGTTTCTAGCCCCCTGTGCCCTCCATCCGACTCCCCTCCACCCGCCCGGGACATCGATGGACATCCTGCTTTCACCGTCCGCCGGATCGTGGACTCCCGTCGGCGAGGTCGCGGTTGGCAGTACCTCGTCGATTGGGAGGGCTACGGTCCGGAGGACCGCACATGGGTTCCTGGCTCTTATATCCTCGATCCGGGACGGATCGAGGAATATGAGAGCTCCCTCCCGTCGACATCTTCTGGACCGCCAAGAGGCGGTCGTTGAGAGGGGGGTACTGTTGGGATCTGGAGCTGTACGACCTTCCTCCAGCAGAGTGCGCCGTGGGTCTCCTGGAGCTGGAGTCTTCCAGCACACCTGAGACGCATCTACTCATCAGGAGACCTGCCCTTTATAACCAGCTGCTAGACCTTGCTTCGACGCTGCAGTGTTGACCTTAGTTTGGTTAGCGACCTGAGCCTTCGAAACTGATAAGAATCTTAGTTGTCTCTAGAGAGAGATCTGATTCTAACTCTCTTCTGTTTTTGTCTCTCAGGAAACCTGTCTCTAGCCTGAAGCTCTGGATGAGCTTAACCTGCCAATCTGCCCTGGTGAGCCAAACCTGAAGATTCCTATGTGGATTCTCCTGCTGCTCTTAGTGAAGAGCTGAAACTCTAATCAAGGTCTGCCATTCAAAGTGAGAAGCTAGACGCTGCAGCTGCTCGTGTACTCTGCTGAACAAACAGTCTTTTGACCCAACGGTTCCTCCTCTCTCAAAGAGAAGCCCGGATTCAGTCAAGGTAGAATTCTGAATTATCTAAGGACTCATGCTCATCTGCCTGCCTTTCTAATCAAACTATCATCTCTGCAGACTTCAGTGAACCAGCCCGGAACAGTTCAAGATCCTGTACTTAACTTGTATTATTGCACATTCAATAAACTCTGTTAAACCTTTTACCCAGCCTCCCTTTTACCCAGTTCTGCATGTGGGCTAACCAACTAAAACCCATCATGACAGCATAATTGATGCTGACAATGAGATCAGCTTTAATTAATTCAGTGGAACATTTATTTTGCACATTAGTTCATTTGTTTTTCATTAAGGAGAGAATCCTGCTCAGGATGCTGAGGACAAAGGACACAGCAGCCTGGATGTTGGGAAGGTCAGCTGCCTGAAGAATGTCCATCCACCTCTCTGCTGTTCCTTTGGACTGCCAGGATACCTTTTCCTTTTATCTAACATGCCCTTGTTCATCATTTTCCATTAGCTTTTTACTTAATATTTTTTACTCTCACAATAATATGGAACAAACTGCGTTCCTTTTTCACTAAATACGGGATGCGTACTTCTATTTCTAAATACGGAACAATTACATTTTTCAATGGACGGTTGGCAACCCTGCCAACCAAGAACATTTCTAAATTACATGGCTTACATGAGAGCAATATGTATATAGAATGCTGGCTCCTATTAGCTTTCACGCCACATCTCTTGCTGGACCATTCTAAGATTCTTTATTATCATTATTTTTACTCTAAATCCAATTCTGCTTGTCCTACCGACCCTAAAGAATCTGCAGAGAAATTTTACATGAACTCTTTTCAGACGTAACATTTCACAGTTAAATGGTTTCCTGTCAGTCAGGTGTCTTCTTTTGGCCTTGCATTGTGTTATCCACACAGAAAAAGTTAATTCAAAAGTTTTTGTCAGTTGAAACCCTTGTGTAATTCTGCAAAGTGTATGAATGTTTAGCTGCTGCATGGAGGAAAGGCATTTATTCACATGATAGATGTTCTAATCTCTGTAATACGCTAAAGTGAGAATTAGATGTCAAGGAGACTTCTCTTCTGAGACTCCATATTAGAAAGGATTTGAGAAAGTCTGCATGCAAGTGCAAAGATTTAGAATATGCATTCTTATTGCAAAAGCTTAGCTCTGAAATGGATGCAACTGATATAGTGGATCTACAATTCATAGTCCAAATATCAGAGTTGAGTGCAAAACATTATAAGAAAAAGAAAGATACTGAAATGTTCTCAGGTCACTCTACTTAATTCCATTCAGTTCAGTTTATTTATATAGCGCCAAATTCACAACACATGTCATCTCAAGGCACTTTACAGTTCAACCAGATCATACAGTCAAATACTTACCTCCTTAGAAGCTGCAAAATGAAAATGTCTCTATATTCTGATCAGTCCCTTCTTTAAGATGGCTTCTAATGTTTTGCCTGTGGAGTTGAGACGCTGACCTATATGATTAAAAGTTGCCCTTCATATGATAAAGTTTTGAATAAATCATAAATTCATTCCTGCCCCATCTTTGCTAGCTTGGTTCCCACATCCAAACCGTCTGTTTAGTTGAAATGACACAGTAAAAGTCTTTCCCATACAGCACCCACTGGCACAAAAAAGGGCCTCTATCATGAACATAAAAAATAAAAAAATTTACTGTTGTGCTTCACATGTTTTTTTAAACACAGGCAGGTCAGTTTGGAGACACAAACAATTCATTTAATTTAAGTTTATTTATATAGCGCCAATTCACAACACCTCATCTCAAAGCGCTTTACAGTTCACCAGATTATTCAGTCAAATTGATTCAAAGTTTTCTAAAGAAAACCAGTTGATTGCATCAACTCATTGACTCAAAGGCAATCCCTCACACTAAGCATGCTTGTAGCGACAGTGGAGAGGAAAAAGCATGTGCAAACAAGGGAGTTCTTCTTCTTCTTCTATTTCCAGATTGATGAGTCCATCCAGCGTCATCTCTCAGCACTGAGTCTGTTGTGTGATTTTTAGATATGCAGTGTACGCAGGTGGATCGCACTAGAGCGTTGGGTCGTACAGTGGAAGAACAGACATTGTGAGCTAAGAACATTGAAACTCTTAGGTTTTATCGTACAGTTTGAGCTGTGGCTGCATGCAATGTTTGAAAATATTGTACAGTGTATGCCTGGCTTAAAATGCATGTATTTAATTGTCATTTCAGTTCATGTATACATACAGCAAATAAAAAAAAAAAAGTTCTCAGGGCCAGAATAAAAAAAATAATCTGTCCTTTTTTCAGAGGTGTCACTTTTTAGGTATTTTTAAACATTTAAACATTAAAAATGTCTCTAGACCTTTACTGGTTGATTATTTTCTTTATTCTGACCTCACTGATTTTTAATTGGTTACCCCTGGTTTAATGTTTATAAATATTTATTTCCCGTTATGTGCTCCATCCAATGCAGATCATTGGCTCCATCCACATCTAGTGAAAACTAGTGTAATTGGATGAGTCATGTAACGCAAACACTCATTACTTAGCTAAAGGAAATCATCAGAAGCAGGCAGGTGTTCTTCAAACTGCAAACGTACAATGTTGGATTCAGAAACAGATGTTAAAAGGTCGAACACAGGCGAGAGCGTATCGGCAGATGAAAAGGTTACTTTATACTTTTATACTTTAAGTAGTTTTTGGAGCACATACTTTTTCACTTTTCCTTGAGTAAAGAGGTCAAGTTTATACTTCAACTTTTACCAGAGTGTTTTTAAACTGCAGTATCTATACTTCTACTTAAGTAACAAATGTGTGAACTTTTGACAACACTGCCTTTTTTAAAGTTATAGCAAAACCCAATAGGAATTGAATTTCAAAATCCAAAACCTGTTCACTTTTCATGTGCACATGTGTCCAGCTAAGTCTTGTGGTTTAGAAGACGTTAGAATTTTGAGAGGAAGATTTTTCATGTGAAGTTTAAAGTTAATGTATATGTGTCTTTTTCACGTAAAAATTACATTGCAATTGTAGATGATACTCTTCAGCACTTCTAGCAGGCTGCCCCCCTGCCACAGGCTAAAGCAAAACAAAGTTGACTGGGACAGTTTTAGCTGAAACGCCCTCTATTTCTTTTTGAAAAACAAGATAAAGGATACGATTTTGCCTGAAGGATAGGATAGAGGAATCTGTTTCCTCTCCCAGTTTACCAAACATGCTGAAGACCACCTGCCTCATTAACAGACGCAGACAGAAATGTAAAAATACATAAATGTAGAAACAAAAAAATAAATCAAAGGAAACATAAATAAAAGTAGAAGAACATAAATAAATTTAGAAAAAATAAATACATATATAAGTAAAATCAGCAGTAAATGAATGAAGAAATATAAAATTACAAATAGAAAATAAACAAGTAAATACATAAAAAATAGCAAAATACAAAAACAAACTATTTGTCTTTTTCATGACAATCTACTTTTTTTAATCGGTGCGTTTAATATTTATATTAAACAATATAATAATTAAACAATATTAATAATTATATCTTTTCATATATATTTGTTTTTTCATTTATATGTATATTCAGTTTTTTACATGTATATTTATTTATTCTCATATTTAGCTTATGTTTTGTTTTTTTAAGTACAAATACAAACTGGTTATAGAGGCATGCTGACAGAGATTTATTGCCAAATACAACCTCAGCTTAACATCAAAAATATTAAAAGTATACTAGGTATAAAAATTCTGATGGAGGCATTTTCCTGAATAATCTGAAGAGATTAGTTTGACTATCATTTTCAGGAGCAGGTTGCCAATCTTTCTTCATGACAACCAAGTAATAGCATCAGCAAAAATAATAATCCTATTGTTTTAAAGCCTTTCCCTGCTTGTAACAAACAAAACACACACACAACCAAATATGTCTCTCTATACTTGTGGGCCCATTTCTACACCCTATCTATGACCCTTACCCTAGATCTAACAATAACCGGTTTATACCGAATCCCAACCTAAACTCAGATCCCACCTTTGTCCTCAATGTGACCACTGACCCTACAAAACAATGCCTCTTGTGGTTTTTCTCTCTTTCGAACATGGGAGCTGGCTCAGAGCTCGTCTGCCTGGCTCTGATTTCCCTGGACTGGGCTGCCTGTGGAGCTGGTTGACAGTTGTCTTTTGTATCTCTGCTCACCAAGTAGGTAACTTAGTGCTACAATAGGTCCTTTAACAGTTTTAGGGCTCTAGTGAGTCAGAACCAAAGGAACAGAAAACAGATCAGTTTAGAATTTAGCTTTTATTTTCCTTAAATAAATGGTTGTTAGTCCTGTGTGTCTCTGTGTTGCCCTGCGATGGACTGGCGACCTGTCTAGGGTTTACCCCGACTCTCGCCCATTGAAAGCTGGAGATAGGCACCAGCACCCCTCGCGACCCCACTCGGGACAAGCGTGTAAGAAAATGGATGGATGGATGGATGGATAGTTTTTCCTTAAATAGTTTCTTTAAAAAAACAAACTTAAAACAATAAAAATGTTTTCTTTAAAAAAAAATGAAAACTCAGCAAAAACTACTAAAACAGAGATGCCTCGAGTCCAGGACAATTGTGTACTTAATTCCACATTAAAAGCCTGGAATTGTAGCACCAAAGTCAGAAGAAAAAAAGTCCCCTCCTTTTCTCCATCCCACAGTCTTGCAATTGGCTCCATCGCAGTGCATCACTGTTTTGATCCGCCTCTCACTTACCACTGGGCTCCTACAAATACAAACACATGCTAGGCAAGAGCGTTGTCTGTGGAGCTAACCGGTCTTTGCTGTGTTCCTCCCAACAAGGCAAAACCCTGCAGATGAAATGCGTTACTCACACAGACGCCCTGCTGCCTATCCAACTCGTTGTTTTCCAACCAATTCTCTTTCTGCCACAGGGATAGTCCAAGTCGTGCTGATTGGTCTGCTTATGCCCGGCAATCACTCAATCTGTCCTCTCACTGCCCCTGGTTGCTGTATGCTGCTCCTCAGCGTCCTATAGTGAGTTCTTCACTGTTTATGTGTTCTGCCTTCTTCCCTAGACAGGTCTGTAAAACAGCTGACAGGCTGCTCCCAGCGCATCCACAACTCCACACATAGCCATCATCAAGTTAATGTCCTTAAAGTCGACAGTGGATTAGATCAATAAAACAGCAAAATGATGCAATAAAATGAAAAAGAAAAAACATGTACAATCCAAAAATATTTACTCACACCAAGCCTGGTTCTCGTTCTGCTGGAGGTTTCTTCCCACTAAAAGGGAGTTTTTCTCTCCACAGTTGCTACAAGTATGCTTGGTGTAAGGGATTGCCTGCGAGTCAATGAGTTGTTGCAATCAACTGGTTTTCATTAGATATAAAACTTTTAATCAATTAGACTGGATGATCTGGTTGAATTGTCTCTGTAAAGTGCCTTGAGATGACATGTGTTGTGAATTGGCGCTATATAAATAAACTGAATTGCATTGGGCTCCACAGGAAGCAAACAATCCCCACCATATTTTGTAAGCACTAGGAAAATAAAGAAAAAAAATAGAAACATGGTTCTTACTCAGACAGCCAAAAAGAAACACACAAACCGTTGTTTTAAACACAAATGGAGGACCTTGCATAAACCCTCGTTGACCTCTTCTCATTTTCTATGCTTTCTGTCTCTACACACACACACACCTACACCCACAACACACACAGACTCATACACAGTCGGATTATTTTAATCTGTAATCTGGTATGACTCAGGCTTGTGTCACTAAAATTTCATTTGAGTGAATTAAGCTCTATTCTTCAATATAAAAGCTAGGAAGCAATTTTGATAATTGCAGCAATGGAACAGGATGATTTATTTGTTATTGTGTGAGTGAACACGCGTATCAAACTGTGAGGTTCAGGGGTTTGAGGTCAGGCAATCAAGTCGATGGAGCTGCCATTAGTAATATAAATGAGCTTCACCTACAGGCTGGATTTTTCTGGCCATAAAAAGGATAAAAGTAAACCACACACATATCTGCTCTTAGCACGGCTGGAATATCTGTTTTTGTTGTTCCTCTTGTTTTATAGTTTGCATTCAATTAGAAAATGAAGATATGGCTTAAAAAAAGCCATATTTTCTAAGCCCAACTATTTAACCTTGTGTCATGATTTTACAAAGTTCAGACCCAAATGCAGAAAACCAAAACAGAGAGATCAGGGAAAAAGTTTAACGGGTTTTATTGAAGAGGTTAAACAGAGGGAGAAGTGTTGCTCTGAACACTGCTCAACCGGAACTGAAAAGTGAGGGGAAGACACAGCGGTTAGTTCAGGCTCAGTGGGGAATTTGACTCGTGAACTTGGAGAAGAGGATTTGGTTGCCCACTCATGTTTCCAGAGAAGTTGTTCATTCCTTGACTCCTGTCTATGTGCTGTAGTTCTAGTGTTTGTCTGATTCGGTGGAGGGCGGAACAGGGTTAACCCAGAATGCGGTTGTTAATTGGTGAATGGAGAAACTGACTGCCACTCAGATTTCCTGCGGTACTTGAACGGGTCGTAGTGGAGATGAATCCCTTTCTCAGTGCCTCCTGTCTGAACCCAAGCTCAGTTTGAAGCTCAGTTGATCCTTCCAGGGAGAGAAGGTCCGAGAAATCCAGTTTGCAGGATGACTTCCTGCCGAGAGGCAAAGACAGAAACAAAGTTAAACTCAGGTTTACAAAAACTCAGTTTGACTCAGTAAAACTCAGCTTGGCTAGAGTACCAAAAACTGGCAAACACTCTGGCGTTGAGGTAGTGGCAGTCAGCTGCTTAAGAACACTCAGTTTAACGAGGTAACCATCAGCAGGTGTGTGAGGAGGCGGACCAGAACCAGGCGCCTCCTGGTGGATGAAGGGAGACAATTACAGAAACACACACACAAAGACAGGAGTCCTGACACCTTAGAAGCATTGATTCAATAAAAACATTCTTCACAATAAAATGTATAAATAACTACAAGTAAACATATCGATGTAAACATAATTGTTATGACATTTCATTTAAGTTTGTCTCTTTAAGATGACTCTCCACATGTGCAAAAAAACATACTCCTTTTGCCCCTGTCATATTCAAAATATCAAACATCCACTCTGATGGATTGCATTTAATGCACCACCACAAAGGACTCCCTCCTGTGTTACAGAAGTCGAAGCACATGTGTACTTCTTTTCTAAAGGAACTTAAGCTGGGCATACACTGTACTTATAGCCTGATCGTACGTCTTGTAGTATACAGGGGGTAACAAGGGGCGATAAGCCTCTCATGATCACCTCCCGAGCAGGAATTGTAAGGTCGGGAGAAAATCAGACATGTTTGAAATTCAGTCGGCTGTCGTAAGGTGTTGGTGGACAAACCCTGCTGTTGAAGCAGAACTACGAGCCGAATTACCAGAACCTCAAACACATGTGCAATCAAGGGAGTTCTCCTTCTTCTTCCAGACTGACGAGTCCGACCAGCATCTCTCAGCGCTGGGTCTGACATGTGGTTTTTGTTCATGCAGTGTGAGCAGGTAGATCGCATCAGAGGGTCAGGCCGCACAGTGTAAAAACATGCATCGCGATCTGTGAAGTTTTTTAGCCTGCGGTTTCGTCGTACAGTTTGAGCTGTAGCTGTGGGCAACAATTGAAAATATCGCACAGTGTTTTCCCGGCTTTAGCTCGAGCACTTTTTTTCCAGCTGTTACATGTTGGCAAAAACAATGTTATGACATGATACAAATACTAACCTGTTGACTTATCTGGGGCTTTTTGCATGTGATGGAAGACAGATACTGCAGGGACAAAAGTTCTGAAAGCTGGCCATTGGCATATGTGTTGGTGACCCCCAAGAAAAAACACAACCAATCATGTCTGACTATTATCAATAATCATATTACAAACATTAAAAAATTAAAATATATTAAACATATACATATAAAAAGAAAATGCTCTGTTTTTATAACATACGTTTATATTTTGTTATGTTTTTAATATATTTATTTATAATAGCAGTCATTCAAAATGGACTTTCCCAGTCAAACACCAGCTGAAAGGCAGCCGACTTCCCTCCAGCTCCCAGGGTAATCCCCTCCACCTTCAAGGCCACTGGAGACCCCCTCTTGCATGTTTCTTTACTGACTCCACCCTTTCACTGAATTACAGGGTCTGACCAAGAGATGAAGCTTCTCTTAAGAACTTAATGTCCACAAATCATGAAAGAAAGAATATTTTAGTACAAACATTGATGTTTAAAAAGGGGACCAGCCAAGGGCACATCAAGGAAAATTTTGAATGGCTACTACTGTATAATTGAAAATCTCGTAAATTGATTTTGTAGTGTTTTCAGCGTAGATGTTGGTGACACCAAGTTAAACCACAAATGAAGACCCTGGAGTTTTAGCTGTATGTTGTTTAATTGTCTTCCTGAGCATGTGGTGAAAACTGAAATGACAGAGAACTTAACACATAGACATCGATACAAAATATAAGTTCAAAAACCTTGGGCCTGCCTAAGGAATAATTGCTCTGATCGTCTATTACATAAGCCTTGATGGTTTTGTTCTTGTAGCCTTCAGGGTAAACCCAAGCAAGAGATATTTTAGAATATGAGCGACCCCACTGATCTGTAGTGCACACTTCTGTGCAGCTTGTTGTGATGTCGAATGTGTCAGGACTGTTTTCTCTCTCCCCGCCATTCTCTTGTGCCGGTGAGAGAGCCTTGTCAATCTGTGGATGGGAACAAGGATGCATGATCGTATCATGACTTGTGCTTTCACATGCAGAGCTTGTCACTCTAGAAATACAGTCCATTGCACTGCATGAAAAGTGGGATTTTCGTCAATATGCGGCACTGTATATTATTGTGGAAGTTCAGGTTAACGGCAGTTTACGGTAATTTGCAGGCTTCGCCGAAAACTCCCATAAATTGTCAGAAATTGACGTGGACTTTCTTAGGCAGTGTTCCCCCCATGCCTCCCCCCCATGGAATTCTAGGGGAGGCTTTAACATGTAAATGAAAATGCTGTGAGCTATACAAATGCAAATCATGGTTGCAGGGGGAGTTTTACCCCAAGTGACATTTTTCTTAAAGGTAAGAAAATCTCTGATACAAAGAGATCAGGCTCAGTATAGACTCTTACATTTTAGCTTGAATTGATTTATTTAATTAAAGTATAGAGACCAAAACAGAGCTTTAGCTGACAGAGCAATACATTTAGAGCAGTAATTATTTAAAAAAAATGCATTTAAGATAAAACATAAAATGTTGTCTGTCAACATGCTCAATTCACAATTACTTAAGTGGAAAAGTTTCAAGAAATGAGTCTGAGATGATTCACTTTATAACATGGCGCATTATCCTGCTGGAAGTAGCCATCAGAAGATTGGTACACTGTGGTCATAAGGACATAAGGTCAGCAACAATGCTGAGGTAGGCTGCCTCATTTATTTGATGCTAAATTGGTATTAAGTGGCCCAAAGTGTGGCAATAAATATCCCCCAAATAGATGGTACAAATAGATCAGGCTCAGTATGACCTAATTATAGACTCTTACATTTTAGCTTGAATTGATTTATTTAATTAAAGTACGCTAGATTACTGTGTATGCCATTAGCAATGGCAAATGTTATGTAAAAAAATACACAAAATAATTTATTTCAAAAATTTATTTTAATCGGAATCAGTTGGTAAAATGTGAACCAGAATCAGCAAGGTAAAATGTGCATTCCTTGCACAGTGCTCCTTGGGATTTTTAAAGCTTGGGAAATCTTTTTGTTTCCAAATACAGCTTTAAACTTCTCCACAACAGTGTCCAAAGCACGCCCTTATGCAACAAACTTTTAAACAATTTTCCCAACATTTATGGGGAACAGCAAAGTTGCTCTTTTGTAGTTTTTATTATTTTCACCTATAAACATAGAAAAATTCAGCAGCCTTTTGAAATGTTCTGTAGTATAGTATAAATCAAGATTCTCCAGAACATATATCCAAAGCCTGCTATTTTCTGTAACACAAGTTGTGCTACCCACAGTAATTGGTGATAAAAAGTCTAAAGACTGTTTTAGAATTTTCATATTTCTTTATGCTATTACTAGTTTTAAATCTGTGGTAAACCATTGTTTGACAGCAACTTCTCTCTCACATATACAATATTGCATCTTCTAATATGTTTCCTTAAAGACTGTTTAGGACAGGAAGCTACAAAAAGTTAAATGACCATAAACTCAATGTAAAGCTATTATTATTTTATGTTTATTTTATTTATTTGTTTATTTATTTATATGTTTGTTTCCCTTGTTTTATTTTTATTTATTTTTTACATTCTATGTCTCATTTTTTTTTAAGTTATAATGTCACCAACTGCTGTGTATCTTTGTTTGATGTTTGAATTACTCTGTATTGTTACAGGGAATTGTCAATAAAGCAAAAAAAAAACAAAAAAAAACATGATGACGCAGCTGTTCTCGCAAGTCCTTCCGTATAACAATGACCTCGTATGTGATTGGAGGAGCTATACTCAGAAGAACTTTATCTCCAGTTCCTTTGTTTGGATTTTGCTGGTACGTGATCAATGGCTGGACGACGTCTACCGTTCAACTCGCCTTCAACTCCTCTTGGACGCGATGGCGACTCTGCAGTCGAGCAACTGTGCGGGAGAGACGAACTCAAAGAAGAGAAGCTAGCGGTAAATATATGTTCGATTACTGCCTGCTAAGCTAAAAGCAGCGTAGCCTAAAGCTACGGCTAATAGCAGCCTAGCCTAAAGCTACGGCTAATAGTAGCCTTGCAAGAACAAGCTTTATTAAAGTGTATTTTTTGTGATTCACAGGAAGCAGTACGCCGTCTTCACAACTCGGAGACAAATTGCAGGCGCTATGAACCGGAGCAAGGGTAAGAGTTAACCCTTTGTAGGGCACTCATTGAAAAACTTTGAAATGTTAAATTTCCATCTCAGGTTGTCATTGTGGTATATATCAATAACAATAATCTGTAATTACATTATTAAAAATTTTTAATTTTCATGCTGAAAATCACAGGAAACAAAGTGATCAAATATGGTAACTTGCCCCGTTCTGGTAAAAAAAATCTAAAAAGAGCACAAGATAGAATTTGTTGAAAAAACATGAAATAGTTTAATAAACATTCATTCAGACAATTTAATAACATTATGAAACCACTTCCAGAAGATAATACTTCATAGAAAACATTTAAAATCATGACAGAATATTTAAAATATAAAGTATTATGTAACATTTCATAACAATACACTATAATAGGAAAGTAGAACAATGGATGGATGTTGCAGTGCCTTACTGCCTTCTCATCATAAATAGAACTTTATTATTTTGCAGTATTTTAGAACATTTAGTGCCTTACTTCCTTCTCATCATAAATAGAACTTTGATTATTTCACAGCATTTTATGTTTTAAAATGCTGTGAAATAATCCAAGTTCTATTTATGTTGAGAAAGCAATAAGGTACTGAAGGTTCTAAAATACTGTGAAATAAAGTTCTTTCAGTGTTTCAGAACATTCAGTGCCTTACCGCCCTCTCTAAATAACTAGAACTTTATTATCATTTTACAGTATTTTAGAACATTCAGTGTCTTAGTGCCTTTTCAAAATAAATAAAACCTTATTATTTCCACAGTATTTTAGAACATTCAGTGTCTTAGTGCCTTTTCAACATAAATAAAACCTTATTATTTCCACAGTATTTTAGAACATTCAGTGTCTTAGTGCCTTTTCAACATAAATAAAACTTTATCATTTTGCAGTATTTTAGAACATTCAGTGCCTTACTGCCTTCTCAACATAAATAGAACTTTGATTATTTCACAGCATTTTAGAACATAAAATGCTTCTAAATATCTATCGACTATCTTTATTTAGGGTGGTGGTATTCAGCAAAGCAGTTGCGTGTTGCATTTAGGCAGAGGTGGACCTTGCAAACCCCGCAGAAAACATTGGACCTTGCAATGTTGTCTTTCCTGCTGCAGTACTTGCATGTTTGGCGATTAGTGTAGACAGGAACGTGGAACACGGAGTGGTCGAAACGCACAGCCTCATTGGGGTTGGAGCAGCGATGTCCTCGGACTAGCTTGGGAACATCAAAGGCAGCTCTCAGACTGTCAGAGCTTCTTCCTGAGCGAACCACAGACAGCCTTTGGTTAGAGGCATGCTTGAACACCTCGATCCGGAAGCTTTTCAGAGACTGGCTGTCCAGTTTCAGTTACTTGCACTCCCGCCTGTACATCAGCCAGGCATTTGAGATGGCCAGATCAATAGTGTATGCAAACAGACGCATATACCACCTCTTGGACTTCATGGGGGTGCGGTACAGGTGCACCAACATGTCGCTCTTGTCAATCCCCCCCATGTTGGAATTGTAGCTTTTGATGACTGCAGGACAGCTTACAGGTTCCTTCTTTTTGGATTCACTAGAGAACCTAAAACAAGATTTTGTTTTATTGATCACCATTAGTGAAATTTGGTGTTGTAACAGCTCCATAAAAAGTGTAAAAATATAAATGAATGGAGGGAAATAAATAAAAACAAATATAAAGGCAGCACTGACATCTACAGGAACAACACAATCAGACAAAACTAAAATAAACAATACCTGTAGACAGATGACAGAGGTTCCACTCCCATGTCTGTTGACAGCAGAGTGACAACTTTATTGTCCTTCCACCTGAGGACCAGGATCCCATCATCACTGACAACGGAGTGACAGGTCCCACGAGGGACACCTTTTTTCTCCATCTCTGCGATGGACTTTAGGGGAGGATGTCCAATTCTGTTGTCCCTTGCAGTTCCTGTGTATCTGAACACATAAATATAGAATGGATGAATAATGGATCCAATGTAAGTGGGTTACATATCCAGCAGTAAAGTGCAACATAAATGTAATCATTCATTCAATCACTCACAGTAAGTTATTGTTACCTGCAGTTCTGAGTTTTGAGGTACCGCACTAGCTCCAAGCTGGTGAAAAAGTTGTCAGCGAAGATGGCTGTTGTGGTGGAGGATGACATGGTACTGGCCAGGACAGAGACAATCTGGCTGGTGGCGCCCAAGGCTCTTTGTTCAGGTGTCAGGGGGACACCATGGGCCTCCAGCGTAGTCTTGCCCTGGTATAGGACCATGTCATGGATAAATCCATCCTCGGAGGCCCTGGCAAACAAAACCTTGTCAGGCTTGTTTTTAATATACTGCCTCAAGTTCCCAGCTGTCTTCCCTTTGAAGGCAACCATCACCTCATCTACTGACTGCTTCGGGGTCTGCTCCTCACTTATGAAGGCACTGCAGAGGAAGGTGAACAATGGCCGGACCTTGAAGAAGCGGTCAGTGGTGCCAGGGATAAGGGTGTTGTCATTGAAGTGGATCATCCTTCTGAGCAGCCTGAACCTCTTTGATGACATGATGTTGGCAATTTGAGGAACCCTGGTGTCCATGGCCCAGTAGTCATCTATAGATGGCAGTTCTACCACACCCATGTAGATGAGAATTCCTACAAATTTCAACATCTCATCCTCGTTGGTGGTGAAGGTGGTGTTAATGTCCTTTTGACTGGCGTACAGGTTGGTGTGGTAAGTTATGTGGCTAATGAATTGTGGGTTAAAGTATCTTGAAAAGTACACAAAAGGTTTCCCGATAAAGCTGGGACCAGAGTGCTGGTACTCAGGCAGCGGTGAATTTCTTAATTTGGTTTTCCTCCAGGTGGTGGGTCTGGGTTTGGGTTTAGTGTGACCCTTAGCTTGCGGTATAACCTGCTCATCTTGGTCTTCATTTTCATCCTCATCTTCCCCATTCTGAAGCACCTCCACTGCAGGCTGCACATGTCTCCTCTTGGCAGGAGGACTCATCTCACTTGTGGTGGGAGTGTCCAGGTTGTGGCTGACTGGAATGTAATCAGGATCGACCTCCACATCATCTTCCTCATCCTCTTCGTCATCGCTGATGGCAGGGTTGGCTGGAACAATCACAACCCCCTTCCTCTTTCCATAAAACATGTTTGTTGAAATCTGCAACAGAAAAATATTATAATTATTGTATATTTTTATTACTGCTACTGTCATTATGTGGATAATAATATGCCATATACTTGAAAAGCACTAAAACTAGTCATAATATCACTTATTCAATATAAACAATTAATAATATAAATAATAATGCTATTAAGGCATAAAATAACAGTTAAGTGATACAAAATATAATACAAAAACATCCAAAATCACTTATTTTCACCATTTGTAGCTATATAATCTTTAGAAGTGAGATATATATGTGATTAAATCATTATAAAAGCTTCTAAAAGCATCAGATAAGATTCTAATGTATTATTTGTTGGTTATAATGTGTGTTTGGTAAACAGAAACTCAAAAATGTGGCATAGAAACAAAGAACATATGAGTTAAAGTAGGCGAAACTGATGCAGGTCTGTTTTTACTTGTTTTGGGCATATGCTTATATATGTGCTCCCTGTTTTTCATGCTATGATTTCGCCAATTTCCAAAAGTCTCACGAAAAAAACATGTCTGTCATCATTTACTACTACTTCTCAACCGTGTAATGTGAAAGTTTAATAAACTTACCATGGTTAGTTTTGGAGAGCCGAGTGAAAACGCTAGAGAAACCAAGCCGCGAAGTGGTGATTTCCTGCTCCCGGGAAAACACTGACGTTTCACGCGTCACAGACAAGCGCTGATTGGTCGAACGGCGCAATGGCACGAACTGTAACAAGCTTAATCCCTGCTGATTGGCTGTACCAAATCACGTGACTCAACAAGCATGCGCAAGTCCGCAGTGACGTCATTTAGAAGGTCCCCGGAAGTGCTCAAATATGGTAACTTGCCCGATAAAGGAATATGCTTTCATTCTGCGGTAAAAGGAAATAGATACGGATACCGATCATAACTGTACATTTTGTTTTCACAGACTAATCTCGCCTCATAATGAGGCAGTGACCTCCTATTATTCATACCACTCTCATTTAATTGTTTTCCAGCTAACTGTAAGACGTATTATGAGACGGTAGGCTGGAGCTTCAGATATACGCAGCCAGCGAACACGTTGCGCGCGGAATGCCAAGCATTCAGAAAAGAAAGGGAGTAAGACTTTATTTGGTGACTATTTTTCAGGTGCATTGATAGATGTGTTGTGTCCATACGCAGTGCATCCCATCGCATAGTGCTGATTCATTGCTGGAATAGAGGCAGAGTGTGCTGGCTGATGAGGAAGTGGAACTCTGCAACTCGGCCATTTCGTAGGCCGGATCTCTCTGGACTCTGTGTTAAGCTGCAGTCCCGGTTAGAAGCGATGCCGAAGTACAGAGCCACGCACAGTAGGCGTCTGCACATCGGACCTGCCTCGGAGGGAATGCTGCCAGTTACCTCTAACCCCGAGGAGGCAAACGGACAGTTCACGGAGTTGTAATTTTTGGATACGCATGTGTGGGCAGATCCTCGCGTTGTATATAGTTGTGTTTGTTTTAATAAAGCTCTTTCTTTGCATAAACAGCTTCCTGGCAAATGTTCATTTCCTGTATAAATTCATTCATGTCCTTGATGGTAGCCTAATAATTGTGTAGTAGTGTAGGATAACATAAATACACAGCATATGAATAAATAAATATATGAATGAATAAATATATATATATATATATATATATATATATTTACATATATATTTATGTAAATATATATGTAAATATATATATATGCCAACCAATTACAAGCGATTTTACTTGTTTAAAAAGAAGTGGTTCCGTCCAATACTCAGTAAGAAAATTAAAGCCTGGCGTGGCCACGTGTGGTTTTGCTGCCAATCACGAGCGATTTTACTTGTTTGAGAATAGTGGTTTCAGCCAATACTGAGTAGGTTATTCAAGCCAGACCTGGCCAGCCGCGCGGGTTTGCTGCATTCATATGCTAATTAGGGCCATTAGTACAGCTGATCGCTCTCCACATACGTCAGAGTCCGTTCCCGACAATTTGTGGCACTGACAAACGGCGACAAGCGTGGGTTGCAAATTTTCGGAAACTGACAAAAATCAGGGAGATCTGCGGGAGTTTACGGGGACGAAAATCTCACTTTTCATGCAGTGTTGCAGGATGACTGTCTGATGAGCAACATTTGAAGCATATTTCTGTCTCTCTACTTTCATTGAGAGGTTTGTTCCGAAATGTCCGACATTTTTTGAGTGAGTGTGGCTTATTATGCAGTGGGCAGTTCCTGTTAAAGTCCTTGTTGGGGTGAGAAATATTTATTTTGAGTACAGTAATAGGTTAACTAGTTAAAGTTTTTTGGATAGAATTTTTCATGTTTTGAGTGTGGTTGTTTTGAAGGTGGAAAGTTTGATTGTTTCGTCTCTTTGCCTCTTTGCACACAAACTGGCAAAAATTGGCTACACCAAATCTTTTAGCCAAATAGCATCTGCACGAAAATTATCATTTAAGTTATCATACACGGAACCACAGAAATAACACCATTACAGAAGACAAAACAACTGTCTCATCCAGGAAGTAACTACCTTGACCATGCCGCTGTTGGGATCCAGAGGCTTGCCCACCAGAGGGCGCCGAGGATCCCCTCCTGATTGTCTCTTCATCTGTTTGGTTCTGGAGTGCTGTCTACCTTCCTCCACTAGAGGGTGTACTGGATCTCCTGAACCTGGAGCTGTCTTCACCAGCTGATTCTCATCTGCTCATCAGGGGACCAGTATTTAAGTGGACTGTGGACAACACTCCAACGCCAGAGGGTTTGTTTATCACGGAAGAAACCTGACTGAATCCTGGGACTCTGGAGGAGTCTCCACTGCTGAACTCTGCCTGCCGCATCGCAGGAGCTCTGGAGGAGCTCATCGTCTGAAGGCTGCCAACCTGCTCTAGACTGAACCCTGGAAACTCTGGAAGAGTCTCCACTGCTGAACTCTGCCTGCCGCATCTCAGGAGCTCTGGAGGAGCTCATCTTCAGCCAACCTGAAGATGAGCTCTTGTCAGCCAACCTGAAGATCTACAGTCTGAATCTGCCTGCCTGTTCTCTAGGTGAGAACTTAGAACAACTCAAAGACTGAGTCTCAGCTAGTCAGAAGCCTAGCCCTGCTGCTGCCTAGCCATCTGCTAATCCTTCTGCCTCCGGACTCCTCTGGCTTCCTCACTCAGCCTGAACCATATCAGAGATCCCTGTGAAGCCAGCCCCGGACCTGTACAAGTATCCGCACTATTCCCTGGACTGTGATTACTTTAATAAACTGTTAAACTTTTAACCCTGTCTCCGTGGTGTTCTGCGTTTGGGTTTAGCTTTCTTTTAACCCAACATGACAGCCGCACCTTCCCAGGAAACAACCATCCACTCTCTCTGAACCAGCAAGCTGTGATGTGAGGCAGGGCGGCATAGTTTCTCCTCATATTAAAGACAAAATGGCTGTTTAAGCAGTCAGTCTGTATAATGACACTGATTGTTCTTTTTTAGCCACTGCCTTAGACTCAGACTTAGACAAACTAAAATTGGGAAAACATGTTTTCGTGTTTTAAGAGATCCTGGACAATCTTGGCCATTCTAGAGGAACTGAATCAGCATATTTTCAGTGATGGAATGACATCATGAAATTATCCACATTGGGAAAAAACAAAAAACAAATATAAAATGGAAACTTCCAAAGATAATATTTCATCATTTCAATGACTATACTGAAATTAATTGAAATACTTATACTTACATCATGCTAGATAGCTTTCTGCACTTTGTGTCTTTGAGTATTTCTGCAGTTTAAATGTCATTTTGATGAAAGCAGTGAGGCAGTCAAAAACCATGATTCTTATGGTGCTGTCTGTTTTCTCAGAAGAGTGGACATGTTCAAGTTGGTTTATGATGATGTCTCTGGCTCCAACGCCACAACAACAGACAGAATGCAGCAGGGGGTTGAAAGCTCCCTGCTCTTAAACCTATTCTGTCTGACTGGCTTCTTTATTTAGAATTTCAGAGCAACACAACTTCTTGAAATAGCATAGATTATATTTTGTTAGTGCACACGAACCTTCTCCTGAATCACACTAAGGGGGCTGAAACTATTTGATCCAGTTTCTTGATCTGGTTTAGGCTGTCAGGTCGACACCAAAAAGGAGTACTGCTTGAAGCACTGAAGGAAGCAACAGCTTCGCCTAATTTGGTTTCAGACAATAAAAAGAAACAGTAGCAAAATGACAAGGTTGACTGTTCTACTACTGGCTGGAAGATGCACAGCTTGTTCCTGAAGTGGATGCGCTTAGTTCAATGATTCTGTCCAGATCCTCTCTCTACAATATGTGCTCAGTAACAACAAGAACAACAACTATTATTATAATAACACTAAACACTTTGTTATAAGTGAAGTAATAAAAAATGCATTATAAAAACTTTGGCTCAAGGGCAAGAAATTAGTGAGAGGATTTTCTTCCATTTAGTAGCTACAGAAAAACAACAACAAAAAACAGATTGGAGATTATCCTACATATGCTTAGATGTCTGATCTCACACACTCTGGTTGGTGTATGTGTGTGTGTGTTATTTTGTTGTACAGTAGCAAAGGAAGCAAAAACACTTATCAAACATCTCATCTGATCCTCCGGATAACTAATCCCACATTACCATAATGAAAACCTATCTAATACAATCAGAATTGCCTCTTACTGATGGGATCAGGCATAGATGGCAGATTAATGAAGAAACACATGATGGTTTGGAACAAGAGAATGAGTGCAGTTTAAGTGAAAATTATTTTTTTTTATTATTACTGTCCCAATGAATGATCATCATGGATCAGCATCATGCTCAGATTTATATCATAATATAAAAATGTCTGTGATTTAGAGCAAAAAGAAAATTGATTAGTTGACCAAAGAAAGTGGTTTTCAAGCTAATTGAAAAGGTAAAATCAAAGTAAAAGTAAAAAAGGTACAAAAATGTAAGTGCCTGTGTCAGTATTGATGATGTATGGTGTCTCAGAGAGCCATAAAAGCAACATTTTTTGAAATATATTTATTTATTTATCGATTATCAACAGTCGCAGAAGTACACAATCATTTCGCTACCATTAACTTCCATATAAAATATCTAACAAAAGACTCATATATTTTTTTAGTTCCATATTGACAATTTTTCAATTTGATTTGATCCCCTTGAATAACTGTTATTGCTTAAATAGATGTTTGGACATAAGGGGAATTTTGAGATGGTTGTATTTGATCTGAGAGATTATCTTTTGAGTTTAATCTGCAGATTTATAAAAATAATCTGGAGCTGCAGAAATACATGTAAGCGGCCATGAAGGACAACTTTATCTCTGTAGCTCTCCATTTTATTTACATCATGACCCACATAATTTAATGCTATCAGATTATCTGTGGTTTGATTTTGATTACTTTTTAAATTAGGAATGAATATTAGCACTTGTTTTAGAACCACTAATATACAGTAATAAGATATAATGAAGCTATGATCACATACTGAAATATCTGGAAATGATCTGGAAGTAAGAGTTTAATGAGAGCATGATCACTGCAGAAATCTGTCATTGTTTTTGTCTTAAAGGGAAATTTTGTAATATCCAAAGTCTAAATGTGTTCATGTAAGTCAATAAATGTGGAAGATTTGTATTTGTTTCTTGTTGTCATTTCCTAATGTGCAGAGGCGGCAAATCTCGAAGTATCAATACTTTGTTACATGGAGGTAATTTTGATTTCAGAAGTGGGGGGGACACAAGCATTTCTGCTATCCCTCTCCTGGACAGAATATTTTGATGCATAACATGAACAGTTGGACAATTTGAGGCGCAACAATCCTTGTGGATTAAAAGCTAATAGTTTTACAATTATTATGAGCTTGGATATATTATAGATTTTTTCCTTTTTTGATGTTAATAATAATATATAATAATACATTGATTTATCAGCACTTTCAATAAAACAAATATACTTTACAAGGTTACTGAAAGCTTTAAAATGTGGAGGAGGATCTTGAACTGGATCTGCTGCCTTATGGAGCCAGTCAAAGTGTTTTTGGAGGACTGTTACATAGTTCTTTGAATGTAAATTACACTTCCAGAGGGCAGCAGGGAGATCAGTCCATGGTGGGGGGGTGAGGGGTCATTGATGATGTTACGGGCTAGGGACATGCAGCGCTGGGATGAAATGTCTTTAATGGAGGGAAGAGGAGCCCCCATGATCTTCTCTGCTGTTCCCACCACTCTTCTCACCTTCTTCCAGTCTGAGGCGCTGCAGCCTCCACACCCAACAGTGAGACAGCTGGTCAGAACGCTCTCTATGGTGCTTCTGGAGAAGGTGGGGAGGATGGGTGGGGGCAGGTGGGCTCTCCTCATTCTCTGCAAGAATTACATGCCCTTTGTGCCCTTTTGATCAGTGAGGTGGTGTTTCCAGTCCAGGTGAGGGTGTCTGTGATGTGCACCCCCAGGAATTTGGTGCTGTTGAACACCTCTACAGCTGAGCTGTTGATGGCCAGTGGAGCTTGGTTATGCCGGTTCTCCACATTCAGTATCAGGCTCCACCTCCTCCTCTCAGTAATCCTGGTCTTTGTCATCTCTGATGAGGCCCACCACCGTGGTGTCGTCTGCAAACTTTACCATGTGATTGGTGGTGAACCTGGGGACGCAGTCATGTGTCCTCAGGGTGAACAGCAGGGGGCTCAGGATGCAGCCTTGAGGGGAGCCTGTGCTTAGGATGATGTTGTGATGATATCTTTGCTAAGATATTTTCAACTCATGCTCAGTATAACATTTGATTGAGAATTCTGTTTCTGGTTTACTGGAAATTACAACCCTCAGCTGTATTTGTCATGATTATGATTGTGAAAGTTGGCCTAATTGCTTATTTCATTCACCTGCCTAACTATGCCTGGTCTCCAATTACCTCTCATCTAATCCACCTGCTCCTGCTTCTTCATATAAGGCTCAGTCCCAGCTATCAGGGCCAGATCATTGAGATTATTGATATCATTGCTGATGGCGTAGTTCATGTTCCTGTTCTTGGGGGCTAGTGGTGACAGAAGTTTTTAGTGTTTCGTAGTGTTCTGATTTTAAATTCAATTCAGGTAATTTATAAACCGCCAATTTACGACGCATAACATCTATTCAATTCAATTCAGTTTATTTATATAGCGCCAAATTCACAACACATGTCATCTCAAGGCACTTTACAGTTCAACCAGATCATACAGTCTAATTGATACAAAGTTTTCTATCTAAGGAAACCAGTTGATTGCATCGACTCATTGACTCAAATACAATCCCTCACACTAAGTATGCTTGTAGCGACAGTGGAGAGGAAAAACTCCCTTTTAACAGGAAGAAACCTCCAGCAGAACCAGGCTCAGTTTGAGTGGCCATCTGCCGAGGCCGACTGGGGTTCAAGGAGACAGAGGCAGATACAGAAAAAGAAGCAGATATAAAAGGCAACTGTAAACCAGCTCCACTGGTGGCCCCGTCCAGGAAACACACAGCCAGGCAGACGAGCTCCGAGCCAGCTCCCATGTCAGAGGATGAAGAGAGCACATCCACTCAGTCACAGTCAGAGAAACAGGACCACACTGGAAAAGAGGCCGATCTCCAACATCTATAAACAAGGGTGTTGATGGCAGCAGCACAGCTGATGTTTCTTTCCAGGATGCCGTCGCAGCCAAACAGGAACAGATGAGGAAAAGCTACTCTGAGGAAAAGCAGAGAGAGCAGAAGGTTAGAGATTGAACTAACAGATTCTGCAGAATAGGAGATAGAGAGAGAATGAAGCAGAATGATGAAATGGGGGTCCCTATGTCCTCCAGCAGTCTAAGCCTATAGCAGCATAACTATAGAGATAGCTCAGGATAACCTGAGCCACTCTAACTATAAGCTTTATCAAAAAGGAACGTTTTAAGCCTAGCCTTAAAAGTAGACAGGGTGTCTGCCTCACGGACTAAAACTGGTAGTTGGTTCCACAGGAGAGGAGCCTGATAACTAAAAGATCTGCCACCCATTCTATTTTTAGAAATTCTAGGAACCACTAGTAAACCTGCAGATTGAGAGCGAAGTGCTCTGTTAGGAACATAAGTAACAATCAGATCACTGATATCAGATGGAGCTTGGCCATTTAAGGCTTTATATGTGAGAAGGAGGATTTTAAATTCTATTCTTGATTTAACAGGGAGCCAATGAAGAGAAGCCAGGATAGGAGAGATGTGATCTCTCTTTTTAATTTTCATCAGAACTCTGGCTGCAGCATTTTGGATCAGCTGAAGGCTTTTAACTACAGTTTGTGGACTTCCTGATAGTAAAGAATTACAATAGTCCAGCCTTGAAGTAACAAATGCATGGACTAGTTTCTCAGCATCACCCCTGGACAGGAGATTTCTAATTTTTGCAATGTTCCTCAGATGAAAGAAGGAAATTCTAGAAACCTCTTTGATATGGGATTTAATGACAGGTCCTTATCAAAAATAACGCCAAGACTTTTTATTTTATTATCTGAGATCAATTTCATCCCATCCAAATAAAGTGAGAGCTTATTTTTTTCAAAGATTATAACTTCTGTTTTTTCTGCATTCTGGGGTCAGAAAATTAAGTCATCCAGGTTTTTATGTCTTCAAGACATGCCTGTAATCTATGTAATGTGTTAGCTGAGTATCATCATCCCAATAGCGGAAATCAATCCCTTGCTCTCTAATATCTCTATTTCATGAACCATATCTGCCTCTTATCCACTGACTGTGCCTGATCTGTCTTTGCTCAGTGGAGAGAGCAAGACCTGTTCTGCTTCTAAACTACTGAGCTTGCCAGTTCCCATCTGAACATTCTGCTTGAACTCTGTGGAATCCTGGAACCACTGAGCTAGCCTGTTCCTGTTCTCATCTGTATCCCAGACTGGGCTTCGGGCTCCTGGACCTCTTAGCCTTTCTATTCTGATATGTTTCTCTGCTCTGGCTCGGAGTCCTGTTTGTAAAGCATGCAAGGTAAAAATCTTTTTATTTTTCTCATATCTCTTAGGATGGGGGCAAATCTCCAATATAACTAGGGCCATTTAATTTTATATACACCCTCATTCACTTTGCCAACTGTCTTTGAAGTTCATAGGAGAATTTATGGCCTGGTTCAGGTAAATTATTACTGAATAGTTGGATTGTTTACGAGAAATCATCTTTCAGAAGTACTTTGAATGTTTTTTTCACTCTCAGCATTGACGAGTCAGCTTTCCCACAAGCTGTATCAAAGTATTACATAATATGTTAATGAGGCAAATACATCATCCAGGAACTTCTAGCGACTTTAAGGACAGCCAATGGTAACACTTAAGAGTTGGTAACAGTGCACATTTAAACTTCTAAAGGATGCTCTAGCTTTTCCAGCTTAAAGGGGAACACCGTTCTTTTTGACATTGGGCCCTTGATTTTACGTTATTACATCCTTTTCTACTCACCCATATGAGTTTTGTGTCATTTGGTGCTGTTCTGAAGATAATCTGTTATATCCAAGTTACGTCTTTTCTATGGGCAAGTGAAAAAAACAGCACGCTGGCCTGTGACATTATTGCGTCCTCTACTGCGCATGCGGGACACTTGCGTTGTATGACTGCAGCTAACGCAGGAGATCACATACCAGTCGCTTATATTTAGAAATATGTACGGCAATGTAACAATATCGGATTTCGCAAAAAAATTGTAATTGAGCATCAAGGTGTGCAGTGTGAACGTAGCCTAAGAGCCCAGCGACCTATGAGACAGAGAAATGAAATTAAGTATCCTTTCATTTTTAGGATTTTGTTTGTTTTTTAAGTCAATCTTAGTAAAATGCTTTATTTTTCCTCATTTGGAAATCGAAGGAGACAGTGCAGCAACCCCAGAAACATTTCGTCGGGCCTAAATCGAATAGAAGGCATAGTTTCTCTACCTCCCAACAGAGAAGAAGAATCAAGGCACCTGGCTTTTCACACTTTGACGGCTGTCTGCGAGATTCTGTCTTCACCCAGCAATCAAGACCAAGAACCCAGAATTCGTTTATCTACTCTGGTGAATATATGTTTCATATGTAGGGGCATTTTTGGATCAAAAAGTGTAGTGAATAAACATGTCTGACCCGCATTTATCTCAGTCAAACACATCCTTGAATGTTTCACATTCTAGCAAAAATCAAAATGCAGCACAATCAGATACTTTTCAAAATACAGGATTTACAAGATCCTCTTTAGATGAAAATGTCTCTGAAGCAGTTTTACATAATTTGTGAAATATGGTAAATGAAATAAACCCTTTAAATGATGCTGGTTTGCCTTTAAATCCAACCTCACCCGTAGAAGATACAAATTTTTCTCACAGACTGCCTCTGCAGCAAGAAAATAATTTTGTCCTGCCCTTACTCTTAGCTTAGCAGGTGGATAACCATCATATCCACTAACCACATCGTAGGCCTTTTCTTTCCATTTATTGGCTGATATGGATGAGCGGATGGATGAATGAATGAAAGAATGAATGAATGGTAAAACTGCAACAAAGGCACTATTCTCTTAAATAATAAACCTAACCTATTCCCTGAATATGCACAGAAACACATAATCACACAACCAACATGTTAACATTAGCCGCTAGCTAGCATCATCACTAGCGGCAAGTTAGCGCGTATGCTAGTGGCTAGTTACCATGTATGCTAGCGTCTTTTTAAACTTCTCTTATCAGTGACCTATCTTATAATAAGCCTCCTAACACAACATGAAACATATTACTATATGTACATAATCGAAATACATCATCCACATCAACTTACATGCTGTACTGGCCAAAAACGCAGCACAGAAAGAACAGATGTAGTTATGCAATGTTTACTCACTAAACAGGAAGACACCAACTGCTCAACTTCCGGTGCTTTCAAAATAAGAAATATTATATAAATATCAGATATTATATAAATGAAAGCTTAAAGTGTATAACTTCTTTAGGAGCCAGAACACACCCCGCCTGACATCAAAAGATGTCACACCTAAAACTAAGGTTATCCCACGCTATCTGATACAAGAAAAACAACATCTGTAACTGGTCTCAAGTAAACCTTACTTTTACCGTCTTTGATTATTTTAACCTCTACTCTCCTAACGAGTCCATCACTGCTAGGATGAACCTTTGTAATCACTCCCATTGGCCATTGGTTCCTTTTCTCAAGAGCTTCCTTCAAGAGGACTACATCCCCCTGCTGCAGGTTTGGTTTGATGGAACGCCACTTGCAGCGATTTTGCAGTGTTGATAAGTATTCCTTCTGCCACCGATGCCAGAAGGTGCTGGCAACGCACTGGACTCTTCTCCACTGCTGTCTGTGTAAGTCTTTCTCCTCAAAATCACCCTGGGGTGGAGAACCCTCTCCAATCTTCTGAGTGAGAAGAGTAGTGGGAGTGAGAATGAAAGGAGAGTCCGGATCACTGGACACTGGAACCAGCGGGCATGCGTTGATGATAGCAGTCACTTCTGCTAAAAAGGTGATTAGGACGCCGTGCGTGAGGGGCTGGAACCGAGTTGAGAAAGCTGGGAGTCCAAGATCTTACGTGCCACTCCTATCATTCGCTCCCAACTGCCCCCCCCATTTGGGATGAATGAGGAGGATTGAAGGCCCATTATCATTTAAGAATGACTTAATGCTTGGGTCACTAGGAATCTTCTAGTTTAAACCAAGCTCTCTACATGCCTGACCTCAACTGTCTTGGGGGTTCTTTTTACTGAGAAGAACCTGCGGAGAGCATTGATAAAGCTAGATGCGTCCATAGCTTCTATGACTTCTAAATGAACTGCCCTAGTGCTCATACAGGTTCGATGAGAGGTAACTGACCATGGATCAAACACATCAACGCATACATAGGAAAATTGTGGTTCAGTACTAAGGCGCTCTGTAGGTAAGTCTTTTGATTGATGGCAGTAAGAAATGGTCAAACCTCAATGTCTTTGTCTGGGCTTTGAAGTTGGAATGTATCGGGTGACTTGGCCTCTGTCGACTTTAAGTGAAACTGCGGCCCATTTAACCAAATGCTGGGCGACAATTTGTCAGCAGATACAGATCTGGACCCATGGTCGGCTGGGTTGTGTTTAGAGGGCACATAACTCCAATGAGTTGGTTCTAAAGCTTGTCTGATGTATTGCACACGATTGTTTACATAAACTTGAAACCTCCTCGACTCATTGTAAATATAACCAAGATCGGCTGTCTGAGAAGAAGTGCATGTTACTGATCTGAATGTCCATTTCGTCCCTGAGCTACGAGTTTTTGGATGTTTACTACTTGACTTGACCTGATCCTTAACATGAAAACTGTTCTGAAAAGGTGGTAGGAGGCTAGGACGCCCATTTTCTAAAAGACTAGTTCTGTATGTACCTACAACAGCTGGCTTATGAGCTCCCCCTAGACATACATCCCAGATAATGACCCAGCCTAGCACAAATCTCTGGGCAAACGGGGCACTGACTTGTCCGTTAACTCGTTCATACACCTTGTGTACTTGTATTATGTCTCGGCCAAACAGCAAGATTATCTCAGCCTCAGGGTCAAGAGGTGAGATTTGGCCTGCAATGTGTTTGAGGTGTGGGTGTGCTAAAGCAACTTCTGGTGTTGGAATCTCTGGAAGAGAATCACACTCAGGTAGAGCGGACAAAGCAGAGCTAAATTGGCCATCAATGGACTGTATGAACAGATCCTCAGCTATAAGCCCATTAGTGATAGAAACCCATGTGCATGTCTTAAGTGTGTATGGCGCTACTTTGTCCATTGAAATGTTAAATGTATTAAATAAGCTAGACTTAGCTAATGACCTATTGCTCTGATCGTCTATGATAGCATAACCTTTGATCTCCTTATCTGGGGCCTCTTTAGAATAGACATAAATAAATAGGGCATTTTTCTGAGCAAGATCGCCCCCCATTTAGGTCCCAGCAAACTTGAGTACAAGCTAAGCTGGCCTCTAAACTAAGACCACTATCCCCGCCATACTCCTCCCTGTGTTCACTACTCTGGTCTGGTTGACAACTTTGAGCTTTTGTATTTCGTATCCATGGATCAGGACCTGCGTGCAGCGCAGCTACATGCTTGTTGCTGTTGCATTCTGAACATGTGATTTCTTTCTTACTGTTTTTAGCTTGGTGAGTGGAAGAATCAGAGCATCTAAAACAAATGTTTTGTTCACTTAGGTATGCTTTGCGCTCTTCTAGATGGTTTTCTCTAAAACCCCTGCACTTCTCAAGTGAGTGTGGTTTCTTTATGAATGGGACACTGTTTGTTTGAGAACTCGTTTGCATAAACGGAATTTGTTTTCTGAGTTTTGCTTACTTCAGTTTTGTGGACAGGGACAGGAATTCTTGGCTTGGAAGTCCTTGTGCAGTGGTTGTTGTGGACCAGTGGCAGAGAGGTAGGAACTGAAGATGCAGATTTAAAACTAGGGTTGTTTCTCATTCTTGCTTAATCTTGGATGAAGCGGCAGAAAAATGAAAATGGAGGGAATGTTGTGTCGTAGCTTATATTTACGACCCTCTGACATCCACCTGTCTTGAAGGTTCATTGGCAATTTATCCATGATGGGGGTTATACCACGTGAGGTGTCTAAATACACAAGTCCAGGTAACGAACCATTAGATTTGGCTTCATCGATTTTGGAGAGCAGGTCACCGAGTTCTCTCAGTTGTTTGGGTTCTTTGTTTGAAATTCTGGGAAAGTGTTCGAGTCTGTCAAGGGACTCTTCTCAATAGCCCCTGGAGTGCCGTAACATTCTTGTAGTCGTGTCCAGACTTGACATAGACCCTCACCTGGATTGTTGAGATGGACAGAACGTATGCGTTTGCAGTGTTTGGACGACTCCTCTCCAAGCCAACGGGTAAACAAATCCAGCTCTTCATTAGGCTTTAAGCCTAATCCTTCTATAGCACTATAAAACAAAGCTCTCCATGCCCAGTAGTCCTCTGCCCTGTCTGTGAACTTGGTTAGACCGTCTGAGACTGAATTTCTTTTGGCTAGAAATGTGGCAAGAAGATAGAAATGTGGCAAGAGTCTTTGGTCACATCAACATTTGGCATTTGATGGAATGGAGGACTGTAAGGGGAAAGCAAGCTTGATTGGAGTATCTTATTGGAGTACATCCTATCACATTTCTCTTGGGTGGCGGGAGCTTGCGGCCGAAACTCATCTGTGGTCTGCCGCATTATATGTGGGACAGCTTCATATGAGTTGACAGACTCAGGTAACGGGCTTGTAGTACGCTTTTTTATAGGTTTAGAGTGTTTTGTATCTGGCACGTCTTCCTCACAGTCTGGTGAGTGTTTGAAGTAGCTCTGTAGGTAATAAGACAGGTTTGAAGCTGGAAGCTGGCTTAGCGTGTGAGGGTTCAGTTGGAGTTGTGTGTTATCTTCACTTTGTCTTGTTTCCCCATGTTGTTTTTGTGACGTATGTGTTGACAACTTTTCTCTGTTTACCTCTTCTGCTATTGCTGCTTCGAACACGTTAGCTTCAGCGAGCGCAGCCTCTGTTTCCTTTTCTTCTTTAATCTAGCTGCTAAATGTAATACTTTGTTAACAATGTCTTTGTTTATGTGTCTCTAAAGGCAGGCAGGCAAGGGAACATAAACATAGATGCAGTTCCTACCTTCAGGCATCAACCTTTTTCCATGGAATGTGGGGGTTCATTCAGGTGTGTAATTCCTTAAGGATAAACACACACAAAAGGGGGTGTGTAAGTCCCCCTCCCCTCTGGATATTTACCTCAAGGCTAAATATTCACAACCTAATAACTAATTATTCTTAAGGAAGTTAACATACATTCACCTTGAAAAACACATGGGCACTGAACGAAGCATCAGTAGCACATTTAAGCCTCATAAATAATTTCAGTTTATATATATATATATATATATATATATATATATATATATATATATATATATATATATATATATATATATATATATATATATATAGAGTGAGTAGTGCTAAAATCAATAAAGTTAATTCTATTTCTCATTAATGTACACCCAGCACTCACACCTGGCAGAAAAAAACATTTTTTTAAAAATCTATTATAAAATGAATACTGAAATATCACATGGTTATAAGTAATCATACCATTCACCTCTGCCATTGTTCTTTGCAGATCCTCTCCAGTTGTGTCAGGTTGGTGGACAGCCACCCTCTGCACACTGTCTTCACCACTTAGAGGAGCCTGATCAGTGGGAGATCGCTCCTCCCCAAATGCAGGACCAAGAGACAGCTCAACTCCTTTGTTCCTCAAGCCATCAAGCAGTACAACTCCTCCCTTGGGTGAAGGAGGAGGTGATAGGAAGTGGGACAAGGGTCAGCACCCCCCTCCTTGGACATCTTATGCAAAACATTACAGTAGCAGCCATTCAAAATGTCCCTTCCCAGTCAAATACCAGCCGAACGGCAGCCAACTTCGAGCCACTGGAGTGACCACCTCCTTCTGCTGGGCGTGCATATGTTTTTACTCTGACTCCAACCTTTCACTTAATCAGAGGGTCTGACAAGGAGATGATGCTTCTATTTAGTTCTTAATGTCCCAAAATCATGACGGAAAGAATATTTTAGTACAAAGATTGATGTTTGAAAAAGGTATTGTAGGGGACCAACCAAGGACCCATCAAGGAATGTAGGGAAATTCTGGTTTAATGCCACTAGCAGCCAATACATAGAGATTTTCATGGTTGACAATGCCAGTGCCTGCCATCTTGTTTTATAAGCATATTTTAGTTTCTGTTGCACTTTAAGGTCAACTTCAACTTCTGACTGAAAGGCTGGAAATAAAAGCACTTTTCAAAAAATTCTTTAATTTATTTTATTAAATGGAAATAAAGACAGAAGTTGATAAATCAGATTTGGAATTGCTAAAATATAAGGGTTTTTGTACTTTGTTTCTTGAAACTACTGTCTGCCCATTTCATAGACCAATAGGCAGAATATTAACTTTGATCGATAAACAGTTCCATGTGTGTTCATAATGGTTTACAGTGACAAATCATTCTTTATTCTTGGATACATGGACAATCCCTGTCTTTTCTGTGTTTTCAGCTGCTTATCTGCTGACCAGAACATGGGTTTGCTATTGATTTCCAGTCCAATTAGGAAGATTGTAAAATCGAGGTTCGCCATCGTGAATTAAATGGACAAGTAGATAGACACCTTTCCCACCTAATGACATAGTGAAGTATTTGTGCAAAATTTCAAGGGAATTTGTTTGTGTGAAAGAAAAGGAAAATGTCAAAGTTTGCCACATTTCTATCTAGTGTGAACACAGTATTAGAAGAGAGTGTGTTTATGGTTGGTTTATGTTGTTTGCTTTTGTGTGGCCTCTTCTGTTTGTACACTGCCTCTATTTTATCAGCAGGAAGAACAGAAAAATATTGTTGAATTCATCTTGTAATTATGTGTCTACATGAAAACTCTCTCAAAATCTTGAGCTCTGGGATTCTTACACTGAAAGAAATTAAAACGTAAATATGTAATTTTTTTCTTAAAATAACTGCATCTGTTTTCAGGTTTGGTGGAAGTTAGTTGAGGACCCAAATACAGAAAGGATCTACCCTGATAGCTAATCTTAATTGCTCATGTCGCTTACCTGCCTAACTTTACCCGGTTCCTAATCACTGCAGATCTCATCCACCTGAAGGTTCTGCTCTATATTCCAGTTCCAGTTTTTTCCTTTATGCCTGTTAGTTTGTTTGTTTTGTTAGTTTGGTTTATTCTTATGTTCATCTCCCAATTCCAGTGAGGAGATTGTTCTCGAGCCAATGTCTTCAGGCGAACTTCTTCCATAGCCAGTAGTGAGAGTGTTTCAAGGTGGTGTCTAATTTTCTGAATCTCTCCCACTGGTCCTGTCTGTCCCCATCTGATCTGTTGCCTTAACCATCTTTGGATTTCATGCATAGAGCTCCTTGCTCGATGCGTGGAGTCCATGGCTTCCTCCTAGGTTTGTATTTCAAGTTAAGTTTATTGTGTTGTTAGATGGCTGGTCTACAGTAATGACACCATATCAATGCTTTGGAATTACAGAACCATACCTGAGAAATCCTACACTACAGACAATACTTGAAATGAGATCCACGCCTTTCTCTGCCAACCAGTGCTCAAATACTTTCACTTTCCGTTTTGACACATATAGCTCTGTTGTAGAGGGAGGCCATGCGCCCTGAATGGTGCGTATGAATTCTTGCGAAAGGCCAAGCCTCTCTAAGCCCTACCATTCAGCAGCCAGGCCCAGAGACACTAGCCTATTTCTGGATAACTTATGATCGCTCCTTCTGCCAGGAGGAGTGCATTCTCCCTCTATAGCAGCTACCACTGGTGGCCTGACAGCAACTGCTGCAGGTGGAGGAGCCACAGAGCACCTGTGCGAATGAGGGCTACTACCTGAAGCCAAAAGGAGCCGCAATTAGCAGGACCGGAGGGAAAGCATAAGGGACTTTATTGGGTTATGGATGGGCAAAGGCATCCAAACCTAGAGGTGGATCCTTTTTTGGGCTCAGGGAGAACCACAGCGGACATTATGCATTCTCTCATGTGGTCCACCACTGGCCCGCTGAACCTGCTTCCGATCTGAGAGATCAGGATCCCCTCTGGACATGATGTCTGCTCCTCTGTGCAAGACACCGGGGATGTAAAATGCTCTGATGGAGAGCAGATTCACGAATGCACAGCACAGCAGCAATCTGGTGACGTTCAGAAGCTGAGCTGAGTGTGCGATGCTGCTGCCAACTTGTTGTCGATGTGGATCAGAACATGCTAATTCCCCAGCAGAGGAAGAAAATGCTGAGTCATCTTCAGCACCACGAGGAGCTTCAGCAAATTTATGTGGAGAGACATGTGGTTTGGCCACTCTCCCAATACCTGAAACAGACACACCCTGCCTGATACGTTCCTCCCTGCATCTGTGAGCACCAGGATTTGGGACATAGGTCTGCTGAGGGGCATTCCATCTGACAAAATGTGGGGGGGTCCCCAGTGGGCCAGGTCAGCTCCCACTGACTGAGGGACTGCAATTACCTGAAGCACACTCAGCAGAACCACTATGTGGGCGACTGACATCATCCCCAGCAGCCGTAAGATGGACAGAGCTGTCACTGTGTTGCGAGTTTTGAGCAGCAGTGCTGACAGCACATCTGCTCTTAGTTGTGAGAGTCGAGCTCTCATTTTTGCGGAGATTAGCTCCACCCCCAGATGAATCAGATAATCAGCTGGGATGGGAGAACAGAACTTTTTTCCCCCCAGTTTATAGAGAAGTCCAGTTCTATACTGATAGGGAATTCCCTGGAAGGACAATTGCAGATACTTGCTGTGTTTTGGGATGATGGGAACATGGACGTAGGCGTCCTTCAGATCTATAAGGTGAATTAGTCATTCTGCTGAATGTGGGGAACAGGAACTGCAGCCTGTAACCTCTGCTGATCAGTCTGTCCACTGCCACTCTGAGCAGTGCTCTGAGACCAGACGCACTCTTTTCTGTTGCGCCATGGCCCTCATGGCTACGACCAAGGCTAGAGCCCCTGTTGCCGTCACAATCCTTGGAGATTCTCTTGGGGGACCCATAGGGGGCCCAAACAGAAAGGGATATGGTTCAACCCCGACCACGGCTTTAACCCATGGGCGTAAGTTTGCATATGGACCATAGGGACATGTCCCTACTAAAATTTTGAACCAAGCTAATTGTCCCTACCAATAATTGGATGTGAACGACATGATTATAATTTACAATCCAGCGTTGTTGCAGCTTCTTTTCTTCTTGTAGCTCTTCTGCCCAGTAGCTGCTGCTGCTGCTCCGTCTGAGGGCTGCCTGGTCTCTCCTGTCCCTTTAATGTGGCAGCGTACATAACTGTGCTTTGCTGTTTAACTCCACTCACATTGGTTGTTCTGCCATACGTTCACGCTAGAATACCACGGTTACTACAATTAATATGAGGCTATGAAACTACTCCCAATAAAAAAACTGAATATCATGTACGCTAACAAACACGCTTTTATAAAAGTAAATATTCTGAGTCAGTGAGGAGTTCTGAAGACTAATGGAAAATGAAGGCTGTAAGCTGTCAACATTTCTGATTCTTAGCCAAGCCGACTAAAAACGAAAATGTGAGGGTTTCCTTTTTACGGAAATTTAGTTGGTATTACTGTTTTAATTTTTTGATGACTCTTTGAGGAAGTTCAGGTATAATTATTATCAGGTGTTATTTCTCTTATAGAGTATAACAACAAGAGATGGTGCCTAAACATCTGCTATTTTTTGTTTAAAAGGCATAATTAGAGTTACACAAAATAACAGTAGGCCTACTATTTAATTGACTATTTCTTCTTCTAGAAACGGGATGAATACAAGAACAAACAATTAACACTATTAACATTGATTTTATCTTAAATAGATTTCCTCACAATCTATAAGTAAATTAGTACAAACATTAATGTCTGGTAAATAATGCTTGAATCTGGCTGTTTATTTTGGATATTATGACATTACAGATAAATTAGTGTTATATTGCCTTTTATAATCATTGTCATGATGGATCTTACATGTTTTGCCCACATGCAGAAGCACTCACAGAGTCAGAAAGAAGTTTAACAGTTCATTAGAACAAAGGTGAACAAAGTGACTAAACAACTGGTGTCTCAGCTTGGGGGAATCGAGCAGTCTGGTAAACCGGAAGCGGAAGCTCTAGGAAGAGATCACAAATGGTGAGTTCAAGGTTGGTGGGAAAACGGTGGCGTTCTGATAAGGTGAAACATTTCTTTCTTAGATGAGAGAATTCTTTCCAGGGCTTGAAGGACCAGCTTTTTTCACTGGATCTATAGGAATCCTGCCAAAGATTCACAGAGAATAACTAGGTAAGAACTTGAGGTCTCAGAAAAAAACTAAACTCAAAGTATTGACTCAGCAAAACTCAGAGGGGCAAGAGTACCCAATACTGGCAAACACTCTGGCGAGGAGATGGTGACAGTCTGCTACTCATATACTCCTCAGATGGTGATGACCAGCTGCAGGTGTGAGTAGTTTAGAGCAGGAAGAGACCGTGTTGTGTGTTGTGTTTGTAGATGATGCCACTAAAAAAGAAAATAGACATAATGAGCTATTTAAACAGTCAGACAGTAAGAAATATAGGATGACGATAAAAGGTTGTGATACATTTAATCCTTTACTTATAAAAACACACTTATACATTATATGATTATAGGAAATATAGATATCCAGTAATAATGATGCAGGGCAGCTTGTAGATGAAGCATTGTAGATAAAAATATAAGGGTTGGGTTTCCCTCTGCACAATTCTATATCTTCAAAAGAAAATTCTATATTTCACTTCTGTCTTAGTCGTTCAAATGAAACAATTTTCAAAGTGGAAAATAGTTCTAATTCCACATTCATCAGAGCCGGTGATACTTCAAACATTGATAAATAGCATCTAATGAGTGTAGTGCTCATAATTTTTTATTAATGTAGCAAAATGCTGCTTTTCTCTTTAAACAATGAATTCCTCTTATCAGTACGGATGCTCAGGTCAAGCATAAAAAAGGGCATGCATATTGCATAGCACCAATGACACCAGACCAATAGAGTCCCTACCAAAGTTCAAATCAAACCTACGCCCTTGTTTTAACCTGTGGACCCGCCTCAGGGTTTTGAGGGGTAGAAAGGCCGTGCTGAGGGGTAGTGTGGAGATCAACTCACTTCAAAGCAGGCTACTGTGATGACAGCAATGACAATGATCAGAAAACCCCACAGTCAGATGATTGTGTTTGCTGGGGGGGACGGGTCACTGTCCAGTGAGACCATTCGTCTTTGCCCCAAACACGGAGGTGAAGCGGGCCTCCAGAGGAGGAACAGGTGGAAAGCCCTGTTCGGAGAACACTTCCACCACAGTTAAAGCCAGACACCCGCACCTTTAACATGGCGGGATCAGCAGCTGAATCTGACAGGTATGCTATGACAGCAGGGTGCAGAGGCCAGATCGGGTCTGGGTAACAGACAAGAGCCGAACTGAGCCATTCTGCCAGAACGTCTGATTATGGCAGGGTTTGGGGCAACGGCACAGCCAAACCATAACGCTTCAGAGCCTTCTGGATAATCATTGGCACCGCGCCAACAGCTGGGAGCAGGGTGGTAGTCGGTGGGAGACAAGGAGCGGCTGAGTGTTCGCCCAACTGCCCCTCGTCTGCTACCATGCTTCCCAGCTGAGAGGCAGGAGCGGGCTGCTACTGCCATCATCGCTGGGGCGAGAATTGTCTGATTCCCTCCCAGCGTTAAAAAACACAATCACTTTGTCCAGCAGGTAGCTGTCTGCAGCACAAAAAGCCTCCCTACTCTCCATTGCTTGTCCTCAAGCAGGAGGAGCTCACATAGGGAGTAGGACGATTGAGGCGAGAGAGCGAGGCATGCATGCCATGGACCGAGGCACTACGCAGACGGCATAGAGGTCAACCCCATGCCCTTCTGGCAGGAAAGACACAGAAGGATCCTGTTGTTGCTGGAGATCTTGTTCTTAGTGCTCGTCAGTCGCTGAAGAAATGGGAGCAGACGGTCCGGTCTCAACGTTATATATTAAACTGACCGGAGTGGGGCAGACACAGCAGGTGGGTGTGGACTAAAGTTAGAGAAGGGCAGAATCATGAAATTTGTTCTTGTATTGAGGAGGTAAATGAGACACTTTGCCAATGGAACAAGACCATTTATAGTCCATGTCAGAAAAAAGAATTACATTGTCTTATTTCAAGTGCATATTATCCAATTATATTATTTTAAGAGTAATAATACTCAGTCCATTGGCAAATCATCTTATTTACCTGCTCAAATGTGTGCCAAACACTTCAGTGGAAATCACCTTCATGGTACTCTATTGAGGAAGCCTAAAATCTTACACTTCCCACTTCTCCACCCCTGCTGTTATCCCTTTAAAGCATGCTCCCTCAACTCCAGCATTCACTCCTAATTTCAGCCTCCCCAAATCTCTCCAGATAACCTCCTTTAAAACATCAGAGCAGCTATGCCGTGTCCTCGTCCCTCCAGCCTCATATTCACCCATGAGCATGAAAAAAAAGCTTTTGTTCGTATTTAAAATTTCAAAACAGCTTTTTCACTTTGACCGTGATGTATCACTGCACTCACCCCCACAGCGCAAGCTTAATGTGCACGTAGTATGTGCACGTAGAGGCTAAGTCCTCATTAAAATGCTAAGTGTGTAATAGGAATGTGAGAGAGGGAGAGAGAGAGAGAGAGAGAGAACATTTGTTGGGCCATAAACTTGGAATTGTGATTTGTTCCAACAAACGTCTTTCAAAATGGAGTCGGATACTTCCTCCTTCTCTGTTGCTTTGTCTCAGGAAAAATCAGGTATCCTTTGTGGTGAATTATGTAAAGCATTTTAGCTGAATTGGAGCAGAACATGTTACAGCAGCCCACAGATGGCTTTTAAATAATGCAACTTTGAAGAAAGAAGCAATTTTACACATTTAGTAATGGATAATCCCTGTTGTAGTCCCCACACGTGTACAAAAAACACACAAGCCCATTATGTCACACTATCCTTGAGGGGACATTCCATTAACTTCCTTTCATTTCCCACTCACTTCTATGGCCTAAACCAGACCCTTACCCTAACCCTAACAAGTTCATTGGAACACAGTTTAATATATATGGCATTTAATAACATACCAAGATGTTTCATTCCTAACCCGAAAATTGTTTGACTTCTTGCCAGACCTAATACTTAATTACTTATCATGATAGTTTTATTCCAAACCCTAAATTCGTTGGAACCCAATTTAATATACAAGATACTTAATAACTTACCTAGATGGTTTATTCCAAAATGTAAGGTCTTCGGACCTCTTGCCTAAACCTATTTAATACACAGCTATTCAAAATGTCCCCACTTTCCTTGATGGGCCCTTGGCTGGCCCTTGGTTGGTCCCCCAAATATAGTTTCTGTCCTGATTTGTGGACATTAAGATCAAAAGAGAAGCGTAATCTCCTGGTCAGACCATGTATTTCAGTGAAAGGGTGGAGTCAGAGTAAAAAAAATGTGCATGCACAGGAGAAGGAGGGGTCCACTCCAGTGGCTGGAAGTTGGCTGCCATCGGCATTTTAAATGGCTACCACTGTACATATTATTACCATGATGGCTTATCCCTAACTCTAAGGACAATTTAGTTACTTAATAGAATATTGTCTTATATAAATAACTTAATCCGACCAAGGAACTTGCCCAACAATCAAAGTCCTTTCTTGATCAGAACCTATATACAAACCGGTTATCTATTCAACCTTATTATACCTTTTAACATACTGTATTATATTAAGGTCCCTTCCACTCTTGTTGTTGTCAGAAACCAGAACAGAGAACCCAGTATACTGGCGAGACAGACAGTGGGATTACTCAAAAAGCATTTATTTAAAACCTGCATATAGCAGTTGTTAGGGTATCTACAGTAATGTTGGAACCTCTGCAGGATAGAAAGACAGGTTAGTGACCATGACAATCTGACAGAGGATGATTATCCATGTGAGTCAATAACCCGGTTTACAGGTTCAGTCCATGCCCAGAGAACGAGCTAGTCCCAAGCCACGTCATGCAAGCAGATAAGAACAGGAACAGGCAGGCTCGGAGGTCCAGGAATCCAAAGACAGTTCAGCAAACCATTCAGACAGGAACAGGTAGGTTCAGTGAGTGAGAGACAGACCAGGTAAGATCAAGTAATCAGAAACAGTAAGGTAATGCTAAAAATACTCTCACCACTGGCTAGAGAGAACAAAATGATCTCGCCCAGCTGACTCGGAGCAAGTACCTTAAATAGAGGCAGGAGCAGGTGGATCAGATGAACAGTGATTAGAAACCAGCACATACACCTTGTTCAGTTATGAAAAAGGGAGATTCCAATGAACGTGCGTTGGTCCGTGCATTGCCTTTGGTTTTTTTTGTCATTTGACTGTGTTCTGGGAGTCACCAAGAGACACATACCTAACCCTAAACCTAAACTACACTCAACTCACCCCCAAGTCCTAAACCTAACCCCCACCCGGAGAAGAGAACCTTTCCTCTTTTGAACCAATCGTTGGTCCTCACAAGTATCTATAGGTCCCCAAAAGGTATCAAAAACATAGCTACACACACAAAACACTGCTGTTGTTTATTTATTTACAAAGTGCAATCGTTCCACTTTAGGTCCCACTGTGTTAAATATGCAGCAGAATGCTTTCATGCTATTGTCCTCAAAGTGCACTGAGTTTAAGTGTGATGCTAATAGAAAGAGAGCAGACCATTTAGTGAACAGAAAGCATAATTTAGTTATTTTTCCAACCTGGAGCCCTCACAAAGATATGCTGTTCATTCAGTGTGTTGCTGCCTGTGAATGAATTGTTCAAAATCTATCAGAGCACAGTGATGTTAAAATTGTGTGTTCAACTTATATATTTCTGTTTAAGCAGGCAGTATATTTGTTGAAGGTTACATTGGTGTAAGATGACCAGGCAGAAACTTAGCAGAGTTTCTTAACAGGATAAACATCTGAGCAGAAACTGGGACCAGTCAGTTTGAAATAGGTGTTGTTTAAACAGTAACAAGCAAGAGCAATTAGTGGTAAAAAAAAAAAAAAAGAAAAGTTACTATGAAACACCTCAAGAGGTCAGTTCTGTGGTAACCATTGTGTTGTGCAAAAAGGTTTCTGTCAATGTTTTGTAACTTCTTTCAGCCACCCCAGTCAGAGCTCACTGAGAGATTCTATGTAACTGTGAGCTGTCCACTTGCATGTGTTTAAATTAAAAGGAAGCGTCATTTCTTGCAGTCTGCTGTGTCTTGACTGTGACTTCACATTAATGTGCTGTGAAGTCACAGCATAATCCTTTAATTGACCTCTCTTTTTACAATTTACACATTCTATCGTTTATTCAGCCTCATTTCTACATATTCTATTAGTCTTTTGTATCTTCTATGTGTTGGGCTCACTGGATTGTGTGCTGAGCTGCGTTAGGGTTTTTTCTTACCTTTTCCTCCTTAGACTCCAGTCCTGACGAGCCTCCAGCTGGTTCCAATTGGACGCAATCAGGGAGCAGTATTTAGAGGAGTGGATTCCCTGGGACGGACGCCAGTCGGTTAAAGTTACACACAGTGGTAACCTACCTGCTAGCTCTCCTAAGACTGAACCGATAGTTTAGACTTAAGCTTACCTCCTTGTCCTCCTTCTCTCTCCTTGCTGTTTCCAAGCCGGTCCTCCTCTCAGTCCTCCTGGATCCTTCCCTCGACTGCTCACCTGCCTGTCCACCCTCTGGAGCTCTCAAGTCGAAGCCCCCCATCTCTGTCTAAGACTCAATTCCAGTGGGCTCTTCCAACCTCCCCTCCAGCTGCACCGCTCTCCAAGAGCTTTCCTGAAGAAGCCGCTGTTATCCGAACCATCACGCCAGGCTGAACTCTATTCAGTAAAACCTTTCAATAAACAATCTAACTGCTCCACAACTCGCATTGTGTCTGCGCCAGAGTCGACTTTTGAATCATGTCAGAACCGACTGGCCAGCATGACTCTGCAGCACAACTACGAACCGCTTTATCCGAACAAGGAGTTCTCCTTGGCCGTCATGATTCGGCTATCTCAACAATAGCTCAACAACAAACCTCAATCATGCAGACTCTTAGCCAGTTGTCACTCCAAGTACAGGAACTTAGCTCCAAGTTGCCGTCTCCTCCTCCTCCTCCTAGACTTAACCTATCTGCTGGTTCTGCTGCCTCTTCCAGGTCTCCCATCTCCAGAGACGTTGTTTTGCCCACTCCTGAGCCATTCGCCGGCGACCTGAACAAAAGCAAGGGATTCTTGCTACAGTGCTCCCTAGTGTTCGGGCGGTCCCCGCAGTCATTTCCGGATGACGCCAGCCGGATCTCTTACGTCATTGGCTTGCTCAGAGACAAGGCTTTAAGGTGGGCTGAAGCAATTATTGATGATTCAAACATTTATGAATACACCTTTGGAGAATTTCTAGATTTATTTAAACAGACATTTTGCTTACATGTTGGAGAGGAAGAAGCAGCAAAAAGATTGTGGACTCTAAAACAAGGAAGCAAGTCAGCAGCAGAATTGGCAATTGAATTTCGTACTCTTGCAGCAGAATCCGGTTGGAACGAGACAGCCCTCAAGGGGGCGTTCCAACATTCTCTCAGTGAAAGGCTAAAAGATGAATTGGCCTGCCGAGAGGAACCAGAAACCCTGGACCAGTTAATTAATCTCACCATCCGGATTGACAATAGGCTCAGAGAAAGAAACCGTCAGCGAAATGTAGCAACTTCACACCATGCCTATGCTATGACGCCTGAGCCTCAGCCTCAGCCTCGCCCCCCGTCTCCCGAACCCATGCAGATCGGTAGAGCTCGGCTCTCACCTGAGGAACGCCAACGGCGGTTGTCATCTGGCTGTTGTCTGTATTGTGGTCACCCTGGTCATTTGATTTCCACCTGTCCGGTTCGCCCAAAAGCCTTTGCCCGTCAGTAAATCTGGGGGTGCTGACGGGCAAAACCACGATTCAAGACAACCTCCGCCTAACTATTCATTCGTCCATCTGCTTTGATCGTAAAAACCTCCCTGTGCTCTCCCTGGTGGATTGTGGTTCTGAACAGAATCTTATAAGCCCGGATCTTGTTCACCAATACAAGATTCCAGTTCAAAGACTCCCTACTCCAATTTTTGTGTCTGCCTTAGATGGTAGCGCTCTCAAGACCATTACTCATCAGACTGTCCCCCTTCAGTTTTTGTCTCTAGGCAACCATAACGAACAAATATCATTTCTAGTTTTTCCCACCAAGAACTCCCCAGTGGTTTTGGGCTACCCCTGGTTAATTAAACACAACCCCCAAATTAACTGGTCTCTTTCCCGCATTGAGTCCTGGAGCCCTGAGTGCTCTAATTGCTGCCTCCGCTCAGCTCTCCCCCCTCAGAGCTCCATGTCCAATCCTCAGCAACCTCTAGCAGACCTCTCTAAGGTTCCACCTGATTATCACGATTTACAACGCGTCTTCAGTAAGGATTTAGCCCTCTCCTTGCCTCCTCATCGGCCCTATGATTGTCCCATCAATCTTCTTCCAGGCGCCCCACTTCCCTCTGGCCGATTATACAACTTGTCTAGACCTGAACGTCAGGCCATGGAGAACTATATAAACAGTTCTCTCGAAGCAGGTATCATCCGCCCCTCCTCTTCTCCAGTTGGGGCCGGTTTCTTCTTTGTCGAGAAGAAGGACAAAACCCTCCGCCCATGTATAGATTATCGGGACCTAAATAAGATCACGGTCAAGAACAAATACTCTCTTCCGCTCATATCAGCTGCTTTTGAACCCGTCAGCCAGGCCACCGTTTTCTCCAAGCTCGACCTCCGAAACGCCTACCACCTGGTTCGTATTCGGGAGGGGGATGAGTGGAAAACTGCTTTCAAGACTCACATTGTTCATTTCGAATATCTGGTCATGCCTTTTGGCCTTTCTAATGCCCCAGCAGTTTTTCAGGCTCTCATAAACGATGTTCTGAGAGACTTTCTAAATGTCTTTGTTTTTGTTTACATTGACGATATCCTGATCTTTTCCAGAGATCTGGATGAACATAAGGTCCATGTAAGAAAGGTGCTCCACCGTCTGCTAGAAAATCGCCTGTATGTCAAAGCTGAAAAGTGCGAATTTCATGTTTCTTCAATCACTTTCCTTGGTTTTGTTTTTGAGGGTGGACAGGTGAAGACGGACCCAGCCAAGATCAAGGCAGTGTTGGACTGGCCAACCCCAGAGACCAGGAAACAGCTCCAGCAGTTTCTTGGGTTTGCCAACTTCTACAGGAGGTTCATAAGAAACTTCAGTGTCATTGCCGCTCCTCTCTCTGCCTTAACATCCACCAAAAGACCTTTCATCTGGACCCCTGATGCTCAGAAGGCTTTCTCCGAGCTGAAGACCCTATTCTCTAAGGCTCCCATCCTCATCCATCCTGATCCCACGGCTCAATTCATCATGGAGGTGGATGCGTCAGATACCGGTGTTGGGGGCTGTACTCTCCCAGCGGTCCCCAGCAGACAGTAAGCTCCACCCATGTGCCTTCTTTTCAAAGAGGTTCTCTCCTTCTGAGAGAAATTATAACATTGGGGACAGAGAGCTCCTAGCCATCAAGCTCTCACTGGAAGAGTGGAGGCACTGGCTCGAGGGCTCAGAACTCCCAGTGGTGGTTTGGACTGACCATAAAAATCTGTCCTACCTCCAAAATGCCAAGAGACTGAACTCCCGGCAATCCCGCTGGACCTTGTTCTTCTCTAGATTTAATCTAAACATCACTTATCGTCCTGGCTCCCGTAACATAAAGCCGGATGCCTTGTCCAGACAGTTTGCCTCTGATGACGTCTCCAAAACCCCTGAGCCGATCCCTCCGCCATCCTGTGTGGTTGGGGGGCTTTCCTGGAACTTGGAGAAGGCCATTGAAGCAGCCTTGAAGGCCGATCCCGATCCAGGGGGGGGACCTCCCAACCGCCTTTATGTTCCGGCTAAGACCCGTTCACAGGCCATTCAATGGGCACATTCTTCACGGTTCTCCTGCCACCCAGGGACAAGCCGTACTATTGGTTTGCTCCGCCGCTATTTCTGGTGGCCTTCTCTCAACAAAGATGTGTTGGAGTTTGTCTCAGCCTGCTCCACATGTGCTCGTGGAAAGAACCTTCACCGCCCTCCAGCTGGTCTCCTGCAACCTCTCTCTGTCCCTAGCCGGCCTTGGTCGCATATTGCCCTAGATTTCGTCACTGGCCTCCCTGTCTCTAAAAATAAGACAGTTATACTGACAATCATCGACAGGTTTTCCAAAGCCTGCCACTTAATCCCTCTTAGCAAGCTTCCATCTGCTGCTGCCACTGCTCGCCTCTTGTTTTCTCATGTATTCAAACTTCACGGCATCCCCTTGGAAATTCTTTCAGACCGGGGTCCTCAATTTGTTTCTCGGGCCTGGAGAGACTTTTGCTCTATCTTGGGAGCCAAACCCCGCCTCACTTCAGGGTTTCATCCCCAGACCAATGGGCAATGTGAGAGACTGAACCAGGAACTGGAAAACGCACTTCGTTGCGTCTGTGCCAACCACCCCTCCTCCTGGTGTACACATTTACCGTGGGTTGAGTATGCCCATAATTCTCACATCTCTACTGCCTCTGGGTTGTCCCCTTTTGAAGCCTCTCTTGGCTATCAGCCATCCCTCATCCCCTCTTCTTTTCCAGACGCCGTCATCCCCTCTGTGAAGGACCACATGGAGGCTTGCCGCCGGATCTGGGACCAGACCAGGGCAGCCCTGAACCGAACTGCTGCCCTCAACAAGAAGATCGCTGACCGCAAGCGTGTCCCTGCTCCAGTCTATTCCCCTGGACAACAGGTCTGGCTCTCATCAAAGAACTTCCCTCTTAAGGGGTGCTGCCGTAAACTGTCTCCTAGGTTTTTGGGCCCTTTCCCTGTCCAAACTGTCATCAGTCCTACCACTGTCCGCCTGAGGCTCCCTTCTCACCTTCGGGTCCATCCCGTTTTTCATGTTTCCCAAGTCAAGCCTGTGTCTTTCAGCCCGTTGTGCCCTCCGTCCAGACCCCCTCCACCCACCCGGATCGTTGACGGCCACCCCGCCTTCACTGTGCGCCGCATTGTGGATGTCCGCCCCCGGGGTCGGGTTGCCAGTATCTGGTTGATTGGGAGGGTTATGGTCCGGAGCAGCGGTCCTGGGTTCCGCGCTCCTTCATTCTGGATCCCACGCTCATCTCTGACTTTGAGCGCCGTTCGGCGTCTTCTTCTACTCGTCCACCGGGTGGCGTCCCTTGAGGGGGGGGGGTACTGTTGGGCTCACTGGATTGTGTGCTGAGCTGCGTTAGGGTTTTTTCTTACCTTTTCCTCCTTAGACTCCAGTCCTGACGAGCCTCCAGCTGGTTCCAATTGGACGCAATCAGGGAGCAGTATTTAGAGGAGTGGATTCCCTGGGACGGACGCCAGTCGGTTAAAGTTACACACAGTGGTAACCTACCTGCTAGCTCTCCTAAGACTGAACCGATAGTTTAGACTTAAGCTTACCTCCTTGTCCTCCTTCTCTCTCCTAGAAGCCTTGCTGTTTCCAAGCCGGTCCTCCTCTCAGTCCTCCTGGATCCTTCCCTCGACTGCTCACCTGCCTGTCCACCCTCTGGAGCTCTCAAGTCGAAGCCCCCCATCTCTGTCTAAGACTCAATTCCAGTGGGCTCTTCCAACCTCCCCTCCAGCTGCACCGCTCTCCAAGAGCTTTCCTGAAGAAGCCGCTGTTATCCGAACCATCACGCCAGGCTGAACTCTATTCAGTAAAACCTTTCAATAAACAATCTAACTGCTCCACAACTCGCATTGTGTCTGCGCCAGAGTCGACTTTTGAATCATGTCACTATGTTTTTCCACCATTCAGTTAAATATTTTAATTAAAATGTATTGCCTTATTTGAGAATCAAAAGGAAAAGGCATCAAAAAGGACACTAAAAACAGTTTAATGTTCCTTAACTATAGGCTTGTTTTACTTTTAAATATATGTAGTTTTTTTTTTTTTTTTGTTTTTTTTTTACTTATGCAATACAAGCACTTGCTTTACAAGCACTAGGATTTTGTGACGGAATGAAATCCAACACTTTTGACAAATAGTAATATTTACAACTGGAATCCAGTTTTCACTCAGACTTTTTGTGTGAATCAATTTGATTGATTTTCTTTGCAATTATTTTATGCACTCTAAAAAAATAAAATGTGAATAATAATTCACTTTTTCATAAAATAAGTGCATTTGTTCTTGAATTGAGGAGGTGAGACACTTTGACAATGGAGCAAGACAATTACATTTAAAATAAGAAAATAACAATTACATTGTCTTATTTTGAGTGCATATTATATAATTATTTTATTTTAAGATAAAAAATACTAATTATATTGTGAAATCATTTTAATTACCTACCCAAATTAAGTGTAGACACCTTAATTTAAGAAATTTTTACTTACTTCTAGGTGGTATTTTGGGAGTATTTTCTGAACCTAGATACTCATTATATCTGGTCGGGCGCAGTTTTTTAACTGCCATCGAGCAAGTCTGAGTCGATGTGTTTTTCTTATGTATATGTGCAAATAAAGAGGTAAAAGTGTATAAAAACACAGTTTCTGTGGCTTTGAAGCACATTAAAATTAAGCCCTTAAACATAAATTAACATGTAAGCTGACATTTTAACAGAATCCTGGGAAGAAAAATTCTAAATGTTTTAATGATTCTTTTAAAATGTGTTTTTTTATTCCTTTTTTTTAGATCACATAAAGTTGAATGGTAAACTTGTCCCTGTATTAGTTTACATCTCAAATCTTTAAGCAATCTGAATGAATCACAATTTTCTGATTTATTTCAACATGGAAAAAGAAAAAAAGAATCAAACAGCAGAGATTTCAATTAAAAGTTTTAGTTGAATGTTTCAAATAAACCCAAGGACACAGTAGAAACAATAAAGGAACTGCATTACATGGTTTTAATGCACATTGCAGGACCTAGAAAAACAGAAAAAGCGGAGTGCTCCTCCCTGCACAAAGTGCTTCAAAACCGTGCAATGCACCGTTGTAAGTTGCTCAACTGGCTTATAACATGGTCCAAATAACTCAACATTTTATCTTTATTTATGTTACAAAAGATGCAAACGTCTTTTACTTGTCACACAGCCTAGAATAGCACTTCAGGATGGAAAAAAATAGTTTCAAATGAGAAAGCTCACCAAATATGCATTAAGTGGAATACCATTTGTTTTTACATTGGCCTCTTGATTTTATTTTATATACTGTTCTGAAGAAATTCGGTTTTGTTATATCCAAGTAACGTCTTCTTTTGGTCAATGAGTTGAAGGCACAAACTAAACTGTTCATAATTTATCATTTATGGTACGCCAGCATTCATAACATGTAGGAGAATCACTGTCCCCCAGACATCCGCCGTTATATTATTTATATAAATATCCTTTGAAAACAAAGTGTGTATGACGTCATCCGCTCGCGCCGGCTACCATTCATTCTTTCTGTCCGCTGAACTGCTGCTAGTTTTCCTCACATGCCTGGAAGATGTCTAGTGCTACTGCCACAGATGATCTCACTCTTGAAATGGAATTGAACGATTCATATTAGCAAGACGAACGAATAGAAGGGGTAGAGCGTAACCGCCTGTGGCTGCTTGTCACAACATTAGTCTGAACTTCTTGTGGAGGCCTCAAGTTTTATCTCTAAACAACCATTAGCATGGCTTTTATATCAGATTGATTTACCTACAGAAAATAAAACAGCTCTGAAGGAAACCATGACAATTAATGTTATTTTATGTATTAATGTTCCTTAAATATTTCTATTGATTTAATATTGTAGATATTGTAATATGTATTTAATGTTGTTTTAGATGAAATGAGATTCAATAAACCATTGCATTGGATTGGATGAAACACAACGCTAAATGAAACTAAACATCCCTGTTGATCGCAAGGTTGCTCAAGATAGCTGTGTCGTTTTTTGTGGGCTTCTTCCTCTGAGACTGGATATGCAGACTCTTTCAGTGTTGAGCCCGCTCTAAGAATACTTCTCCTTTTTTCCAATCTTCATTTCTCCACTGCAAAAAATATGAGATCTCAATAAGTCCTTTATCCTAAATAAGTGCATTTTTCTTGAATTGAGAAGATAAGAGAGACATTTTGCCAATGGAACAAGACAAATTACAGTTAAAATAAGAAAAAAAAATTGCTTTGTCTTATTTTAAGTGTATCTTATGTTATCTTATTTTAATAGTAGAACAATTGATTCCATTCAAAAATCTTCCTATTTACCAGCTCAAATTAAGGCTAAATATATTAACACAATTTTCTTTTACTTATTTATAAATCGTTTTTGCAGCGTGGGTTGTAGGAAGTGCCGTCTATAGTGATCGAAGTTGTTCCTTACTCATAGAACTTTGTTCAAAAGAAGGTTCAGCAGTGATAGTTCTTACTGAGGTAATTTAGGTTGGACAATCTTCTGTTGTCATCTTCTTTTCTTCATTTCTATCAAAAAAAAAACAATCAATCTACCTTCTCCCATGTTTCTGTCAGGGTAGCGGTGGAGCTGATGCCTATCTCCAGCATTTTATGTTGAAAGGTGGGAGTCCACCCTGGATAGGGCGGCACAGAGACACACAAACACAAACTCACACCTAAGAACAATTTTGAGAAAATCACCTAAAGCCTCTTTCCCACTGAAAATATCCGGTTAAAGCATGTTTTTCAAACATGGATGGACCCGCTAACAATCAGCGTTTGGTTCTCTTTCCCACTGGCCAAAAAAACTGAGCCTAACCCTTGGTGGCAGCTGCTGGCCTGTGTCCCCCCGCGCCTGCGTGTTTAGTGACACCATAGCGCTGAGTTAGTGTTGATGATGTCACCAGTGCCACAGAAAACAACAAAGTAAACTATGAAGAGTAACATGGAAGGAAACCAGGGTGTAGTCAGTGTGCTTCATTGTTTCTCTCTGTTTCTCTCTGAATCCCTCTCACCAGAGCTGCTCCATGTTTATCGAATGTAAACAGATATGATTCTGCTTGTTAGATCAGAAGTGACTGGCGTGGTGTGTTGATGTCCGTACGTTGCATTCAAGGTATCAGGTAATTTATCGGGTCAAACCAATTCTGGTGTTACCACAGCATGCCGTTCAGAGCAGAGGCAATATTAACATTAGTCACTTGCTGAAACGCGTCAGTGAACTTTTCCCAGTGTCACTAAAAGATGATAGCTCCTAGGTTCAACCGGGTTTTCGGCCAGTGGGGAAAGGGGTATAACACTCATACTTTTGGACTGTGGGAGGAAGCTGGAGTCCCCGGAGAGAACCCAAACATCCACATGGAGAACATCCAAACTCCATGCACAAAGATCCGGTATCAAATCCAGCGCCTTCTTGGTGCACGACAAACTGCAGCACTGTGTAGCAGCCACTATGGAAGGAGAAGTAATCATAATTATTACAGAAGACTAATAAGGGCAAAAAAGCTAAAATTTCCTTCACCTAATGCACAATTCTAGCACTTAGATCTGCTTGAATCTTTTAAAACAACAACTTAAATAGTTGCTGATGCCACCTTGATCAATGCAAGTTTCTTTGCAACCATAGAATAGTTATTCAGAACCAGAACCACATCAGCAATGAGTGATCAACATGATACAGTGGGGCAAAAAAGTATTTAGTCAGCCACCAATAGTGCAAGTTCTCCCACTTAAAAAGATGAGAGAGGCCGGTAATTTTCATCATAGATATACCTCAACTATGAGAGACAAAATGAGAAAAAAAAAATCCAGAAAATCACATTGTCTGATTTTTAAAGAATTTATTTGCAAAATATGGTGGAAAATAAGTATTTGGTCAATAACAAAAGTTCATCTCAATACTTTGTTATATACCCTTTGTTGGCAATGACAGAGATCAAACGTTTTCTGTAAGTCTTCACAAGGTTTTCACACACTGTTGCTGGTATTTTGTTCCATTCCTCCATGCAGATCTCCTCTAGAGCAGTGATGTTCTGGGGCTGTCGCTGGGCAACACAGACTTTCAACTCCCTCCAAAGATTTTCTATGGGGTTTAGATCTGGAGACTGGCTAGGGCACTCCAGGACCTTGAAATGCTTCTTACGAAGCCACTCCTTCGTTACCCGGGCGGTGTGTTTGGGATCATTGTCATGCTGAAAGACCCAGCCACGTTTCATCTGCAATGCCCTTGCTGATGGAAGGAGGTTTTCACTCAAAATTTGACGATACATTGCCCCATTCATTCTTTCCTTCACACGGATCAGTCGTCCTGGTCCCTTAGCAGAAAAACAGCCCCAAAGCATGATGTTTCCACCCCCATGCTTCACTGTAGGTATGGTGTTCTTTGGATGCAACTCAGCATTCTCTCTCCTCCAAACACGACGAGTAGAGTTTTTACCAAAAAGTTCTATTTTGGTTTCATCTGACCATATGATATTCTCCCAGTCATCGTCTGGATCATCCAAATGCTCTCTAGCAAACTTGAGACGGGCCTTGACATGTACTGGCTTAAGCAGGGGGACGCGTCTGGCACTGCAGGATTTGAGTCCCTGGCGGCGTAGTGTGTTACTGATGGTAGCCTTTGTTACTTTGGTCCCAGCTCTCTGCAGGTCATTCACTAGGTCCCCCCGTGTGGTTCTGGGATTTTTACTCACCGTTCTTGTGATCATTTTGACCCCATGGGGTGAGATCTTGCGTGGAGCCCCAGATCGAGGAAGATTATCACTGGTCTTGTATGTTTTCCATTTTCTAATAATTGATCCCACAGTTGATTTCTTCACACCAAGCTGTTTACCTATTGCAGATTCAGACTTCCCAGCCTGGTGCAGGTCTATAATTTTGTTTCGGGTGTCCTTTGACAGCTCTCTAGTTTTGGCCATGGTGGAGTTTAGAGTGTGACTGTTTGAGGTTGTGGACAGGTGTCTTTTATACTGATAACAGGTTCAAACAGGTGCCATTAATGAAGGTAACGAGTGGAGGACAGAGGAGCCTCTTACAGAAGAAGTTACAGGTCTGTGAGAGCCAGAAATCTTGTTTGTTTGTAACTGACCAAATACTTATTTTCCACCATATTTTGCAATTAAATTCTTTAAAAATCAGACAATGTGATTTTCTGGATTTTTTTTTCTCATTTTGTCTCTCATAGTTGAGGTATATCTATGATGAAAATTACCGGCCTCTCTCATCTTTTTGAGAGGGAGAACTTGCACTATTGGTGGCTGACTAAATACTTTTTTGCCCCACTGTATATATCAGGTCGTTACTTTGAAGCCTGCATTGTTTCGGCGTCTCTCCATAACTCAGCCCTTGATGTTCATCCACAGAGCCAATTATGATTACATGAAAATGCATGAAGCCCTAAAGGAACAAACCTAATGCAGTAGCTTGAACTCACAATGGACAAAAGAATGAGTAGACATTTGTAAGAAAGAAGATCACAGAGCCCTTCTGATAGCTCTCATCAAAACTAATTGGTAAATCTTACTCCCACCACCCCCTCTTCTTCTCTCAGTTGAACTGTGTCACGTGGAGATACTGTGCCTGCTCATGCAAAAATAATTTCATGCATATTTAAGTTGGATGCAAATTAGAGTGCACAATGAACATGACTTTTAGCTTGAAATTTAATTACAAGTGTAGTTCCCCATTGAAAAATAGTTTACTTTTTACCCTGTCTGTCTTTATTTTTTCTTTTTTTTTTTTGCTGCTATTCATTTTGCATGTGTCTTGCAACCCATTATGAGAATCCATGTCATGAATTCAAATCTCTGGTGTGACAGAAGAAGAAAAGAAATGAAGCCATTCCAAACACCCATCTCATATTTTATACAACAAGGAGGCTGTATCCACAGAAATGGAGACACAGAGAGAAGCACATATAGAAACTTTTGGCTGTGCGTTTCTTTTGATTCTCTGACTTTTCTTACTATATTTCCAGAAGTTCTTTCTTTATTTTCCACTGCATTGTGACTCACCTTGGCCCAGAGACTGGGAGGACAAGCTGTCAATGATCACTGCACTTCATTGGGGTCGGTTAAGTGCGAGCTACCCCAACCCCATGTGGCCTAGTTTCTCAAGAACACTCACACTATGTGACTGCTCATTACCACGTCCCTAGCAGAGCCTAACATGGATACATGAACTCTGAGAAGAGTTCAAGGACGCTCCAATGTCCACCACGTTTTTCCCTTTTATTTCCCCTCCTACCACTACTTCATCACCAACTCCCATCTCTTTGTCCTTTAAACTCTCACACTGCATGATCTTCAGCTCTCCAAACGTGATGTATCCTGATCCATCGCTGAGTGCCAGAGGTCTGTCATAAATGTGTTAGACAAACCTCTAGCACCAGCAGAGAGTCATTAATGAAATCAAATCCTTTGAAAGCAAAGTTCTCTATGGCTTTAGTTTCACACTGAACCGATAGAAGCTACATGGTACAGTTTGCGTTTATAAAAGAGAATTTATCCATAAAGGTGTAAGAGTGAATTGACATTTCTGCTGTGTCATGGCCCACACAAAGTAATCAGCTGCTTAAAAAACGACTTGGTGAGAAATCATTTAAAAAAGAAAAAACATTTAGAATTTTTCTTCTGTGAGGAAAGGATGTCAGTTATTCTGGCCATTGATATATCTCCTACTCCAACTACGGCAGTTTTCAGACGTTCTTAATTAGACATTGGAAAATGTTTCCTTTGGCTGCATTTGATCTGTATAAAAAAAGACTCTATCAGTATTTCTTTTGAGAAAGTTGGAAATCCAATGGACTCTGAGGTAGAAAATTAAATTAAAAAGTTAGTAAATGGCCTGTACCTGTATAGTATTTTTTAAGTCCAAAAAACACCAAAGAGCTCTATGCTACATTCAGTCATTTACGAGGGATTCACCTTTTTAAAATCTTTTAAAATCAAGTATATACTCCAGTGGATTCTGGACTACCTCACTGGCCGTCCACAGTGTGTAGGACACAGGGCTGTGTCTCAGATAGGTGTGTTTGCCGTACTGGGGTCCCACAGGGAACAGTGTTAGCACTGTTCATCTTCACCCTCTAAACTGCAGACTTCTCCATTAACTCCCCATGCTCAAAATAAGTACTTAAGTACAGTAATCAAGTAAATGTACTTTTTTACTTTCCACTACTTAACGTATGAGATCATGAAATGCTATTCGTTGTTGATCTATTTGTTTACAATTCTGTTCTTTATTAATTTATTTAATATAAATCTGAAAAAAATGACAAAAAACCTTGTTTGTACTTGTTTTTTTTTCAAAAACGAAATACAACAGTATCTGAGATTTCACAAATATGTTGTCTTCACAATTTTTAGTCAAGTTGTATCTTTTTTTTTGCACATTTTTTAACTACATGCCATAGAGAATTGAATAGGTATTGGACAAAGGCAAATCAGCTGGTGTGTATTTGTGTAATGAAGGAGTTAACCTCCTTCATTACACTAATGCACACCAGGCTGTCATGCCTGTTCAGCCTGACAGCCTGAATCAAGGTGTAAATTACTATTAGGAAGCTACTTTTTCTTGGGCAAAATGAGCTATAAAAGAGATTTAAGTGCCCAAAGATGTAAAATTTTAATTCAATTGATGTTTAGCACCAAGGTACTTTTCAAAGACAATTCAATCAGGTTATAGTCAGATTGGGTTAAATTTCCCTGTATCTCTTTCTGTTAATCTAGCAACACTTTGCTCCTTACCACTCTATTACAACAAAGGTATAATTTCAAAATGTTTGTTATATCTGTTCTTATGAGGGAATTGTAACATCTCTTATATTCACTATAGTTGTTTGGCTGGCTTGTTTGACCTCTACTTTCCTTCCTCAACCTCCGCACACACTTAACAAGTGGGTCAAAGAGATTCTGATCACTCTCAGCTGGCCACAAAACACTCAAATGTCAAGTTTTAACTATCCACCTACACACTTCACCTTTCCTCAACTATGTTCATCAAATGCTCCCACTCATCTAATCAAATATTCCCTTTTAAATCTTTTGTTCATGCTGTGTTGGAGTTGTGCCCCTATTTGATATTTTACAGCAAATTTGAAATCAACTCTTCACAGGTGTGAAAAATTACTTTAAAGGTGCATAGCACAAGTTTAAAAAGGTAAATATTATAATTCATTATTTTCCATACATGTCTTTAAAAGCCCCTGACATGTATAATAAGCTTTTTCTTTATAACCGTAGTTGCCTCTCTTAGACAGCTGATGGGATCAAATTCTCTTGCTCGAGGGTGTGACATGCTGGCTTCTTTTATGAGTTTCTATCTTTGTGAAGATGGTGCACAAAACCCAATCACAAACTTCAGACGAGATTAGAAAAAATTATTTTTCTCTGGTGCGACAAAAAGGAAATTGATTCTTACTACAAATGATGTGGAATAAGATGGCATTAAGTAAATATTGCAACTATTGAAAAGATAAAGAATGAGAGCAGAAAAAAAGATTTTTTATATATTTTTGTTTATATGCAGACAGTCTGCAGAGGCGGTAACAGCTTGCATGTAGTCTCTTGCTGAGTTTGAATCCAGCGGCTGTGTCCTCCGAACGCCAGATTCGTTGGCCGATTACGTCATAGTGCCATCAAAGTGGAGTAACCTGTTTGGATTAGAAGACTACTTGTTATCTGGCAAAACAGACAAATGTTGGCCTCGTTTTGCCCATTTTGAAGGACAGGTCCATTGGATACTCCAAATCGGGGTAACCTTGTATAAAAATCAGCGGGGTCTGAATAAAGAAAATCATCAACCAGTAAAGGTCCGGAGAAATTTTAAATTATAATCTGTTACTTTAAATAGAATTTAAAACTGAAATAAAATTAGGTGTTTATGCATTCGTGTTATACATTGAATTTTTGATCAAAAAAATTCCATTTTAAAATCTTAAGTGATTTTTGAATTAAAGAACAGCAATGATTCATCAGTTTGGTATATAGACAATTTCCTGATTCACATCTTTTATAAAACACCTGAACTGAATGTCTGTTTAGTTTTTTTTTTATCTTTCATTTTTCTGTCTTAATGTTCGCAGTGGGCTTTAGGCTGCCCTGCAAGGCTTTAAACCTGGGTTTGAATGGAGACAAAGCCATTCTCAAACACATATCAAGGTGCTGGTTTTGAGCCCGGATCCATGTGTATTTATGATTCTGTTCATGGTGGAGAATCCTGATTCACAGGAGTAAGTTTAACCAAGCATACTAAAATGTGCAGGGTCATCTTTGAGCACGCCCTTTCCCTTTTTTATTCACTGCAGTTCTTCCAGCAGTCCACACTTTCTCTGTTCTCTTTTTCTCATTGTCTTCTCCTTCTTTCCCATCGCCTGGCTTGCCAGGTTTGTCTGCTGTGTCTAAAAGTAACTAGCAACCAGACTGACAGCTTATTGGCAAATATCGATGACGTACAGCCTGGTCCTGGACGCTTCGGATGGCTTTACCGTTTTAACAGGAGAAGCGGCGCAAGTGAAATTAGACAATGTCGTCAGACAACATGCAGTAATTTATTAATATTTTAAAACAGGTTGGGTCCGGATCAGCCAACGGGCGCGTCTGTTGGGACCGTGGTTCACCAATCTGTGACCTCTGCTCTATAGCCTTGGGTATCCCATGATTCATTGCGAGTCCAAGCAAGCTGGCTGCTTCGTGTTCAGAGGCAAAAGGGAAGTGGTGAATATTGGAATTTCAGTTATTTATAATACAAGTATGTGACTAGTTCCATCTGAAATTCATGAAATGTTTGTTTTAAATAGTTATTGAGTCAGATATGTGGCTGGTAATGTTTGGTTTATTGAAAGATTTTTTATGTCCCTTTGCAAATGGGTTTGACATTTAAGGTCAGATTTTAATATTTCTGCGATGTGGGGACTATAAATGTGATATTCCCGATGTCCCGAAGGACCCAGTGTAGGTAGACCACTGAAAGTGTACACACCCTCTATGTCCCCAAATAACTCTTTGATCAGCTTTTCTGATGTTCCAATGCTCGGATATCAGAAGCAGAGTCCGCTTGGATGCACCTCTCCTGATGCATGAATCTGCCGCTGGACCTCTTGACACTGCTTTGACACCCAAAGTGCTGGGTATAGGATAAGGAAACAGTAACTCAATGGCTAAGAACAAGCTTTTTTTGAAAGGAGCATTCCCCCTTCACCTTTGTCAATAATATTTTCTCTACCTTCCACTTTGATTAAAAAAAAGCTTGTCTCTGATGCGTTCTTCACTTAAAAACTTCTACTTTTTCATCTCTTAACTTTTATACTTGATAATACAATGTCAATGCACGTTAGACAACATTAATGAAGAATTTATGGAATTAATCCTATGATATAATGTAAACAAACCTTTTCATCACTTGTGGAAATAAAGCTGACATTGCGGAAGCCCATTTGTACAATGACGGCCTCCGTATTGTTGGAGCGCTGGAAGCAGTTCGGGGAGGAGTTCATGGTGCTGCATTTGGACCATAAGATATCACTAAAAATTACACACTGTTGCAACAGTGGTGTCAGATGCAGGAGTTTGCCCTGCAACTGGAGGCTAATTGGTTCTGGCTTTCAAAGTTGTGTCCATTAGCTCAACACTTCACCTACGTTGCCTGCTGATGATGTCAGAGGGCCCAGTTGTTCCAGTTTAAGGCAGCCTATAACAGGCATTAACAGCTCTCATCTAGTCTGTCAGTTTTGGTCACTGGGAAGGTCTGGTCTTGTGCTTATTCTTAAACTGATGAATTAACATTCCTATTAAACCTAGTTATATATCAGGCAATTTATACATCATTCAGTCTTTAAAAGAGCTGGTTTAAGCTGTAAAACGACTTGATTTCATTTTCAAAGAGCGTGGTACTCTTCTGTTATAAAATTATTTTACAGCTTCCTCCTCTTTTACATTTAAATAATCCATGTGGCTTGACTTTATGATATGATATGCCTTTTTTGCCTTTAAAGTGCCAGATAAACTGAAGTGATTGGCCCAATTCAGCCTGCGGGTAATAAGTTTAACATGTGTTTTAGGAGATACTAGGAGGTTATATAGGAAGATCAGAGTTCTTGTGGGTTCTTGCATCTCTTCTAAAAAAAACAATGGATTTGGAGCAGAGAAGTGAGGACCAAATGACTCTCCTATCACTTTTCACCAAACAAGCCTTCTTGTCAGTCACAGTGCAGTGACACTTCTAAGACACTTTACAGCATGTCACAGCCCACAGTAGCACCCCAGCAGAAGCCAGGGAGAATGAAGAGGTTGTTCTTTCACTTATATCCCTGGAGGTATTTCCTCATTCTCAGAGTGATGGTGAAAAAAGCCCGGGATAGATCCTGAGGAATGTAAAATTTACACTGCGATACACATTGAATCTCATTTTTTTTTTCTTTTTTTTACGGAGAAGTTTGTTTCTAACAGCAGGACATTTCAAAAGATGTTAAAACAATGTAAAAACAGTGTTTGACTAAAAATTGAGGTCTGTCTCTCAGTTTCTTTATATCTGTAAAGCAGATGTAAAAAATCAACACAGGAGAATAAATGAACTGCCAGGATCAGGATGGCTCTGATGAGGGAAAAATAATTCACACAATGATGCCAGACATTTTTTAAGTTTTCATCTACAATTTATCAGCATACAGGACCTTATAAAATGTTTAGTTCTAGCAATATTCCAGGCAAAGCTTACATGGGCTTCAGAAAACATCTTTTTGATCAAATAAATCACTTCATATTAAGTAGAATTGAAATTTCCCTTTTGTATCTCTGCCTCTTTCTGTATGACTTCTTCTGTCTCCTTGAACCCCACTCAGCCTCAGCCGACTCACACTGAGCCTGGAACTGGTGGAGGTTTCTTCCTGTTTAAAGGAAGTTTCCTCTCCACTGTCGCTACAAGCATGCTTAGTGTGAGGGATTGCTGTCCAATCAATGATTTTATGCAAGCCCATTTTCCTTAAATAGAGAACTTTGAACCAATCTGACTGGATGATCTGGTTCAATTGTCTCTGTAATGTTATTGAGATAAGATGATGTGAATTGGAGCTATATAAATAAACTGAATTCAATTCAATTCAGTTTATTTATATAGCGCCAATTCACAATTCAAGTCATCTCAAGGCACTTTACAGTTCAACCAGATCATATAGTCAAATTGATTCAAAGTTTTCTATCTAAGGAAAACCAGTTGATTGCATTGACTTAAATGCAATCCCTCACACTAAGCATGCTTGTAGCGACAGTGGTGAGGAAAAACTACCTTTTAACATGAAGAGACCTCCAGCAGAAACATTGGGTTCAAGGAGACAGAAGCAGAGACACAAAAAGCAGCTGTAAAAGGCGGCCCCATCCAGGAAACACACAGCCAGGCAGACGTGCTCCAAGCTAGCTCCCATGTCAGAGGATGAAGAGAGCACATCCAGTCAGTCACAGTCAGAGAAACACGACTACACTGGAAAACAGGCTGATTTCCAGCATCTATAAACAAGGGTGTTGATCGCAGCAGCACAGCTGATATTTGTCTTCAGGATGGAGTCACAGCCAAACAGGAACAGACCAGATGAAGCTACTATGAGAAAAAGCAGAGAGAGCAGAAGATTGAAATAAAAGATTCTGCAGAGTGGAAGAATCTGGCTTAACGTTTCGGGATCCTGGGCGAAAAGAAATGGATAGGTTAAATCGAGAGAAGAATAATGACCAGTGTGATTGACAATGGTTAAGCCTCTTAGCAGACTGATGGTAAGATAAATTCTTATGATCCGTCCGGACCACCACAGGATGTTCAGCACCCTCTAGCCAATGTCTCCACCCCCCTAGGGCTAGTTTGATGGCAAGCAGCTCTCGGTCCCCAACATCATAATTTCTCTCTGCTAGGGACAGTCTGTGAGAAAAACAAGCACACGGATGAATCTTGTGATCAAGGTCAGACATCTGGGAGAGAACTGCTCCTACTCCTGAGTCTGAAGTGTCCACCTCTAAAATGAACTGTTTGGTGGTATCTGATTGGATGAGAACGGGTGAATTAGCAAAAAGGTTCTTTAACTGGCTGTATGCAGCATCAGTTTCTGGGGTCCAGACGAAGGGGATCTTGGTAGAGGTTAAGGCTGTTAAGGGTTGAGCTGTCTGGCTGTATCTGCGAATAAATCGCTGATAGAAGTTAGCAAAAACGAGAAACCTTTGTAGCTGCTTTCTGGTCACAGTAGAGACAGCTTAGAACACATTCTGTGCTGTCTCTCCTTTTGAGTCAACCTAGTGTGACCAACATGCAAGGGTTCAGGGCTGGAAAGGCTCTGTGAGGACTCAGCTGGACTGGTGTTGCTGGAGACTGTGAGTGATCTGTGCTGAGGATTTCTGTTACTTCTTTTCACAGCGCAGGCTCAAATTCTATTATCCAGTCGAATAGACAGATTAATAAGGTCCTCCAAAGTTTCGGGTTCATCTAAGGTGGCTAGTTCGTCCTTGATGGAATCATTTAAAAAATTTGAAAAAGCACATTTAAGTGCAGCACTGTTCCAGCCTGAAGCAGCAGCTTGAATGCGGAAACCAATGGAAAAGTCTGCTACAGATCTTTGTCCTTGTTTTAGCTTCAACAGGTCTCGGCAGCTAAGCACTTTATCTGTATCCTGGTTGAAAGCTTGTTTAAATTCAGTAATGAACTCTCCAAATGTGCAGTTGTGTTCAAGGGACGAAGAGAATTTAACCTCTGCCCAGTCCAAAAAGCAATCAGAAAATGTGCAATAATGTAGGAGATCTTAGAGGAGTCTTGGACAAACTTACTGAGAGAATGATTAAACTGAATGGTGCATTGCATTAAAAACCCCCGGCATTTCTTAGGATCACCATCAAACCTGGGTGGATTGGGCAGCTGGCATTTGGAATACGTGGTCAGGACTGGAGCTTGAGGAGCTGAAAGCTGCGAAGTTTCACTGACTGGATCGGAGGACTGTTGAAAATGAGTACGGAGAAAATCAGTTAGATCCGCTAAGCGTCTGTTTGTTTCTGCTTGTTGGTTACCCAGTTCATTGAGTGCGTTCTCATGCTTCTGTCTTGAAGTTTGTTGTAGATGAAGGGCTCTCTAGATTGTTTTTGCTGGGCCTTCTGTTTGGCCAGAGTGTTCTGTCATGACGGGTCTAATACTTTTTGCACACATGCAGATACATTCACAGAGAGATTGTCAAAGTTTGAAGGTTTATTTTATTTTTATTAAAACAAAGAGACAGAAACTGGGATATCTCAGCTTGGGGTACTGCAGCCAGTGTAGATGTACTTTAGAGTCTTTTCCAAAGGAGGAGGTGGCTCTTCTGTGTTTGGCCAGGCGCCTGTGGAGAAGTTGTTTGGTTTCTCCAATACAAAGATCAGAGCATTCCTCACTGCATTGAACTTAATCTTAAACTTAACTAATCTTTAGTCTCTTAGACTCTGTTTAAGGGTTTACCTACTAACATAAGCATTTAGCCTCTTTTCTATAAGACAAAGCATCACAGGACAATCTGCTGCGGGTTACTTGTTTCTGTAAAAGTCTCTATAAAACTCTTAAAATCCTGGCCAGTTTTTTCTTCCATCTATACAAATATATCTCTGCACTCTTAACACAACCTCCTTAGTCGGTGTCCTTAATTGATTCATCTTATTAAGTCTGCTAAACTTGGTCTTTCTTCCAGAGCTCCGGCATGTAAAATGTTTTTCTATTGTCCTAGATAATAACGGGATCGGATCTCTCATTCAATATCCTTTCAGAAGCAGAACCTATATAAGGATTGTAGCTGATGAAGAAAACTGTGGAAACTGCAGTCAACTATCAGTTTGCATGTTGAAGGTAAGAAGCAGGTTGACCTGGTAAAAAAATACATCTGAGGAATATCAGAACATCTAGTTAAGACTTTTGTTTTCCATCAGAATGTATCAAAATAATAATAATGTCCCTTATTTAGCTCAAACTTGCCTTGAAACTGTACTCTCTGTAATAATCTAGAGCTGCGCAACAGCATCATAGGCTGTAATGTGTTGTTTCAAGTGAATTCTTATACTATCCTGCTCATAGCCAAATGAGTTATAAGAAGTTTAAGACTCTGCAAACAGGAATGAATGTTTCCTTAGAGACGGTTCTCTGTTCTAATGCTTCCTTTGGTCTTACTGATTGGCTTGGACTAATTAATGTGATGAGCCAATCTGAGTTTAATTTAAGAACATTTAACTCAATTGTGTGTACATATGGTGCTTCAAGATTGTTTTGGTTGTTGTTTGGTGTTTTACCAATAAAACAAATGACTATTTGTTCAAGTTCTTAGCGTTTTATATCCCTTCAATACGATGGTGAATGTTTGTTATTTTCCTCAATTTAAAATACAATATAACATTTCAATGCTTCTCTTACAGAAAATCAGACCTTTACTTGACTATTAATGATGAATGTTGGCATCAAACTCATGCCAAGTCATATCCGATCCAGGGGCTTAAGTATTCAAAGTCAGCACTAATATTGCATCATTCACCTCAATCTAATTGGAAACCAAATTCATTACATCATTTGTTTGTGTATGTTTTAGCTCTATCTATTTATACATTTTGGGCCAAACAGGACTTGTTACTGCTATTAATTCAATAATCTACATGTACTGTTTTCTTTACAGCTAATCTTAGACATACTGTACATCCATCCATTTTTTAACACACTTATCCCAAATGGGGTTGCAAGGGGTGCTGGTGCCTATCTCCAGCCGTTGACTGGCGAGAGGCAGGGTTCGCAAGTCCTTTTCCAGACAATAAGGACAAACAACTATTCACAGACACACACTCACACCTGAGTTTTAACCTAACAGTCATGTTTTTGTACTGTGGTACACAGTGTGTCATTGTTCACTTGGGTTTTGATTAAGGGTGTCAATGCATCGAGTTGATCTAGAGGCCACCTGGATTCGAAGATTATCCATCCAAACTGCAGGGGAGCGTCAGAACAGTGTTGCCACCCCCAAAAATTTGTGGCATATTGATGGGAATCACAAGCTGATCAGGTGAAATTTTTGTACATGGTAGACTGAACACTGATCTTGAAAGAATGGATATTCATTGTCTGCTGCATCCTTCAACACATGGTCCCTTAATTCAGAGTTGATAGCCTTAAAAGTAAACTCCGGTCAGCAAGGAATAATCAATGGATCATTATCTATACCTAGAAACAAAAACATTTACGGGGATGAATGAATTTAGCGTTAATCAATAAAAACAGGAAAACAGTAATTTTCGTCGGGATCACTGAGTCTGGATGCGCCCATTTTTGCACAAATATAGTAACACGGGTTACTGCAGTCCTGGTCGTTGGATTGGAAGAGGGAGGATTTGCCACCGAACTTCTGGCCAGAGAAAAAACACGTACTTGATCAACAGCCGATACCGCACCATGACGTCACAAACTGTTAGGTGGCAGTAGTGTTCTTTGACAAACATGGATGCCTCCAGTAAAGCGCATTCAAATGAAAATTACTCTTAATTAAAAACACTTGTCATTTATTGAACTACTTTCAGAAGTTTAATTCTGAATTTGACCAGACTCTCCGTTTAAACCTAAAATCTGCAACTTCTGTGTAAAACAAAAAATACATACTTCTTGAAACTATCACTGTATTGTTACAGAATGGTATGAGACAGTGGTGTGAAACAAAAAATCGAACCCCTCTCGGCCACTGAAAAAATGAAACAAAATGTTGAAACATTTCGCCCTTTTCACTGCCAATAAACCCGCTTAAACCCAATGGCAGTTCTCTGACGTTTTTCTACACATTAATATTTGAGACTACGTATGAGGTTATATGCCTTTTTTGTCAGTGGTGAGGTCCCAGGCTGCTAAGAAAAGTTCTCTGTCCACTCTGAGATTAGGTAGCTTAGATGGTTTGGATAAAACGTCACATTAATTATGAAGGCTGAATTATAGATCTGATCACCCTTTTAATTAACATAGCCCTAATTTAATACATGACTTCATCTTCATGTCCTCTCTGTTAACCCAGTTGGAATAAGACTCCTAGGACTAAAAATCTGTCTAAAACACAACTTTCCTTTTTCTAATATTTTTGTTAAGACTTTATCTTATATATTAATATTAGTTCACATAGTTTAATTCTACATATAATGTGTTCATAACTTTTAAAGACTTTTATTTTTCAGAAATAGAACAAGAGTCTCATAAAGGTTGATGCTTTAATCTTGGAATAACTGAGAAAGTAATTTGGCTTTCAAATGCTGAGCTGATTAGTTCTAATTTATTTAAAACAAAAATAGTCCTTTATCCTTTGTTAAATCAATGACAGCCCTTCACCTCCATTTTAGATTGAGAAAAAAAATATGGGAAAGTCTCAGCAAAGCTGTGTTGGGGAAAAAAATTACATTAGTATCATGATGACTTCATAAAAAGTTGAAAGTAGGTAAGAAAACAGTGAACAGCTAATAACAATAGCCTTTAATGGAGCACTCACTGATGTTGCTACTGCAAAGATTTATGGATGTGAAGCTGGATCCAGGGCAATGGTATAAAAGAGGGATTAAAAGTGGAATTAAAATACAGACTACAGATGCTTTGAAATCAGAAATGTATGTAATTTAGTACCACATTTGAAAGTCTCTTAAATTAGATAATAAGAGGTAAAAAAAAATAAATAAATCTGAATTGGACTGTTTGGAGGGCTGTAAAAATGTGACGTGGGAAGTATTTTGGAAAAACCACAAACCACTGGATTGTTATTCTATCATTTCAGACTTACTAAGTACACTCAATTTAATACATTTATTGATTACTATACTGAACTTGATTCATGAATGTAAAAATATGTTTCTTCTTGGCTATACCTTGGCCAAACTGCGCCTTTACCTTTCTTATACCTCACCCAAAATATCCAGGTTATCCTCAGAAATGTTTTGCATTTGTGCTGCTATAGGCTTAGACATTCCAAAACAGTTAAAAACAATCTTATGGACTTTGTTTCCAAGTTGGAAGAGGTTTCTCTTCCCATCCAGGAAGCTTTTTCAATTCAAACAGGAAAAGGCTTAGACCAGGCATCCCCCAAAGTCAATGCATGCATCCCCAAAATGATAACAAAACTGAAAAGATCTGTTTATGGTGAACAAAGTGACACCAATACCATGGTATTAAGGGGGAGAGCTGGGTAGCGCTGTGGCTAGCTGTGCCCACTAGCAAACAGGTTAGCCTCTTTTAGCTTGGTTAGTTAGCCATATCAAGCTACACTACTTTTAACTTTGTGTTAACAGCAACGTTCATTTTCTAATAACTGTTGTTTTATTTGTCTAAAATCTCAACAAAAGTCATTTGTTCTCCTCTGCCGTCAGATCTTCTTCTGCCGTCAGATAAAAATAATAAAAAGAAGCTGAGACTTTTTTGCCACCTTGTTAAATGGCAGAGCTCAGGCTGTCTTAGAACGCAGAACTTGCCTTCAAGACTGACAATTGTTTTCAACTTTTAGCTACTTTAGAGTGCATGAGATGAATAAAATGTAAAGTAATAGAAAATATAGCTAATAATATGTTGAGGCTTCAGAAGAGATTTGATTTTTAAGAAACGGATGCAATACAGTTTGTCCGAGTGGAGTTGCCATATGATGTGTCATAAGAAGAACGGCACATTTTAGTGGGATCATAATCCTGATGAACTGATGACCAGAGGATGTTTGGAGGTGGACTTTCTCGTTTAAAAACATGTTAAAACAAATTTCCAACTCATATAGTAATAACGCCAAGGTGCTCACTAGCTAGAAATTATAGAACAGAGCAGATAAACATACATAGCGCAGAGCAACCAGATTGTCAAAGCGTCAAAACCACAGTTTGATTAAGCGTTCTGAGGCAGCATAAAAGCAGAGCCCAAGATGATTCAGTGCCACTGGCAGATGTTAAAGCCTGACCAAAAGCCCTGTATTGTCTTCCCAAACCCATCTTTTTTTCCCTGTTCTCTTCATATTAACTTTTTATGAAATGTTTTAGTCTGGAAATGCTTTCAAACTGCCCCGTATAGATTCATTAGATGCTGCCGGATTTCAGCTTGCCTGAAAACAAAGCTGGATTTCTCATGAGGCTCAGGGAAACAAACCAAGATTAAATCTGCTTCTCCTCAACTATTCTGCTATATGAATGCCAGCAGAATCAATTTAAAGATTGGTCTATGTGCTGCCAGGTTGATTGTGTATAGCACCATTTACTTTATACTGAGAGCGGGGGGATCACTTTGTGTGTTAGTGAAATAGAAAGCTTTCTAATAAAACTGACAGTAAACTCATCTTTCTGTGCATTGTGATATTTATACTAGAATAATTTATTATAGCTACTCAAGGCCTTTAAGTTTGAAATTAAACAGCAGTATTTTCCATGGTTTCATTTTGTAAACTGGATTTCACCCACACTGTCAGCATTTCAGAGTGTTAAACACAAGGCAAATACTTCCTTAGTGGAAGTCAGACCTTCTCAGAGATTATGTATTTCAGTTTGTTGCACAGAAAAAAACTTCATCTGAGTGATTTTGTGCCTGGAATCAACTAACATGCACTAAATACGTCAAAGCTATTTACCTGTTAACATCTACTACTTCCTACTGAATCTGCCTAATGATCATTAGAAGTGTATTAGCTTGTTGGAAAACGGATACTTCTCATCACCATCCGGTGCTCACCATGCCAACGCTCCCCAGTATCATTAGGAGCGGCTACAGAATGTCATTTGTCTTAAAGTCATTTACTCTAACCAGTCTCAGATCTGCTCGCCCTCTTCCTCTCCTTCACCCACACATCTTCATATCATAACCTCCTAATTAACATTGCTGCTTAATTAAAGAGTCATATTTAAGGAATGTAACAGGGGGGAGAGGAGAGTGGAGGAAGCTCTCACGCATGTTATTAATTGTCTCGTTCATTAGCTTTTTTTTTTCCATGTCACTTCAGTACCCGCTAATGAACCCAAAAAAAAAAGCAGATTTACTCCCTGGGATCCGGATGCAGTAATATGAATATAATGTATAAACCAAACCCTTCTGTGGTTAAGCCGAATAAATAATATTAGCTACACATTCTATATGTTATTTCTTGTTCAGTTTTTGTATTATTTTACATATGCACTAATTTACCATGGCACCACTATAGTTTTACACTTAGCAAAGAACATCTGCATGCATTGACTGCTTCATAATCAAACACCTTCTCCAGATCCACAAAACACATGTGGACTGGTTGGGTTAACTCCCACAAAAAATAAACTGTGGGAGTTATTCTTTTTTTTTTACTTCTTAATTGCTGTTAATTACTGCTTAATTTGCTTAACTACGTTTTTTGTTTTTTTGTTAAATATAATAGATTTTGCAAATATATATTTGTATACATATATTGTTTAGATTTACAGTACTTAAATCTTTCTATTCTTTTTATATCCTTACACTTGCTTTTATTTTTTCTGTAACACTTTGTAATAACTATCCTTTATAACTAGTGCCGTGGGAAAAAAGTATTCAACTTTTCATCCTAGTTAAATAATAGGAGATCGATGGATTTCACTCAGTCGGCACATTTATTGATAATCTTTGCAAAGAGAGAACAGTCATCATACAGCCTTCATGGCAGCATTCTGCTCTGTTCTGATCTGGGCAGGGTTTGTCCCCCCCTACTTAAGCAGTCAGAGTCATAACAAATTACACACACTTTGGTTTGCAGTAAACCTTGAGAAAGAATCTGGATTGTTATGGGAAGAAGCAATGTCTGGTATACAAATACCAGCCTGGAGAGAAATGTGTGGCCTTGAGAGAGGAACAGACTGAGTGAATTCTTTTATAGTGAGTAAATATGAATATTAATATATAATAGAAGAAATATAAAAATTTTCCCACAACACTAGTTAATATATAAATTGTAAACTGTTAACTAATGAGTCATTAATCACTTGTTAAGTGTTTGTTAATAGTTTGCTAAGGATTAATAACTATAGTTAGTTAATAGACCATTAATAAACTGTTAGTGAATTATTTACTAATGCATTGCTAAGGATCAGTTAATAGTTTATTTATGTTATTGGAACGTTATTCTAAAGTTGCAACAATTCCTCATTATTAACTGCTGGTAAATGAGGAATAGCTGTAACTTTAGAATAAGCTTATAATTAATACTTAACTACTACATTAATTCAACCTTTACATGTCACTTGTTAATAGTTTGTGAACCAGTTACTAATACCAGTAAAATTTAGTAGAACAACAAATAGGTGACACAAGTTCAACGTACAGAAATTTAATGTGATATTTAAGATATCAATTTTTTGTATCTCAACCTTCTTCCGTCTATAGACTTTTATGTGAACTATATATTTTTTTGCCCTTTAATGTACAAAAACAAAAATAGTGAGTCGTCACATGGCAGAACACTAGTATACAACAGTATACAAACTTTTGAGGTTTGGGCACTTTTTGTGCAGGAAATGAGAAAAAAAAAAGTAAATCGAAATGAAGCCATTGGCATTACTGATATGAACATGCCCACAACCTGCTATACTCAATGAACTCGACCTGAGCCACAACTGAACTGCTTAGGGCACCATCACACAATGAAACAACACTAAGTTTTCTTAGACAGAGGAAGCAGTTTCTCCTTTTTTTGATGTTCAGCATCTTTCAAGAGGTTTGGATTATCAATCAACACCTCCTGACATTTTCTGGCAAAGTCCTGCAGTCGTTGCTGTGGTGTATGAGCAACCAGCAACTCCTTGTATTTTTTTGGTTCCACAACAGCCAGCTCAGAGATGGGAGCACTGCCTGACACGCATGAGGGAAGCAGCCTTGTTTCCTTCCTCTCTACTTGCCATGTTGCCTTTTTTTATTCTCTTTTTTCCTCCTCTTGTCCTTTTTCTTGAGACACTGGTGGTGGTGCGTCTTTTTCTTCTTATGTCTTTTCTTCAATTACTTCTCTGAATCTGAAGAATCACTTGATAAGGATGGGGAGCTGGATGAAGAAGATGATGTGGAGTTGGTTGGGCTGGAGGATGAAGAGAAAGAAAATGCAACAGGAGACGGATTGGCCGAGGAAGATGTGTCAATTGTCTCAACATCATCTGTATATACAACATAATAGAATACACCCTACCAAATGCACTTACTGACTATGATGTTATAAGTAAACTTACAGACATTATTATCAACATTTACATTTAGTAAGACTCGGTTTCACTGATTCATAAAGTCTTGATCTCATCAGTTGGACAGATGTGTCTGTTGTCAATCAATACAAGAGACATTATCGTCCAGATATTAACTGTACATGTGTGTTTTCTGGGTAATAACACACTCTGTTGAAGGTCTTGTCACCATGAAATGTTCGCCTATCTTTTACTCAACTAAGTGTATATTTTTCAAGTGCCAAAGTAAAATTGTCAGGCATGCATGGCAACATGTTTTTTCAGGAAAGTGTTAGGCCTACTTACTTTGAACTTGTTGGCGGAGGGAGTCTCTTTCCTTAGTCAGGTCACTGATTTTTTCTGTGAGTGTGTGCTCCTTCTTCTTGGCCTCACGAAGCTTTAGCTGCTTCTACTTAATATATAAATATGCTGATGGTGCTACAGTTGTCCCAGTATCTGGAATGATAAGATAAACAATCATCAAAGCCAGGTGAGCTTTGGAGGTCATCAAGACTGGTTAAAGCGCTATACAACTTTGTATGCGCTCCTCATTGCTCTCTGAATAGAATAATTCTACTAAATATAGGCCTACAACAAGACTCAACTTATACAGGCTGAGTTTTCTATTAGCTTTGAGCATCACACACACATGCACACCCACACACACACACACACATAAAACAATGTCCTCTTGACTAGTCGGGCTAACCCTTTTTCTAGCAGGACTTTTTTAACATGCTGTCTAGCTTACCCTTGCTGTCCATATGCACCGCATGGTCCACAGGTGTAGTTTGCGCTGTTGACTTCTTTCTCTTCCTCCCAACAGCACCTGGATTTACTTCGGCATTTTGCTGATCGAAGCTGAGAACACTTTTACTGCACATTTTGGATCTGGCGGGAGCTAGGAACAGAGACTCGGAAGTTTGTGTGATGTGTGTGTGGAAAGACTGAAAGATAAGAAAATAGAAACGCCCTAATCAAGTCGTATTGTGATACTGTGGCCAAATAATGACTGGTTTGGCAACTGAGCTAAGAGAGCTCGTTGAAGGCAAAACTAAATCTAAAAGAAGACACAGAGAAATAATCAAATGGATGCAGAAGAAAAGGCATCTAAGAAGAGGGATGAGATGTCAAGAATGCAAACACAAGATGATATTCAAGGAATCACTTTGTGATTGGTATGTTTTATTTTTATTGCATGAAATTAAATCAATTTAATTGTTAGCTATTAAGAGTGTCCTACATATTATAATTAATGTTAACATTAATTTCTAGAAATAAATTTTCAGCACTTTTGAAACATTTAACACACATTTTATGAAGGTACGGTACAAAATTATTTCAGATGGTATCCATGGCCAAATATTGATTCATTTGGAGGTCCTTGACATGAAAATGTTTGACACTGCTTTAGCCACCTCCCTGGTCTGTGTCATCCTTATCTTTATTTGTATATTTCCAGGGTTTGCAAACACCATAACCACGGAGGTCAATTATACACAAATCTATGTTCAGCAAGTCAAAGGTTTCCCTCTTCAACTGGATGCGCTTTGTGTACAGGTATACACTATGGCGGCGGTTTTCAAAGTGTGAGGCGCGCCTCCCTTGGGGGGCGCCAGAGCTCCTTAGGGGAGGCGCGGTGAGAGGGAAAAAATAAATATGGATTTAGGACCAAGTTGGAACTGTGGGGTGCACGTGTGGAGCGGGGATCAGTGGAAATGTTTCCCACCTTAGAGGATGTTTTGGCCAGAGCAGGGCTGAAGGTGGAGTTTTTACAGCAGGCTGTCTGCGCGCATTTGGAGGGGATGCGCGAGCAGTTTGGAGAGTATTTTGGAGAGGAGACAATGGCAAACCAGTGGGTGAGAAACCCATTTTCCTTCCCCGTGACACTCAAAGATGGACTTTCAGCAGGAGAGGAAGAGGCTCTGGCTGAGCTGAGCTGTGACATGGACTTGAAACAGAGGATGAGTGACGTGTCACTTGCGCACTTTTGGCTGTCAGCAGGGACTGAATTTCCACAGCACTCAATGAAGATCTGATCAAAATGTTTTTGTTAAGATGTGAAAACACTGTTGGTATCTCAAACATTAAACTCAGAATCACAGATGTAACGTTTGTTTGAGAAAACAGTTGAAAAGTGAGTTTGAGGTTGTTGTTATCATTAGAAAAATGAAATACAAATGCCCCGATAAAATAATAAAAATGGGAGGAAATGTTTTAAAATGTTAATGTGTTAAATTTCAGTCAGATAGTGTCATTTTAAAAGATGAGATGGTTCAAAAATAAAAGCAATTACAAGGTGTTTTGTAGTCGCATTTGTTTGTGTGTGGGTTGATTATTTTTTTTTTTGGGGTGGGGGGGTGGGGGGGGGTGGGGGGGGGGGTGGGGGGGGGGGGGGGGGGGGGGGGGGGACAGCAGGCATTGTGCTCCCTGGAGGGGGGCTCACCCTTTCATACTTTGAAAACCCCTGCACTATGGTATAGGTATTTCATTTTATTCTGACTATAATGAAAAGTGTTATTTCAGTAGAAATACTGTATAACTATGCTGTCAAACAATAATTTGAGACTTTGGAGTAAAGCTCGTGATTATTATGTTATGGAGAATCTGTAAACTCGTGATAATAGCAGGTGCTTGGAGTTATTTCACTTTTGTTCATTTTGCAAAAAAGGTGTAGAGTGGGTGAAATAGGCCACCATTGCTCTAACTAAATATATTTCTAGAGGTGCTATTGACATGGGATTTTCACCAGAAATCGGTAACAATCCACACAATCAACAGATACAAAGAAATCAAACCATAAATATCCAGAATTTAAGTAATTTGTAATAAAGTAAAATGGCACAGGGAAAAAGTACTGAACAAACGTACTGAAATTTATTCAATACTTTGTACAAGAGCCTTTGTTGGCAATGACAGCTTCAAGGCCCATTCTTCCACACTGACAGTCTTTAAATCTTGAAAGATATTTTCTATCGGTATTGCTGTTTTTGTCTACACTGGCTGACAGTTTTCATATCCTTGGGGCAGTAGAGGCTAAATTTGTGTGTCAAAGACAAACAAACAAACAAAAGAACCACTTATATTGCCAACTGTGATATAATTATTTATATTTGCACAAGGCCTGCGTATGCATCAAGTGGACATGATCAATCATCATGACATCTCTGGAAGCTCAGCAACCTTTTCCAAGATGGCTCAGAAGCTGCGAGATGTTTGCACTACTGCAATGGACTGTTCTTCGCTTAGTCCAGAGAAGAAGAAGTTGAGATCTAGTACCGCTTAGAGCTCAACATGTTAAAGTCGGATCTACAATAATAAGTGATGAGTGGCGGGCGTATCGCAATGCTTTACCTCAGCTAGGTTACACACATTTCACTGTCAATCACAGTGTTTCATATGTTGATGCCCAAACAGGTGCACATACTCAGCACATAGAGAGGGCCTGGAGAACATTTAAGGCAAATGTGTGGGGACTCAGAGGGGATCGTACAGAGTAGTTACTGGTAGACCATCTCAGAGTTATTGAATGGTATGAGTGGCTTGCCCGTAAGCATCGCAATGGGCCATTAGGACAGATAATCCATGACATTGCTGTGATGTATCGACATTAAATGTCTCTCTGAAATATTCTGTTTATTAAATGTTTAGCACAAAAATTACCCAAACCTCAGTGGTTTGTATAATGTTGTATACTGCTGTTCTACCATGTGAAGGGTCAGTATGTGTTGGTTTTTTGTAAATTAAAGACAATGTTCAACATGTTGTCTGTTGTATGTCTTTGCTAATATATAGTTCACATAAAAGTGTATGGGTGGAACAAGGTTGAGGTACAAAAATTAGATATTTGAAATATTACATCACAACTTGTTTTACCCATTTTCTGTTATACAAAGTTTAACTGGTAGATGGTTCACAAACTATTAACAAGTAACATGTAAAGGTTGAATTAATGTAGTAGTTAAGTATTAGTTATAAGTTATTGTTTGTTATTGAAACGTTATTCTAAAGTTGCAGCTATTCCTCATTTACCTGCAGTTAGTAATGAGGAATAGTTGCAACTTTAGAATAACGTCCCAATAACATATATAAACTATTAACTAATACTTAACAAGGCATTAGTAAGTTATTCACTAACAGTTTATTAATGGTCTATTAACTATCTATAAGGCAGTTATAAATCCTTAACAAACACTTAACAAGTGATTAATAACTCATTAGTTAACAGTTTACAATTAATCTATTAACTAGTTATAACGGATAGTTATTATAAAGTTTTACCATTTTTTCACGTTCCGGTGGGTGTCATCTTTATTTTAGTCTGTATTGTCATGAGTGTCTTTGCTCACTTTACAATAAAAAAAAGAAATAAAAAGAAACAGCAGTGAGAACTTTTCCTGCTTTTTTGGCCAACTGTCACATTTGCGAGTCAATAGAGCACACAGGCGATGAAAGCTGGGAAAGACTGGACATGTTTCAAACCACAGCCAAAACTCTTCCTGTCTCCTTATTTTCAAGGACCTCGAAGGATCCAGTCCAGGTAGACCGGGTACTTGGAGGATGCAGCCTCAGAAATCGAACACACCCGTTCTATTAAGGCGAGACGTGAGCTGTAAACAAATCACATGCATGCTGGGATATCTGTTAGAGTTTCGACCGTTCCCCGGTGTCTGGGTGAGAGGTGCTGGCGGTTAATCTATATACAATTAGGTATGTTTAAGATTTGGGGCAGAAAAAAATAATTTTGGTCTCCAAAAGAGGCTGTGTGCGCCCGTCTGTAACTGCCAAGGGTATTGGAGTCTAGTGCAGTGGTAGCCATTCAAGATTTTTCCACTTTCCTTGATCGGCTGTTGGCTGGTCCTTTGCTTGTCCCCTACAATTAATTTTAAAATATCAATATTTATACTAAAATATTCTTTCTGTCAATATTTGTGGACATTAACATCTAAAGAGATGTGTCATCTCCTGGTCAGACCCTGAAATTCAGTGAAAAAGGAAAGTGGGGAAACTTTGACTGGCTACTACTGTTTAGGGATTTATTTGTATCTTATTTAACCTTTATTTTACCAGGAAGTCCCTTGAGATAAAATCTCTTTTTCGAGGGAGTCCTGGACCGGCACAGACCAGCCAACAACCCAACGCACGAGTATATTTCAGCCTTTATTCCCCTGGTCTTATACTGCATTTATGAGGAATTCCCAGTCAGTCTGGGAGAAGACCGCCATGTTGATACTGGTTCTGCCAGATTTTCCTTTCCAAAAAGGAGTTTTTTTCCCCCTCCATTGTTGCTCCATTCTTCCTCAGCATATGAACCTGCACCTTATTTATTCTAGCTGACATCCACCACCACTTTCAGGCCTGGGGATTCAATCCCTATTCTTTTTCGTCAGCTCATGTTGATGATCAAAGTAAGATTAATGTAAATCAAAGCTGATATTCCCCCCAGAGGTCTGAAGACCAAAGACACAAAGTATCAATAAAACTATTCTAATTGGCATTGAAATGTGTATGCACGTGTTTGCATATGTAGTTAAGACTGCTGACGGTTACAGTGGAATATCACTTTAAAAATCTTTAGGAAAACAACATAATCTTAAACCAGCTCCAGGTTTTTCCTATTCTAACTTACTGAAAAAAAGAGATACATATCAAAAGAAAAACAGGAGAGTCAACTTTTGGAGTTCCACTTAGTTTCATTACTGTCCATAATTTTGCATAATTCATTCTTGTGACCTTAAAAATGGAGCTTATGAAATCAACACTGGCATTAATATTGATAATGTGTCATTTAAGGGCTGTTTTATTCAAACATTACAATGTAATAATGGCAAGCAATCAGTATTGATATTCTGGCACAGTGGCGCACCTAAGCCAGGGGTAAGGCAATTTGATGTCAAGATGAAGAGATGAGAAATTAAATCAGCAGACTGAACATAAGATGCCTTAGGGCTCTTTAAAGAAAGCTAGAGAGGACACCTGAGCTCTCCGCAATGTTCATTTACAGGGAAAAACACAGATATTAATTCTAAAGCAACTCATTCCAAAAAGGTAGAGCATATGTGTCATCGTTCGAGGCTATAACTGAACACTTACCCAGCTATTTTTCCTTTTCCAGTCCTAAAGAAATCAGCTGCATTGTAAACAAATGCTTTCAGCAGGAAGGTTCTGGGTTTGATTTCTGGCCTGGGGTCTTTCTGCATGGCGTTTGTATGTTCTCCCCGTGGATGCCTAGGTTCTCTCTGGGTTCTCCGGTTTACTCCTACTATCCAAAATCATGAGTTAGGTTACTTGGCTTCTATTAATTATCCTTAGGTGCAGGGGTAGATTTAGTAAAATTTGGGGCCCTAGGCAAATAAGTATTTTCAGTACCCAGTGTTGTGCCTGAACGCGTTCATTGAACGTTCATGAACTCGTTCATATTTTGGGCGAACGTGAACTGAACGTACTGTATTACTGCCTGGTGAACGTTATTGTGAACTCGTTCATTCTGGTGTCTGTGAACGGCACGCTGTCTCAGTTCAACTCCGTTCAATAGGTTGCCGAATTTCTATAGAGCCCTCCACGCAAAACCCCGGCTAAATCACACCGTAAACAGGCCTTAATATGTAGCGGGGAAAACACTGAATCTGGCAACACCAGCTACCAGTGTCATAGCCTACAGCCGCATGCGTCATCAAAACAAAATTTGGTTGGATAAGGATTCAAAACTGGATATGAAGATGAAATCTGACCCACAGTTTCAGTGTTACAACTGATAAAATAATTGCTGTCTGTGGTTCTACAGTAGGCTATGATGTAATTGAGCAATATAAAAAAAAAGAACTATGAACTAGTTCATTTTTTGGAACTGTGAACTTAGTTCAAAATTTTGAATTATGAACTATGAACTGAACTAGTTCATTTTAAAATGTGTGAACTGAACTTTGAACTAGTTCACGTAGAAAGAGAACTTTCCCAACACTGTCAGTACCATTATTACGTAGTTTTTCAGCAATCCAGATCTTGTTATTCTGTTCCCGCAGGATGGATCGTGTAGTGAAAGTCCTAGCCACCATTAGACAGTTTAATACCTCTTGGACTGAGTTTATTCTTTTTATTATTGTTTTTTATCTGTTTTATGTTTTTTTTTTATCATATTCTTATCGTATTATCTTTGCTTTCAGGCAGTTGAATTTCCCCTATCTGATCATTCTCATGAACAGCCTGAAGCAGCCACATCCAAAAAACATGTCTTTTATTTCTAAGGGCCAGCATTAAAAACAAATTATCTTTCCTTTTTTTTTAAAGTTATAGCAAAACCTAATAGGAATATATTGTCATGATTGGTTTTATATCAAACCCACATGCAGAACACAACGGAGGCTGGGTAAAAGTTTAACAGAGTTTATTTAATATGTTGACACAAAAACATGAACTGGATCTGGAACAGGTCCGGGTTGGGTTCACTGAAGTCTGCAGAGATGATAGTTTGATTAGCTGGGCAGGCAGATGATTAAAGAGTCCTTTTAGTTAGTTTTGATTCTACCTTGACGGGGTCCAGGCTTCTCTTGTGAGAGAGGGAACTGCTGGGTCCAGAGACTGCTGGTTCAGCAGAGTACACAAGCTGCTGCAGCGTCTAGCTTCTGACTTTGAATGGCAGACCTTGATCAGAGTTTCAAGCTCTTCTCTGAGAGCAGCAGGGGAAATCCAAATAGGAATCTTCAGGTTTGGCTCACCAGGGCTGGAAGGCAGGTTAAGCTCACCCAGAGCTTCAGGCTTGAGACAGGTTTCCTGTGAGCAAAGACAGAGGAAGGATTAGAATCAGTTCTCTCACTTAGAGACAACTTAGATTCTTTCAGGTAACAGAGGCTCAGGTTGCTAACCAAACTAAGGTCAACACTGCGGTGTCGAAGAAAGGTCTGGCAGCTGCTTATAAAGGGAAGGTCTCCTGATGAGTAGATGCGTCTCAGGTGTGCTGAAGGGCTCCAGCCCAGGAGACCCACGGCGCACTCTGCTGGTGGAAGGTGGTACATCCCCAGATCCCAACATATATTTTTCAAAATCCAAAAGCTGTTTTCTTTTCATGTGTGTACATAGATACCAGACATGTTCACAAGTCATTTTTTGCAAGTCCAAGTCAAGTCTCAAGTCTTGGGAGCTCAAGTCCAGGTCAAGTCTCAAGTCTTGAGAAGGCCAGTCGCAATAATCAATTAATCGCACAAAAAATTCTAATCACTTGATTAATTAAAAAAAGTGCAATAATTTTCATGCTTGCTTGTTTCTCCTTGTGTTTTCATCTCCGTCACTGAGACGGTATAGCTTAAAGGTCGCTATTATATCTATGGAATTATCATTATCTTGAACTGCTAAATGAAAAATACAATTAAAAAAAGCACACACGCAAAAAAATTTTCCAGATAAATTTTGCATTTTTAGTTTTTTTCTTTCAAAAAAAAACCTATTTTCTTACAGTATTTACCTGACATTTGTGGTTACAACTTTTTCTAGTTTTAGCAGTAAATGTCTGCTCTTTTATTTTTTAGTGAAAATGAGGACTGTGGAAAAAAAAACAATCACAATCCTGCCTTTTATTAATACATATGAGGTTAGCAACTACAAGAGATAAAGAAAAACCCTAAACAAATAGCAGGCCAATAACAATACTTTTATAAAAGAAAGATTGTGGCAATAACTTTTTGTAACTTAATGACTTGGCGGGCAGTATTTTCAATTAAATTCAGTTTATTTATTTAGCACCAATTTACAACATTATTCACAACATATTTCTCCTCTACCGCTGCCATGAAGCTTTTAAAGCTGGGCTTGTCGATCAAAGACAAGGGGAGGTTGCACGAAATAATAAGGACCTGAATTATTGCCTTATGTCTGTGATGTCCCTGGCTGTACACCTGCACTGCACTGTGGCTGATAAAGTTAGATGTGGTGGACCAAGCATCGTGTATTTTTTTCTAAAGAAGCTGCAGTTTGCTTCTCTTTTATTCCCGCCTTATGTAAAGTTTTTGTAGCCAAAGGTTATTATGAACGGTGGCACCGAAACAGGGGGGGTAATCATCGCTTCCATATCTGTATGGGTTGTATGCATGCATGCGCACGGGCATATATGTCACGTACTGTTGCGTCAGTGACGTCAGTGTGTTGCACAGGGAAAAATATGATTTATGGTTTTCTTTCATTTAAATGTTAGTTTTATGCTTTGCATGTTTGGAGAGGAAGATATGATTTGTTTGTCTTTGTATTTTCTTCTTGAGCTTTGCATGTTTTGATGTTTCTTTTTTATATGATTGTTTTCCTTTATTTTAGACTTTTGATTTTTTCCTGCATGTTGGGTTGTTTTGGTTTGTTTTTCCCTTGTGACAATCCATGCGCACTGGACTGAAGTAGTTGTCTGAGGAGGCGGAGTGCATTAATGGCGCTGCGTAATTGCTGCGCTCAGGTGTGAGCAAGGGCTGATTAAAGCCGACATAAAAGGAGTCTGAAGGAAAGGAGAAGGAGAACGGAATCTGCAGGTAACAGAGACGGACGCGCTGCCGGGGGAGATGCAGGCGGGATCCGTGTGCCAGGAGGGTGCACAGATGGCCCAGTAAGGAGTATTAGGGCAGAGGAGGAACCTCGCCTGTAAGTAGCGCTCCCCCTCGCTTAAAGCATAAACAGGAATATATCTTCCGACGGGGTTTTGGCGCGTGGGAAACAGAATTTCGCATAAGACCGGAGCGCTGCAGAGTCAGCTGTGGATCAGCCCGTGGGTGCTGCAGGCCGATCACTCGCACCAGATGCAGCATAACAAGCGGAGCCCAACTTCCAGTCTCTGATTTTTGTAGGAAAACTCTTGAATTTTAGGTTTAATCAGGAGAAGAAAAGGACTGTTTTATTACGCCACTTTTGCTGTGGCTTTTTGTATAAATAAAACACTTGAACTTGAGTGCTTCACGGTTTGGGTCTTTGAGTTGTTTGCTCCCCCTTGTGTCAAAGACTGAGTGTGGGGCCATACTGGCCACAAGTGCTACTTTTTTTTTTTTTTTACCTCCTCTGTGTGCGGGTAAGCCGAGCGGCGATCAGTCAAGTTAGTAAAACAAAAAACACTTGAATAAGTGTTACACTGGAATAAAATATTGTTCACAAGTCGGAAATCACGAGTCTCAGTCGGGTCTAAAGTCCTTCAAATGCAAGTCTAAGTCGAGTCTTAAGTCATTAAATATGCAACTTAAGTGTGACTCGAGTACGAGTCACAAACTCGAGTCCCCATCTCTGATAGATACACCCAGTGTTGAGCACGTTACTTTGAAAAAGTGATGTAAGTAGTTATAGTTATAGTTACTTCTCCCAAAACTGAGTTAATCCACAATAAAAGTAACTAGTTACTAATAAAAGTAACTATTGCATTACTTTTGCATTTCTTGCCCCCGTAACCCTCACCACCCGGCCCCCACCTTCTCGCCGTGTGTTTCAAAAGCCAGCTGAATAGAGCGGACGACAAAGACAAGAACCTGCAGAGAGTTTAGCATTTATTGCAACTCAACGTAAATGACATCAGGGGGGAACGCTGTCTGATGGGCCTATAAACCCCGTCAGATAGCATTTCCCCTGCTTAACATGGGGGGAATGGTATCTGATGGGCTTCTAAAACCTGTCAGATAACATTTCCCCTGTTTAAAATGGGGGGAACGGTATCTGACGGGCTTTATAGGCCCCGCAGATACCGTTTCCGTACGCAGATACTGTGCGCAGCTCGACGTAACACTGGTATTTCGATCTGGAAAACGCTGTTTTGCTGCTGGAGTCCTCCTCATTCACCATCTCTCTGTGTGTGCTGTACATTAACACCCGCCAGCAGAAACACCCACCTACTCAACTGACAGACCTAATCTGTCCACGACTATGCCTAGAGAGGGCCACAGCAGACGGGCTAACGTTAGCCCTGGCTGCAGTTAGCCACAGGGATGTCAAAATCGTAATTTTTTTTAACGCATTAAATCAGTAAATGAGTCATATAGTGTAGCTTAAAAGTATAACGTTCTTGCCTAAAAGGATCCTAAAACGTACCTTTATTGAACAACAGCAACAGAAAATAGATTTTTAACTTAATACTCTGAGCTCTGTGAGCGCTCCATTGTAAACTGCTGCTGCCGCGGTGTATCCTGGGACAACTGTCAATCTCAAGAACAGACAAGTCTGCTCTGATGTGTGCTGATTAAAGAGTTCTTGTGAATTGGAACAGTAATAAGGCTGAGGCTGAGGACGTTTTTCAATTATGCGAGTACATGAGAATTCGAAAGTACAAATATTGAGAAACGGCTGATGACTGATGGCCGAGGTCCCAGCATTTTTTCTACCTAACTTCTGTTCATGCAAACACGCTACTTTTTGTAACATTCATGTAAAAATCTTTCTGATGTATCCAAAAATGAAAATCAAAGGGAAATTCCAAACTTAAAAAGGCTTCTCAAACAAATCATCGCACTCTCATTTGGATAATTTTTTATTTACTTAAAATTTCTACTATGGACCAAAAAAACATTTTCTTAATAGTTTGAGTAAACCGTTTTATTTCAGGAACTAAATCAACCAAATCACAACCGAGTTGTGTTATGTATTTATCTGCAGCATTTGACTGTAATAATGTCATTGAATACTGTTAGTCACTATATTTTACTGTGATGCTGTGATATTACTGTCAGGAATCCAGTTTGTGTGGTCTGTTTTTGTGTTTCCTTTCCTCCTCCACCAGGTGGTGCCCCGTCCTCATTGGGCCTCCCTGCACACCTGCAGCTCATTGCCTCATTACCTGTGGAGTGCTCTTAAGCTGCTAACTGCCACTACCTCGACGCCAGAGTATTTGCCTAAACAGGGTACTCTTGCCATGCTTAGTTTAGCAGAGTCTAACCTGAGTCTTTGTTCTGCCAAAACTGGGCACTCTAGCCATGCTTAGTTTAGCAGAGTCTAACCTGAGTTTTTGTTTGCCAGTTTGGGGTACTCTAGCCAAGCTGAGTTTTGCTGAGTCAAACTGAGTTTTTGTCAACCTGAGTCTTAACTTTGTTTTTGTGTTTGCCTCTCGGCAGGAAGTCATCCTGCAAACTGGATTTGTTCGGACCTTCTCTCTCTGGTAGGATCAACTGAGCTTCTAACTGAGCAGGGGTTCCAAACAGGAAGTTTGGATCCACTTTCCCCAAGAGGTCGTTTGAGCTTCACACTGAGCAAAGGTTTCATCTGCACCACATCCCATTCAAGTACCGCAGGAAATCTGAGTGGCAGTCAGCTTCTCCGTTCACCTAGGAACAACCGCAGTCTGAGTAATCCCAGTCCGCCTAACACCAAACAAGACAATCACTGGAACATTCCACACAGACTGGATTCCATAAAGGACACCTTTCTCTGGAGAAGTGAGTCTGCAAACTATTCCTCCAATTCAAGCCTAAGAATCAAAGTTCCCACTGAGCCTGAACTAACCAGTGTCTTCCCCTCACCTTCCAGTTCCGGTTTGACAGTGTTCTGAGCAGCACTGGATTCATCACCATATTCTTAATAAACCTGTAAAACTTTTCCCGGGTCTCTCTATTTGGTCTTCTCCGTTTTGGGTCAGACCTTTAATTAAATCGTGACAATTGCAGACCTTGTGATATACTGTAACAGGATTTTTTTGATTGAGGGATTTTACAATAAAGTAAGAACCAAATGCTCTTAAATCAAAGAAGTCTGTAATTTTTTTACAAGTACACATTTGGATATTATGATGGACTCCAGTTACTGTAAAATTAGACTGATAATAATCATGGAAACCTGGTAATTTTTACAATTTTGTAAAAAACAAAAACAAAACAGATGTCTAAACCAAAAACTGATTATTTTTTTAAAAGCAAAATATGGAGAAGCCTAAAAAAAAAGAAACTTAACCAGAGCGAAGAACTTGTAATCTATTATTTATCCCACAGTAGGGGCTTCGGGATAGACTGACAGGAGAAAAACCATCAAGATGTTTGTTTCTGTAAGTGTGTATGTTGAGGCTGGTGGTTTGTGGACTAGTCCTAAAGGCTCCAGTCTGTGTGATGCTTGTCAGACTGTCACACTGATGTGACAGTGGCCACTCTTGCTTTGCACATCCTTAATAACAGGGAATCAGAGCTTGATGGGAGGAGGACAAACCAAGAGTTAGACAAAGAATAAAATATTTATATATGTGAGTTAGAAGGAGATGGAGAAGAAGGTGAGTCCAAACCAGTGCCTAAATTTCCCCAGAGGCCGACTAACAGAGAGATGGATAGATGGTTGCAGAGAGAGCTTCTGAAAAGCAGAAAACGGCTAATCTTTCCACTAAACTATAAGATCTGAAGAACAAAAATCTGTATTAACAATATAATATTTGAAAATAAATCAATAATAGGTTGGATATTATACAATTGCATGTGAAATATATGCAGTCATTGCATCTAAGAGACATGTTTTTATTTCCCTGCCCTCAAGGTCTTGGATTAATGTGTTTTTATCAAGTACAATAGTAACACTTGGAAACAGAGGTGAATGATGTCCTCAGGAATAGTGACAGCTGCTGTTCTTCTAGCCTCCAGTGCCTGTGTTCGCCTCAGAAGTCCCCAGTGACTTCTAAACTGTTGAGGAAACAACAAGGAACTCAGCAAGGACCCTCTCCTGCCTTATTTTAAAAAACAATTCCATGGACTTGGTTTCTGAGTTTGAAGACATTTTGCTTCCCATCCAATAAGCTTTTTCAATTCAAAATGTCAGGTTTTATTATAGGTTTTATAAAGTAGCCCAACAAAGGCTTGTTTTTGGTTTGAATACATGAAAATTTGAAAAGACGAAGGGGTCCACCCATTTGGAATGGGGGTCGTTTGGCTTCTTTTGTTAGCCTGCAATGACCCATACCAACCAAGTGTCTGTTTAAAACACACCCTATGGCAAATTTCAAAATAAAAGCCTCCCATTACAACTTCATCTACTGCCCTAATAACATGGAAAATGACCCTTTCCTCAACACACAACCCTGTGGGACTTTCAAAATAAGACTGCAGGGACCCTACAAAATAAAAGCCTCTAGATTATACTCATGCATTAATCGATGCAAATGGCTCCACATTATGACCCAAACTCCACCAGATTCTTTCTATTAGACACTAGTGACATTTTCAAAATACACCCCAGAGCAAATTTCACAATAAAATTCTCTCATTTACACTCTAATACAGCATTTATTCACCTAATAACATGGAAAAAAAGTGATTTAGCACTTGGAAATTGATTCTATATCACTGCGGGGCATGACCCATCCTTTGACGCACATCAAAGATCACCTATGGCTGACACGGATATCCAGGTCCGATTTGGACGGTGTTAAGCTGGAATACGCCAGAGTCTGCTGTGCTCACTTTGTCACAGGTAATTAACTGTCAAGCATTTAAAACATGTAAGAATATATTAATAATAGGGCTTGGGCATCATGACGTATTACTTTCTGTGGCCGCAATGTTTACTGCCTCCGCCGCCGCTACTCAGACTACGGCCTATGACTACCGCGTACTGGACTCCCTCTCTCAGCCGTGTTTTAATTTGATTAATTTCACCTTAACTTGATTTCAACCAGCGGGAAAAGGCTCAAATATGTGAGAAACCCGGAGGGTTTAGGGAGGTTACTAACAGTTACTAACAAAACCTTTGAAACACATAGCAGCTAGTTAAAAGTACATTACATGCCTGAGTGGTTGTTAGCACTAACGGTTAGCACTGTTTGCTGGCTTTATGAGCTGCAGCTCCTGAACCCATCCATTCGTAAACTGCACATGAGACTCCAAGGACTTGTAGCTTTGGAACTGTTCTTAAGTACCGCCGGCCGTTAGCCACCTAGCATAGTGAGCCCTGCGTCGGATTGTTTACATTTTTACCATCTTATTAAAACTCACCCGTCCACGTATAATGGCGATTTCCTTCATGTACATCACTTCGACATCTCGTACCCAACCAGATGTGAATTGGTTGTGACCTCTAGACCCTTGTACGCTCTCATTTCCTCAAGAGTGTGCAGAGGGTTTTCACTGAACACCAGGTAATGAACTATGTCGCTGTGCTCTACATTTGGCCAATCATCTGGATTAGTGCTAAACAAGGCACTGTGGAGGGCATAGGGGTCCATATGGTCGATCACGGAACATTTCCTCAGATATGTTCCATGATCTGGTGGCTCTAGCGTGCTGGCGTACTTATCCATTTGCGACATGATATATATGATATACGATAATATGCCACCCAAGATGGCGGACCTGAAGCTGGCCAGTGACGTCACTGAAAACCCCCTATTGTGCTTTCATCACTATATTGCTTGTAGCATGCAGGCTTAGCCCGCAAGTGGTGCTTTCATCACTACATTGGCTTTTAGCATGCTGGCGGAGCCCGCCATTGGTGATTTTATCACTGCAATGACTCGTAGCATGCGGGCGAAGACTGCCAATGGGGATTTCATCCCTGCAATGGCTTGTAGCAGGTGGAAGCAGCCCGCCAGCTGTTCTTTACCCACTGCAATTCAATATGGACAACCCAAATTACCCTTGTGCATCATACGCTGTGCACGTCTATTTCCAAGCATTCAGCCAAAGTGGCGCACAGCTCTCTGTGCCCATGGGCTTGCCCTCTTTCCTTCTTTCAGCAGCCCTCAAAGGCATTAGCAATTGGTCTGGGGAGCCCCGAGGTCACTTGACAGGGCCGTATTGGCCGGGTTCCCCAAGCGGACAGTAGGTGGCCCCCCTCAAAATTTCTTTAAAAATGTTCTAGGGATTAACTCAGTTGCTGCTTTTAAGTTTTTGGAAGTTGGAACCTGAGTCCAACCCCTCTGTTTGAAGCACCGTGTGATTTCAGGGCTTCAGGGATTTTCAACAAAACCTTGTTTTTGTTTTGAAAAAATGCAAATTGGAACGGACGAACAGGTCTAACCCTTTTAAAAGAAGCAAAATGACCCACATTTCAAAGGGGTGGGCCTATTCGTGTGAAACATTATCTTTACTAGTCATTCATTTGAGGTCACATTAACGTAAAGGGTTAAACATTAAATGGCCATTTATTTATTTATTGCTCCACTTGTTTCATGCATAGAAATTACTTTATTATAATTATGCAGAGTTTTACAATTTATATGGACACTGCAATGTAAATAGAGCAGAAAAACAGAAGAAGAAAAAGGAATAAAGAGAAGAAAAAAAGAGAAAAGATGAAAGAAGAGATAGAAAGGAGACAATGACAAAACATTTTCAGTCTGCTTCATCACCTGTAATGAGATGAAAAAACAACAGCACAACCGAAAGACATTGTACGAGATATACAATAAAGCAACACCTTGAAACTATCGCTAAAGTAATGTACTCAGTGTTACCTAAAGATATGAATGTGGGGTTTCTGTATGTAAGTGAATCTCTGAGTACCTGGAGCCAAGCACCTGTAGTTGTTTGTGAGAGTGCACTTGTGCATGTAAAGTTTATCCATAGAAAAAAATACTCAATAGTGGTTGTGGAGAGCCGAAGAGGCTCACCCCCCAGAGCACTGTGTCCAGCGCCGGGAGACCCAAAGCCCCAGGCGCCCAAAGGGACCCCACGAGCGAAGGCACCAAGGAGGGGCTAGCCCCGGAAATCAGACCCCCACCAAGGGAGGAGGAAAGACAGCCCCAAGGAAGCCCCCCAGCCACCGCCATGCTGGCGCCCCGGGGAGCCACGGGTTCTGCCGGCAGCCGGCCACCCTGAAGTAGGGCCGGGCACCGAACACCGGCCCCCCCACCGCACCGACCGAAATGCCATTTAGTGGATGTGGTAAAAGCTTCTCTCTTTTGTCTAGTTTTGCATCCCATCTTTCAAAAAAGCACCTCAGTGGTCCAGTTGAACATATAGAGAACTCATCTAGTCTAAGAACACTTACTGTCAGTACATCTGTGAATCAGCATGAACTATCTACTGTTATTTTCTTCGACGATGAGCAAGAAGTTTCTACTGCAGTTGATGAACCTCTCTTTCTTCAGAATATCACACTTTTCTATCTAAAAATTCAGGCTAAACTAAAATACTGCAGGATAATACAGGAAGGTGTTAAATCCTGCTTGGCATTTCTGCCTGTCACACCTCCTCCAGTGCCCATGGGTCAGCTGCAGGGTCATCAGCCAGGAACCACCATTCACCAACGTTTCGCCCCTTTAATCCTGGAACGTCTCCTGATGGCGGGGCAGTGACAGGGACGTCTCCCTGTCACCCCCTGCAGCTGAAAGATGTTATTCCCTGCAACTGTTATCTGGGGGTTAGGTGTTATTCCCCCAGGTTCTGTCCTTCCTCCGCAGCCAGAGCCAAAAGCTCCCTTTCTCCGCCTCCTCAGCCAGTTCCTTTGTTGCCTTCCTCAGCCTTCCTCCCGTGACTCCCACGTCTTTCAGAAGGCGTATGGTCGACAACCCTGTGAAGCCTCGGCATCCGACCTCTACTGGGTAAATGGTAGTCTTCCAGCCCGCCTCCCGGCACTCCACAGCCATCTCTGAATACTTGGCCTTTTTTCGCTCAAAGGCAGCTTCGATCCCTTCCTCCATTGGCACAGTGAGCTCAATGAGGGCTACCGCTCTTGCCTTTATGGACCACGCCACAATGTCTGGTCGGAGAGATGTGGTGGTGATTTCTGTGGGAAACTGAAGCTTCCGGTCAAGGTCAACCTTCATGCTCCACTCCTGGCCAGTAGTGAAGGGCCTTACGGTTTCTCTTTGCTTGAAGCTTCTGATTCCTCCTTCCGCGACAAAGATGGTGGGGTCCTCTGCTGACGATTGTGTTCTACTACCCTTTCTGCGCTCCTCCAGCACTTCGGCTAGCTTTCTCAAGACCTGGTCGTGGCGCCATCTATAGCGCCATCTATAGCGCCATCACTTTGCAGCCTGACAAGATGTGCTGGAGGCTTGCGTTGGGAGCATTGCAGAGTGCACAACATTCCTCGTTTCCGAACCACTGATGAAGGTTCCGAGGACAGGGAAGCGTGTCATATGTTGAGCGGATAAGGAAGCTAAGTCTTGCCTGTGGGATCTTCCACAAGTCTGACCAACTGATGTTCCTGGTTGAGATTCCCTCCCAGGTTGTCCAGCTTCCTTGCCGGCCCTGAGACACAGCCTTGATCTTATAGCGGTCTTCCTCCATCCTCGTCACCTCCGCCACCACCATTTCCTTTCTTTCCTTGTGGTGGGCCTTGGACCAGAAGCGTGGTGCTTCTCCCCATCCTAGGCCTGCTCTTCCTACCTGCACCCTGCCTACAATCTCCTTGTGCTGCAGCCGGCTTACCGCTTGGTCGACCTCGGTCTGGGCGTTCCACTTGCGGCCAGTCAGGACCCTGGCGTTAGCATTCCTAACCAGCTCATCTGTGGACTCCCGTAGCTCGAGCACCAACCTGGTCTTTTCTTGCATGTAGCCCAGCTGTAGCGATCTTAGGGGTAGCTGGAGCATGTTCCTCCCAATTAGGCCGGCTTCAGAGAGGCACCGTGGCAGCCCCAACCACTTTCGGATAAATGAATTGACTTTCCCATCCATCCTACTCACGGTTGATGAGGGGATCTCACTCATTTTCAAGGGCCACAGCAGTCTCTGGTAGAGTGTAAATTGGTAACACCAGACCTTGTATTTGCCCGGTAGTTGGCTTTGGTCAATTCTCGTCAGGCCATCAGAGAGCTGCTTCATAACGGTTTTCCCATTTGCTTGTCAGAAAGCTCAGCAGTGTACTGCCTCCCAAGGCTTTTGATGGGCTGCTCTGCAAGGAGTGGGATCTTCTCTCCCCCGACGACGAAGGTGGTGTTGTCATTCCGGACACCTCTCCTGAGTGACAGGCTACGGGACTTGGAGGGCTTGATCTTCATCCTTGCCCATGACATCAGCTCATCAATCCTCCTCAGCAGTCTTGCTGTACATGGTGCTGTCTGAAGGAGGGTGGTGACGTCGTCCATGTAGCTCCCTAGCGAGGGGAGCCTCTGGCCAGTTGGCAGTTTTATTCCTCCTGCCATCTGCCTTGCACCGATGAGGATTATTTCAAACGCTGCTACAAACAGTGTAGGTGAAATGGCACACCCCATCGTTATTCCGACTTCAAGCCGCTGCCATCCAGTAGTGAAGTCCAGGGCAGAGAAGCACATTTGCAGGTTGTTAAAATAGCTTTTTACCATGCTTCTGATGCAAGCAGGCATGTGGAAGAACTCCATGGCGTAGATGATCAGCTGGTGTGGGACAGATCCATATGCGTTGGCCAGGTCAAGCCAGACGACATGCAGGTCAGTCTTGTCGCACTTAGCCCTCTGGATCTGGTCCCAGATCATTGTGGAGTGCTCCACACATCCTGGGAACCCTGGCACCCCTGCCTTCTGACAGTTGGTGTCGATGTATTTGTTCTGGAGCAGATAGGTTGTCATCCTCCTGGCTAGCACCGAGAAAAAGATCTTTCCCTCTACATTTAGAAGGGCGATGTTACGGAACTGCCCTATGTCCTTGGAGTTTGTTTCCTTGGGAATGAAAACCGCTACTGCTCTTTGCCACTCGACTGGAATGAGTTGTTTTTTCCAGGCAGTTCTCATTAGGTACCATAGCAGCTCTAGTACCTTAGGGCAGTTCTTATAGAGCTTGTAGGGGACTCCATTGGGGCCTGGTGCAGAAGACCTCGATTTCTCCACAACTTGCCTAACCTCACTGAGCTTGGGAGGCATGGTGTTAAACTCAACAGTTGGTTGGTCAGGCTGCGGTAAATATCCTGGTGTTCCTAAGGGGACATTCCTTTGTGGATTGCTGTACTGCTTCCTGACATGCTGTTCCAATTGCTCCCTGGTAGTTTCAAGCTTGCCAGTCTTCTTTTCCTCCAGCAGCTGTCTGGCATGCTTGAAGGGATCCTTGAAGAAGCTGGCTCTCTCTTTCTGCTTCCGCTTGCTGCGTTTTCGGATGCGTTCAGCTCTGCGAAGCAAAGCTAGTCTTTTCCTGACCTCTTCCCATAGGGCTTTCAGTCCTTCTTTCTCCACAAGAGTGGCCTTTCTCCAGTTTTTCCAGAGTTGGCGACGCCTTTGTACCAGCTGGAGGATTTCCTTCTCTCTCCTTCCCTTCTCTCTTTGGATGGACCTCTGTCTGGAAACGATCTCTCCAAACCTGTCCTTGCAGGTCTGGTATATGATGTCCCCAATCCGATTCAGCTTGGCCTCTGCCCCTCCTTGCAGTGACTCCTGTAGGGTCTTGATCAGGTCTGCGTCCAGTGCACGCCATGCCTCTGCTTCACTAGACTTTGGCCACTTGATCTTGTTCTTTCTGGCGGGTTTCTTCCTAAACGTGGTCCCTTTCTCCCATCCACATGCACACTTTCGGAGGACCTTCTCCTCATTTCTTGGTGTTTTGGATGTCTCGTTATCCTTTTCCATTGCCGTCGTCACCATGTAGTCCTTCCTGTTGGGCCCATCTTTCATCCCGCCTCTCGGAGGGCCCACGGGTTGTTGCTTCTTTTTGTTCTTCGTAGTCAGAGTTGGGTGTCTCTCTGGTGAGAGACCGGTGGGTTGGGTTACTAGCCGCCCACTCCCTGTGCGGTCTTTCCCTGCCGTCATCCAGTCTTTCCTGGATGTCCTCCAGTCTTCCCTGGACTCTAACTGCCCTATTCACAGTAGCCACTGGGTTTCCCAGAACTTCAGGATAATACAGGAGGGTGTTAAATCCTGCTTGGCATTTCTGCCTGTCGCACCTCCTCCGGTGCCCATGGGTCAGCTGCAGGGTCATCAGCCAGGAACCACCATTCACCAACGTTTCGCCCCTTTAATCCTGGAACGTCTCCTGGTGGCGGGGCAGTGACAGGGACGTCTCCCTGTCACCCCCTGCAGCTGAAAGATGTTATTCCCTGCAACTGTTATCTGGGGGTTAGGTGTTATTCCCCCAGGTTCTGTCCTTCCTCCGCAGCCAGAGCCAAAAGCTCCCTTTCTCCGCCTCCTCAGCCAGTTCCTTTGTTGCCTTCCTCAGCCTTCCTCCCGTGACTCCCACGTCTTTCAGAAGGCGTATGGTCGACAACCCTGTGAAGCCTCGGCATCCGACCTCTACTGGGTAGATGGTAGTCTTCCAGCCCGCCTCCCGGCACTCCACAGCCATCTCTGAATACTTGGCCTTTTTTCGCTCAAAGGCAGCTTCGATCCCTTCCTCCATTGGCACAGTGAGCTCAATGAGGGCTACCGCTCTTGCCTTTATGGACCATGCCACAATGTCTGGTCGGAGAGATTTGGTGGTGATTTCTGTTGGAAACTGAAGCTTCCTCTCCAGGTCAACCTTCATGCTCCACTCCTGGCCAGTAGTGAAGGGCCTTGCGGTTTCTCTTTGCTTGAAGCTTCTGATTCCTCCTTCCGCGACAAAGATGGTGGGGTCTTCTGCTGGCGATTGTGTTCCACTACCCTTTCTGCGCTCCTCCAGCACTTCAGCTAGCTTTCTCAAGACCTGGTCGTGGCGCCATCTATAGCGGCTAATTATTATGAGAGATATCAAGATGATATCAGTCAGACAAATCTGATCCATACATTACTGTAAGTGAGAAACTAACTGTCCTTGGATTCCCAGAGACCACAATTAAAAACATGGATCAAATCAGAACACATGATCTCCTCACAGCCTGTAATAGTGGACCTTTGAGGAAAGACAGAAAAGAAAGATGGCCTTTAAGAAACATTTAAATTATGTTGAGCGGGTACCTCAGTTAATGGGAATCAATGAAAAAGATCCACGCGCGTCCTCCTGACTGCGGCAGCCGGGCGCTGCGGCAGGTTAAGCGGTGGGGGGGGAGCTGTGATTGACACTCCATCAGACGCTCCTCTGGCTGTGATTGGTTGTTTTGACTCGTCCCGAATTATTCTTTTCAGATTGAAATACAGGCAGTATGCGGGACCAATTGAAGCAGTTTTTTTCACAGGTTACATATCACATGTACTGCTGTCTGGGCATAGGGACAGTTTTAGCCAATATGACAAAAAAGTGATTTTTTTAAAACTTACAGACTTCAGCTTTAAAGAAAAACATTTCAGCAACACACAACTCAACAGGTGCAAAGAACAGTTTAAGTACCACAGAAATTATGCCAAGGACAAACCAGCTGATGTTTCACCAGGAAACAAAATACCTCTTATTCGCCTTTGGACTCTCAAGTTTGAGAGCAAACACATTATTCAAATAATGTGCTAGAAACTTAAAGAACTTCAATAAGATGCAGAGAGACAGCAGCTCTTACAGGCAAACATGATGGTGAGATGAAGCCTCATGAGGCACTTGATCCATTTGGCTAATTTCTTCAACGATCCCGACAGTTCATGAGGCCTCGTGCACATGTCACTACCAACTGGTGAAGTGCATAACTACAGTTAGTAATATAATCTGGGATGCTTTGCAACTGTTTGTGCTTTTAACCTATTTAAGGTTCTTTGAAAGTTAGGACTTGCTTGCTTCCACCATGAAGCAAGAGCTCATTCAGCTCTTGCTTCCTGGTAGCTGGTTATAAAGAAATAAATACAGTGTCCATTACCTGTTTGGGTTATTCATTTACTCAATAAAATAAAGAAAAATTGTGGTTTTGTATGTATACTATTCTAATAACTTACCATTGCTAGGCGTGGGTCCAGTTACCTCTTAATTCACATACAGGGGACGGTAGTGCCTCAGCATGGAGAAGGTGTTGTTATTGTATCCCAACTCCACATTAAACACTTCAAATATAAATACATTAGGAGTCAATAAAAAACAACAGCTGTTAAAATTCAGTTTCAATTCAGTTTATTTATATAGCGCCAAATTCACAACACATGTCATCTCAAGGCACTTTACAGTTCAACCAGACCATACAGTCAAATTGATTCAAAGTTTTCTACCTTTGCTGCTAAGAGCAGGTGGAATGGACGGTTCAACAGAGCTATGGCTCTGGGTGAGTTTGGCAACTGTATTAACTGTATTACTCTTGCTTTACAAAGGGTCCTCTTATACAGCAGTAAACTATTTTTCCAGACTAGGAAGGACTCCCGCAGGCCTGTGGAGCGATGATTTCTCTCCAGTTTCCTAGCATTTTGCTTCAAAGTGCGCAGCTCTGCATTAAACCAAGGAGCAAGCTTTCTATTTTTAACAGTTTTCATTTTCAAAGGAGCTGCATTGTCTAAGACAGTACGCAGAGAACTAGCAACCCCATCAACAAAATCATCAACCTGTGAAGGAGAATAAACTAACCTTTTGCACTCTGCAGCACTGCTCAGTGACACAGAGGAAAGAGAAAGTGAAGCAGATTCTTTAAAATGTATAACTGCACTATCTGATAAAGATCTACTAAAATTGAATCTTCTTTTGGGGGAGGAGAACTCTGTTAAAGTAATCCTGAAGGTTATTAGAAAGTGGTCAGAGAGGACAGGGTTGTGAGGAAATACTGTTATTTCTTCACATTCTATGCCGTATGTCAGCACAAGATCCAAAGTATGAAGATGAGAATGTGTGGGACTATTCACATTTTGAACAAAGCCAATAGTGTCTAAGATAGCATTAAAGGCTGCTCTTAAGCTATCGCCTTCAAGGTCAGCATGGATGTTAAAATCTCTCACTATGATGACCCTGTCAGTATTTAATACCAAATCAGAAAGGAACTCTGAAAACTCATCTACAAATTCAGAGTAAGGACCTGGTGGACAATACAGTTACAAAAAGAAGAGTTTTTCTTGCTTTGAAATTTGGATCAGGGAAATTAAGGGTTAAATGTTCAAAAGAGTTGTAGGTATTAACTGTTTTGGGAGCAATCAGTAAGTCAGACTGAAAGATTGTTGCTACTGCTCCTCCTCGCCCAAAACTTCTGGGTATGTGAAAATTTAAAAATAGCTTGAAGGAGTTGCCTCATTTATGCTCACATAATCCTCTTGCTGCAGCCAGGTTTCTGTAAGGCACCACAAGTCAATGTGATTATCACAAATCAAGTCATTAACCAGCAGAATTTTAGAGGAAAGAGATCTTATGTTAAACAGACCACATTTAATTATTTTAACTTTCTCCCGAATTTGAGTTATTTTAATTTTAATTAGATAATCATGATTTACTCCTTTAGGAATATTTGCTAATTTATTAGATTTCAGTCATGGGCAAGACACTGTCTGGACAGAGTAAAGAGTGGGTAACAGTAGAGAAGCTGCAGAGCCGTGTGTTAAAGTACAACTCTGCTTCCTGGTCTGCACCCTGGGTGGTCAGGGTTTTGGAGGACTAATAAATGTGGCCAGATTTTTAGAAAGAAGAGCTGCACCATCCAAAGTGGGAGGGATGCCATCTCTCCGAATCAGACCAGGGTTTCCCCAAAAGGACTGCCAATTATTAATGTAGCCCACGTTGTTTTCAGGACACCACCTCGACAACCATGAATGACGACATGCGGCTAAACATGTCATCACTGGTCAGATCAGGGAGGGGACCAGAGAAAATTACGGAGTCTGACATTTTTTTGGCAAACTTACACACCGAAGCAACACTACTTTTAGTGACCTCCGTAACCGGGTGTCATTACCACCAGCGTGAATAACAATCTTAATGTATTTAACCTTATCCTTAGCCAGTAGTTTCGGGTAGGATTTGATGTCGCCTGTTCTGGCCCCCGGCAAACATTTGACTATGGTCCCTGTTGTCTCTAATGCCACGTTTCTGACTATGAAGCAGCCAATCACCAGAGTGGGCTTCTCAGTGGGTGTGTCACTGAGTGGGGAAAACCGGTTAGAAACCTGAGCGGGTTGGTGGTGACCAGTGGGCAGAGATCCACGACTACGCTTTCTGCGTACAGTTACCCAATCTCATGGCTGCTCAGGCACTTTTGGAGGACAGCTACGTGGGGGGCCTACTTTAACTCCTGGATGTTCAACAGCCTGAAGCCTGTATTCTAACTCTGACACCCTCGCCTCCGAAGCTACAAAAATACTACACTTATTACACATCCCATTATCACTAAAGGAGGCAGAGGAATAACTGAACATCTGACACAGAGAGCAGGAGAGAGGAGAGTAAGCAGGAAGAGTTGGAAAAGAGTCAAGAGAGGGAGAGAGAGAAGCCATAGCAATGCTGAGCTAGCGCTAACCTAGGCTAGCTACTCCTTACTATCAGAAAAAAAAACGTGTGAAACTGAGAGAAAGTGCTCAGTAGAAACGTGCAGCAGAAGGTGCTATGTTTTAAAGTAGTTCTGGTCAGTTAGAGTTACTTAGATACAGAGATATCACAGAAAAAATAACTTAACTTCAGATGGAGATCTTCTGGACAGCTACAACACTCAGTTAATCCAAACAGGAAGTTTGGAATAACTCTAATAATAAAAAAAAAATCAAATGAATCTTAAACAAGTTAGATTCAATAAATCAGGTCGATATGCTCCCACATAGATGACATCCTCCTCTTTCTAGCTGGCTCCATATCTATCCTCTCCACTATCTCCAAACCCTTGCCAGACACCAGACACTCTCTAACCCCTTGCTCACACTGGCACCGGTGCGGTTACCGAGCCGACGGAGACCGCAACTCCCGCACACCCCCTCTCACACCGCCCTTTTGACTACGGTGCGGTGCGACTCTGCGGCTCCGGCAACAGGTCCAGAGATTTAACAGAAGTTCACTTGAGTTCACGTAACTTCACGCGATAACACGGCCCAAATAAGGATATTTGCGAGAGCTTGTTGCGGAGGGCTCCGGCACGCCGCAAGGATAGCTTTCTTGCTGAATTTTCTGCAGCGCCGGAGTGTCTCGGTAACCGCAACCGGACAGCTCAGCAGCCGGTGAGAGAGGTTTACGTCTTTTTAATGACTTGGAATCACTGCGGCGCCGCACCCACCGCAGCGCAACGGTAAGACCGGAGTCGGTGTGAGCCAGGGGTTAACTTCAGACACTCTCAGAACTCTCTCTAAACTCTATCAAAAACTCAACTGACAGGGACTCTCCTACAAACTCCCACATCATGACTGAGTAGTGAGGCTGTTTAAATGTCTGTCGAAATTCTCGGGCAGTCTGAACCACTTCCAGAAGTGGTCACGTTGTCTCACGGTAGCGAGGCTTTGGACTTCATGAATTTTGGCCCCGACCCTAAATGAATCACGCCTCTATCCACGCATCCGGGAAACTCCCTCCTAATTTCTTGACGCACACATCGAAGCATTGACTCATCTCATAACATCACTAGTTTCAGCCTAATGTGTTACTGGATAAAGCCATTACATTCTACTTAGATGACTATGGTGACCAAATCAAAGATGATGTTGGTGGTTTACATTTTTAAGATACAGGAGCGTCTCATGCAGTGATAGTGAAGGGCATGTCATACAAAAAGGACATGCTTATTTTTTCGGGGAAAGTTGAAGAGCTGTTGTAGAAGGGCAAGATAGAGCTGGTCATTGTGCACCATGGCTCTGTGTCCCTTCTCTTATAAATATGTTGTTTTGTTAAATCGAGGGGCATTGGGGTCTATAGTGTTTTGGGGACACCCAGAGATCAGTTTGTTTGCATGAGGCATGGCGATCTACTGGATTATTATCCTTTGCCAGCCACCAAAATGTGACATCACAATGATCTGTCTCCATCGCTCTTTTGCAGAGACATTGGGCTGTAGCTCAGGATGAGCTGAGGAGGGCTGTCCTTGCAGTACCTCCAGATCTCCCTGCAGATACATTTAGTAACTTGATGGCACGGTGGGAGGAACTTGGTGTTGAGAAAAAGGCTGACGGTTTTAAGGTTATATACACTAAGGTGGTGATGGTCACCTACATGGTATTTTATCAGGACTCAAGACAATTTCATTCTTTGTTCTGCTTAATAATTTAGGGTCGTGTCCAAAACTTAATATTTTTAACAATAACCAAAACAGGATATTTTCAGTATGTCAACACAACTGAAACAATGTTTGGTTTCCCCACTCCAAAAACAAAACTATACCAAAATGATGTTGAAAGGAATAATGCATTGATAACATTAGTAGCATCCTCTATGTTGGGATCCAGAGGCTTGCCCTCCAGAGGGCGCCGAGGATCCCTTCATGTTTGTATGTTTTTCTGTTGGGATCTGGGGTTTCTGACACCTGTCTACCAGCAGAGAGCGCCATGGGTCTCCTGAGCTGGAGCCTCCTGCACACCTGAGGATCATCAGCTGATCAGGAGACCAGCTACATAAGCAGCGGCCAGACCTGTCTTCAGCGCCGGAGTGTTGACCAGTTTTGGTTAGCTGAACCTGAGCCTCAGCCTGAACATTGAATCTCTGTCAGCTCTGGAGAGTAACTCAGATTCTAACCTGCCTCTGTCTTCTCTGTCTCATAGGAAAACCTGATTGAAGTCTGTAGCTCTAGAGGAGCTCATGTTTGGAAACCTGCCTGCCTGCCCAGAGAAGCCAAACCTGAAAGATCCTCAGTCTGTATCTCCCAGTTAGTTCTCTGGAGAGAACTAGGAGAACAACTCAAGGTCTGAACCTCGCTAGCCTGAAGCTAAGCTCTGCCGCTGCTAAGCTCTCTCTGCTGAATCCACAATCTCTGGACCCAACCGGTTCCCTCTCTCCACCTGTTGGGATCTGGAGCTGTACCACCTTCCTCCAGCAGAGTGCGCCGTGGGTCTCCTGGAGCTGGAGTCTTCCAGCACACCTGAGACGTATCTACTCATCAGGAGACCTGCCCTTTATAACCAGCTGCCAGACCTTGCTTCGACGCCGCAGTGTTGACCTTAGTTTGGTTGCAACCTGAGCCGTGAAACTGAAAGAATCTTAGCTGTCTCTTGAGAGAGATCAGATTCTAACTCTCTTCTGTTTTTGCCTCACAGGAAACCTGTCTCTAGCCTGAAGCTATGGATGAGATTAACCTGCCAATCTGCCCTGGAGAGCCAAACCTGAAGATTCCTATGTGGATTCCCCTGCTGCTCTTAGTTAAAAGCTGGAAACTCTGATCAACGTCTGCCATTAAAGTCAGAAGCTAGACGCTGCAGCTGCTCTTGAACTCTGCTGAACAAACAGTCTCTGGAACCAACGGTTCCATCTCTCTCTAAGAGAAGCCCGGATTCAGTCAAGGTATAATCCTGAATTATCAAAGACTCATTCTCAGCAGCCTGCCTTCTAATCAAACTATCTTCTCAGCAGACTTCAGTGAACCAGCCCGGACCAGTTCCTGACCCAGTACATTGTCTTAAGATTGTGAAACATTCAATAAACCTTGTTAAGCTTTTACCCAGCCTCCGTTGTGTTCTGCATGTGGGCTAAGAACCTTAAACCCATCATGACAGAACACTGCAGCCAAACACAAAGCCCAGCAGATCACCTCCGTAGGAGGCTTGAGGAACAGGACGCTCAGATCCTTGGACATGCGCATACCCTCCGTGAGTTGCATTCTAAGCTTGAACATCAGAATCAAATACTACAAACATTTGCCAGCTACATGGGTAATGCTAACGAACGCCACGCCAGCGGTACGTCCAGTTCCGGATCCACTTCCGCCTCCAAGGTCACCGGCAGTGACGTCACTTCCTGAGTTCCGTCCCAGTCCGCCTGAAAGATTTTCAGGTAATCAAAAAGATTGTAAGGGATTTTTAATCCAATGTCGATTACTTTTTGAACATTCTCCTGGCAGTTTTCCGAATGATAGAAAGAAAATATCATTCATTCTTTCTCAACTCACTGGACGAGCCCTTGAATGGGCAGAGGCAAGGTTCTCCTCTGAATCCAGTTTCACTTGTACTTTTTCCGAGTTCATTTCAGAGTTTTCCCAAGTATTTAATCACGACACAGATAAGACCATAAACTCTCGAGCCCTGCTGAATTTAAGACAGGGAAATTCCCCAGTGGCTGAGTTCTCCATCGACTTCCGGGTCAAAACCGCAGCCTCTGGTTGGAACGAATGTGCACTCAAAAGTGCATATTTTAAGGCCTTAAATGATAACATCAAGGATGAACTAGCCACAATCGACGAACCGACTAGTTTGGAGGATTTAATCCGTTTAACCATCAGATTGGATAACAGGCTCCGAACTAGAAACAACACTAGACAAAGAAGTCTGAATTTTTCTGTGTCAGCCCCTGCATTAAATAATGCTTCTGTTTTTTTCTGGATCCACGGAACCTGTTTCCAAGCCAAAGTCTAAAAACCAGACTCTTTCTGTGCCTGTCCAAATCTCTCACTCAGATGGAGCGGAGGCCGAACCCATGCAGATTGGACACACAAGACTAACCTCCTGAGGAAAGACAACGACGATTTAGGGGCAATCTGTGTCTATACTGTGGTGAGACTGGCCATTTCATAGCTTCATGTCCGGCTAAGTCAAAAGCCAGGGCCCGTCAGAGGAATTGAGGAGTCTGACGGGCCATTTGAAAACTGAGAAAGCTCCTCATCTGATGTTACCTGCTACACTTTTTTTTTCTAACCAGAACCTCACCTTGTCTGCTTTCATTGACTCTGGATGTGAGAGTAATCTCATTGATTCTAACCCGGTCCAGCAATTACAAATTGAAACCGTTCCGTTATCCAAGCCTCTCAGAGTATCCGCTATTGATGGAAAGAAACTCCATCAAGTCACTCATCAAACACAACCTTTAGAACTGTTGATCTCTGGAAATCATCGTGAGACATTAACCTTTTTTGTTTTCCCTTCTGCATGCTCCCCTTTGGTGCTTGGATTCGAGTGGCTGGAACGACATAACCCCCATATCAACTGGGCTGAACGCCACATTGAGTCTTGGTCCACGTCCTGTCACGAGACATGTCTTCGTTCTGCACTCCCTGCTGTTCAGTTCCCTAGAGGTAGGGGGGAGATGGACTCTCCTGACCTTACTTCTGTTCCTCCCGAGTATCATGATCTGGCACCGGTCTTCAGTAAGGTCAGTGCGACGTCTCTTCCACCTCACAGACCATATGACTGCGCCATAGAATTATTACCAGGAGGTCCCCTGCCCAGTAGCAGACTTTATAACATCTCTAAGCCTGAACGTGAGACCATGGAGAAATATATTAATGAGTCTCTGGCTGCTGTGATAATCCGTCCATCTTCTTCTCCTCTTGGTGCTGGTTTCTTTTTTGTGGGTAAAAAGGATGGTTCCCTGTGACCCTGTATAGATTACATAGGCCTAAATCAGATTACCGTCAAAAATAAGTACCCACTACCATTACTGGCATCAGCATTTGAACCTGTTCAGGGTGCAACAGTTTTCACCAAGCTCGATTTGAGAAATGCTTATCACCTCCTTAGGATAAGAGAAGGAGACGAATGGAAAACAGCCTTTAAGACCCCCTTAGGCCAATTTGAGTATCTGGTCATGCCTTTTGGTCTCACAAACACTCCTCCCTGTTTTCAGGCTCTAGTCGATGACGTCCTCAGAGATTTTTTGAATGTGTTCGTTTTTGTGTACATTGATGATATTTTGATCAACTCCAAGAACCTATCAGAGCATAAGAAACATGTCCGTCTGGTTCTTCAGAGACTTTTGGAAAACAAGCTCTTTGTGAAGGCAGATAAATGCGAATTTCACCAACCATCTGTCACTTTTTTGGGGTTTGTGCTCGAGGACGGGCAGGTTAAGCCATCCGAAGACAAGATAAAGGCAGTTCTGGACTGGCCGACACCTGAAAACCGCAAACAGCTTCAGAGATTCCTTGGTTTTGCAAACTTTTACAGATGCTTCATAAGGAATTACAGACAAACAGCTCTACCTCTCACAACTCTGACTTCGGTAAAGAAGACATTTCAATGTACACCTGAAGCCCAGAACGCTTTTGAGAAATTAAAGAACCTGTTTTCTAGAGCTCCCATTCTGATCCAGCCAGACCCCTCTAAGCAGTTTATCTTAGAGGTGGATGCCTCAGACTCTGGTGTGGGAGCATTTTTGTCTCAACAATTTGACTCAGACCAAAGGATTCATCCTTGTGCCTTCTTTTCACATAGACTCTCACCAGCAGAGCAAAACTATGATGTTGGAGATCGAGAACTTCTAGCCATCAAACTCGCCTTGGAGGAGTGGAGACACTGGCTCGAGGGGGCCGAGCATCCAGTTTTGGTCTGGACAGACCACAAGAACCTGGCCTATCTCCAATCTGCCAAACAAGCTAATCCACGTCATTCTAGATGGTCATTGTTTTTCTCCCGATTCAATCTCATAATCTCTTACAGACCTGGTTCCAAGAACGTCAAGCCCGATTCTCTCTCTCGTCTTTACTCTGCTGATCAACCTGAGACGCCCGAGCCTGTTCTTCCTGCCTCCTGTACTGTTGGAGTGGTTTCCTGGGAGATCACTGATCTCATCAACTCTGCCCTAGCCTCTGAACCTGACCCAGGTAACGGTCCTCCAAATAAAACCTATGTTCCATCTTCCGTTAGATCCCGTCTGATCCAGTGGATGCATGCAGCTAAATTTTCCGCCCATCCTGGAGTGAGCAGAACGATTGCCTTGATTACAAGACGTTTCTGGTGGCCATCCTTACACAAGGACGTAAAGGAGTACGTTTTGGCATGTCCCATCTGCGCTAGAAACAAGACCTCTCACCAACCACCTTCTGGTCTGCTGCATCCCCTACCTGTTCCAACCCGTCCCTGGTCTCATATTGCTGTTGATTTTGTCACTGGTCTCCCGATTTCCAAAGGTATGACCACCATTTTAACCATTGTCGACCGTTTTTCAAAGGCTTGTCACTTAATTCCCCTCAGGAAACTTCCCACGGCTTTCCAGACAGCCCAGCTTCTTGTGAAGCATGTTTTCCGACTCCATGGCATCCCTCAAGAAATTCTCTCCGACCGCGGTCCACAGTTCATCTCACAGGTCTGGAAAGCCTTCTGTTCAGCGTTAAATTGTAAGTCCTCACTCACCTCTGGTTATCACCCACAGTCTAACGGGCAGACAGAGTGAATGAACCAGCAACTAGAGTCCACTCTCCGCTGCCTGACCTCAAACAACCCCACTGACTGGAGTCAGTACCTGACCTGGATTGAATACGCCCACAATTCACTCAAGTCTGCTTCTACTGGTCTATCCCCGTTCCAGGTATCTCTTGGTTATCAGCCTCCACTTTTCCCTGCAGACGAGAGAGAGATCTCAGTCCGATCAGTCCATCAGCACATCCGTCGTTGCCAGAGAGTCTGGAAGGACACCATCGCCACCCTCAACCGCTCATCTGTCTTTACTAAACGTTTCGCTGACTCCAAGAGACGCCCGGCCCCTGACTACTCCATAGGTCAAGAGGTATGGCTGTCCACACGAGACATTCCCCTCAAGGGGATGTCTCGGAAACTGTCCCCCCGGTTCATTGGTCCATACAAGGTTGCCCAGATCATCAACCCCTCTGCTGTACGTCTGCACCTTCCTCCGAGTCTCCGCATCCATCCCACGTTCCATGTCTCCCAGATTAAACCAGTTGTTTCTTGCCTCACAGGAAACCTGTCTCTAGCCTGAAGCTATGGATGAGCTTAACCTGCCAATCTGCCCTGGAGAGCCAAACCTGAAGATTCCTATGTGGATTCCCCTGCTGCTATTAGTTAAGAGCTGGAAACTCTGATCAAGGTCTGCCATTAAAGTCAGAAGCTAGACGCTGCAGCTGCTCTTGAACTCTGCTGAACAAACAGTCTCTGGACCCAACGGTTCCCTCTCTCTCTAAGAGAAGCCCGGATTCAGTCAAGGTATAATCCTGAATTATCAAAGACTCATTCTCAGCAGCATGCCTTCTAATCAAACTATCTTCTCAGCAGACTTCAGTGAACCAGCCCGGACCAGTTCCTGACCCAGTACATTGTCTTAAGATTGTGAAACATTCAATAAACCTTGTTAAACTTTTACCCAGCCTCCGTTGTGTTCTGCATGTGGGCTAAGAACCTTAAACCCATCATGACACCACTGAACTGTCTGAACCTCATCAGGTACAAATCAGAATCAAGACTCTGTCACGACATCATAGCTATCTGGCTAACCAAACAACCCCTCTCTGCAGATTACTCTGTGAAGCCAGTCCCGGACCAGTACCAGAATCAGTGCATTCTTTATTCTGTGTGTGTTACCTAATAAACTGTTAAACTTTTACCCTGCTTCGTGTGGTGTTCTGCATGTGGGTTTAATCGCAGACACCCATCATGACAGAACACTCCGGCCATAAACCTAACCCAGCAGATCACCTCCGGAGGAAGCTTGAGGAACAAGCTACTAAGATCCAAGGATACGATTTAACCTTCCGTGAGTTAAACACACGTTTGGAGCTTAAAAAAGAAACTTTTCAGGAATTAGCAGGCAACGTGAGAAAAGCTAACACGACGCCAGCTCAACTTCCGGTTCCGGAGCCCATTTCGTCTCTTCCGGAGTTCCGTCCATCACTTCCGGAGCCAGTTCCGCTTCTAAGGTCACAATCCGTTCTGTCACTTCCTAATTTCCGTCCCTCACTGTTTTCTGGCTTTTCTAGTGATTGTAAAGGTTTTCTGAGGCAATGCAAATTGTTCTTTGAACTCAATCCGTCCTGTTTCCCTGACGATGAGAGTAAGATAGTGTTTATCCTCTCATAGTTATCCAGTAAAGCCCGTAAGTGGAAAGAGACTCATTTTCCTCCTGAATCTAGTATAACCTGCACCTTAGAACAATTTTTAAATGAATTCACTTTAAGATTTTCCGTTAAATCAGCTGAGTCTCATGGTCTGTCCAATATCAAACAAGGATATAGAACCGTAGAAGAGTTTTCGATAGACTTCCGGGGCAGAGCCGCTGCTTCCGGTTGAAGTGATGCCATGCTTAAAAACATCTTCATAAACACAGTAAATAAAGAAATTAAGGACAAACTAGTAACAATAGATGAACCTGCAACCCTGGAAGAACTTATCTGCATAGCAATCTATCAAGATCACAGACTACGAGCCAGAGCCAAGCCCAGATCTAGGAATCCAGATTAACCCAGCTCAGCCCAGTCTAGCCCAGTTCAGTCTAGTCCAGTCCTGTCCAGCCCAGTCCTGCCCAGTACAGCTCTGTACAGCCTTGTTCAGTCCGTCTCTACGCCAGGTCAGTTTCAGCCACCACTTACATGATCGTCAGTTAGCACCATCCACCAAGAAGCTTAGAATAGGTCCAGTATACTCACCATCTACAGTCAGAGCTCCCCAGATCCAAGAGTCGGACCTCTGGAACTTTTTCTATTGGGATAGAGAGGATCTCTTCCCCTTTATGCCACCTCATTCATCTCCCTACCAACCAGTTAGTTTAGCCTCGGAATCCATTAGCACACCAGTTAGCCTTTTTTCTGAACCAGTCCACGAACCAGCTAAACCAGCACCAGAATCCACTTGCACACCTGATAGCTCGTTGCCAGAATCATTCTGTAAACCAGAACCCATTAGCCCAGCTTCTGAGAACCCCCGACGTAAGAGACGGCATCGCCGTAAGCCCGCTCTGAGCCGTCTAGAGTCCCCTGAACCAGCTCTGAGCCGTCTAGAGACCCCTGAGCCAGTTCTGAGCCGTCTAAAGACCCCTGAGCCAGCCCTGAGCCGTCTTCAGTCAGCTCTGTGCCATTTTGAAACCCCTGAGTCAGCTCTGTGCCGTTTAGAGACCCCTGAACCAACTCTGAGCAGTCTAGAGACCCCTGAGCCGGTTCTGAGCCCTGAGTTAGCTCTGTGCCATCCAGAGACCCCTGAGTTAGCTTTGTGCCGTCCAGAGACCCCTGAGTTAGCTCTGTGCCCTCCAGAGACCCCTGAGTTAGCTCTGTGCCATCCAGAGACCCCTGAGCAGAACTTTAAAGAGGTGTCAGAATTCGAGGTATGTGATTTTACACCTCCTAGGACCTCTCTGCAGGCGCTCCAGACCGCCGAGATTCCTCCGCGAGCATCACAAGCCTCTTCAAAGACTGAACCTTTGCCGCCATGGGCGGTTTCTTCCATGCTGGATTTGGAGCCACAGTTGGTGGTCTCCTCTGTTCCTGATGTGGAGCCACAGTCGGTGGTCTCCTCTGTTCCTGATGTGGAGCCACAGTCGGTGGTCTCCTCTGTTCCTGATGTGGAGCCACAGTTGGTGGGCTCCTCTGCTCCTGACCCGGAGCCGCAATCAGCTGGCTCCTCTGCTCCTGACCCGGTTCCGCAATAGGCGGGCTCCTCTGCTCCTGACCCGGAGCTGCAATCGGCGGGCTCCTCTGCGCCTGCTCCTGAACCGCAGTCAGCGGTCACCTCTGAGCCTGCTCCTGAACCGCAGTCGGCGGTCACCTCTGAGCCTGCTCCTGAACCGCAGTCGGCGGTCACCTCTGAGCCTGCTCCTGAGCCGCAGTCGGCGGCCACCTCTGGGACTGTTACTGAGCCGCAGTCGGCGATCCCTCCTGCTCCAGTTCCTGAGCCGCAGTCGGCGGCCTCCTCGGACTCTGTTCCAGAGCCGCAGTCCGCAGCCCCCTCTGAGACTGTTGCTGAGCCGCTGAAGAGGGGACGGCGTTCCCCTTGGGGCTTCCTATTGAAATTGGGGTGTCTTCCTCCTCCAAGAATTCAGCAGCCGGCCCCCAGAACCTCTGCCATGCCTCCGGTCCAGCGGCCGACCTCTAGAGCGTCAGCTCCGCCTCCGGTCCAGCGGCCGACCTCCAGAGCGTCAGCTTCGCCTCCGGCCCTGCGGCCGACCTCCAGAGCGTCAGCTTCGCTTCCGGCCCCGCGGCCGACCTCCTGAGCATCTGCCTCGCCTCCGGCCCAACGGCTGGCCTCCTGAGCATCTGCCTCGCCTCCGGCCCAACGGCCGGCCACCAGATCTTCTGCCACGTCTCCGGCCCCGTAGCCGGCCCCCGGAACGTCGGCCATGCCTTTGGTCCCTCGGCCGGCCACCTGAGACCCTGCCTCGCTGCCGGTCCCACGGCCGGCCACCTGAGACTCTACTTTATAAACTCTCAGAGACTTTTGTTGTTTTCGTCCACCTTAAGTGGATCGTTTTTTGTTCGGGACTCAGTTTTTGTTTTTTGCCCTCCTTGCCTGGTTCCCCCTCCGCCCACCCTGGGTGGGTTGCTTTTTTTTCGGACTCTGTTTTTGTTGTTTCTTGCCCTCCTTGCCTAGTGCCCCCTCCGCCTGCCCTGGGTGGGTCGTTTTTTGTTTGTTGTTTTTTCATGGACTGTTCTGAGGGCGTCTGGAATCCGCCCTTGAGGGGGGAGCTCTGTTGGGATCCAGAGGCTTGCCCTCCAGAGGGCGCCGAGGATCCCTTCCTGTTTGTGTGTTTTTCTGTTGGGATCTGGGGTACTGTTGGGATCTGGAGTTTCTGCCACTTGTCTACCAGAAGAGAGCGCCATGGGTCTCCTGAGCTGGAGCCTCCTGCACACCTGAGGATCATCAGCTGATCAGGAGACCAGCTACATAAGCAGCGGCCAGACCTGTCTTCAGCGCCGGAGTGTTGACCAGTTTTGGTTAGCTGAACCTGAGCCTCAGCCTGAACATTGAATCTCTGTCTGCTCTGGAGAGTAACTCAGATTCTAACCTGCCTCTGTCTTCTCTGTCTCATAGGAAAACCTGATTGAAGTCTGTAGCTCTAGAGGAGCTCATGTTTGGAAACCTGCCTGCCTGCCCAGAGAAGCCAAACCTGAAAGATCCTCAGTCTGTATCTCCCAGTTAGTTCTCTGGAGAGAACTAGGAGAACAACTCAAGGTCTGAACCTCGCTAGCCTGAAGCTAAGCTCTGCCGCTGCTAAGCTCTCTCTGCTGAATCCACAATCTCTGGACCCAACCGGTTCCCTCTCTCCACCGAACTGTCTGAACCTCATAAGGTACAAATCAGAAACAAGGCTCTGTCATGACATCATAGCTACCTGGCTAACCAAACAACCCCTCTCTGCAGATTACCCTGTGAAGCCAGTCCCGGACCAGTACCAGAACCAGTGCATTCTTTATTCTGTGTATGTTACCTAATAAACTGTTAAACTTTTACCCTGCTTCGTGTGGTGTTCTGCATGTGGGTTTAATCACAGAGACCCATCATGACACTCTACAACAAGAGTATTTTTCAGTGATAAAAACACACTTTTAGTTTAGTCATTGATCAATTGTTTTTAGGACTTGCACATTAAAAAGTTTAAAATAATAAAGAATCATAGTTTTGTTTTAGACTTGAAAATCAAAAAACATACATAATGGCTGTTTAATCACCATAGTTTGTCTGGATTACGGGGGTCTGACGATAGATACTTCTCATGTTCCGCCACAATCTTTCCTCCTCCTGGCATTCTACAAGTCTCTGCAACCCTGTCTCATGTGGGAAGTCTTGGTGATTGGGAGAGAGGAACACTGTTCTGTGAAAGCATCTATTGTAACCTATATTGTGGATCACAAACATGGTGCAAAATGCAAAGGGAGGATTGCAGAAAAATGTATAGCCTGTTCCTCTTTGGAATACACATCCACCACTTAAACATGAAAAAACACATCTTTGGATCTACATAACTGGCTGTGACCAATTGTTTTTTGGAAACTCTGCCAAAGGCTATAGAAGGGCCACATAGTGAAACTCTGAACAATTGTCTAAAGACAAACCTCATAAAGGTTGCAGCGCCTCCGACTGGAAGAAGGTGAGAACAGCAGAGAGGATCATGGGGGCTCCTCTTCCCTCCATAAAAGACATTTCATCCCAGCGCTGCGTGTTCCAAGCCTGAAACATCATCAATGACCCCTCACCCCCCCACCATGGACTGTTCTTCCTGCTGCCCTCTGGGAAGAGGCTTCACAGCATTTGATGCAGGTCCAGCAGATTCTGCAACAACTTCTTCCCCAAAACCATCTGACTGCTGAATGTTGAATTAAAGGGGAGGGGGGGGGGGGGGGGGGGGGGGGGGGGGGGGGGGAATTTATGGAAAAACTGTTAATCATATCTCAGTCTTATGTTTACAATTGATCACTGCTGCACTTTAAGAAATAGAAATGCTTTGAGAGCCTTACAAAATGAAATTTGGTTTTGTATACACTCTGTATATACAAAATGATAATAAAGTGTGTCTAAGTCTAAGAGAAGCAGCATTTAGTTCCTATGCTCCACTGACCTGGAACAAACTCCCAAAAGACTGGAAAAGAGCTGAAAGCCTGAGATCTTTGAGGTCAAAATCAAAAACCTATTTAAGGCAGTGGTGGCTGGCCAGTTGAGGGAGCTAGGGCCCCTCCCACCAGCCCAATGACTTTGATTAAGACATTAAAACAAATTAGAATTGAATTATAACATTTATTTTTTATAATTTAAGCAAACTTAACAAGAGAAGCTGGAGGTGAAACCATTTGGACCTGATCAGCCAAACATCAAAATTAATCAGCAGTCCAAAGACAAATGGAGACAGGTCACTCTGTCTTTTTTCAGGACCTGGTTTAGCTACAAGGCTTGCCAAATGAATGCAGCAAGGCTAACGCTGTATTCTGCTGCAAATAATCTAACTTTGGACTTTATAGATCTCACATTGGAGAAATTTACATCTGATTTAATCCATCCCCTTACAGTTTAGGTTCTTGCTCAGAGAGCCAGAGCTGCAGTCTGTGGGAGTGGTGCTCAGAACCTCAGGATTCCCCGCTCTATGCCCGAACCACTAGGCCACCACTCCCCAGTTGACTGCCTGCCTCCTTCCCCTTTTGGTTTAATGTTGTGGTCCAGTTATTTAATTTTATTTATTTATTTTGTTTCCATATCTACTTTTATCATGTTTTTTTCTTTATCTACTTTAATTTAATTTGTATTTTTCTTCCATTTTGTTCTTTAATTTATGTCAACACTTTTCTTCTTACTGAATTGTGCTACCGAAATAAACGTGCCTTGCCTTGCCTTTAAGAAGAGTAAGATCTGTGTTTTGGGGGAGGCCATCAAAAAGCCCTGATATTATTTCTGAAATATATTTTGGGGCAGGGATGAACAGCTCTTCCTGAATCATAAATCTCCAATTATATATGAAGACATGAGTAACAGGTCATTTTGCACTCATGGTTTTCATCATATTAGGCTTTTCTCAAGACTGAAGTGGCTGAAACTAAAGCCTTTCTGTTGGATGTTACTGTGGGAAAACACTTTGCAGAATGCTAGTTTTGCTCTCTGAGATCTCATTAAAAGTGTCGGTGACCACATTAGCCACAGAGGCCCTGTTCCTCTTTTAGATTCCCTTTAGTGGAATGTGTGAAACTGCAAAGATGATGTACTAAGGTGGCTGCCTTGTTAACACATTGCTGTGACCTTCTGTAATAGGCTGACATCAAGAGGCCGTTTCCACAATTCTTAGACTGCTGACAGTTTTTCTTTTTTTTTTTTTTTATTTGCTCATCAACAGCATTTATCTTCCTGTCCTGTTCCCTCTCCAGCCAGTTAGGAATGGGTAAAGAAAAAGAGTGGGAAAATGCGGATGAAGGAAAGTGAAAGGAATCAGGGCTGCTGACCAAGCAGATTTGCACTCTGTGGTACCTCAGCCACATCCATCATGCCCTGATGCTAATGGCTGTTAGAGACCTACCGACCTGCAGCCTCCATCTATGGCCCCTCAGAGTCCCCCCTCCTTCACCCTCTCCAAAGCTGTATGGCAGGGAGATTTGACACCAAAATGAGATGAAACTTATGACTCTAATGACTGTCGTTGCCCCCGTGCCAATAAGTGCCATCATTACTGCTGCCCCCGCAAGTTGCTCCGAATGTCTCTGTTTTTAGCGTGGCAAACTGCTGAATCCCTTTACTGAGCAAGCACTGGGGGGTGGGGGGGTGGTGGGTTCTTCCACTATCATCCTGGCAGGGCTTTGTCCTAATAAACAGTCAGTGGAATTTTTCAAACACTAAAAAACAAATTTATTACCTCAAGTCTCCGGGTGTTGTGTTCTGAATGAATGATTTACATTAATTGTGGGAAGAATATATTTTTTTATCCTATACACTGTGTGCTGATGGGGTCTGAAATTTTACGGCTTATTGTTTTCATCTCTGGCATCCATGGATTAATTTCCTGTCTTCATCTGGGCCACCCGTATGAATCTCAGTCATTCAACAAGAATATCATGAATAAGACAGGAAGAGAGACATGGTAACACCCCCCCACTTAAGGGTAAAATAGGAACAGAGCTCAAGTTCCTTTAAAATTGTTCATGAATAGTATGAATAATAAAATGTTTTGAAAGTTTTTCATGTAAAATTTCTTAGGAAAGAACAATCTTTTAAGGTTCACTATTTTTCTGTCATGTTAGTGACATAATTTAAAATGTTTATAAAAAAAAAAATAAACCTAAATGTTGGAACTGTAACCATAAAGTCATATGATTACATCACGTTTTTTTCATCACAGTGTTTTTATCACTGCTGCTTACTTTTATCAAGGCTGTACTTTAAAAAATGAAAAATCTAGAGAACTGTACTAAACGAAATTTTATTTTGCATACATTTTTGTGTACAAAATGAAAAAATAAAACCTGTCTAAGTCTAACTCTAAGTCTCTAACCTCAAGCAGACAGACATTTTGTGCTACTGCAGCAATGATGAGCAAAATGAAAAGTATTAAGTCAATTTTATTAAAAAATCATAGAATTTCAACAGTTTTTGGTTTTAAACTGGATGAAAGTTACCAGTGATTTTCTTCGTCCATGACGATAATGATGAACTTATTTTGTTGACGCTCCTTTTTTCATGACAAGAACAAGAACTGACAAGATAAACATGGATCTATGTTGACGAAAAACTTGACGACTCAAGGGTGTGAGTTTTCGTCAACCAGACGACACTAAATAAAAATGTTAGCGGGTGGTCGGTCAGACATTTAAAATGCTGAAATTAATCTGTTAGACAAGCCAAGAAGTATCAGCATCTTGATTGGTCACACCCACTGCCTGCCGTGTGGCGCTGCACATTCTGCATGACCATACATGGCCCACGGCAGTGCGGCAGGGGGGAAAATAACCCAGAACAGTCCAGTACTGCGCTCTCAACTCTGACAAACTATGATCTTCTAGCTGTGCTTGCGCAGAAATGCCTCTTTGCGCATGAATAGCTCAGAGTCTGCGCTTTATGCTCCACACTGATTGTATGTTCTCAGCAGTATGGCTCTTCCTGCTCTTGCTACTTAATAAACTAGATGTGATTGATCATCCTCTGCCAAGCGCTAAAAAATCCCTTTGTCTAACTATCAAAATTTTATTTCTTCCAGCTCACAAGAGGTGATGCTAAATGTTCTTTAATTTCTACCAAAAGCAATCCCTAACTAATATACAAAGCAAATATTTCATAGCACACTGTTTTTTTTTTTTTTGGCTAAAGAGCCAGATGAAAAGGTACTTTCAAAGGTATCTTTGAATATTTCTTTCTCATTGTTTTAATTTCTATCTACTTTAATATGCTTTCTAATCATCTGATCCGACACATCCACACAGACCTGTGTGTGATTATAGTAGACTATGGGCTCTGGTTTGGCTTTTGGGTGGATGTGGACCGGCTGAGGTGTGGGCAATGCTTGAACAAAAGTTTTATAATTGTCTTATGGTTCACTGATACGTCTGTGTTTTCCTGGAGGTGGGTGATCATCCTCAGACTCGCTGTCAGAATCGGAGCCGCTTCCTACCTAGTCCTCCTCGTTAATCTGTCCCTCTCCGCCTGAATCGCTATAATCAATATTTTGAAGTCTTTCCAAAGCTTGTTTCATGGTTAGATTTCTTCTGAAAGCCATTTTCCTGTATTAGCAGAAGAGTACGAGGTAGAATGTTGGTTACTAGGCAACGGTGCCAAACGTCAATCAGCCATGGGAAGAATCTACAATGCAACTAATAGAGCCGTCAAAAATGACGACTGTGGGAGATCGATGTAAAATTTACCATATTTATTTTTTACATTTTTATTTCATTAAAACACCTATGTGAAAATGAAGGAACTATAGAAAAAGTCAGTAAACATGAGCAACATAAGATTACATTTAAATAAGGTTCTTTCCCTTTAAAATATCAGAAGCGTCAAAATTACGGCTTTGGGAGTTCTAGTGTTAAATTTAGGTCTGGTCTTGACCCCTGAGCAGTGTTAACTTAGGGGCAACTTGAAGAAATAAAGCCGAAATTGTCAAAGTAGAAAGGAGAATATTTTTGTTGGGCATTAATTCATAAAAACATTTCTATTAATTTTATAAATAAAAGTTTTCTGCCCAACAGCAATGATCAACTTCACGGCTTCATTATATACCCAGCTATTGTAGTATTATGGTAATTAATAATTCTTAATCGTAAAGGTTAACTTTTTTTGCAACATAAAACTAGACTAGTCGACTAAAACCAACTAAAACTATCACATATCATAATGACTAAAATGGTACTAAAACTAACAATAGTTGACTAGCAATCTTTTGGTTAAAACAACCAATATAATTTGGTGGTGTTTTTACTCAATCTACGGTATATTGGTAAAAGGGCAAACCAATAAAAATTGGTCACTTTGACCAAAATACAGGTTAGGTATAGCAACTTTCAAAATCCAGAGTCTTGAACATAAAAACCCTACGATGGATAGGCGTAGTCTTACAGCAAACACCAATTTCTCCTCTAATGTTGCTGTAGAAAGTAAGACTAGTGAAGACAAACGAAACAACCGAAACCATATATTGTTTCATCTAAACAAAATGATTTTAACAAACTAGACTGGTTGTTTTTCCAACCAATCTATTCTTAGAGTTTATCCAAACTCTATCCAATTGACTCAGCTCTCCTTCAAACTCCCAATGCTGTTTAAATGCCTGTCAAAATTTGCAACTGATCTGAACCACTTCCTGTCATCGATTTTGGCCCCTCCCCTAAATGAAGAAAGTCTTGATATGCGCCTCACAGAAATGCCCCTTCCACTATTGGACACATGCCTCGAAGCCTTGGCTCCTCGCAAAACATCACTAGTAAACAGTAATGAAAGCTACTGCCCCAGAAGGTACTTACATCCAAGTAATCCAAGTAACAACCTTTATTCCCAGTGCTTTGCCTGAAAGCGATAACTGTTTTTTCTCTCACTCTAATTGACTAGTCAATATAGAGGATACATGACTATAAAACAGTATCATTGGTTTAAGATCAGCGAATCTTAACCACACAGAGACGATTGCTCAGAATGCAACTCTGGCCTCCTACTACCATCTTAGGAAGAAAGGAATGAGGTTCCACCTGATGCTTATATGTTAACTTTTATTGAAAATCATTAATGGAGTAAAATTGTATGCAACAAATACAGAAAGGAAAAGACAGAGGGGATAAGAACTAAAGGAGATAGAGACTGTAAAGGACCCAGATATTTGTTATAACTAATATGTTCAGATATGCTTTCATTCACATGTTGTTATTTGTTTTTTATGCCTAATGTTCCTGATTCCTCCGTTTTAAGTGATACATTTTTGATTAACAGTGAATTTCGGCAAAAGGGTTTACGCGCCTTTATTTTGAAGGGATCATTTCTATTTCCGGTTCCGGTAAAACGAAAAGAAGTACCGCGTGCCTACATCCTTACCAAATGGTTTTGCTGCTTGTTAAAGGACATTATGGGTTTCCATTCACATTTTTATATGGTATCTAGCTGGAAGGCGAACAGGTATAATTTGCTTTGTTGCGTAGTTTTATGTGTATAATAACTCTACATTTATTTAGAGTTTATATATCCTAAAGAAGGTGAATAAGCTACTGGTAGCTAATGGTAGCAAATTGTATAAATGGTATTCATCCTATGTTGAGTGGAGTAATTTTGTTTTTGTTTATCTACAGCTCTTACGGTGTGTCTATGGTGTATTTTCATTTCTGATTAATAAATGGGTTGGAATACCCCACCATATTCCATCAGTTATCATCATTGAGTGCGTCGTCTGAACAAAACAGCAAAATTAGACAAAACAGAAACTATACAGTTATCTGCTTAAGAAAAAGGAAGAGAAAACATAACAGCAAGAGGAAGACAAGAACTTGTAAACAAAAAAGAAAAAAGAAAGCTTCCAGTGCAGCAGGTATTTCTTTGACTGGGAGTTGTCTTTAAGACTGTTAAATTAAAATAGACTTCAAGGTTTATCCTCACACTTTAGCAAGATAACAGCATGTCTATGTGTCTGTAATGTCCACAGTGCCATTGAATTTCTGTTAATGTCTAAACTAGCAGTTTTTAGCATCTGTACTTCTTACCTGTTTTAAGTAACATATTGAAAGTCCCATTTTTAGTGAAGGAGTGATCAAGAGAGCAGGAGAGTATTTTCTCTCTCTTTTCCGTGCTTCTGCTCTGCATACTCACTACCTACTTTTTAACTCAGTTTCTACTTGCAGAGGTAGTTAAAGTATAATTTCAGCTTTAGAAATGTTAATGAGCTGCTGCTGGGTTTAAAAAAAATGTAATGTTATTGTTGCTATGGTTACACAGAGTGAAAAATGTCCAAAAAGGGAAAAACATACCTAACAAATTCTTCCTGCTGCACAGTGTCAAACACCAGAGGCAAACAAGTTGGCAAAAAGAAATTGGTCCCCAAATGGAGGAGGAAGAAAACTTTTCCAAAGAAAGAACCAAGCTAGCAGAGTTGCTCCTACGTGCAGCATTCTTGATCATTTTATAAGATACTGTTACAACAAGCTGGGTGTTATAGGTCTCATACATGATATGCATTGATTCAGCCAGAGGGACTACAGTGATTAGACTTTCGGTTGTTTGTAAATACTTAGATTAGACTATAATACTATGCTCTTAAGACAGCCTCTAGACAACAGGCCAGGTGTCAGGGGCTCAGAACGTTGGACCCAGAATTCAAGCAGACAGATCAGGGCCATTTCGTAAACATGCAGCTACTCGTTGGCTTGGGCAGGTTCACTGTTCACAAGTGCTCCAAAAACTACTTAAAATATAAAAATATAAAGTAACCTTTAAGAAAAACGCCAGATGCCAATATATGAACTGAAAGCTACATTATTCGACTATTTTGATAAATTCTTTGAGATAGGGCCAAGGATGAGGAAAATATGATTTGTAATCATATATCCTTATCTCCATCCTGGAGAAAAATATCAGCTGTGCTGCTGCCATCAACACCTTTGTTTATAGATGCTGGAGATCGGCCTGTTTTCCAGTGTGGTCCTGTTTCTCTGACCGTGACTGGGTGGATGTGCTCTCTTCATCCTCTGACATGGGAGCTGGCTCGGAGCTTGTCTGCCTGGCTGTGTGTTTCCTGGACGGGGCCGCCTTTTACAGCTGCTTTTTGTATCTCTGCTTCTGTCTCCTTGAACCCCAGTCGGCCTCAGCAGATGGCCGCTCACACTGAGCCTGGTTCTGCTGGAGGTTTTTTCCTGTTCAAAGGGAGTTTTTCCTCTCCACTGTCGCTACAAGCATGCTTAGTGTGAGGGATTGCTGAAGAGTTAATGAGTCAATGCAATCAGCTGGTTTTCCCTTAGATAGAAAACTTTGAATCAATTTGACTGTATGATCTGGTTGAACTGTAAAGTACCTTGAGATGACACGTGATACTTTAGCTTTTGAAATTGTAAATATCAAACTTACCTGTGCTCTATCTACCCAGGATCCAGCTCCACATCAAGCCACACCACCCACCTCCTTCTTCTCCAGCTGCTGCAAAGAGCTTGCCTTCCACCTCAAGCTGCCCCTGCTTCCAGAGATGCCTTCCTTCCTTGTCTGCCTGTGAACCAAAAAATAAACTTTGCTCCTTTCTCCTAGCCTGGCTGTCTGCATTCTGGGTCCAGCACCCAGCTCCTCACAGATCCAACGTCATTAACAGGCAAAATCCAGGTAACAGTCCAGAACCAGATCAGGCACACAGAGCAGAACAGGGGCAACCAACTAAGAGGTCCGGGGGAACCTCACAGGAAGGCTAGAAAACGCTCTCTCTCTCTCTCTCTCTCTCTCTCTCTCTCTCTGTCTCTCTCTCTCTCGCTCTCTCTCTCGCTCGTTCGAATAATCTGGCACTACTGGCTTGGATTGAGTAGCTCAAATAGAAGCGGGAACAGGTGGATCTGATAAGAGACAATGAGCGGTAGGCGGAGCTAAGCAGATGTGAGAAAAGAGGCAAATCCAGCCATAGGTGCCAAGATCATGACACCAGATCTGGTAAGTATCAACCATGTTGAATCAAATTATAGGGATTTTTTTTAGTCCCATCCATCCCTGCAGATTTATGAGTCCTGATTATTCTATTTCTGATAAGCCTCCAGCCGTCAGGGTCTTGGCGATGATGGCTGGCTTAATCGTTTACTCTTTTCACCTGTCTAACTGGCCCGGTTGCTCATTCAGTCATCTTGTCCACCTGATTCCTGCTGCTATTTATGCTGCCTGTGTGCCTTACATTGGTGCCAGATTATCCAAGCTGTCAGTGAGAGTAACTTTAGCATCTGTTTGTATTCTGATTTTCTTTGGGATCACGAGTTTTTGCTTTGCCCTTGTCTGTTTATTGGTCTTGTCTGTTCTGGAGTGGTTCCTGGATTCTGCCGGATTACTGAACTTGAAATTGTCGTCTGACTTTGGCTTGGATTCTCCTCTGGTTCCTAATCAGCTCTCTGTTCTTCTGGTCCGGTAATTTGGTTCTGCATCGATACTGGCTTCGGATTTTTCCCTACCCATACTGTTGCTCCTCGGCATCAGCTGACGTCAGCTCTGCTCATCAATTGGGTCTCTGGGTGCGGCTCATGCCACAGTCTGTTGACAAATATCCCGTTTGGATTCCACTCCTTCCTCTGGAATTGAACTGAACTCGGAACCAGGTAGTGACTTTATCTCAAAGTCGTGTCCAGTCTGTGATTATAGGTCCCTAACCTGAGTTTCTATTTCTACAGAGTGTCTTGTTTTTTAGCTCCAGCTGACAAGTAGCTGCACGCTTGTTTTCGAAAATATCCTTATCTGTCTGCTCGAATATTGGCTCCAAGTTCCTGAGCTTCTGACACCAGCATTTATTGGCAGCAGTGTTAATTTCATCAACCAGGATGATGACGAAAGTATTTGGTCAATGGCTCTTTTTTCCCATGACGACAAAGAGACGATGATGCACAAACATTGTTTCCAGAAAATAAAAATATGATGAAAATAAAAAATTATTTTCGTTAACGAGACTATGACCACACAAGCTTTACCAGCCATGGATGAATGGACATTAACAAACTGAATTGTTTATAATCAATGTGCAATTTGTAATTGTTAGTATAAATGTTTCTTGAGCTTCATAGAAGATTACTTGTTGTTGCCCTGTTTGTCTACACGGAGCCTGTCCTACAGTGCCTCGCCCCGCTCAAACCATAGTAGTAGAGGGCTTATACCCTTAGCTCAACTTCGCAGCCATTGCGTGGCGCATGGATACCGGTGTACGGTTTGTTGGAGGAGCTGGGCGAAAATAATGTCTGGATGTATGGAACCATTTTGTTTACAATGCGATGGACAACACTGGAGGAAGGATGCCACCAAAGAGTCTGCTACTTAAAAATGGCAGAGAAGAACACAACAAATCTCAAGCAACATCCCGAGGTGCCAACATGCTGCCATATGGAAGAAGGAAAGGAACGGGTGGGCCTGTAGTAGTAGTACTGTGTGTGTGTGTGTGTGTGTGTGTGTATGTACGGACGCGCATGCATGTGTATGTGTGCCTTCCTGTGACTGTATCTGTCTGTCTCTCTGTCATAGAAGAAAGGTGTTCTAATAATACACTGGATATTAATCGTTTAAATTTCTTCCTACCAATTAGAGACCTGATGCAGTGACATCACATCCAAATCAGAGGTTGTGGAAGCACGAGAAATCTGTTCCAGAGATGATGCCAAAGAGCAGAAAGTTCTGGAGAACTCAATGGCAAAGTGGATTGGGCGTTCTGGCCTGCCTGCAAGGACCATTGAGGATGAAGACTTTGTGGATATGATGAAACAAGCCGACAAAAGGTTCAATGTGTGCAGTGGGATATATGTTAAAAAGAGAATCAGAGTGTGGAGAAGTTCTATAATTTACAGTGTTGACTAAAATTACTAAAATAAAAAAAATGACAAAAGTTTGACTAAGTCTAAAATAGATTTTCGTCAGTTAGTCTAAGACTAAGACTAAATTGGGAAGGCAATGACTAAATATGACTAGGACTAAAATTGATTTTTGTCATTGTGACAGAATAAATTTAAAAAAGCTAAAAAAAAAAATTAACACTGATTGGCAGGAAACATTGCATCAATTACACCATCTGGCCGAAAAACCATTTTAAAACATTTTAAACTCAGGAATATTCGGCTTTTAGTGGCAGTGGGAACAGCTCACTAACGCGTGTTTAACCGGGTCAATGACTCGGTAAGCGACCAGCGCTAAAATCCCCTCAGCTCTGATATATCAGACCTGGTTTGACACGCAATCTACATGATATCATTGAACTCTGTTAACAGACACGCAACAGAAGCAATACTGCTGCCAGCCAGGGGTTAGAACCAGCTTGTTTTGCCAATTGGAAGGGAACCAAATTTCGATTATTAGCCGGTCGACCCATGCTTTAAAAACACTCATTTTCCCAGTATTTTCAGGGGAAAGGAGGCTTTATTCACACCCATGTTCTCCCATTCTTCTTAGCAATGCTATGCCTATTTCTGGCAAATCCACATGTTCCTTTTTTTTTTTTTTTACAGTATATGCTAATAACCATATTTATAAAAAAAGGGAAGGACTACCTGATGGAACAATATTCTGTTTGACTACAGGAATGTGCTCATTGGAACTGGAGTGTGATTTTTTTTTTTATCACCATCCAAACAGAAAACATGGGTGGAATTGTTTTTTGGATGATGGAAAAAAGGAGCAAGAAAACTATGTTGACTACTGCCCATAGGATTGGCACACCACTCTGTAAATTCTGGGCTTATTCCATCATCGTTTTTACACTGTGTCACAAAAAAGAAAACAAAAATATTTTCCATTAGTTTGCTGGATCATTTTAAAATGTCATAACTGTCACGGTAAATATTAACTGAACAGGAATGGAAAACTGTGATGCCTGCTTTCTTCTAATTTAGTTGATGCTAGAGTAAGAATCCTAACTAAATATCTAAGGCCTCTGCTCCTCCATCTTGGCAGCCTTTTCATCTGTTTGTGTCACTCAGTGATCTTCACCCTAAGACTACAATCCCTGCCAAACCCTCCCAGCATCACAATACTGTGGCATAGAGCCAGGGAACCATGATGCTACAGCGAGTCCCTGCTTGTCTGCCAAGGTCAACTGTATTTACCTCTACTTCCAGCCTTTGTGGGGGTGTTTAAGCCTGGGGGACAGTAGAAGGCCTGGAGGACCAAATAAAATGAATTTATCCTATGAAGAGTGAGGCTTCAGATGTTAGCTCTTGATTTGGTGATTATGCTCTCAGATGTTAAGTCATGGGTGGTTTTCCAGGGTCTTTGGTAGGAAAACAATAGAGCAGTGTTGAGTTTAGACAAAAAAGTCTAATAAAAAATAACATTAGTCATCTTCTCAGTAAATGATTAAAATTTAAAAAGGGGACAGACTTTTACTACATATTTTTTAAACAAAACCAAAAAAAACACCAGAAATACAAGTTAACCAGGAATACAGTTCAGTCAAGCACAACAGGTAAAACATAGAGAAAAAAATGAAATAGAAATCCCTTTATTGTCCCATAATGGGGAAATTCTCGTAAATGTACCAAGGAAATAAAGCAGATAAACTAAGAACTCACAAGAACAGCTACTAAAAGCTACAACTTCTGTATATCATTTAAATATGGTAAACTGACTGGGTTATATGATAATAACCCCTTATTGTACTATGAATGAAACCAACATAAACACATAAATTGCTTTTCTGCAGAAGAGGAGAGAAAACATAGACAGAGAATGAGACTGCCTATCTGTGGTTAACTCTGTTGGGAACTCTCTGTCCCCTGCCTTTATTATCGGGGACAAACAACCATTCACACACACATTCACACCTAAGGAGAATTTAGAGAAGCCAATTAACATACCAGTCATGCTTCTGGACTGTGGTAGGAAGCTGGAGTACCCGGAGAGAACCCATGCATGCATCCAGGAATCGAACCCCGAACCTCCTTGCTGCAAGGTGACAGTGCTACCCACTGCGCCGCTGAGCAGCCCCAAGTACATGACATAATGACATTTACATTTTCTGACAAAAACCATGAGGTTTTCCAACTATCAACTGAAGAGTTTCCTCTGTCTCCCTATGGCATAAACTGACACAGCACTGAACAACCGTTTCCTTTTGAAATAATATTTTTCTGTGAGTCAGGCTTTTTCACTCTGCTCAAAACAAAACATAGTGTTATCAGGATATGGACAGTGGCAGACATTATACCAGACATTCCAAGTTCCAAAAACTCATTTCATGGAGATGCCTACCACCCAGGGACACCGTGCCCCTTACATACACACTTAAGGCCAGCAACTTTTCAACAACTGTTTATTAACTAACAGTAAAACACTAAGCACTAAGCAGAACAGTATTGGTATTTTATTTTTAATACTTTCAATCTTGTAGCCTTGAACATCGGTTGTGCTTTCTGTTTTTCATGGAACTTCAGCATACAGTGCACCTCGCCACAGTGTCATCATTCCTCACCATGGCCGGTTCTAGACAGGGGCCAACAGGGGCCAGTGCCCCTGTAGATCATTTCCTGCCCCTGTTGTGGCCCCTGTACTGAAGACATAATACTTAAAAGAAATTCTAATAATGATCTGCTCTGGAACAGACATGATTACTGATAGGTCATTTGGATCTATTTCATTCTTTTTCATTACAAATTCTGTTTAATTAATTATTCAAAAACAATAAGGTGATAGCTTCAGTGGGATTGAGATAGGATCCCAGTTTTCATCGGCTAAATGTTTTTTTTTCACAACAAATAAAAAAAAATACTCTGATTTTTTTCAGATGAATTTAAAAGTTTTTCTTGAGTTCCAACTTAAAGTTTATAGAAAACGGTAGTTTTAACTTAAATTAAGTAAAAAAAATATGGAAAATTCCTCAATTATAAATGTATATTGACTTTATTGAACCTAATTGAAAAGAAATTTCCATTCATGCAGCTCTCTTAATATATATGAATGCCTTTCACTGTTTTTTTTATTTCATGCAAACCATGAAAACACGCTGGCCCCCTCCTGGCCCTCTGGTACATTTGGTCTAGATCACTGTTCCTCCCCTTCACTAGATGTAGATATACTCTAGTATATTCTGCTGTAAAATTAGTGCTATATTTTAGTTTTTTATTCCAGGATTGAACCTCTGCCATTTCCCAGGATGCACCGCTTTGATTGGTAACTAGGTGACTGTCAGAGACTAACCCAGAGAAACTTATCGGACTGATACAATCAGCTCTCTGATCAACCAGTTGCCTGGAACGCTGGTTGAACAGAGTATCGCGTTGGACAGATACGCTGCACCAGCAACCTCCTCCCTACACCCAGCTCTTGTTGTCTGAGCAATCGCATGATGCACAAATTATTGTATTGTCTGTCCGCTCTCACTCGCATTAAAAAACACCACCTTCCATAGTCTAAAATCCGGGATAATTTATCCGACTCGCCAGCATCCATGAACAACTAAGTACTATATCAGGGAGACTCCTGGAACTTCCGGGAGATTTGGGATGTCTGTTATACCCAACTCTCCCCCTACGCACACATTTAATTACCTTTGTTCTGTTCTTCATCATCAACAGTGTATTCAAAAGTTTGTTATCCAATTGAAACATAAAAAAGTGGTAGCCTATTTTCTTGTGCTATAGAGATGTAAAAGAAAGGAAATTATAACACATTTTGTATCATTGTCTGTTGTCTGTGAACTGAATGATGTTGGGTGGCACCAAGGATACAGAACTTTATGTGGTTCTGTTTGTAAATACAAACACCAGATAAAGTCCTTAAGTTATTGCCTGAGTAGTACCCATTTAGCCATGCAGCATGGCAGAGCAGGGTAATTCTTTGCTTTGCTGGAAGAAGAGGATGAAAATTGGAAAGGCTTCATGCCTTTTGTGTGTTAATATGTTTTAACTTTCCAAATTTCCATTTTAATAATTTTTAAGAAAATATTCTAATTAATTCAGACAGTCTGGGGTTTTTTTTATTGCGATAGTTTCTGTTTTGCAAGCATTAGCCAGTCGGTTGAAGGTTTATCAACCGCCAGTGGTGATGAGAATGGCTTATCCTGTCGAATTTGTAATAGAAGATACCCCAACTACTTTCAAAAAATTTGCTTGGCAGGATTTTGGGTTTCTGGTCGAAACCAGAATTGGTAAGAGAGTGACAGACCAGAGAAGGACATTATGTAAGCTCTGCAAGAAAATAATACTCTACACAATAGCACAAAGATACATTCAAAACCACTGTGCTTAAATCAGCACCACCTGTGAAGCCACTTCTGAAAGGACAAATGCCATTACACTTTGGGTTCCACACTCGTGCTAGAGCTGCAATAATGAGAAGAGACACAGGGGTTTTATTGCAATCTTTAAGAGGCCCTTTGCTGTTATGAAAAATGGGGGATTTAGGAGACTTTTTCAGGCATTGGAACTCTAGTATAGCATTCCTTCACATCAACGGTGTAACAACACAACAATAGGCCCATAAGCAACATTATTTGGGTGGGCCCCATATGAAGTACAACATGTGATAAAGGTTTAGGATACGTCGACAGTTCCATATATCGACCAAGAAGATACAATTATGTCCCCCCCCCTGGATGTCCAGGGGTACCTAAAGCTACATCACAATTGGGCGTAGCAGTGGAGCAGGGATAAGCATATGACCTATGTAGGGAGGCCTGGTCCTGGAGTTAGCCGTCACAGGTCAGAGTCCCAGCCTGGTAACCTTTCATGCATGTCTCGCCATTTTCTCCAGTTCTTTTTTCCTGTCTGCCTATCAAACATAAAAAAATATTGAGACTTGAACCTAAAAAATTAATCTAAAAAAAAAATAAGAAGAATAAAACCTACATCAGAATCACAGCACTCATGATCAACAGCAAATGGGAAGTTGCATAGTTTGTACTGCAGACTCATCCGATTTTTTAGTATTATAGAGGGAAAAGCATTGCTGAGTTTTGCAAGAAGAAATCGCTGAATAGGAGCTTGAGAGCTCAAACCATGGCATTGCTATTGTAAATGATATTTCCTTAATATGGAGGCAGCTGTGCATAAGGCAGGGTTGTACTGCAAGAATGTTTTGAAAATGAGGTAAAAGTTCTTAAAATAATTGTATTTACCCTTAATTTGAGTAGTTAAATAAGAAGATTGGCCAATGGAATGAGCATTTCTACCCTTAAAATAAGATAATTAGATATTGTGGTCTTGAAATAAGAGACTGCTGTTGTTTTTTACTCATTTCAAATGTAAATTGTCTTGTTCCATTGGCAAAGTGCCTCACTTATCTGCACTTAATGCATTTATTTTAAGAAAAAAAGGACTTACTTACTGTAGGTTTACACTTTTTTTAGCAGTGAGGTCCAACATATAAAGTGCTCTGCTCACACTATCAATGTATCTGTTTGGGTGAGTTCAACAGCTACTGCAGTGTTAAAGTCAACAGTTACCACCACACATGTTGAACATTGTTGCTGACGTCAGATGGTCCAGCACCCTGGACATGCTCAGGGGCAGATTTAGGAAAGTTCGGGCCCTAGCTAGGTAAAGACAGGCATGGGGCCCTCTGAACTGAGAAGACAACCCATAAAACAGATCCCTTATACAGATACAGAAATTTTAATAGAACAGACATATATTATTGGTTTTACGTTTTGTCCCTCTCTTCTTTTCCCCTTTCTTGTTGTTTTTCTCTCTATTTTTTGTACTCAGCTGACTTTTTAGGCTGATGAATGAATGCTAGCGCGCCGGCTACCGTTCATTCATCCTGTCTGGTGAACTGCTGCTAGTTTTCCTCCCATGCCTGGAAGATGTCTAGTGCTACTACCACAGAAGATCTCGCTCTCGAAATGGACTTCAATGATTCAGATTAGCTAGAATGAATAGAAGGGGTAGAGCGTAGCCGCCTGTGGCCTGGGCTGCCTGTCACAACTCCATCCTGGCGCGTGGATGATGTCATACACACTCCGCTTTGTGATTTAAAAAAATATAAATATAAAAATGTCCACAGATGTCTGGGGGACAGTGATTGGCCTACATGTTCTGAATGCTGGCGTACCATAAAGAATAAATTATGAACAGTTTAGTTTGTGCCTTCAAGTCGTTGCCCATAGGAAGACGTTACTTGGATATGGTCTAACTGAATATCTTCAGAACAGCTCCAAATGACACAAAACTCATATGGGTGAGTAGAACATAATGTAATAATGTAAAATCAAGGGCCCAATGTAATAATATTACATAATATTATGTGTTCTGATGGCATTTTAGCAAAAAGATTTTTTTTTAAAACATAATTAATGTGCACAAATAAGAAATAGTTGTTTTAACCATACATATAAGCAGAGTTTTATGGCCCCCCCAGGACATTGGTCAATCCCCCCTGGACATGCTGAATCATTACCTGGAGCAAGCTTTAATAACAGTAGCTCTCAGAAAGGTTCTAACTATTGATACTATGGAAAGCTGGAGAGATGCACAGATGAACAGAGCATTATACCACAGGAAAGAGGATTCCACCACTGTAGTCTACATAAAATATCTTTTTTTCTCAAAATTTTTGTCAGATGCAGTAGTGATGCTTTTCAAGGCTGTGCTTACCCAAGGTTTCAGACACTGCAGTTTCCTTACCACAGCTGGGATGATGATATCTTTTTTAGGATAAACAAGAAGGTGTGAAGCTGCTGCAAAATTTCTTTTCGTTTGTTTCACAATAAAAAAAAAGCACTTTGTGATTATATGACGTTTTTTTTCCTAACCTCATCATTATCCAAGAGAAATTTATTTAATAAATTAACAGTGAGTGTATTTTTTATCTGTTTTTGCTGTTTAAAGACCACAGATGTGGAGGATGTGAAATGAGAAGCAATGGATGGCCCTCAAAGGAAAAGTCTGGTCAGCAACGAATAATCAGAGGATCACTATCTATACCTAAAACTTATACGTTTGTGTTGATTTAATGAATTTAGCTTTAATCAATGCTGGCAGTGACATCGCATTGTGGTAAGCCTAGCGCAATTCTTCCTGCTTCACAAGCAAAATCAATGGGAACTACTAGACAGATCTGCAATCAACAGTTCCATAAAAGTTTAAAAAACAATCCACTTGGTTTCCAAGGTTAGAAGACATTTTGTGTTACTAACGGCGTTACCTTTTTTTAGTAAAGAGTAATCTAACTAATTACTTTGACTGTAACCATAACGCAGTTACCATGGCCAACACCCCGTTACTGTGACTCAGGTCGCACAATGAACCTTTTTTTCATGATAGTACTCATGCGCGCCTTCTCATAAGAGAGGGGAGGATGAGATTGGCTGATGTATAGTGAGATTCCGTCTGTGAGTTGGGTAGGTGGGTGTTTCAGTGGCGGGTGTTAACGTACAGCACACTCAGAGAGTGTGAAGGACTCCAGCAGCAAAACAGCGTTTTCCAGATGGAAACACCAGTGTTACGTTGAGCTGAGTTTCCCCATCAGATACAGCTTCCCCTGCATCAGCGCACAGCGCAGTTGACAGGGAATGCGCATGCTCGCCAAAGGCATGTAACAGCCTCCCTGTGCACAGGGGAACTATGGAGAGCGTGAACGACAAATGTTAGCCTATATGGAGAAAGGGAGAAATCGGGATGGATGGATGGATGAATGGAAGTACACCGCATCAGATACCGTTCCCCCCATGTTAAGCAGGACAAAGAGCTAAAAGACCAGAACCATCGGTATCAGAGGGTTTGCAAGGAGGAAAGACCAGCCCTGAGAGAACTCCACGACATCCTGAGGCAGAAACTCATATCTCTGCGTCGGGCTGAGTGGCACAGGCAGAGAGGCAGAGAGAAGGCTAGCAAGCAAACAGCCTTTGTTGCAAATCTGTTCGGATCAGAGAATGAGATTAACCAGAGCCTTAGTGCCACATACACAGCGACAGCAGGAGGGAAAATCTGCCTACCTGCAGAGAGCTACCCACACCTCCAATACCCTCTTTCAAGTTTAACATGAAGGAGCCCATGCTGGCAGAGGTAAGCAACATCGTTCGAGCTTCATGTACCAGTGCAGGCCCAAGTGGAGCCTATAAAGTCTACAAACATTGCTTGAGACACCTGCAGAGCCTCTAGAGACTTATTAGGGTAGTATGAAGGAGGGGGAAGGTTGCAGTATGGCATCCTGCCAAGACTTCTATGGCCACTACTGATTTAATAAGTCCCAGTAACCATGGTGGAGGGCTTTGAAAATAATGTCAGCCAACACTTACAAAGATGGCTGGGTCTGTCAAAGAGCCTCAGCAGCATTGCCCTTTATAGGAATTCCAACAAGCTGCAGCTTCCTTTGACTGGCGTGACGGAGGAGGTTAGTCTTCAGAGCCAGGGAGGTGTTGCTTTACAAAGACTCTGCTGATGCCAGAGTCTCTTCTGCCAGCATCACAGTCAGAACTGGGAGGGAATGGCGAGCACAACCGGCAGTTGGCCAAGCAGAAGCGAGATTGAGACATAGCGTCTTAGTTGGCTCTTTGGCAGTTGGATGGGCTGGCCAAGGTAGCCACACTACGACCAAGCCCGAGGACAAGAGCAACAACAGATGGTACAGGGAGAGATTTGTGCAGAGGTGGAGGAGGAACGCCAAAGTAGGATGGTGGCAATGCACCAGCAAGGAGCCTGGGCAATTGGGACCATGAGCAGACTTAGGTTCCTGATCCAGTCAGTTTATGATGTACTTCCAAGTCCATCTAACCTTTATACCTGGGGCCTTGCAGAAGCACCAATATACCCACTGTGCCTGACTCATGGTTTCCTGGAGAACATCATGAGCTGCTGCCCTAAAGCTTTGGGAGAGGGAAGGTACACGTGATGCCATAGCCAGGTGTTGAAGGCAGTAGCACACACCATCTGCACTGGTCCAGTAGTCAAAGCACTAGTCTCCTTTGAGTCACAATATCTTTTGGTTAGGGAAGGGGAGAAACTTGAAAGAGCAGGTAAGGGCAAAAACGGACTGCAAGCCATGGCTCGGGATTGGCAGTTACATGTGGACCTCAGAAAGGCAGGTAAAGTTCTAGAGCACATTGCAAGGACATCACTGAGGCCAGAAATGGTCATCAACATCTGACTCGACAAAGCAAGTTGTGTTACTGGAGCTTACAGTCCTCTGGGAAGACAGGATGGAGGAGGCTCACGAAAGGAAGAAGGTGAAATATCTTGACCTGATTGAGGCATGCAGAGGCTGTGGATGGAGGGCCCACTGTGAGCCAATAGAAGTGGGCTGTAGAGGCTTCCTTAGTCAGACTGTGTATCTGGCATTCAGGCTCCTTGCCATCAGAGGGTTGCTTGAGAGAAGAGCCACCAGAAACATCAGTGAGGCTGCTGAAAGAGCCTCAAGGTGGCAGTGGATCAAAAGGGGAGATGCATGGAGTAGCACACGGCTTGAACACAAACTGGGGCCTGATCAACCCCAGTTGGGTCACCGAGGCAAGGGTGTCTGAAGATCGAAAAACCGAAACACCCTATGACCTGGGATCCTTGACTGATGATGTGTTTAAGCTGCACCGGCTAGGTGTTTTAAAATATATCTAATAAGAAAAAAAGCTATTACTGTTAACTTTTCTGTATAAATACATATTAGATCACACATAAACCAAGATATGAGTGGGTATTTACTTAGATATTTATCATAGTTTTTCTACAGTTACGTTTACCACTATAGTTGGACTCAAACCCTAAAATTAGGGCTTTTATTTTAAGTATGCCCCATCTGGCCCACCCCTATGAAACATTCCTGGAGGTGCCACTGGCTAGAAAAAGGATTTACATGGCGATGTTAAGGTTATAAATATGCACCATATAGCTATTATGCATGGACTACATTTCTGGTAGCATGATGAATCTACCAGAAATGTTACAGCAATTCTGGAAACCAAGAGATGTAGTTGAATGCTACACCTGATAAATTTAATTCAATTTTATTTCTATAGCACCAATTCACAACTCATGTGATCTCAAGACACTTTACAGTTCACCAGATCATAATGTCAAATTGATTCAAAGTTTTCTCTCTAAGGAAAACCAACTTATTGCATCGACTCATTGACTCCAAGGCGACCCCTGACAGTAGGCATGCCTGCAGTGACAGTGGAGAAGAAAAACTCCCTTACAGGAAGGAACCTCCACCAGAACCAGGCTTAGTGTGAGTGGCCATCTGCCGAAGCCGACTGGTATTCAAGGAGACAGATAAAAAAAGCAACTCTAAAAGGCATCCAGGAAACACAGAGCGAGGCAGACGGGCTCTGAGCCAGCTCCCATGTCAGAGGATGAAGAGAGCACATCCAGTTAGTCACAGTCAGAGAAACAGGACTACAGGAGGGAGTCACAGCCAAACAGGAACAGACCAGATTAATCTACTATGAAAAAAAGCAGAGAGAGCAGAACATTAGAGATTGAACTAGCAGATTCTGCAGAGTGGGAGAATAGAGGTGCTCTGTAAGGAACTAAAGGAACAATCGGATCTCAGATATCAGATGGAGCTTGGCCATTTAAGGCTTTATATGTAAAAAAGGAGGATTTTAAATTCTATTCTGGATTTAACGGGAAGCCAATGAAGAGAAGCCAGGATAGGAGAGATATGATCTCTCTTTTTAATTTTCATCAGAACTCTGGCTGCAGCATTTTCGATCAGCTGAAGACTTTTAACTACAGTTTGTGGACTTCCTGATAGTACAGAATTAAAATAGACCCAGCCTGGAACCACAGACCTTGGATCCCCGTTTGAATACAACCTGGAACCCAAGAGGGTTCTCGGGCTTATTCACTGCTTATCCCTCCTACCTGCGCTCACCTGCCTGTCCACCCTTGAACCATCAACCAGGGAGAGAGTACTGGTCAGCACTTGGACCACTGGGGACACTCCCTCAAGATCAGACCACAGCCTCTCTACAGTGAGTGTCAGCCCAGCATTATCCTCCTGCAACTGTTTCCATACATTCTCCAGTCTCCTCATCTTCTCAGCAGAAGCCCAGAAGAACCTGACCGGACCAGATCATACTGCCTCTTGCTCATACCCGCTATCTTGTTTTCAATAAACCTTTTAACCTACTACCTGCCTCTGTAGTTGCTCTCGTTCAGAGTCACCTTCAATTATGACAAATAATTACAATATTCCACAGATGAAAAAAGGAAATTCATGAAACCTCTTTGCTATTGAATTTAAAGGACATGACAGGTCCTGATCCAAAATAATACCAATGTTTTTCACCTTTATTATCTGAAATCAGTTTAATCCCATCCAAATGAAGTGACTGACTAATCAGCTTCTTTTTTAAAGACTCTGGTCCAAAGAGTATAACTTCTGTTTTGTCTGCATTCAGAAGGCGAAAGTTAAGAGTCATCCAGGTTTTTATGTCTTTAGACATGCCTGTAATCTATGTAATGGGTTAGCTTCATCTGGATTATAGACAGATATAGCTGGGTATCATCAGCATAACAGTGGAAATTAATCCCATGCTGTCTAATAACTCTACAGATTGGGAGCATATATAAAGTAAAGAGAATTGGTCCTAGCACTGATCCCTGTGGTACTCCACAGGTAACCCTTGAGCATGAGGAAGATTTGTCATTAATGTGAACAAACTGAAATCGATCAGAGAGATTAGATTTAAAATAGTCTACTCAATTCAATTCAGTTTATTTCAATAGCGCCAGTTCACAACACAAGTCATCTCAAGGCACTTTAACCAGATCATCCAGTCAAATTGATTCAAAGTTTTCTATCTAAGGAAAACCAGCTGATTGCATCGATTCATTGACTCAAATACAATCCCTCACACTAAGCATGCTTGTAGCGACAGTGGAGAAGAAATAAAGAATGTGTTGATTGTACCGTAGTTGTCTATCACAGAATCATGTCATTATTTATTGTTGCTGAATAGAGCTGGGAAATTTCTTATTAAAAAAGGAATTCAAACCCTTAGTAAACAAAATAGATATTCCTGTTTTTAGCCTACACAGTGTATACTTATTCCTATTTAAGAATTGATTTAATTTAATAATTTATGATAAAATTCTCTCAAAAATAACTTAACTTAAACCATGTAACATTTTTATGTTATGATCTTAAATTTTGGACCCTTTGTTTCAGTTAAAATCTTTAGCATTTTTTGCATTCTCAAGTTTGCTTAGTTTTGTTCTCTGTTGTCTTGATTTAAATTAGTTTTGTATTGTTTGTTTTGCTCTTCCTGGTTATATCTTTTCTTCATCATTTTTGGTATAATTTATTCCTTTGGTCTAATTTTAGTTCTTCTCTTATCTTTAGGTTACGTTTTCCATGGCTTCAGTTAATTCCAGGCCCTTCTCTTATCCTCTAGTTTTCCACTTGGTCATTCCTTATTTTGTATTCAAAAACTTTATTTCCCTTTAGCCTTATTCAAGTTCTTTTCTAGCCACTTTTAGATACTGTTGTTTCTCCCTGGTTATTTTTTGTTGCCCCCTAGTTTCCTTTCCTTTCCCCATAGCTCCCTTTATTTCTGTCTACAACTGCTCCCTATTAGCTACTTAGACCTTCCATTGTTTCTGTCTCCAACATATACACCTCCTGTTCATTTATTCAATGCTGGATACTCGTCATTCTTTAGGTTTATTCTTCCCTAGTGTTTTCTAGTGTTTTGGTTCTTGAGTTTTTTTGTTGATCAGTAATGTACTTTTTCTTCTTCATTATATTTAGCAAGTAATCATCTCTACCTCTCTTACTCTGCATTTGGGTCAACTATGTCATGATGGGTTTTCAGAAAAGCCCAGTATGCAGAACACCACAGAAACAGAAGAAAAGTTTAACAAGTTTTATTGAGCACAAGCACATGGAATAAACACAGGAACTGGTTCAGGCCTGGGGGCAGGTTCACTGGAGTCTGTGAGGATGACAGTTCAGTTAGCTTGGGAGCAGATGAGTCTGAGTTTGAGAGTTTCAGATTTATACCTTGAGGTGTCCGGGTTTGGCTTTGAGAGAGGAAATGTTGGGTCCAGAGACTGTTTAGTTCAGCAGAGTCCAATAACCGCTTCAGCGTCTTACTTCTAGCGTGAGGGCAGACCTTGGCTTTGGGTTTCCAGCTCTTAGTCCAGAGCTGCATGAGAATCCAGAGAAGGGTCTTCAGGTTTGGCTCAGAGGGCTGGCTCGGCAGGTTAAGCTCATCCAGAGCTTACAAGGAAAAACTGGATTCCTGAAAGCAGAGACAAAGAGGGATTAGAATCCAATCAGGAATCAGGAGCAACAAAGGTTCTCAGAAGAAGCTAGGCTCAGGTGCTAACCAAACTGGATACACACTGCGGCGTTGAGGCAAGGTCTGAAGGCAGGTTATATACTGTGGATCCTCTGATGATGAGATGTGCCTCAGGTGTGTCGAAGGCTCAGCTCAGGAGGATCCACGGCGGACTCTGCTGGAGAAAGGTGGAACTTCTCCAGATCCCAACAAACTACAACATCCACCAATCCTGACATGTTCATATGTTTTCTTCTTACTTTTTGTGGATAAAAAAGAAATCTGAAATTTGTATGGCTTTCTCAATAAACTTTAAAATCTCCAATCAAATTACCTCATGGGTATGTAATACTAGAAACCACCAGCCAGTAGTCTTTTGGAGGTGAACAGAGAGCTGACCACTCTGACCCTTTGCAGTGTTATTCCTCATGTCCTTCAGGTGAATAACAAATAAAGTTATATCCTGGCTTCCCTGGAGGGTTATCTCCAGGGAAGCTCGCAGAGTAGGAGGCTAAAATAAAGAGGACCATCTGTATCTACTCATCCTACTTCTAGATGGATTCATAAATGAATAACCATGACTGAAGGCATTCTGCTTTCACTTATAGTTTTCTGTCTGATGTTAATTAATGATATTCTGCTCCAAATATAGGTATGTGCACATGTTACAACTCTGTCCCCTCATTACTCTAATGATGCCACTCTATATTGAGCCTTGCTGATCTCTTCTCTACCTCTAAAGAGGTTCTAAACTAAAATCTTTTTACATTAATATTTTTCTCCTCACGCCCATCATTAAAAGGTAGGTGCTACCTTTTTTCAAGATTTTTTATTTAAGCCTGATTTAAGGGTATGTGAGAATAAATGGCTATTTATGTGTCAGTTCAAAACATCTGAAAATGAATGAAGTCCAGACTCTATTAAGGCCACTTCAACATTTTCACTTTGTGTCTTCCAGCTACTCCTGGTATATTTGCTGGTATGCTTTTGAACATTTAGAAACTAATGGCAAGCCATTTTCCCTCAGGGTTTTCTGCTAAAGAGCAGAAAGCAGGGATCAATCAGTAAGATCATATTTCACAGTTCTGTTTTTCCATATAGCTGAGCCACGCTATATGGTTCACAGGTGATTAAAAAATCTGTTTATTGTAACAACAAATTTAGAGGTATTCTAAACACACTGGTATTGCTGTCCTTTGTTGTTGCAAAGTGTTGTGGGAAAAAAAAAGATAATGACTCTAGCATCATATCGGCTGCTGGACAGACCAGAAAATTGCTATCTGCTAAGTAAAGATAAAAGTAATATAACATCTCCAAATGTTAGCTTTGGACTTTTTCGGACCATGCTGAAACCTTTAACAGATATCAGCACCTGAAAACGGCTGATTTATGCTCAGAAACCAGGACATCTGTGTGTGTGTCGCAGTGAATGCCAATGTGACTCCGCCCCTGCTGCAGACACTCTACTGCACCTCTCCAAAATTGCAGGTGACCGCAGACAGTGCCGGAGACAGGAGGCATCTGATTGGTCAAATCTACATCCGCTTTACACTATGCTGCTTTGCTGATTGCTACCTTACCGGCTTGTTTTGTTTGTATGACCGCCATTGTGGAAAATGACTCGTGAAGATTGACCAGATAGAAGAGTGAGGTACACGAGAACACTGGGACCCTTTGTTGTCACCTGGATCCCCGCTCTTTTTGCCCTCATGTCCCTCCATTCTCGTACAAACCCCGCCCTCCCTTACCTCCTCAGCCATATCTAGACCCTCAGCTAGTTAATGATTGTCCCTCTTGCGTTGTGGCGTTGAATAACATAGCACAGACCACGCTGCAATGATGGGTAAAAATCAAAGATATCTGTGACAAGCTCAATGTGACACACTGCTGCAGGAGTATAACCAGTCCTTAAATTGTTTAAGGATACACACTCTTGTAGGACATGGGTGGTACAAATTCAAGAGGTAATGTATATTTTGCTGTTTGAAATATATTAATATTTCCATGCAATTTAGTAACAGGTGAGTCATGCAGCAACCTATGCTGCAGATCGGAATGATTATGATTTAGCAACAGATTGGACAAAGAATTTGATCGAATAAAGTCATAGTGAGTTCTCTGCAACTACATAAAAAAATTTTTAATCATCTTTGTGATACAGATTGGACCCAAGTGGTTACTTCCGTCCAGTAAATGATCATTTTCACAATAGAAAAGTGATCCTATGATGGGAGATAGTTGTTAAATCTCTGCACTATTATGGAACAAAAAGAACAAAGCAGACAGGTTAAGGGACTAATAAATAGTCTGATTTAAAATCCATAAATTGCCGTATACAACCAGACACACAGTGAACATCAGCTATTAATTAACTTCTCCAAAAGCAAACCATGGATCAACCCTGAGATAAAGACACTTCTGAAAGGAAAGAGGAGATTGTTTAGATCAGGGAACAAGGAGGAGCTGAGGGCTGTGCAGAAAGAACTGAGGAAGAAAATCATGGATGGGAAGACCAGCTACAAGAAGAAGATGGAGGGTCAGCTTCAGCAGAACATTAGAGGGATCTGGAAAAGCCTGAAGAAAAAAATTAGAACACTTGAAGTGGGTTAAGCCGGGCATACACTGTGAGATTTTTTTCAGTCGTTGCATGCAGCTACACCTCACACTATACGATGAAACTGCAGGGTTTCTTCGTACAGTGTGAGTTCACAGCTCACAATGCATGTTCAGCCCGACGCCCTGATGCGATCTACCTGCTCACACTGTACGTCGGACTCAGCTCAGTTTTGTTTATCTGGAAGCCAAATTAGTAGAAGAGGAATATGAAGCTCACTATAGTGAAATGTGCTGCCCTGGCAATTTGTGCAATTTTGTGCTGAAAGCCCTAAAAAGAAAAGGAGACGACGTATTTGGACAAAGACATGGCTGAGAAAACGTGGCTACTACGGTCTGTCAATTTTACACAAAGAACTCCATTTCACTCATTGCACTCCCGCCATGATTCTGTGTTTACATCTGAGAGGAAGAAAAAGAACAGGGGGTAAGGAGTCGATCAGCCTCCCACGACCACCTCCCAATCAGGAATTGTGAGGTTTGGAGGACCCCCGACCGTCGTCGGTAATTCTCTCAGTGGACAAAAAGAATATTTTACTACAGAGATTAATGTTTAAAAAATAAATCCCCCCATTCGCTGGATGTCCATATCTTAATTGAAACAACCCATGCCACAGCCAATGTGGGTGCACTGATCGCTATATCAACACAGACATGTAAAGAGGAAAATGTTGTTTTGCACTTGATCGTAGTACTGGAATAAATGCTACACTTTTATCTACAGTATGGAAAATATAAAAAAGGAAAATAGCACTATTTTTATTGACATTTAATTAAATTCTAAATTAAAACTGAAGTTAAACTAAAAATACACTTCCATTTATTTTTTTTGTCGTTCTATCACACAGGTATATATTACTGCTATTGTGATGCAGCCTGCCCTGACATCAGCTCCTCAAACACCAGTACCAATTAAAACTACACTGAACCCTTTTTTTTAACCAGGAGCCACAATTGGACCAAAAACAATTTGATAAGCATTATGAGATTACAGTAATGATAGCTGATCATTAGGTGCAGTCGTATACTATGTAGGCATATTCAAGTACCTGCTAGTTGAAGATTAAATAGTAGGTCTCACATGTCAGAGCAATGCAGTAAATTCTATTATCAGGTAAAAATATTGCGGTAAAACTGCTGTGAGCTCTTGATCATCCTGGGCAATAGTTCCAAAACATGAAATCGTATCCGTTGACCTCACCATAGCAACTTTAATGATTACTGAACACTACAGCTCAACTGGTCCCTAGTCTGTATGTGTTCTTTATTCTTATTTCTTAATTCCTTTCTAACTTCTAAAGGGAAATGGCATTGGCTACAAACTTTAATGATCAATGATCAGCAAAGTTAGATAAAATCCTGTTACAGCAGCCTTATCTACACAATTATCCATTGTTATAAGAAGGATGAAAGGCAGACTGTTCTTTATTGCCACCCACATCATCCATAAAAGACAAACATCTTATTTTTAATCCAGCTTCCTTGACAAAAAGCACAAATTATAAGATACCAAAAAAAAAAATTGTGACATGTAAGGGCCTTTTGTATTTGTTCTATTTTAACTTGAATGCTTTACTGTAGGATGAAAGTACTGTTAGCTTTCTGTGTGAATGACATGCTGTGTGATCTACGACCTGGAAGTCTATATTAATTAGAGAAAAACTGCCTAAACTCTCCCTGGATCGGTACGTTAAATCCCAGCTGCAAAATAAAAAGCAGATTAAAAGATTCAGACAAAAATGCCTCGCATCACAAATGGGATACAATTGCTGATTATTTCAATAGTCAAGTAATCTAACCATTTTTTCTATTTATCAACTAGATCAAGAAAAAGTTTTATTGTTTGTTTATTTTTCTCACTCATTACACTCTGTTATTAAACTTACACTTTAATTGCTTTGTTGTTTTTCTAATTTAAACACCACTGAATGTCCCTTTAGTGCTCTTCTTGCCACCATCCTTTATTTGTTAATGCAATTCTATAGAGTATTTATCTAAAATGTAAAGTAAATGTAAATTGTATCTAAGTTTAGCTTTACTGTTAAAATGTCAAACAAAAATCCAAATGTAGTTAGAAACAAACCTTCAAGCTTTAACAATGCTTAATGTTTACAAAGAGTTTAAATAAAAAAAAAACTGTAGAAAAGTGAGCAGATCAACATGTCAGGCTTTTTTCATTAATGAGGGAATGCTCTTACTTTTAAGATTAATGAACAGACTGATGGAATTATTTATTTCCAAAAATCCTTTCCATCACTCCAGTTAGACATCAAAGTTAAACAAAAGTATTCTGTTACGTAACTTCAAATTGATTGAAACAGGTAATGTTGGTGACAAATTAAACACTAAGCTGACCAGAACGTTTAACCCATTTACTTTTGATAAACATGGAGCAGCTTTGGTGGGAGGGATTCTGCTGGTGAAGATTCTCAGTCGTCCAGGTCATAGTTATTCCAAAAGAATTAAAGTCGTAGGGAAGCAGCTGGTACAAACATTGCAGTTCGGAATTCTCCCGAGTGGTGCACGACTTTACACAAGTGAATAAAGTGAATATGATTGGTTGATTATCAAGGGGGCGGGGTTGTTTTGGCGGAAGGTTTGCAAGCCTTTAAGTTGTTAGCAACTTAGTGCTAGTAGGTTCCCAATGGGAAATTCCATTGAGACCAAGTAGCACTAATTTGGTGACTTAGAAACGACACTGTCAAGGAACACTAGAGGAGGACAGTTTAGTGTCAGAAGTGGGATGAGTCTCTTCCGTCATACATTTTTTATTTAGAAGAGAAAATTGGGGATGAGGTTTTTGCGGAAGAGGACGCCAGGGTGGAAGAAGGTGGGTTTGGTGTAGAAGGCTCAAAGCCATACATCTTTGAGCCCTTGCCTCGCAGTCTCGTCAGTATGCCAGTTCTGTTAGCTCTACGCCTGCGTCCTTGCTAGGGCTTGGGTTCTTCTCCTTGTTCTTGCTCTGCCTCCTCAGCGCCTCATTTTCCACTCCGCTGCTACTTCCAGAAGTAAAAGCTGAAATATTATTCAAGCTTTAGGGATGTTAAGGAGCTGCAAGATCCTGGGTTAAAAAAGTTGCTACTGTTGCTATGCATTCCAAAAAAGTAAAAAAAAAAAAAATAAATAAATAAATAAATAAATAAATAAATAAATAAATAAATAAAAAGAAACCCACTGGACTTTGTTTTCCAAGTTTGAAGATGTTTCGCTTCCCATCCAGGAAGCTTTTTCAATTCAAAATGTCTGGATTAGCATTGAGTGTCAAGCTTTATAGGGTAGCCCTACAAAGCTTTGTTTTGGCTTAGAAAACATACAAATTCAAACCGAAAGAACAGCTCCAACCCTTAGTAATAGGGAGTCGTTGAGGCCTCCCCTTTGGGAAGAAACCTCTGGCGGTCTTCTGCTGGACCGGTTAAGATGAGACAGGGAACACAGTGAGAGTCCGACACTCTGATGTAGCCTTAGCTATGACGGTGGAGGAGGGGCTGGAGGTAGGTTGAAATGGCGTCATCTGAATGAAGTCACAGCGCATCCGCCGCCTGTGCACAGCAGCAGACAGGTGCGTATCGGAGGCCTTTTAAGATGAGCTTTGGATGCCGACTGGCTTTTGTGGAGGTGTGGGTCAAAGCTGATGTGTTTTGTCGCAGGTAGATGTATGAAAAGCAAATAAGTTGAACTTCCGCCTAGGCTCCATTTATCCCCTTTTACACTTAACCCCAGCAGACTGAATATTGGCAGGATGTAAAACCAGAGGGTAATAAAGCAGCTGCTCAAGCTAATAATTTGCTTTAAATTTTGATTTAACAACAAAAACTCCTGAACACTCCCTATTAAGTCAAAGTGATTTTAGAAGCACTCTGCAGCTCCCTGCTGAAGCCAATGTATGCAAAGTAGGAACATTTAAATCAGGTTTTTTTTTTATACACATCATAGTATTTTAATGGAAACAGCAAAATTCTAAAAAAATAAAATAAAAAAAACTACTCCCCTATACTGACTGAGAATCTTAACCAGCATGCTCCTTTATATTCACCAAAAAGGTGGTTTCTGGCTTTTGTGAAACAGGGTTGATGTGCTAAACTTGAGACAGAAAGACTGTAACCAGCTACGGCGTTGAGGTCAATAAATCCTCTTTTATATGTGTTTGGTTTTTGGTCTGTTGAAATGTTTTAGTAATAGTCCCGTTTTTAAAGGAAGAAGTTCCCAAAAACAAATTGTACTTAAGGCATTTAAAACCTTGTAACACCCCTGCTGCTCATTCTGAGTTAACTTCTTACCCTTCTTATTTACTTCTTCTTCTTTCAAGTTGTTCACCTGATTAACTTAAAGGAACATCCCAGGACCAGAGCTAGTTGATTATTTGTTATCAATGCATACGAGGAACTTCACTTTACGGTGTCTCTTTTGCATGTTTGACAGATATCTGCCTGTATCACTCAAAAACCTTTGTGTGTAACTGCTCTTTCTCTCAGAGACATTGATCATGAGCAAAAACAGTTTCCTTCATCTTCTCATCTACTGCTACACTGTTTTTAACACTTTCGCCATTGGCTGCACTCATAAATCAGGTCTATAATTTTTGTCCTGTAGCTTAAGCGATGATCGCATTCTTGAACTTCACAGCTGTGACAGAAACTATATATATATATATATATATATATATATATATATATATATATATATATATATATATAGAGAGAGAGAGAGAGCTTCTTTATTATTTTATTATTTTTTCCTATGAATTTTCTAAAGAAGACTGCTTTGATCAGACACCTAACAGATTCCCATGCTCCTTACAGCTCTTCTCTGTCTGTTTAAATCTCCCTCTGATGTCTGATTGGATAAAACTTTAAACATGTTCTCTACCATGAATAAATCATTGCCACATTCAATCTGGACTACATATATATAACATCTGTAAACAAATGAAGTGCTTCGCTTATTACAGCCCCTGACTTGTCACATTCTATATGCCTCTTGGATTTGTCCATTTTACTATTTATAATAGAACACTCCTTGGGCCCAGATTAATGAACCTCAACTTTAAATTCTCAGAATCCTCTCACAGAGCTCCTAACTAACCTAAAAACCTTTGCCAGAGCTTAAACTAAAGAATGATTTAGATAGTTTTTTTGAGAAACTCTATGCAAAGAGCTGACAGAAATTCCTACAGTAGCAGACATTCAAAATAGCCCTTCCCAGTCAAATGGCAGCCCACTTCCCTCCAACTCCCAGCGAATTTCCCTTCAACTATCTGCTCCATCAGCTGAACCATCAGTTCCTGAGCTGACCAGGAGCTGATGGTTCTCTTTAGATCTTATATTATCTTTAGATGTCCACAAATCATAACCAAAAGAATATTTTAGAAAAAATATATATATATTTAAAAAGGAATTGTAGAGGACCAGCTAATGACCAGCCAAGGAAAGTGGGGACATTTTGAATGGCTACTACTGTATCTTTGAAAACTATGGTTGATCAAGTAGGTAAGAGCAATATTATCTTCTAAGAGCTGTAACTGGTTGAGACACGAACAAATCAAATGTAAACACATAAATATGTTCAATAAGGACAAATAAACTGGTTTTAGAATTCAAACACAGATTAAGAAATGCGCCATATAATGAACATTTATTATGGTTAAAATGGAAGCGGCGTAATAATTTCTCATTTTTACTGTCTGAAATTGATGACTGCTTTTACTTTTCTTACTATTGGTTTGTTACTACCTCCTCTACTTTTCCAAAGCCCTGCAAATTACTGGCAGCCCAGGGTGAGGCTATTGATGTATGCACACCTGATGTGCTTTGCCTGGCAGACAAGGTGAGGGCACAAATAACACCTAGTAAGGCAGCTGCATAAGCTTCCAAGTTGTCTGAGAGACTCATGCTGCAACCTCACTACAAAAAATGAGGACCCACTGACAAAAGACTGAAGAAGTAGCCAGTAAGACATATTACTGTTATCTAGGATCCTACTCCTACTGTATGGAGGACCAACTCTGCTATATTTGAAAATAAATACAGAAATAAATAAATGCTCAATAAAAAAATAAGCATACAATTAATTGCCACCAAAAATACAATAAACAAAGAAATGTAAGTAGAAATTAAATTATACAGTAAGACATAAATTTATATAACTCTTTTAATTAGCTTCTTTATTTATTTGCCTTTGTAATATTTACCTTATTTATTTTTTTGTCCTTCATAATCTTCAACTTTATTTTTAATTACTTCTATGTTTATCTATTTATTTATGTGCATGTTATAATATTTTTGTCTGTTTTATTCTTCCGTTGTATTTTTTTACCCTAGTTATTTCTTCGCCACTATTTATTTCTGCCTGCCCTTTTTTCTGATGGCCCCTCTTCTCTTCACCCTGTACTCCTCTGACTTCCACTACAACTCAGAGCTGTGTCACATACAAAAGTATGCTGATGACACAGCAATAGTCGGATGCATCATGAATGACAAAGAGGAGGAGTATCGTCCTCTGGTGGGGGACTTTGCCCTTTGGTGCCACACAAACCACCTGGAGCTCAACACCTCTAAGACAAAGGAGCTGGTTATAGACTTTAGGAGGTCCAGACAAAAGCCAAGACCAGTCGTACTAGAGGGAACTGAGGTGGAGGCCGTGGACTCCTACAAGTACCTTGGGGTGTGGTTGGACAGCAAACTGGACTGGTCAAAACACACCAGCAGCTTGGGAGGCAGCACATCCAAGAAGGACACAGAGTATCAATGCTTACTGTAATTCATGTGTTAACAGAATCCTTTATGTACCTTTCCATAGCCTTACATTATTTATCAGAGACACTAAACAACCTTCTGGATGGTAATGAGGCACCCAGAAGGAGGTCAATGTCACAGTCATGCAGATGATGGGGAGGAACAGAAAGGGAGAAAGAAAATGGTTAAGCTCCAGAACATTAGGATGATCTCAAAGATTGAGGTTTTCAGTGTGTTGGTTGAGATGGACAGAAACGTCTGGCTTTAGGTTGTGATAATCGAAACCCCAGGAGTTAAGTCATCATGGCTTCAAGTAAGGATTTAGCTTTATAAACCAGGGGAGCGAGGGCCAACTAGGGGCCAGAGACGGGAGATGTAGAGTCAACAAGTCGTCTCCATCACAATATTAGTTCTGCACAGCATTGGAAGCGGATGAGTTCAAATTGTATTGTGAAGTAAATTGTGCAGATTGGACTAATCTGGTTTAGGGGCATGTACATCTCCCACCCTGACAGAGGTATCGCATAAGATAGAAAAAAAATGTTAAACTGGATATGCCTATTATCATTTTCTGATAATGAAATAATCAGGTTTGGTCGGAAGGGTAATGTTTCCCTCAAGTGCACTGGCTTGGATGAACAAGCATGGACTAAGAATGAATGTTCAACATTTTTACCAGCTCACAATGAATTAAATTTTGCTTGAACCCACAGTCATTAAGGGACCTGACAGGGAATGTACGACCATCCATATCAAGAGCGGGTGGAGTGGTGATTCTGGGGGACTTAGAAAAAGTAGTTATACCCACCAGGATCTCCAGACTTACTGCCAAGGTAGCTGTTTTGGGCAAACATGGCAGCTGAAAAGAAAATACTTAGGATCATAGTAGTAGCAATAATCCATGTTAAGACAGTGGTTTCTGTCCTGTGTAGTTGATCTTGCTATAGGCACTTTACATGGCTTGAACCGATTCAGAAATATGAGCAGAATCTTTTAGGGAAAAGAAGAATAATCATTTAGAGAATAAAGTAGAATCTTTTAGTCATTTGATGGTTTAACTGAAAAAGAACTGTTTATTTTATATAACTGCGAGATGAGCTCATCCAAGGCCTTAAGGTGGTCTCTCATGGCTAACCAGAAGTCTCTTATTGGCTTTTGTAGATTGACTTTAGGGTTAAAAATTAGTTGGAAGAGTTTAAATAATTTCAGAGAAAGGGAACTGAGATCAAGGGTATTCAACAATGACTGATCCAACCCATCTCAAAGCCTGATGTCTTAATAGTCCCACAATATAAGATATCTTATGGCTTTCATCATTGAATGACTGAGATGATCCATGAAAAACAAGGTTGCACTAGAGGCAGAAACGTATACACTTACCGGCCACTTTATTAGGTACCTGTCCAACTGCTCGTTAACACTTAATTTCTAAGCAGCCAATCACATGGCGGCAACTCAGTGCATTTAGGCATGTAGACATGGTCAAGACAATATCCTACAGTTCAAACCGAGCATCAGTATGGGGAAAAAAGGTGATTTGAGTGACTTTGAATGTGGCATGATTGTTGGTGCCAGAAGGGCTGGTCTGAGTATTTCAGAAACTGCTGATTTAATAGGATTTTCACGCACAACCATCTCTAGGGTTTACAGAGAATGGTCCAAAAAAGAAAAAAACATCCAGTGAGCGGCAGTTCTGTGGGCGGAAATGCCTTGTTGATGCCAGAGGTCAGAGGAGAATGGCCAGACTGGTTCGAGCTGATAGAAGGGCAACAGTGACTCAAATAACCACCCGTTACAACCAAGGTGGGCAGAAGAGCATCTCTGAATGCACAGTACGTCGAACTTTGAGGCAGATGGGCTACAGCAGCAGAAGACCACACCGGGTGCCACTCCTTTCAGCTAAGAACAGGAAACTGAGGCTACAATTTGCACAAGCTCATCGAAATTGGACAATAGAAGATTGGAAAAACGTTGCCTGGTCTGATGAGTCTCGATTTCTGCTGCGACATTTGGATGGTAGAGTCAGAATTTGGCGTCTACAACATGAAAGCATGGATCCATCCTGCCTTGTATCAACGGTTCAGGCTGGTGGTGGTGGTGTCATGATGTGGGGAATATTTTCTTGGCACTCTTTGGGCCCCTTGGGACCAAGTGAGCATCGTTGCAACGCCACAGCCTACCTGAGTATTGTTGCTGACCATGTCCATCCCTTTATGACCACAATGTACCCAACTTCTGATGGCTACTTTTAGCAGGATAATGCGCCATGTCATAAAGCATGTCATTATGGACCAAACTCCCTGAGGAATGCTTCCAGCACCTTGTTGAATCTATGCCACGAAGAATTGAGGCAGTTCTGAAGGTCCAACCCGTTAGTAGCATGGGGTACCTAATAAAGTGGCCGGTGAGTGTATACCCTGACTAACAGCACCTATATCTGGACCTAGCCCCCCTATAAAGGAAAAACGAATATTTACGTGTCCATCGCACAGCAGGATATCTTCTGTCCTCTGCAGGACTTCCCTCATTTTAGACTAACATTTTCCTCCTCCCAAATATAGAATAGTCACTTGTCAGAACACAACCAAGTGTAACAAGTGTAACAAGCTCCCTGACTAGATAGTTGTGAAAACACAAAATGACAGCTCTGGGTTTTTCACCGGGGCCCGGTTTCGCCGTTAGTATCCAGTGCGCTCGATCCAGTTCTTGAGCCTTTTTTAACACCTGTTCCCTGAAGACCTCCAGAAGTAGTTGAGATCCTTCTATGCTTTCAGAAAGCCCCACTAACCTGGCGTTATAGCGGCGGCTCCTACTTTCCAAATCGATTAGCTTAGCTTTTCAGCTTTTTGTTTTCCCCGGTCATCATAGCTAACTCAACTATGTTGTCGCTCATGGTGGTGGCCACATTCTCCAATGATGAAATACGCTGGTGGTAGGTGACAATGGAAGATTCAAAGTCCTCCAGCTTTGTTTTGAGTTTAGTAAACACTGCATTGAACTCCGCTGAGAGGGATTTTTTGTGTTCAGCTAGCGTAGCCGTTAGCACAGTCATGATGTTCCCCTCGTCTTTTTTCGGTTCTTCTTTTTTCGTTCTGGTGGTCATCATTTGACTAACTGGTTGAGGTTCCAATGTAACCCTATAGCTATTATTATATTAACAAACCCTGAATGAAAATTGCTAGGGTATTAATGTTAGAGGTGGGAGCTTCAGAAAAAGCATCTTCTCCATCTTTTTTCTTTTCAATTGATGAAACAGCTGAACAATTCAGACTTTCTAAGAGGCTGTGGATTCTATAAAAACTCTCCATGACACAAGTCAGCACCTCTTTGGATGTTTGACTTTGGTAGATGTGATGGAAATTGAGTTTTTAAACATATTCAAAAAAATTGAAAAATTAAAACAAGCTTTTATCATCTAAGAAGTAGGTTTTTTCATATATGTTTGAGTTCAGCTTTGATCCAAACCAAGCAGAGGAACAGACTGGGTGTAGAGAACAGCCTGGGATCAGCTGGTTTTCACTCTGAGCTTATCAATGTCATGATGGGTTAAGAAAGTAAGCCCAAGATGCAGAACACACACGGAGGAGGCAGGGAAAAAGTTCAAAAGTTTAATAAAGTTCAGATACAAAGGTTAAAGCACTGAGACTGGAATGGATCAGGGGCTGGTTCACTGGAGTCTTGACTGGGACTGGAGACTGTTGGCTAGCAGAGTTCATGAGAGGCTAGCATCTAGCTTCAGGCTTAGCAAGGCAGTACTAGATTTGAGCTTACAGCTTACAGCAGAGAACACAGAGGACATAACACGAAGGATTCTTCAGGCTGAGCTTCCAGCTCTTAGCAGGGAACGACGGGGAAAATCCACATATGACTCTTGAAGCTGATTCCACGTAGGTACCTCCAGGGAAACTCCACATAGGAGTCTTAGGTTACATCCACGTAGGAATCTTCGGGTTGGCTCACCAGGGCAGACTAGCAGGTTAGGCTCTCCTAGAGCTTCTGGCTTGAGACTGGTTTCCTGTGATGCAGCTCTTCCTGAGCTTCAGACCAGAGACAGGGTTCCAGAGGGGCAGCTCCTCCTGAGCTTCAGACCAGAGACAGGTTTTCCTGTGAGGCACAGATAAAGGAGAGATTAGAATCAGGATCTCACACTAGAGACTACCAAGATTCAATCAAAACAGGGACTCAGAAGCTAACCAACTAAGATCAACACTGCGGCGTTGAGGCAAGGTCTGCAGTCAGCTTAAATAGGAGAGGTCTTCTGATGAGAGGATTAGCAACAGGTGTGCAGGGAAGTTCCAGCTCCAGAAGACCCACGGCGCACTCTGCTGGAGACAGAGGGTAGTCTACAGATCCCCACAGTAACTCCAACCCTAAGGAAAAACACAGAGCAGAAGAGCAGTGAGGGATTGTATTTGAGTCAATGAGTCGATGCAATCAACTGGTTTTCCTTAGATATAAAACTTTGTATCAATTTGACTGTATGATCTGGTTGAACTGTAAAGTGCCTTGAGATGACATGTGTTGTGAATTTGGCGCTATATAAATAAACTGAATTGAATTGAAGAGGATCCTCGGCGCCCTCTGGAGGGCAAGCCTGAGGATCCTTACAATCACAGCAGCTCAAGTGTCTTAATAAGTGTAAAAATAAAACTGAGTTAGTCTGACAATAATTTGTCTTCTGTATTTTGTTCCCAATTCATCAAGTTTAAAGCGGAAGTCTGTTAGTTTTTAAAAATCACTTTTTTGTCATATTGGCTAAAACTGTCCCTATGCCCAGACAGCAGTACATGTGATATGTAACCTGTGAAAAAACTGCTTCAATTGGTCCCGCCTACTGCCTGTATTTCAATCTGGAAAGAATATTTCGGGACGAGACAAAACAACCAAACAAGCAGAGAGGGTGGGGGGAGTGGCGTGAAACCTGTTTTTCTTCAAATTTTCAGTCGAAGTCTGCTCTCTTCTCAATGTTATAGACTGCAGCTTTAAATGTGATTATAACGGAGGGATCCTAATAAGATTATAATTTGTAATTTTTCCTTAATGAATTCCAGGCACCATATTTATGTTCTTTTTTTTATTGGAGATGCAAAACCTAAAATTCTAAAAATTAAATGCTCAAATTAAAAGATTAAATAAACTAGTCTCTATTTCAGTTATTGTTTGCTCCACTTTTGGAAAATCATCAATACTTCTTACTGAAGGGTACTCATGTTAAGACAACATCCCCAAAGGGGTAAAAATTCAAAAAAGGATGGGAAACACTGACCTATGGAGTAGTCTTCAGTTTTCTGAAGAAAAAAGTCAGAATTCTGACTTTTTCCCATACTAAACTGAAATAAAATTTAAAAATCAGTAAACTCCTGTTCCGTATATTTGTGTTCTAAATTTATATCAAAAACAAATCCGTAGAGAGACTGTTTTACTACACAGGTTCAAAGTTTGAAAGTACAATTTTATCTAAAGAAATTGATTCCCCCGAAACATTTCCCGCAGACCACCTTTTCACATTTATGACAAACGTAATGAGCGTTTTCTTGTGCAGCGCTGAGGCTCGCCAAAGCTGCTCTACTGCGACGGAGGGGCTGGAAACCTGCGGTCTGCTCGCAACCGTTTTACCAGTTCAAGGATAAAATCTCTTCATGAAAAAGTGACATTCAAACAGCTCCTGAACAAAACCAATGCATTTATAGCTGATATTTCCAGGAGATCGTAAAATCAGCCACAGGCCACCTTCGCGTCACAGCTTTTACAGAATCCTTGCTAATCATCTGATCAGACAGATCCACCCCGAACTGTGTGTGATTATAGTAGACTATGGGCTCTGGTTTGGCTTCCGGGTGGATGTGGACTGGCTGATGTGTGGACAGTGTTTGAACAAAAGTTTTACTGTTGTCTGATGGGTCACTGATACGTCTGTGTTGATCATCCTCGGACTCGCTCTCTGAGCCGCTTCCCACCCAGTCCTCCTCATCAGTCTCTCCCCCTCCGCCCGAATCACTATCATCAATATTTATTTCGAAGGATTTCTAAAGCCTGTTTCGCTGTTAGATTTCTTCTGAAAGCCATTTTTCCGTATTAGCCAAAGAGTTCTTGGTAGAAGTTTGGTTGCTAGGCAACGGTACCGAACATCAATTAACCGCTGGAAGAATTTACAGTGCCAGTAATGGAGCCGTCAAAATGACGCCTGTAAAAGATTGAGGTAAAATTAAGTTTTTATTTGATAAAAAAAACTATGTGGAAATTAAGGAAATATAGAAATAAAAAAGTGAACTAACATCAGCAACATAAGATTAATTTTAAATATAGTTCTTTCCCTTTAAAATCTACGAAACGTCTAAATGACGGCCATTGGAGTTCTAGTGTTAATGATTGAGGGGTGTTGTCTTATTGGTGTTTTTTTATTGCACTTGTGAAATATCAAATTGAATTCCATACCAATTTTACATCCTGAAAACTCCATTTGTCCTTTCTTATCACCTTTTATATTTCAACTAACACATAAAGTACCTTAATAGTCAAATTTATATGGTTAATCACTGTGTTAAAGTTTTTGGCAAAGACAAAATTAGATTTGTCTTTAGAGAAGTATTCTCTCATATTCTTAGTAAATAGCCACCTGAAAGTGTGCTTTGTTTGTGCTTTACAGAATAACAACAATGGATTACTATTGTAGTTCTCGGACAAAAAGAAGACAAATTAAAGCCAAAGTTTCTCAGCATTTTAAAATTTTTGAAGACTTAAAGGTCAAAAGTGGCGCATTTTCAGATTTAGATTATGTTTCAGAAGTGGACTGCCAGATTCCCAGTGAGGAATGAAACTTTGAGTCTCATACAAGGGAATACAAAAAAAAAGTATGATTTACAATTTGATCATGAAAATGGAGAACAATCAGTTGCTGGAAGAAAATGTACTGTCAGTAGCATTGAAAAAGATTTGAAAATCACCTCTGAAGAAACTGATTCCACACCAGAACTTAAAATTAGGCTTGCTGATTGGGCAGCAAATTGAAATATCTCTCACAGTTCCTTGACAGAGCTGCTACATATTTTAGCGCACTATGGTTTCGATTTACCCAGGGACTCTAGAACTATTTTGTCAACTCCCAAAACCTTTGAAGTGAAAGAAATGGGAAATTGTAGCTACTATCATTTTGCACTGGCTAACATACCAACTTCACAGCTGTTAAATGACTCCCATCTTTCATTGACTCTCCGGGTGAACATTGATATCTTACCACTCTTCAAAAGTAAAAAAAAAAAAAAACGAGTCGTGGCCTATTTTGGCCATAAATAAGGAATTTCCAAAGTCTGTTGTGTTTATCATTGGCTTACATGCAGGTGTGGCAAAGCCTGACTGTCATGACATACTTAAAAGATTTCATTGAAGACCTAAAGTCAGAAACTCAAGAGGGTTTGAATTACAAAGGAAAACATTTTAATGTTGCACTTCCAGATGCCTTTATCTGTGATGCACCTGCTCGTGCATTGTTGAAATGTACCAAAGTCATTCTGGCTATAGCTCCCGTGAACACAGTGCAGAGCATGGAGTTTACATGGATAAGAAGGTTGCATTTCTAGATTGTACAGCACCTCTACAAACAGATGAAACTTTTGAAAGATGAAGACCACCGTCATGGAGTATTACCCTTGCAGCAGCTTGGCGTAGCATGTTTTCTTCTTATAGCTGGACTCTTCTCAGAGCGTAATTCTTCTCAGAGCTGGATCCTTCTAAGAGCTGGATTCTTCTCAGAGCGGGACTCACTTTACTTTCTTGAAGAGAAGGTCTTTTTTGTAATTTTATTTTAAAACAAACATAAAAATTTATTATCAACTGGCATTGTTTCATTTTTAAACAGAAATAAAAAAAAAAATATCCATACACAGATTATTTTCCACTTTTTCCGACATAGTAGACTTGCTCGATTGAGTAAAAGCAACCATTAGATTTTTAAAACAGTAAAACACAAAATGCAAGAAATATGTTTGTTCATCTGTTTCTCTTTGTAGATGATTCATACAGTAAGCCTGCTAAACATTTGAGGCAGGCCATGACTAAACCATGAACAGGTTTATCTTTTGCTTTGAGCTATTCAGACCCTAAAGGAGTGGTGTCTAAATTAGCTTTTATAATTTACTATACAGCAAGCAAAGTAAGTATTTGAACACCCTGCTATTTTGCAGGTTCTCTCACTTAGAAATGCTGGTGAGGTTGAAAATTGTCATTGTAAAGTGTATGTCCAATCTAATGAAAAAAAAATCCAGAAATCACAATATGTGATTTTCTAACTATTTATCTGTGTGATATATTATTATATTTGCAGGATATATCATAGATTTATAAATTCTTAAAATTGTACTAGCCTCAATTTGAAATCAACTGTTTTATTAATAACTACGTAGAGTAATGTCATATGACTTTCTGGTATAAAAATTCAAATTTGACCAAAGTCAAGACATTAAAGTTATTTACTTCTTTATTAGTAAGGTTTGGTTTGAATATTTATTGAATGTTTCCCCAAGGACAACTATTTGCTGCAGAGGGAAGCAGACAGTAATTAGTTTTTTTCATGACCTGATCAGCTTGCTTGTTTAAGTTTTACTGTTTTAAGACTTTACTGTAACCTTTGTGTGGAATAGTTCTACCTGCAATCATGAATCTGCGTGCTAGCTTCATCTCTCTCCACCCTCCTGTGTCGTTTCAATACCACTTTAAGCATATTACCACCACCTAAATGGCTGAAAGTAGAAAATTAGCTACTTATTCTTGTAAAATGTAATTTGACCAAAATTGAGTGCCTATGCAATTTGAAAATTGTGTTTAGTTAAATTGCTAGATTTAGGTTTAAATCTAGCAATTTAAGGATTAATAACCCCTAAAAGTAGATTTAGGGGCTATTATTATTAGACGAAAATTGGTTTAATCTAACAATATGTTAACATTACTTCACTTAATGTCATCTGATATGAGTAAAACCTTTTTATTTCTATAATTAATCCGTACATAACATCTAAAAACCCACCTACTCTCTCAAGCATATAAACATTACTTATTATCTTATTATTTTATGACAACCATGTTCATTTTATTTAAATGTTCCTATTTATCATTTTGTTTCAGATTTTATTTTATTGCATTTCTTTCCTGTCTCATATATTAATATTTCATTGTAAAGGACCATGTGATGTTCTCTTGTTAGCAATAGGTGCTGTAGAAATATATAATTGTGATTTTCTCTGTCCCTGGTTATTTTTTTCTGCACATGCTGAGTTGTTGAAATCAGTCGCCTCAGCCGAGTGAAATTAGGCAGATTTCTGAGAGGTTACATAGGAATTCAAAATAGCTGATAAAACCATGTTAAAGCTGTGATGGATAGCGTTGGAAAAAAAACATCTTCAGTCCCAGGTCTACTTTCATAATCGTAGGGCAACAGATGCTGTTTCTACAGTAGCACAAGGGCAGGGGGGGATTTACTATTAGGCAATACTAGGCAGTTGCCTAGGGCCCCAAGTTCCTGGGGGCCCGATAAAACTCTTTTTACATGTATGGTTAATACAACTATTCCTTATCGTGCACACTAATCCTGTTTTTTGATAACAATCCTTTAGCTAAAATGCCATAAGAACACTTATAATGTTAATTTTTGTTTCAGAAATACAAAAAGAAAATGCAAGAAGAGAGGGACAAAACTTATAACAAATAATGTATATATTCTATTAAAATTTCTGTATTTGTATAATTGATCTGTTTTATGTGTCGTCTTCTTAATTCAGAGGGTCCCCGGCCTGCCTTTGTCTATGGCCCCAAATTTCCTAATTCGGCCCCTGCACGAGGGCATGAGGAAGTAACAAAGGCAGCGCAGAGAACAAGGGAAATATATGTTACCGAGGGAGAAAACATGGTAACAGAAGGAAAAAAATGAGGGGACATTATAAGAAGAAACTAAAGCAGATTCATAGGTCTAAAATGTCGTGTTATTAAGTGGATAGAACTAGGGCTCGAGGGAAGAGGAAAATTAAACTGCACTGCTCCACCACTCAGGACTGACTTCATTTTCTCATATTTGCCTCTTTACCCTTAGTGGTGTTCTAGTCAAGAATTCTTTTTTTTTCTTTCTTCCCAAACCGTTTTCTACCCAGGGAGACTAAACTCAGTAGAGCCTGAGATGAAATCAGAGAGGAATGGAGGTCAAGAGAAGTGGATGAGGTCTCTAATTTAGGTCAAGGATGATAGAAACTTTTGCTCGCTCTGTTGGGAGTTGAAACAGGGCCAGCGTAGTGAGGCAGTTAGGGACGTTTGTTTCAACTTCAAGATTTCCTGAATCTTTTCTATGAGCTACTGAGGCAACCTTCAGTCTCTTCAACACAGTTGGACTCAGACAAAGAGGGTCAATTTGTATGTTTCCTCATGGTTTTCCATCTATAAAATTGTAAAAATCCCCTATTGGTCAGAGAATTATAGTATCATTGATGATGAAAACCATCAATAATAATTTAGACAAATATTAGTACATAGATCTATCTGCTAGGCCCTGGGTCTGTTCTGATTGCACCTCCTTCTGTTATTTCATCCCTTAGAGTTTAGCTTGATCCTAATATACCACCTAGTGTCTTTAAAAATTGCATGTGCTCAGCTTAACTATGGCTGCAGAAATAATACTAAAAAACAAAAAACAAAGTTCAAATCACCCCATGTTCGCCACAGATACCTTTTCTCATCCTTCAGTAACTCCTCTGTTTTATATATATATATAAATATATATATATATATATATAAATATATATATATATATATATATATATATATATATATATATATATATAAATATATATATATATATATATATATATATATATATGTATATATATATAAATATTGACCCATATTTTTGCTTTTTTTTCTCCTTTCTTAGCATGTCCTGAATGCCCGTCTATCCCTCAGGTTATATTATTTTAGTGCCAATGAGAAGACCAACCGTTTTACTTTCACTAGCTCTACTTGATATATGAAAATAAAATGAATTGATCAGATATTATTAATTAGTTAATTACATATTATTTTAGGGATTATTAAAATGCAATGGACACAGAAATGTAAACAAAAACAAAAGGAAGACAGGGAGGTGAGGCACAAAGAAGGTGAGAGAAGGTAACAAGACTAAAGGCTTAAAAAAAGAGAATAAACAACCTAATTGTGTCTTATACCTGTACATAGAGAGATACAAAAATAATAACAGAGCAAACAAAAAGTATCCCAGGTATCAATATGTATAGGATTGATGCCCTAAAAAATAAAAATTATAATTTACGCACAAGACATATTTAGTTGAATCTAAATAGGTCGACCTCGGCAGATGGTTGTTCACACTGAGCCTGGTTCTTCTGGAGATTTCTTCCTGTTAAAAGGGAGTTTTTCCTGTTTTTGCCTGTGTGGGACATGTTGGCCCCGTCCCCGGAGAGCTCTTAATGGGGTTGTCTGGTCCGAAGCAGGAACAAGATGGGTTAGTGTGGCGTTGAGATCACTCCCCTTCTCCACATGCAGATTCCAGGGTCACCTATTGGGTGATCTGGTAATCCCGGGACCGGCCATCGGCACCACCGGGTCCTTGGTCCTGGGATTAATGGTTGTCAGTGTTATGTGTGAATGTGTGTCCGTGTTTTTTTTTTTTCTTCTTCTTTAGTCTGTGTGTTGAGAGTGGGGCACTAGGGTGGAAAGGCATGATTAAGACTGTGTACATTTTTTTTACTTGTCAGATTCAGGCCTGAACTGCTCCCTCACCCAAGAACATCTCTAATCTCCGCTAATTGCAGGGCCAATTTCCACCATCCTGCCCCCCTCCGCTGGCTGGCACTGCTGGTGCTTGGTGTTTGGGGCCGCTTTGCGAGTGGAGATAAAGTATTACTACTACAAAGTAGTACTACTACAAACAGATCAATACAGTGAATCCACCTGAAAAGCTCCATATTTTGAAAAAAAATAAAATAAAATATATATATGTAGAAAGTGTTTGAGAAAGCAAAGATGATTCTGATATAAGCACTTTCTGTGTAAAAGCAAAGATTAAAAGAAAATAAGCTTTTCGGAGCCCTTTCCTTCCCTAGAAATGGCAGAAAAATGCAGAAGGATGTTCTTAAATATGGCTGCATCAGTAAACAGCACAGAAAGTCAAATCCATGGGCTTCTGGAGCTATATGGATTAAAATAGCCTCCTGTTATTTTAATGCTGTTGGATGTCACTGCAAATGCAGCCCAAATAAATTGGCACTTTGATGGCTTGGTTTCTAACACGAACTACTACCAAGGAGCTCAAAAATGAATGTCAGTCATTCATGGTGTCATGAATGGCAATCAAAGTTAAGAAAAATAAATATACAGTATGTTAAAAATCTGAGACACATTGAGGACCAAAAATAGCTCACTGACTCATTTGTTATGGGCTCAATGAGATTGGCAAAATGCACAAAGTTATCCAACCACAGCAACTAAAAACGTTTTTCCCAGAAAATTGACTTGGACGATCTCAAAAGACAGGATACCATTCAGCTAAAATTAGCCACAGGGAAGGTAGCCTGCCCCCTCGGAGAGTCAGAGTTGTTGGGGAACTGGTCCTAACAGTGGGAGGAGCTGATGAGGCTGATGTGAGAGCACACCAGTAAGAGGCATCTATGTGCACTGCCGCAGCTAAATATTAGTTTGCAGTCTCAGGGAATTCAAAGCTGACAGCAAGAACCATCTCGCAATAAAGAGTTCATTGACTGGTGGAAATTGGAGAACATAAGAGAAGCTTGTGAATTAAGATGTGGTGGATGTTGCTGTGGGAATTGTCCGAAATTAATGGAGGAGAAAGATCTTGAAATAATAAAACAAGGTCTTACTTTTGTGGAAGAGATACCCACAGTGATGTTCAACATTGGTATGCAAAGTATCTTCGGGCTTTAGAACCTCCCTCTCTTCCCAATAAGTGAAGGGATGTGGAATCAACTGTTTCTGAGAACAGAGAGACAATTGAATAAATAACCGAACTGTAAAACAATTTATTCTGACCAAGTGCAAGAAATGCTGCAAAGAAAGAAAAATTTTAATCTCTGGCAGTCACCTAGTTACCACTTAAAGCTGTGCATCCTGTGAAACGGCAGAGGTTGAATCTTCGAGTACAAAAACGAAAATATAGGACTAATTTTACAGCTGAATATACTAAAGTATATCCACGTCTAGTGAAGGTGAGGAACAGTGGCGGATCTAGACCAAATGTACCAGGGGGCCAGGAGGGGAGCAGCGTGTTTTCATAGGGGCACAGAAAAGCATGAAATAGAAAACAGAGCAAGGCCTTCAAATATATTAAGAGAGCTGCATGAAGTGCAATTTCTTTTCAGTTAGGTTCAATAAATATTCTATTTCTTATGAGGCTAATATATTCAATTCAATTTATTTATATTGAGCCAAATTCACAACACAAGTCATCTCATATATAAATATACATTCATAATTTAGGAATTTTACATATTTCTGACTTGATTTAAGTTCAAACTTAATATAATTTGCATTAGAATTCAAGAAAAACGGTTAAATTCATCTGTAAAACTTAGATCATTTTTATGAGTTGTGGAAAAAAAACATTAGCAGATAAAAAATGGGATCCTATGTCAATCCCACTGAAGCTATCACCTTATTGGTTTCAATTATTAGTAAAACAGAATTCATAAAGAAAAAGAATGAAATAGATCCAAATGACCTATCAGTAATCATGTCTGTTCCAGCGCATATCATCATTAGAATATCTTGTAAGTATTATGTCTTCAGTACAAGGGCCAAAACAGGGGCCAGGACATGATCTACAGGGGCATTGGCCCCCTTTGTCCCCTGTCTAGAACCAGCCATGGTGAGGAGTGATGACAGCGTGGGGAGTTGCACTGTATGCTGAAGTCCCATAAAAACAGAAAACACAACCGATGTTTAAGGCCACAAGATTGAAAGTATTGAAATGTTAAAATAAAAGACCAATACTATAAGAAATAAGAATAAGAAATGACTGTTAGTTAATAAACAGTTATCAAAACGTTGCTGGTCTTAAGTGTGTATGTATGTGGCACCCTGAGGGTCTGTTATCTGGGGGTGGGGGCGTGGTGGGGTTTCAAAAGCTCCCTGAAATGAGCTTTTGGAACTTGGGATGTCTGATTTAAGAGCATCCATTCTCTCTCAGTGGTGTCTTAATCAAGCTGCAAGGCCGCCTCGTATTTCTTCAGAATGCTGCAAAACTGTTGTGTTTCCAAAACTATAGCAGTTTTTAATTTCCTCAGGCCATGTTAAAAGATCAAATACTAAGAAATGATCACATGACTTTAAGGATTCATATCTGATTTCAAACTCTTCAATTAACCCGCTGAATATGTTTGTCTTGTCTCTGTCAGCATCCGGATTAGAAGCAGTGTGTGCCCTGTAGTGGCCTTCACCATCAAGCAGAAGTGCCAACTGTCCAATGGCTACCATGAGTTCATCCTCACTTTCTCCAATGGTCAGCTTTTCCTTCTGAAAGTTGATGGATGTGGTCTTCAAAATGTTTCCAATATCAAGCATGTTTGACAAAAAGCAATTAAAACGCTCTCTACAGATTCGCTGCAAATCACTGTCATCACTTGTCGCCAGCTGCTTTTTAATGGCCGGTAGTAGTCTTGATATTTTTAACAGTGTTCCCTTTCTCCATGCAGACCACCTGATATTATGAAAATTATCCAGTTTCACAAAGGAGATCCCGTTTTCTTGACACGGCTTCTTCAGTGCAGCATTTTTTTTGCATCACCTTTTTGTAATTACATAAATCTTGCCCTTCAAAGGCTTGGTGAAGGCAAATCTATATTTTGCATGGTCCAATATGGCGTCACAAACTTTAATAATGGAGAATCTATTAGAAAAAAGTACACTATATTCTATTATTTTTCATGTGAATCCTAGATTGTTCATTCTTCTTTCCCTTTTCTAAAAAGTGCTTTTAATCAGTCCTACCTGTCTTTATCCATGCTGGGTCAGACCCTGACATTGAAAAAGGAGGCAGGTAAGCTGAATACAACCTTAGCCTCGCTAAATGCAGTTAGCCAAACCTTGTAGCTAAACCATGTTGTGGAAGAAGACATTTTTTTTTGCCATTCCTCTCTCTCTCTCTCTCTCTCCAATGGGTCTCCGACTCCTGCGACTCGACCTGACAATCATCGACAAAATGTCTGCTCTGTGGTGGGAGGTCACCGCAGGTCGCACCTTAGCTGCGCCCTTGGCGAAAAATGGAAAGACACTTTACTAATAATTAAAGATTAAATATTTATCTTGCACATCTAAAATATATATATATTAATATGTTTCCAAATATTTGATATTTTTATCTAAAATGAAATTACATTTTTTTTTTATGTCTTAATCCGGGTCATTGTGTGGGTGGGGCGGTGCACTAACACCCTCTATTTGGCAGCTGCCACTGGTTAAGTGTCTAATATTTCTGCTCACAAGGTCAGAAATACTGGCATAGAGACAGTGGAGGTAGGGATGCACGTAACACTAATCGCTGACATTCTAGCTGATCACTGCCAGGACTTCCAGTTCATCCAGTCTGTTTTCCACACATTTCATTTTATATGTTGATTGATGGAAGAAATTGCTTGAATCAACTCCTTTATTTTTGCTTCTCCACTGCATCCTCAGACTCTCCTGTTTAATTCGTCTTGAACTTCGGTATGTTTTTAAATCATCTTTGAGGTGTTGATTTGCTGTTTCCGGTTGTAAAAAAAAAAAAAAAAAAAAAAGATATGATGGAAAATACTCCCTGCTGAACAGCATGCAACACCAGGGTATAAAGTCATCCAGAGCAAAGAAAAGGTCACAGTGAACAGGAAGATTTCATCTTCCTTTAAATGAACAGAGCAGCTCCTGCATCTAGCAGCCTTGAGCAGCCCACTTTAATAAAAGAAGCACTATTCTAGAAACTGAATTGGTGTTAATTTATTCTGGAAATAGAAGCATCTCATAGTGCACTCCTGCACCCCAAGGGTTGACCTGAAAAAAAGGAAACACCCAGCTTACTTATGTACTTATTTTCACCATTAACACTCTGAGCCTATATCTAAATGAAGAACTGCTACACTGTTCTCTTTGTCTGGTGAACTCTGCTCTTTGCTGAGGAAAGCAGTTCCTTTTCAGAGCAGCCAATTAAAAGCGATGCTGATTTAATCACCACAAAATAGGCAACAAAAGGTGTTTAAAAAAGCGCTCCTTACACAGAATCGTGTCAATAAGAGAACAAACTTCCTCAGAGGGCTCACTTTCTATTTTAGGTTAGTGTATCGCATCCCTGCACACACATTGACACTCAGCTGCATGCATTGATACAAATACACACACACATCCTCCTATGAACACACAGTGTCTTTGTCTTGGTCAAATGCTGACAAGAGGTATTTAGTGGATCTGATTAATGCACTGCTTAGGAATCAAAGGTCCACCGTTGTTTTCATTTTAACCACCCCAACCCTCTCCCCCATCAGCCATGTCTCTTTATCTTTGTGAGGACTTTGCATTGACTTCTATTCATTTCTAAGCCATTTCTGCAGCCTAACTGCGACGCTTATAATTAACATAGCCACTATGGATTCATACCTAACCCTAGTGATGTTATAAGATGAGCCGAGGCTTTGAGGCGTGTGTTGAGTAGTGGAGGGGGAGTTTCTGCAAAGCGCATATTGAGGCTTGCTTCATCGCCTGCAGTATTCAGTCAACAGTGTCTGCTTTAACTTATTTCACTAAAATGGCATAAAGTGTACCTTAAAATATTGTTCTCTAAGACATTTTATCCACAAAAAGCCCTACAAAATATTTTATTATAAACACAAATCATCAACTATTTCAAATGAACTTAAATGGGGAAGAAACAACAATAAAAACAAATGAAAAAAAATCACAGATTTGATAAACAAGTGTAGTTCTGCAGTCCACCAGTAGGTGGTGACATGTTCATATGAAGCTTCATAAACTGTGGGGATCGTTGAAGCAGTTTTGGCAAAACGGTTCAATGCCTTATGAGGCTTCACTTCACCATCACTACCTAACCTAAAGTAAATTACACCTTGGCCCTAAACTTTACACCTACTGTAAGCTTAAACAAACCAAAGGAAAGAAAAGAATGAAGAGGATCCAGCATTGGGGAAGCTTGTAAAGTTCAGTTTAGGTAAATGGCTTTGCAGTTTTTTAGAAGATGTTTCTCCTCTATTCCAAGAGGTTTCTTCAGTTATAACTAGTTTTGGGGAGCACTAAGGTTAATATACTGTAGGTCTAACAAAGAATTAGGGATCAAAGGCACTTTTTGCCCCCCTAATACTTTGTTAGACCTACAGTAGAGTATATTAATCTCAGTGTTCCACCCCACTAGTTAGAACTGAGGAAAGCCTCACGGATGAGAGGAGAAACTTCTTCTAAAAACTTCACAACTGAACTTTTTCCAACCTGACCATGATCTGGATGTCTGAGAATCTTCACAGACAGCAATGAGGAAATGCACAGGAGGTGTATATATGGTAGAAAGAACAATGAATGGGCTAATCAGCTGATTGGGTGCAGGTGCTGATAGAAGCAACTAAAAGGGAGCTAGCGGAAAGGAGACTGGCACAAGTGGGCGACAGAGTAATAAAAAAACACTGCTTAAATATAATTAAAAAACAACTAGAATGACACAAAATGAAAAAGAAACCAATGACCCAGAAAAAAAACAGAATGACGTTGATCAAAGTGTAAATGGAAACCCAAAAAGAAAACATAAACAGTACAAAAAAGTCCAAAAAGGAAAGAATCATGACACAGGAATTGGTCCCCACTAGAGCAGTTGGTCCCCAGGATGTGCCATGATTTCTGGAATATAGTCCCCACAATGTAAGAAATACACAATACATGCCAAGACACCTAAATAGGTAACATAAACAAGTATCCATCCTCCGCACACACTCTAGCCTCCCTACAGGCAGTGAGAACCATGTGTTGACTTCCATTTATTTTCAGTAATTTTCAACCCTTTCTATACCCTAACATTCCTGAACCTAACAATTACCATTGCACACCTGAATGTAACCCAATTAACACATTAGTCCTAAACCAAACCATTAACGAAATAGCTTGTGAGGACCAGCGACATGTGCTGACTTTACAACAACCTTTCCTCAATGTAATGGTGAGATCAGGAAAAGGGTCCTCACTGTGATCCCTAGACAGGAGCACAAACACACACCCACACACACGGTGAGGCACTGGGAGGCAAACACAAGAAGCCATGAATAATTAACACAGCACATAATTAAGTAAAATTCCACCTTAATCTGCGTCACATTTCTGAAATGCCAGGAGACTGAACTGTCTTTCTTTTCTTGTTTGTGTTTTTATCTGGTAAGAAAACACATAAGGGGCTTTTCCACTGACTTTTAAAATTTCCAGGCTTTTGAAAAGCCCAGGGCTTATCAAAGCCCTGATAGCATTTCTATACACATTTCATCTCTTCAGTGCTTTAGTGCCTGATGGAGAACGAGTAGAGTCACAGAAAATGAAATACAACCATTTTAGAATAGAATACAATAAAAAATCCTTTTACTGTCCCACAATGGGGAGATTGTGGTACAGCGGCAAAAGCCAAAAGCGGTCACACAACCCTGGACCTTAAAACATTTATAGAAATACAAAATATGTGGCAGAGCTGAAAAAAAATTAAATAAAATACTTTACTGCACAGTGTTTTTAAGCATAAATATTGTGTATCTCAAGAAAAATAATGTAGACATTTTTACAGTGATGGATATTTCAAAATAGCAGCAACATCAGAGATGTTGAAAATGACAGCAGCATGTTATTTAACTAAATAAGACAGAAACTGTGCAAAAATCAGTATGAATGTAACAACTGATTGAGGTTGATGGGAACAGTGATGGTTAAAGTCTTCCAGCTGTTGGGAGGAAGGATCTGTGATAACGCTCCCTGGTGCATTTAAGGTGCAGCAGTCTGTCACTGAAGGAGCTCTCCAGTTCAGCACCAGCTTCATGCATGGCTGGGGAGATATTATCCAACAGAGATGTTCATTTAGTTAGGATCCGTCTGTTTCCCACCTCCTACACTGAGTCCAGAGGGCATCCAATCACAGAGCTGTCCTTCCTGATCAGCTGATCCAGCCGCTTTCTCTAAGCTACAGAAGAGCCACTGCTCCAATAGACAGCTCCATAAAGGATGGCTGATGCCACAACAAAGTCATAGAAGGTCTTCAGGAGTGGCCCCTGCAGACTGATTAAAATAAGTAATAAGGTCCCTTTCAAAGCAACAGGCTGACAGATTTTCTTTTAACCTGGTAAAAACAGCTGATATGGCTTTATATCCTGAGGCTTTCAGTGGAAAAGGGTCTTTAGACACAAACATTGCTTCCACCATCTGGGCAAATGGTTCTCTATATCTCATAAAATGAAAACAAAGGATTTGTTTATGATCAGTAGTCATCTCTTTACAATCATTAAACCCCCCCATGCACAGTGTTTAATTTCTTTTAGCATATTTGACAAAATACAAAGAGTTGAAGTTAATTTTTATCTTCATAATACCCAGAGCGTTTCCTCTTTGAAGAAAAAAATGTAGACATGTGTAATTGTAACCACAACTTAATAAAATCACTCACCTCTTTCCAGAATACCTCTTAAGCTCGCTGCTTTGATCCATTGTTGCTACAGGACAAATTAAGAACAAAGCCTCCTATGAGTTTCAGTTACATCAATGTGTCTGGGAACACAAAAACCAAGCCTCTCAAAGAAACATCTGAAAGCAAAGAATTTTCCTATATCACAGAGAGGTCAAAGAGTGGAAAATCTGAAATTCATTATGTGCAGTATCACCTTCAGAGGTGCAACACTTCGGGGTACAACAGCACCCATTGATCACAGCTGGGAGCACTTATTTACAACACAGACATCAATGCATCCAGTGAGCAGCAAGAGGACAAGAGATACGACTCCAGATTAACATTGAGAGACTGATGAATGGGCTTCTTGTATTGCTGATTCATTTGATCAATTAATTTCATCAATTAACTGTGACTGCTGTGCAATAAAGGGAAGGAGGCGTCAGCGGGAGTATCAGTTTGCCCCTAATTATCAGCATTCAGGGCTTTGATTAATGGATTTTGATGATGAGATACAAGATGTGGCTACTAATGTTCAAAGTATCAACAGTTGTGTGTAAATATAGAGCATAAGGTGACTACCAACTTGTTTTTTTATGTGATCAAAGCAAACTAATAGAGAGGATTACAGCGAAACTAACCACAAAACTTGTTCTGACGTTTTCCTTACGTGCCTTTTCCTTACCCATTTAAAGAAAAGAAAAATGGGTGTGAAAGGAAAAGTCCAGTCTGCAAGGAATAATAATTGGATCATTATTTATACCTAAAACTAATACTTTCACAGTAATTGAATAAATTTTGTATTAATCAGTAAAAAAATTAAAATAATAATTTTCGCAGTGATCAGTAAGTCTAGGAGCGGCCATTTTTAACCAAATATAGTAACCCCTCCCTCCTGCCATCTTCCAGCAGTGATGTCACGGTGCGGGAAGCCTAGCGCCATTCTCCCCGCTTTACAAGCAAAATCAATGGGAACTACTAGACACATCTGCAATCAACAACAATTATTGAAGATTTCCAGAGGACTTCACCATTGAAATTCACCAGAGCTATAGTGAAACTTTGTTCTTTGACCTTTCCGATTCCTTATCCTCCACGGACGGGTAGGTCGTTGGATTGCCAACTTGAAGAGGGAGGATTTGCCATCGAACTTCTGGCCAGAGAAAAAACACGTAATATGTAGCCAACATTTGGAAGAAGAATGTTTTCAAGATGACTTGGATAATAGCGCGTTGTGACAAACACCAGATACAGCACTGGGAGTTGATCAACAGCCGATACCGCACCGTGACGTCACAAACCAGTAGGTGGCAGTAGTGTTCTTTGACAAACATGGACGCCTCCAGTAAAGCACATTCAAATGAAAATAAATTACTCTTAATTAAAAACTTATCATTCATTGAACAGGATGTAATAATTTCATTATTAAAGTACTTTCAGAAGTTTGAATTCTGAATATGAGCGGACTTTTACTTTTAAAGAAAAGATCAATTATTGAAGAGATTATCCATAGATAAGCTGTCTCTCTGGGACAACAACTCTGCTGTGTTACAGTGGGTCAGGAAGAAGGTGTTTGTCCTGTAACAGCCTGGCTCCAGCACCCGTTCCGTCTGTCTCAGTCACTGTGTCTCTGGAAAAGGCACTTTACCCTTTTTGACTGCTGTTTTATGGTCGGAGGGCCCAATGATGCTGATTTTATGCCAGCTGCATGACTGAATGTAGTGTAATGTGCTTTTAAGTCCTACTTATTAAAGTTCTATGAAAGGATAAACAGACTGTGATTTTCAATCATAAAGTCATCAATGATAAAAATAGCAGCACACAAGCAAAGTCCTTTCTAAAGCAAAGGCTTAACATAACTTATTTAGACATTACAGTTGATGGCAAAAACTACATCTACAGAAATGCTAGGAGAGACAAGACTAAAGTTCAAGGGCAGAAATCTGCAAGCACAAACTCTCATCCAAAAACTGATTTAGGAAATTTCGAGCCCTAAGTTAAAACAGCCAGGGGAACCTCCAAAGTCAATTCAATTCAGTTTATTTCTATAGCACGAATTGATAACTCATGTCATCTCCAGACACTTTAAAGTTCACCAGATCATCCTGTAAAATTGATTCAGTTTACTATCTAAGGAAAACCAGCTGATTGCATCGACTCTTCAGCAATCCCTCAAACCAAGCATGCTTGTAGCAAGAGTGGAGAGGAAAAACTCCTTTAAACAGGAAGAAACATCCAGCAGAATCAGGATCAGTGTGAGCAGCCAACTGCTGAGGCCGACTGGGGTTCAAGGAGACAAATGCAGAGATACAGAAAGCAGCTGTAAAAGGCGGCCCCATCCAGGAAACACACAGCCAGGCAGACGAGCTCGGAGCCAGCTCCCATGCCAGAGGATAAAGAGAGCACATCCAGCCAGTCGCGGTAAGAGAAACAGGACTACACTGAAAAATCAGGCCGATCTCCAACATCTTTAACCTCTCAAAACCCAACGGATCGCCGGTGACCCGTTTTAAAGCGTTTATAAACAATAACTCAGAATGCATGAAAATTACACTGGTAAAATGTTTACCAATATAGACATGTTAGACATCGTTGGAAAGCTTAGATTCTCCACAATTCAACCACTTGGTTCATTTTATGGACATAATGAGCACCAAAGCACAATTATAGCAGCATGTTGAAATGTAGCATGACAAAGCAGCCACAACAAGCAAGCATGTCTTTATTACTGCTGTTCAAAGAAGACTTATTATATTTGAGAATTAAAAAAAAAAAACAACTTTGAGTCATTTTGAACTGATGGAGCTTGGGTTTGATGCAGTTTGGGTTTTTTACTCACTCAATTTTCATGTATATATTCAGATACTAGAAGGTGTTAGCTTTCAAATAACATATCACACATGTAATCTGGGTTTACAACTCCGCAGTTATTTGCTTTGCCATTTGGGTATGTAAAATAGGCGAATTTCCCAGAAATGAGGTAGATAGTAAGAAGGTAAACAAAGTTGTTGATGGAAGCAGCACAGCTCATATTTCACTGTTTTTTTTTTAATGTGTTGTCTGAATTGAGACAACACATAGAACAAACTGTCATGGTTGGTTTAGGAATCAAACCCACATGCAGAACACCACTTGGAGACTGATAAAAAGTTTAACAGAGTTTATTAAAGGTTTGCACAAAGTTTACATGTACTGGATTCTGGAAACTGGTCCGGGCAGGATTCTTAGGCGTCTGCAGAGACGGATAGTTTGATTAGCCAGGTTAACAGATTAGATTGTTGGGTTTTCAGATGTTTCTGAAAATACCTTGAAGAGGTCCAGGCTTTCTTTTCAGAGAGAGGGAACCGGTTGGGTCCAGAGACTGTTGGTTCAGCAGAGTGTTCAGCAGCAGCAGCGTCTAGCTCCTGACTTTCTAGTGACAGACCTTGGTTTGAGGGATTAGCTCTTTCCTTAAGAGCAGCAGGTGGATTCCCGAGTGAGATCTTCAGGTTTGGCTCTCTAGGGCAGGCAGGCAGGTAACAGGCTAAGCTCATCCGGAGCTTCACACGAGACACAGGTTTCCTAGGAGCGAGAAGACAGAGGCAGGTTAGAATGGGGTTTCTCCTTAGAGACAAAGATTCTAGTAGTTACAGAGGCTCAGGTTCGCTAACCAAACTTGGTCAACACTGCGGCGTTGAAGGCAGGTCTGGCTGCTGGTTAAATAGGCAGGTCTCCTGATGGGCTGATGAACGTCAGCTGTGCTGGAGGGCTCCAGCCCAGGAGATCCACAGTGCACTCTGCTGGAGAAGGTGGAGAATCTCCAGATCCCAACAGTACCCCCCTCTCAACGACCGCCTCTTGGCGGTCCCAAGGATGTGGACGGGAGGGACCTCTCGTAATCCTCGATCAGGGACGGATCGAGGATATAAGAGCCAGGAACCCATGTGCGGTCGTAGCCCGCAGCCCCGTAGCCCTCCCAGTCGACGAGGTACTGCCAACCGCGACCTCGCCGACGGGAGTCCACGATCCGGCGAACCGTGTAAGCCGGATGACCATCAATGTCTAGGGCGGGTGGAGGGGAGTCGGAAGGCGGGCACAAAGGACTTGAGACGACAGGCTTTATCTGCGAAACATGGAATGTGGGATGGATGCGCAGAGAAGGTGGCAGGTGTAGGCGAACAGCAGAGGGGTTAATTATTTGATCAATTTATTATGGACCGATTAACCTGGGTGAAAGTTTTTTGGGCATAGCTTTCAGGGGAATGTCTCGGGTCGACAGCCAAACCTCTTGGCCTGGAGTGTAGTCAGGGGCCGGACGTCTCCTGGAGTCTGCGAACCTCTTGGTTGATGCAGATGAACGGGTGAGGGTGGTGATAGTATCTTTCCAGATACGTTGGCAACGGCGGATGTGATGATGGACTGACCTGACCGCGATCTCTCTCTCGTCTGCGGGGAAGAGTGGAGGCTGATAACCAATGGATACTTGAAAGGGGGATAAACCAGTGGAAGCAGATCTCAGGGAATTATGCGCGTACTCAATCCAAGTAAGGAACTGACTCCAGTCAGTAGGATTGTTGGAAGTAAGGCAGCGGAGAGTAGACTCGAGTTGCTGGTTCATCCTCTCCGTCTGCCCATTAGACTGAGGATGATAACCAGAGGTGAGAGATGATTTGCAATTTAATGCTGAGCAGAAGGCTTTCCAGATCTGTGAGATGAACTGGGGACCACGATCTGAGAGGATATCTTGAGGAATACCATGGAGGCGGAAAACATGCTTCACGAGGAGTTGAGCCATATGGAATGCAGTGGGGAGCTTTCTGAGGGGAATAAGATGACAGGCCTTGGAAAAACGATCGACGATGGTTAAGATTGTAGTCATACCTCTAGAAATCGGGAGACCGGTGACAAAATCAATAGCGATATGAGACCAGGGACGGGTTGGAACAGGTAGAGGATGCATCAGGCCAGAAGGTGGTTGGTGAGAGGTCTTGTTTCGGGCGCAGATGGGACAAGCCAGAACGTACTCTTTAACGTCTTTATGCAGAGACGGCCACCAAAATCGTCTGTTTATGAGGGCGATGGTTCTGCTCACTCCAGGATGGGCCGAGAATTTCGCTGCGTGCATCCACTGGATGAGGCGGGATCTGACGGAAGACGGAACATACATTTTATTAGGAGGACCATTACCTGGGTCAGGTTCAGAGGCCAGGGCAGAGTTGATCAGATCTGTGATCTCCCAGGAAACGGCTCCAATTGTACATGAGGCTGGGAGAACAGGTTCGGGTGTCTCAGGTTGATCGGTGGAATACAGACGAGAGAGAGAGTCGGGCTTGACGTTCTTGGAACCAGGTCTGTAGGAAATGATGAGATTGAAACGTGAGAAGAACAAGGACCACCTTGAATGCCGTGGGTTGAATCTCTTTGCCGATTGGATATAAGCCAGGTTCTTGTGGTCAGTCCAAGCCAGTACTGGATGCTCAGCCCCCTTGAGCCAGTGTCTCCATTCCTCCAGGGCGAGCTTAATAGCCAGAAGTTCTCGGTCTCCAACATCATAATTTTGCTCGGCTGGAGAGAGTCTGCGTGAAAAGAATGCACAAGGATGAGTTTTCTGGTCAGAATCTGACTGCTGAGATAACACAGCTCCTACACCGGAATCAGATGCATCAACCTCAAGGATGAACTGTTTCGTAGGATCAGGCTTGACCAAGATGGGGGCACTGGAAAAGAGTTTTTTAATTTATTAAAGGCATCTTCAGATTCTGGGGTCCATTGAAAAGTTTTCTTGACAGAAGTAAGAGCTGTGAGGGGTAGAGCTGTCTGGCTATAGTTCCTTATGAACCTCCTGTAAAAGTTTGCAAACCCAAGAAATCTCTGAAGTTGCTTGCGGTTTTCAGGTGTAGGCCACTCCAGAACTGCCTTTATCTTGTCTTCTGATGGCTTCACCTTCCCACCCTCGAGCACAAACCCTAGAAAAATGACAGATTGTTGATGAAATTCACATTTTTCAGCTTTCACAAAAAGTTTATTTTCTAGTAGCCTCTGAAGGACTAAACGAACATGTTTCCTGTGGTCTGAGAGGTTCTTGGAGTAGATCAAAATATCATCCATGTAGACAAAAACAAAAATATTCAAAAAATCTCTGAGGACGTCATTGACAAGAGCTTGGAAACAGGCAGGAGCGTTTGTGAGTCCAAAAGGCATGACCAGATACTCAAATTGCCCTAAAGGGGTCTTAAAGGCTGTTTTCCATTCATCCCCTTCTCTTATTCTAAGGAGGTGGTAGGCGTTTCTTAGATCGAGCTTGGTGAACACTGTAGCACCTTGTACAGGTTCAAAAGCTGATGCCAGTAATGGTAGGGGATATTTATTTTTGACGGTAATCTGATTCAAACCCCTGTAGTCAATACAGGGGCGCAGGGAACCATCCTTTTTACTCACAAAGAAAAAACCATCACCGAGAGGAGATGAAGATGGGCGAATTATTCCAGCAGCTAGAGATTCATTGATGTATTTTTCCATGGTTTCACGCTCTGGTTTGGAAATGTTATACAATCTACTGCTGGGAAGAGGGGCTCCTGGTAGCAAATCTATGGCGCAGTCATATGGTCTGTGAGGTGGAAGAGACGTCGCACTGACCTTACTGAAGACTGGTGCCAGATCATGATACTCGGGAGGAACAGAAGTAAGGTCAGGAGAGTCCATCTCCCCCCTAACTCTAGGGGACTGAATAGTAGGAGCCGCAGAACAAAGACAGGATTCGTGACAGGAGGTGGACCAGGATTCAATGTGGCGTTCAGCCCAGTTGATATGGGGGTTATGACGTTCCAACCACTCAAATCCAAGCACTAGGGGAGAGCAAGCTGAAGGAAAAACAAAATACGTTATCATCTCCCGGTGGTTACCAGAGATAAGCAGTTCTAAGGGTTGAGTCTGATGCGTGACTTGATGAAGCTTCTTTCCATCGATAGCAAATACTCTGAGAGGCTTAGTTAAAGGAACAGTCTCAATTTTTAACTGCTGGACCAGGTCTGAATCAATCAGGTTTCTTTCACAGCCAGAGTCGATGAATGCGGATAAGGTGAGATTCTGGTTAGAAAAGAACAGAGTTGCAGGCAACAACAAATGAGGAGTTTTCTCAGATTTTAGGTGGCCCGTCAGACTCCTCACATCCTCTGACGGGCCCTGGCTTTTGACTTAGCCGGGCATGAAGCGATAAAATGGCCAGTCTCACCACAATACAGACACAGTTTAGCCTTACATCTCCGTTGCCTCTCTTCAGGGGATAGCCTAGTGTGTCCAACTTGCATTGGTTCGACCTCCGTTCTTTCTGAAGAAGAGAAATGAGAGATTTGGACAGGGGCTGGAAGAGTCTGATTCATAGACCTTGGCTTGGCACTGGGTTCTGAGGAACCAGAAAAAACAGAAGCATTATTAAATGCAGGAGATGAAACAGAAAAATTCAGGTTTCTTTGCCTTGAGTGATTTCTAGTACGAAGTCTATTATCCAACCTGATGGTCAAACGGATTAAATCCTCCAAACTAGCAGGTTCGTCTATTGTGGCGAGTTCATCTTTAATGTTGTCATTCAAAGCCTTAAAGTAAGCACTCTTAAGTGCACACTCGTTCCATCCTGAGGCTGCGGCTTTAACCCGGAAGTCAATGGAGAACTCAGCTACTGTGGAATTTCCCTGTTTTAAATTTAGCAGGGCTCGGGAATCAATAGTTTTATCTGAGTCATGGTTGAAAACTTGAGAAAACTCAGATATGAATTCAGAAAAAGTACATGAAAAACTGGACTCAGAAGAGAACCTTGCCTCCGCCAATTCAAGGGCTCGACCATTAAGCTGAGAGAGAATGAAGGAAATCTTTTTCCTATCATTTGGAAAACTGCCAGGAGAGTGTTCAAAAAGCAAATGACATTGAAACAAAAATCCTTTACACTCCTTTTGGTTACCTGAAAATCTTTCAGGAAGACTCGGACAGAACTCAGGAAATTACGTCACGGACGGTGACCTTAGAGGCGGAAGTGGTTCCGAAACAGAACGGACTGCAGGCGTAGCATTAGCATTAGCATTCAGATGTTTCTGAAAATACCTCGAAGAGGTCCAGGCTTTCTTTTCAGAGAGAGGGAACCGGTTGGGTCCAGAGACTGTTGGTTCAACAGAGTGCTCAGCAGCAGCAGCGTCTAGCTTCTGACTTTCTAGTGACAGACCTTGGTTTGAGGGATTAGCTCTTTCCTTAAGAGCAGCAGGTGGATTCCCGAGTGAGATCTTCAGGTTTGGCTCTCTAGGGCAGGCAGGCAGGTAACAGGCTAAAGCTCATCCAGAGCTTCACACGAGAGACAGGTTTCCTAGGAGCGAGAAGACAGAGGCAGGTTAGAATGGGGTTTCTCCTTAGAGACAAAGATTCTAGTAGTTACAGAGGCTCAGGTTCGCTAACCAAACTTGGTCAACACTGCGGCGTTGAAGGCAGGTCTGGCTGCTGGTTAAATAGGCAGGTCTCCTGATGGGCTGATGAACGTCAGCTGTGCTGGAGGGCTCCAACCCAGGAGATCCACAGCGCACTCTGCTGGAGAATCTCCAGATCCCAACACAAACCAATTATACAGATACAGAATTGTTAATAGAATAGACATACATTATTTGTTCTACATCTTTTTTTCCCTCTTTTCTTTTTCCTTTTTCTTGTGTTCCTCTCTAGGTTTGTTACTCAGCTAACTTTTCATGCTTTCTCAAGCCATTTTCTCAATTTTTTCATTTGGATGAAATAATACCTGCATGACTATAGGGCTTTTTTTTAATCTAGAGGGGTCTGAAAAGTTGCAAAATATAGCGACAAAAGCTCTAAGTCGATAACACTGCTCTGTTTTTTATCAAATGGTTAGGTGCTGTCTTTTTGGGGGGTTGGGGGGGATTGGGGGGCTGAGGCACACTTAATATTATAAGCGTTTGGAAAGAGTATGGGGATATAGTTACACTGGTGTGAAATAATTCTACACCTCTGTTTTGTTGGGAGACCCTGTAGTGTTTCAGTTTAGATTTATCAAAAGATGGTCAGGGCTATTAGGGTAGGGGAACTGCAATAGTTCCACTTTTCTCTCAGCAGTCCACATTTCTCCTAAATTGAAACCATAAGTATATTATTTAGCAAATGGGAAACAGACCTATGTGTTCTTATTGGTCGGCAGTGCCTTTCACTTTGGCTTACTAATGTTCTCTTTATGTAATTTTTGTAGAATGGCTGCTCCTTAAAAGCTTCACCACCGTTACATATTTTCATTATGACTGGATGGTGACTCTTATCGCTGTTTGTTGGATGTTCTTAGAAATAACTTTGTAACCATGTCTGGGTTGATACATTCTGATAAAAAGCCATAGACTTGAAATCAACTTGAATATTTAATTTAATGGGAGTGTTGGCCTAGAGCAGTATGCTTGTCCTCTGAGAAGGTTTCAAGTACCCAGTATGGTCCCTACTGCCTCCAGTCTGGGTTCTTGAGCAAAACCCTTATGCCCTGAATGCTCCCCGGGCGCCGCACAATGGTAGCCCACTGCACCCCAAATGGATCAAATGGGTCAAATGCAGAGGTAAATTTCTCCAATGTGAGATCAATCAAGTTCAGGATGTTTTTTGTAGTGTAATGGTCATCACCTTTGCTTAACACATAAAAGGTCCCAGGTTTGAAACCTGGCAGAAACAGTCTTCAGGGGTGAATAACCTTTATACAAAAGTTGTAAGAATATGCCCAAGTTGTGAGGGAATCACACCAGCTTTGTTCTATACAGGCTCTGTGACGCAATGTATAGCGTGTTGGACTTCTAGACAAAGGTTGTGAGTTCAAGTCCCACCAGAGTTGTGTCAGTATATGAATCTCGAAAATGCTATGTTGGAAATAAATCGTTGATAGTTTAAGGATTTGCTACATCTCTCTTGCATTAATAACCTCTTTACCCCCTGGGATTAAATAAAGCTACAGTAAAAGGCTGGATATCTAGCCAAGGGAAAAGAACATTTCTCCCTGTAGGGGAGTGGTGGTCTAGTGGTTAGGAGTGAGAACTTGGAATCCTGAGGTTGTGAGGCACTAAATGTCTGTGATGGCTTAGTAAGCTGCTGCCAAAACAAGCCACACAGAAAGTGACCAGAATGCATCTTGGGCGAAGAAGAGCAACAAACATCAAGTGAGGACATGATGTTTAGCGGTGGGGTGGGACTGTATGAGTATTAGGACTACAGGCCAAGCAGAGATGAAGAAAAGGAAGTAGGGTTAGGTATGTTACAGCTGCTTCACACAAGTGTCATAGAAATACTGATATGTTCTCTAGCAAAGAAACTGTGCCTGGTTTTCTCGCAGATGTTTGTGGCTCTAGTGCTTTGTGGCTGGCAGCCAACAGGGACTTAGTGCAGCTTGTTAGTAAGATTCCAGGGGCTGCAGCCAAAACCCTGCCTGTGTTTGCCCAGCTAATATAAGAGAGGTTGGATGCCATGGAGGGTTCATTACCCAAGCAATCACTGTGCCTCAGTCTGGGCCAACAAAGCCAGAGGATGAAGCGGAGCAAAGAGACAAAGCTAATATCCCTTTGCAGAGAATAACCAGGGAACCACCTGTTTTCAGGACTAAAGAGAATATCAGTATTAAGGATGAATTCAAAAACTACATGGCTTAAAATGAGCAGTTAAATTGAGTAGGTATGTAAAATTAGCTTCAGGCAAACATTAATAAAAACGAAGTCAGTGATAAAAATGTTCTGGGCTGTTTCTCATCCAAGCACTTCCAGTAACTGTCCCTGCATGATTAAATGCAGCTCATCTAACAAATGCAAATATTACAGCCCATTTGTCAAAGGACCTTTACTATATTTAATAAACTATATCATGCCAGCGTTCTCTACTCAAACCCTACTCCATAGAATAAGTATTTTGAAGGACAAAGTGATCTACATCTTTAAAACTCTGAGCAGTCTAGCTACTCTTTAAAGCAATATGTTTTAATTTCAGTAACTGAAACCAATTTCACAATTCACTGTATTTATTTAACTGAGCATGAGTAGGCTACATTTGCAGATGACTTGGATATCATAACATTTAGTGTTCAGGCAAAGAACAGATGCTTACTGTCAAGGGTTGGTGGAGGTCAGTTGAGGGACCAAATGTAGAGGTGGAAGGTGAAGTGGTATCTTGCAGTTTTAATAAAACAAAAGGTGGCAACTGAAGCAAAAATCCAAAAATAACAAATATGGAAAATCAAAATCTAGGAGATCTTTTGTTTATATTAACACTGTACAGTACAGTATTTTATTGTTTATCTTTTAACTCTTCACTATTATGTTATTCTTATACATTTTTCTAAGGTCCATATTTGTGTGACCATTTTTTTCTAGAATCTTTTTGCTGCTTTAACACCAGGATTTCCTCATTGTGGGACAATAAAGGGACTTAGTTAGGCAAATTGTGCAAAGTAACAATTAAAAATAAAATTATATCAGATTTATAGTCCCCACACTGCAGATATATTAGAACCTGTCCTTAAATTACAGCCAAACCCATTTACACAGGAAGAAATAAAACGTTTAGATAAACCAAACACTACCTCTCACATATCTGACTCAATAACCTTTCAGATGGAACTATTCACATAATTGTATTATATTAAACTGCACTGACAATATTCACCACTGTTCAGCTCCTAGTACCTTTTTCCTCAGTACAGAGCAGCCTGCTTGTTTGGACTCACAATGAATCATGGGATACCCAAGGCTACAGTGGACCCGTCCTTTAAAATGGGCAAAAAGAAGGCTGAAATTGTCGGCTGCATAATGAGGAGTCTTGCAATAAACCTCAGTGCCATGCTATGGCGTAATCTGGCCTTCGGAAGGTCATGTGACCAGGAAGAACATATCGCTTTATGGTCAAAAGCTCCTATATAGTCATGAGTCATGGATTAAGTAAAAACTTTGCTCCTAGGATACAGTCATGTGTATCTTTGTTTTTTTTTTTTCAATGTTGTCAGGGTGCTGTGGTTTTTTCTATGCCGGCACAGTCTTTGTTTTTCTCCTGTTAACTATACATGGTTGTTCGGCACCAATTCCCATTGCATAAGGCATTCTGTTGCAGTGTGCCTCACTTTCCCTTCTTTTGCAGATACCCTGAAGTAACTCCGTGTTTCCTCAGGAAACGGGGGACAATGGCAGATGTTTAGTAGAAGCAAAATACCGGCAGTTGTAGGTCTAGCGCCCCTAATGGCCAAAAGTTAAGCAAGTTTTAAGTATTAAGTAAATACATGAATTACTAGACAAACAAGTAATTCAAGTGAATAGTCCCGTTATCTGCATTTCTGAGTGAAAGTGGATTATAATGTGGGACTGTTTGATTTAGGAATTAGTGGATTAGCAGCAGGTTTGGAGTGTTTGACGAGAGGTTTAAAGTCTGCTTAATTCCAGTCATTATTCCTGAGGGAAAAAATCAGTAGGGGAGGCATGGAATGACAGTTTCTGGCATCTAATGAAATCAGAAAAAAATGTTTTTGGTGTTGTGGGATGCCTCCTTCTCCCATATGTTCCTCCAGTACTGTTTAGTCTCAGCCCTGGGTGGATCTGATCTTGTATTATTACCCTGCCACTGTGAGTACACTTTGGATGGGTTGGTGGAGAACATCTGGTTTATTCTTCTGGCTTCTGCTTCTCCCTTGTATCTCTTTAGGCGGGTGGCCAGGGCGATGAGTCTTTGTTTGGCAGTTTCTAGAGACTCATGAATCGACAGCTTGTTGTACCGTATTTTCACGACTATAAGGCGCATATAAACGTCTTTTTTTTTCCCTCAAAATGTGCGGCGCGCCCTTTAGTGGGGTGCGCCCTATGTGTGTTGTCACTGCAGACTTTTGAGACCACCTCATTGAGGAGATGATGAAAGAGTGGCTGAGGGAGGTGAATGTAAGGAGACCAGGTGTTTTTTTTCCACTCATCACCATTGCTGTTAATCTGTGACTCCATGCGTGCCCATCTCACAGCTGATGTGAAAAACATGGTGAAACAAATTAACACTGTGGTTGCTGTTATTCAACCGCTCGACATCAGTGTGAACCGGACGCAGCAGGTGCAGCAGAAGCAGTGAGAGTATATGCAAAGTCAATGGTTGACGAGCGTATAGGCGCAGCAAAAGGTCCCGCAGTGCGTTTTGAGCAGCAGCAGCGCGTCGGGAGCGTTTAAGCATCTGACGCGCTTGACGCGCCGCCAACGCGCTGCTGCTGCTCAAAAAGGAAAAAGTTTTTGCTGCTGGACGCGCCGCATCAACCAATCAGAGAAGCTGATCTGGGAGCTGACAGCGAGACAAACACATTGCTGATGATACACATATACAGAGCGCTGTGATCGCTCCTCTGAAACAGTTTATTGACGCCTAAATTAACTTAACCTGCCGACAAAATATGTTCGCTTTTATTATCCAGTTGTCAGGTGGATTTTCCCACTTAAAAACATATTAAAACGACTTTTTTCTCACTGATCACAGCAAATATAGCTGCAAGGCAAAGAAAGGAACGCCACCGTTTGCGGATGGATTGTTGATGCTTGGACTAACGTGTCTGCTGGCACTGTTGTTCGAGCTTTCACAAGAGGAGCTGCCCAGCACGGAAAGTGACTCTGACAGCGAAGAAGGGAAGATTAGCATGTCTAATTCAGTGCAGCTGTTTAATTCAGAACAGAGGATGATGACTTAATGGGTTCGATTAATACATTGTAATAAATACTTGAATAAAGCACAAACACTATAAATAAAGCACAATACTCAGTTTTGCTCCCCCTCTATTTTTCTACCTGAAAACTTAATTCAACAGCAGCCTCCGGGTTCACCGCGGCAGCTGGCAGGTGTTTTTCATCTAAATAATCTAAAGGATTATAAAAGGATATTAGGATAACAAAAGCAAACATATTCTGTTGGCAGGTTTCAGGATTTTAAGTTAATTTATGCGTAATAAACTGTTTCAGAAGAGTGATCACAGCCCTGTCTCATCAGCGATGTGTCTGCCTCATGGCCAGCTCCCAGATTTGATTAATACTTTGTAATAAATACATGAAAAAAGCACAATCATACTCAGTTTTGCTCCCGCTCTATTTTGCAGTAGAGGTATTTAAAGGTAGTAGAGGACATGTACATGTATAAACATGGACGCCATTTGAGACATACAGTAATTCAAAATGGCCCCTCCAAGTCAAACACCAGCCGAATGGCAGTCTAATCCCCTGAGATTTCCAGCGAAAGCTCCTCCAACTTCCAGCCACTGGTCTTCTCCTGGGTGTGCATATATTTTTTACTCTAAGTCCACCCTTTCACCAACTCACATGGTCTGACCAAGAGCTGACGCTTCTCTTTAGATCTTAATGTCCACTAATCATGACAGAAAGAATATTTTAGTGCAAAGATTGATGTTTACAAAGGAATTGTGGGGTACCAGCTAAGGACCAGCCAAAGACCAGCTAAGGACCAGCAAAAAGCCCATCAAGGAAAGTGGGGACATTTTGAATGGCTACTACTGTAACTCTACAAGCTGTCTGCCTGACTTGGGAAAATAGGGCCTAGGCCGATGTTCAAATGACAACACTCATTGTCACCTATAGTACATCCATCCACCTGTGACACAGCCAATCAGCTTTGAACCACACCTCCACGAAAGCCAATCGACATATAAAGTTCATCTTAAAAGGCCTCTGTTCCGCTCTTGTCTGCTCCTGTGGGCAGACAGCAGATGCACTGTGTGACGTCATTCAGATGACACCTTTTCAACTCAGTGAACTTTGGATCCTCTGCTCCGGCTGCTGCTCGGATTCTATCCTCTGACACACCTGTTGATCCATGCAATGCTGTAGCGATTCGTGGCTTCGCCACACCCTGTTCCCCATCTCTAAGCATTTCTGTGTTTCAGCCATCAGCAGTCAGCTGGCTCCCTCTGCGTTCAGCTCACTGACACTGATTCTCTTCCGATGAGACGCTTCAAGGTTCTGGTGTTTCCTCATTCATAGCTTCAGCCCTTTTCTATTTTAAAAAATTAAAAAGTGAGTGTTATGCAATTTAAGCTATTGTTACAGTTCGTCTCCTCCCGGGAGGAGGCCCAGGGGGAGGCCCCATGACACGCTGGAGGGACTATGTTTCTCAGCTGGCCTGGGAGCGCCTTGCGGCTCTCCTGAAGGAGCTGGACCAAGTGGCTGGAGAGAGGGACGTCTGGGCATCCCTACTGAAGCTGCTACCCCCACGACCCGACACCGGATAAGAGGAAGAAGATGGATGGATGGATGGATGGATGGATGGATGGATGGATGGATGGGTTATAGTTCATGTTTGAATTGTGATGTTCCAAAGAGCTTTGCTAACCTCTCTATAAACAATGTTTCCTTTCATTTTTATTTCAGTCATGTTATTTGCATTTTTTTTATATGTTATATCCCTATAAAATAAATTTTATTATGAAAAAAATATCGTGAACGTTCTTATCTGTAGATAGATTTCTTCTTCAGCTTATGTTGTAAAGAGCGATTTCATTACAGTGCTGATTTTACAGTGATTTACTTAATTTCATCTGGTAAAATGCACCAGCTTCACTAGTAATGTAAAACTAAACCATTATGAAACTGAAATCTTAATTAAGAAGATTGGCTTACTTTCTTCTATGTTTGGTTTTCTTTTATATGGCAAGTAATAAACTGCATTTTACTAGATAATTAAAAGATTATTTTACTGCTGTCTGTGAAATGATTACGAGTTATGTGGTAATAACAGTTTAAAATCTAAGAAGTCTGATTTTATCCTCTCTACCTAAAATTTGAACCACTGCACTTACCTGATCATGAGTTACAACTGACTTTGTAATCTGTTGGTAGGGGTCGAGCAATAATAGACAAAACAAAATTCTCCATTCTTACATAGTAATATGCAATTGCAATAATTATATGCAAGTAATTACTTTGAAATTATATCCCTTAATTTTGTGGTAATTACCATATAAAGTGTTTGTTGTTACCTAGTAATATAGTGTAACTTGCTCTGTTATTACCATATTATTACATGGATATTACTTGTACTGTAAAAGAAAGCATTACCCAATATGGTATGAATGTGCTTCTCCAGCTCACAGCTTCTCATCGTTAATTAACGTCAGTCTCTGATCTTTGCCTTTCAGGTCCCCGGCTGGTTTTTATACAATTTTCTCTGTCAATTATGTCGTGGTGATTTAATCAGATTGTGCGCTGCTTTGATGGATAAATCATGTAGTTCCTCTGTCTCTTTCAGTCTGTTTCAATTTCAACTCATACTTTGTTACAGATTTCGTTTTTTAGGAGGCCTGAATTTTGAAACAGAAGTTTTGTTGAAAGTATTTTTTGTTTCAATTGCTATTGATTTTAATAAATCATTTGAACCTGATTTTTTAAATATAATTGAATAACGCTTTGGTCTCACCGCATAATAACTGTACTGCCCAGTCAATCAGCAACACTAGTTAATACAGCATTATCCATGTTTTAGATGAATACATTTCGAGTTACTGGAACCCGAATTCCTTAATCTGACTCAATAAATCCATTAACTATTTTAATTTCAGGCTAAACGTGATCTACTGAAATAGTTATAGTCATATTTACATCAGTGTGTCTATATTATTTAATATAAAAAAAAATTAACAAAAACTTTGAGGTATGGCTTATCACGTACATTCAATCAAGTCTTCCCTTTACCTTATAGATGGGGTGAATTTGCTACAGTAGTGGATGTCTCACTCTTAATGATACAACATTTTCCTTACAGCGTCTATAAGCTTATCTTCTTAGCTTATCTTCTGTATTCATCCCTTAGCAGACTCTTAATTTTTATCACTTTAAACCTGAATCATGGTCATTTTCAAGCCTGGTGGAGTTTTTGCAGATTTTCTTTTTGCAGTTCACCATGTTTTACTGACATTAAGTGACCCTGTAGGAAGCTGTATGTCTGCTGCGCCTGTTGTTTGGTTGGTGATTATGTAGCCCACTGCATTCATAATCTTTGCTTCTATTTCAGATTATCATCAACTGCATGTCTCAACGTCAGAACAGTCACAAAAGGTCATTGTTTCTATCTAATCTGAACTAGGTTAGATGCGTTTCATCGTGGCGGGCACCCTAGGCCCCCTCCATCCATCGCAACAAGTGCTTTATGGCATTCCTTTCTCATTGGTGCAGGTGTTATGACGCCCTCTATCACCGCGGCAGGCGGTTATGGTGCCCTTTCCCATTGCTGCAGGTGCTAATGAAATATTTTCCCACCGCTGCAGTTGCTCATGGTGCCCTCTACCCATCGCAGCAGGCACTCATATCGGCCTTTTCCCATCGCTGTAGGTGCTATGGCATCCCTCATTTTTGAGCCAGCGCACATGGCACCCCTCTTTCCATGGCTACAGGTGCTCAAGGCACCATTTTTATTGCATGCCGCTTCATGGCACCCCTTTTCCATCACTATAGGCGCTTGGCGCCCTATATGTATCACTAAAAATGCTCATGGTCCATCCGTCATCCGTCCGTCATCGCACTGGGTGCCTTCCATCATCGTGGCGGGCGCCTCATGCCACCTTCCATCATCGCGGCGGTCGTCTCATGGCGCCTTCCATCTTTGCGCCACGTGTCTCATGGCACCTTCGATCTCAGCGCCGTGAGCTTCATTGCGCCTATCATTGTGGGCGTTTATGGCAGCAGCTCCGTGGTTGGCATTTTATACAGCCTTATAACGCCTATCGTTGTGGTAGTTTATGGCGGCAGCCTCTCCTGGGAACTCCATGGCACCATAACCATTGCAACAGATGCATCGCACTCTTATCCATTGCCACAGCACCTCATGGCACCCTTTTTCCATCACAACTAGGGCATTATGCACCCAGATTCTTTGCATCAGGTGCTTCGATCTTTTAACCAACACTAGCAGCGCTTATGGCGATCTATTTTCATCGCAGCAGGTGCATTACAGCCCCTCAGCTCATTGTTCCAGGCGCATCGCATCCAAACACATCATGCATTTGCATCACAAGGTGCTTTGCTTCGAACCCCTTAGCACATCATGGCATACGTATCTCAACTGAAACATTTCGTTTAACCATCGCGGCTTGCTTGTTTCGTCTTTGGTGGCTAGCGGGTAAGCTAGATCATTGCGTCCCATCTCACTTTCTCAGCTCATCGTGGCTTGCTATCATGTCCCTAGCTCATACTATTGGCTGTAGCTTGTGTCATCTGGTTATTCATTCAGAATGGAGCAGCAACAACAGCAGTCTGCAGCTTCTCCTTGACTTTCTCAGCAACGGGGCTGATGTCTTCAACCTATGGCTCATATATCTGCCCTGAGCACGCATTAATCTATCCGAATTGTTCAACATTCTCTCAGCCTTTAAGGGTAAGCTAACTACAAATACTGGTAGTGGTTTCAAAACTCATTCATATCCTTCATAAGATCTGAATGTTTGATTATTTCAGTTGTGTTTATAACCCATTCTCCTCACTCATCTCTCTCCTGTAATGTCATGCCAGATGGTTTTTATACCAGGCTCCCTTCTTTCATTAATCCTTTCATTCATCCCAGCAATCATTCCATCATCCCTTCCCTCCTTCATCCCATCACCATTCAATTCACCTCACCTCACCTCACCATCCCTTCACAAACATTTGGTAGGCCTTCATGGCAACTGGCCTGGCCTATTTGGTAAGTCTTTGCAGCACTGGCCTTTGAGTAAGCCTTTGCGGCTCATCTCCTCTCTACTCCTCATGCTGTTCAACTTTTCTTAGTTTTAGGGCAAGTTACAGTTTTTGATCACTTGCATCCCCCTTACAAATGGATTCCCCCCGTCCCTAAGTGAGGTCTAGAAGCACTAGATCGATATCCAGCCATTCTGCAAAGATACTGCGACATGGCTGTACATCTTATTTTGGAATTTAACCAATTAGATAAGTCCTTAAATGATATATTATTTAATTTAAATTAAGTTGGAAAAAAAGTGAACAATGGCAGCCAGGTCTAAACGCAGCCCGTCTGCAGCGGCCCTCTCTCGGCATAGCCGTGTGTGAAGCCTGTTGGTTAGCATTTTACTACATTGGTTGAATCTACAGGAGGAGAGTCTGAAGTCGAGTCTGAAGTCATTAGAACGAGAGTAGGGACTTTGCCAAACTTTGCCAAATACAACAAAAAATCGCCATCATAGCCAGCGGTCCTTCACACATGGCTATGCCGAGAGAGGGCCGCTGCAGACAGGCTGCCATTAGACCTGGCTGCCGTCAGCTTCGGAGCTCTGCTGGTTGCCGCGGTCCTCTCAAGTTCGGAATATTTTCTTTTAAATTACGCATTAATCTGTGATGCTTAATATATATTTGTTCTCGCCTCAAATAATCTTAAAACATATTTTTATTGAACAACACCAACAGAAAAGAGAACATTTAACTTAGTACTCTGAGCTCTGTGAGTTAAGAAGATGGACCGCCAACCAAAGAGCAGAAGTTGACTCTCTAGGACACGCCCCCACCTCATTTGCATAATGAGGCAGAAATGTAGACAGAAATGTAAAAAGGGCCGGCAGAAATAAATAGCGGCGAAGAAATAACTAAGGTAAAAAAATACAAAGGAAGAATAAAACTAACAAAAATATTATAACATGCACATAAATAAACACTTAAAAATATAAGTAATTTAAAAATAAAGTTGAAGATTATAAAGGACAAAAAAATAAATAAGGTAATGTTGAGAAAATAAATTTTAAATAAGCTAGTCTTGATTCAAATGGCCTAAATTGTGGTTTTAAATCAGTGACTTATTCTGGCATGTTGACCTTTGTTTTGCCTGTGGCTGCAGCAGATGGTTTGCTAGGATAGTTTAAACTGCCTTTTGTCTGTGTCGTAAAACAATATAGTGGAAGTTCTGGCTTTTCACACTCATCTGTGAGAGGCCGTAAACACTCCAGGGGTTTTAGGCTTCAGATAAGGGGTCAGAGATAGCTCCTGGTTGGAGGAGCAAAGGTACGCCTTATTTGAATAAATTAAATACAAGAGGATAAAACTTTCTACACAGAAGTAACAAATCAGATTTGCTCTTGCAACTCTCCAAAGATGTCTTTGTACGTCTTTGCTTTCTTTCCTTCTCTCCATTTATGTCAGGTAAATGAATGTATGTCTCTGTTGTTCTGCAGTTTCTGGTGTAACTTTGTGCATTGTCTTACTTCTAAGTTTGTGAATTGTCTTATATTGGATTAAACTCTGTAATTCTGTGACGTCAACACGCATTGTTGTTTTCCTTGTGGCTACACGTGGCCGCCGAGAGGACCTGGGATCCAGAGGAAGAGAGAGAGCCAAACTTTTTTCCAAAGTTAACTTTTTAGAAATTTCTCCCTTAACAGTAAATATTACAAAGGCAAATAAATAAAGAAGCTATTTAAAGAGTTATATACATTTATGTCTAACTGTATAATTCAATTTCTACTTTTATTTATTTGTTTATTGTATTTTTGGTGGCAATTAATTGTATGCTTATTTATTTGAGCATTTATTTATTTCTGTATTTATTTTTAAATAAATGGAGTTGGTCCTCCATAAGTATCAGCAATAATGCCTCTAAGGTTATGTTTTACCAAAAAATGTGTTTCTTTCACTCAGTGTTTCATGAATTTCTTACAGAAGCACTTCTGTTATTTTTCTTAATATATTCAGGGAAGTGGGCATTTCTTGTTATACATTGACATTCATTTTTGCCATCTAAATATTCATATTTTTTTAATGTTACAAAACTAAGAAGGTCTTGTCCTGACTCCCAATAACACTATTGGCTTGAAATTTGGATTTTCACTGAGTGCCCTATAAAGGGTTAAGCGCTATGTTTCCTGCCGAGGACTGAGCACCAAAGACATTGTGATTGTCTCAACACATTTCTCCTAATTGTCTTTTCTCTTCATGTGAGTTTTTCAGATTGAAATATAGCCTAGTTCAACTGAAGAAACTCACTGTCACCTACATCCATCCCCCTGTGACACGAAAGCCAATAGGCATCCAACGTTCATGTTAATAGGCCTCCAATCTGCTGTTGTCTGCTCCTGTGGGCAGGCGGCAGATGCGCTGTGTGACTTTATTCAGATGACACAGTTTCAACCCACTTCCAGCTCCTCCTCCACCATCGTAGCTAAAGCTTCATCAGAGAGGTTTTTCCTCTCCACTGTCGCTTCATGCTTGCTCATCATGAACAGGTTCTCTCAACCTCTGTTATCCAACTGGACTTTCATCTTGCAGGTCCCTGAGTGAGGCTCTAGTATCAGCTCATGCAGTACACTGGATCTCCCCATAAAGCTCAGCAGACCATCTCTCTAACCAGCAGTCTACACTCCACCACCAGTTTCAGGCCTGGGGGGAAAACAGCCCTATTCTGATTCTGATCTCCTCCTCCATTTTAGATGTGATTAATCTATCTCTGTTACAGGGATATGTACCTAAAGCTTTTAAGGTTGCTGTAATTAAACCTCTGCTTAAGAAACCGTCTCTTGACCCAGATGACTTGGTCAATTATAGACCTATATCCAATCTTCCTTTCTTATCCAAAATTCTTGAGAAAGTAGTTGCCAAACAAGTTTGCGATCACTTCCACCATAATGAACTTTTTGAAGAGTTTCAGTCTGGCTTTAGATCTCATCATAGCACTGAAACAGCTCTGGTGAAAGTCACTAATGATATTCTCATGGCCTCAGATAATGGACTTGTATCTGTGCTCGTCCTGTTGGATCTCAGTGCTGCATTTGATACAGTTGACCATAATATTCTTTTAGAAAGACTTGAATATTTTGTTGGAATTAAAGGAACAGCACTAGACTGGTTTGAATCTTGTCTATCTGATCGATTTCAGTTTGTTCAGGTTAATGACAGATCTTCCACATGCTCAAAGGTTACCTGTGGAGTACCACAGGGATCAGTGCTAGGACCAATTCTCTTTACTTTATACATGCTCCCAATTGGTAGAGTTATTAGACAGCATGGGATTAATTTCCACTGTTATGCTGATGATACCCAGCTATATCTGTCTATAAATCCAGATGAAGCTAACCCATTACATAGATTACAGGCATGTCTTGAAGACATAAAACCTGGATGACTCTTAACTTTCTGCTTCTGAATCCAGACAAAACAGAAGTTATAGTCTTTGGACCAGAGTCTCTGAAAAATAAACTGATTAGCCAGTCACTTCATTTGGATGGGATTAAACTGATTTCAGATAATAAAGTAAAAAATCTTGGTGTTGTTTTTGATCAGGACCTGTCATTTAAATCCCATATCAAAGAGGTTTCTAGAATTCCCTTCTTTCATCTGAGGAATATTGGTTGGAGATCTCCTGTCCAGGGGTGATGCTGAGAAACTAGTTCATGGATTTGTTACTTCAAGGCTGGACTATTGTAATTCTTTACTATCAGGAAGTCCACAAACTGTAGTTAAAAGCCTTCAGCTGATCCAAAATGCTGCAGCCAGAGTTCTGATGAAAATGAAAAAGAGAGATCATATCTCTCCTATCCTGGCTTCTCTTCATTGGCTTCCTGTTAAATCCAGAATAGAGTTTAAAATCCTCCTTCTCACATATAAAGCCTTAAATGGCCAAGCTCCATCTGATATCAGAGATCTGATTGTTCCTTATGTTCCTAACAGAGCACTTCGCCCTCAATCTGAAGGTTTACTAGTGGTTCCTAGAATTTCTAGAAGTAGAATGGGAGGCAGATCTTTTAGTTATCAGGCTCCTCTCCTGTGGAACCAACTACCAGTTTTAGTCCGTGAGGCAGACACCCTGTCTACTTTTAAGGCTAGGCTTAAAACTTTCCTTTTTGATTAAGCTTCTAGTTAGAGTGGCTCAGGTTATCCTGAGCTATCTCTATAGTTATGCTGCTATAGGCTTAGACTGCTGGAGGACATAGGGACCCCTATTTCATCATTCTGCTTCATTCTCTCTCTATTCTCATATTCTGCAGAATCTGTTTGTTCAATCTCTAACCTTCTGCTCTCTCTGCTTTTCCTCAGAGTAGCTTTGCCTCGTCTGTTCCTGTTTGGCTGTGACTCCATCCTGGAGAGAAATATCAGCTGTGCTGCTTCCATCAACACCCTTGTTTATAGATGTTGGAGATTGGCCTGTTTTCCAGTGTGGTCCTGTTTCTCTGACTGTGACTGAGTGGATGTGCTCTCTTCATCCTCTGACATGGGAGCTGGCTCGGAGCTCGTCTGCCTGGCTGTGTGTTTCCTGGACAGGGCCGCCTTTTACAGCTGCTTTTTGTGTCTCTGCTTCTGTCTCCTTGAACCCCAGTCGACCCCATATATATATATATATATATATATATATATATATATATATATATGTTAACAATTGCAAATTGAAAATATCAGCTTTTCCTATATTTTTACATGTTTAAATTAATACACTAATAAACAATAACTTCATCTTTATTATAAGAACACTCCTTGTAGTACACCCAATCAGCAGTTTGCATATCTAATTTTTTGTAGGTCAAATCTACGTAGACCACTGGTAAACTACCTGCCATGTTTTTTTTTCTTGGAGGGTTGTCTTTGCCAACACAATTTAGCCTTCTCTATTTCGATTCAAGCCAAAGGTAACATAGTGAGCTGTAGAACAGCCAAGAGAGCAGATAAGGACAGAGCAAAAGCAGCAGAGATCATGTTGTGGAAGGAAATAGGCCAAAGAATTAAGCTATAGTTTCCCAGAGCAACTATTAGTATGGGGTTCTCTGTGTTGAGTTGGAGGCATGAAGTACCATGGTGAGGACTTGTTTGCAGTCGTTTCCTGTCCACATGGCAGGAAAAGAGAGGTAAAAACAAAACATTAGCCACCTCACACCACAACTACAAGCCTTCTCTCTTTGTCTACCACAAAAACAACAGGACCGGTATTTGGGTTTTATCAGAAATAAAAAAATGGAATTCTCAACCTTTTTAATAGGTTATTGAATCCGGGGGATTGCAATACATTGTAACCAACAGGCGTGTAAACTGTGACATTAGACTGTGTGAGGATAAAGGTCAGAGATCATCTGGAGGATGGATGCTAAATGTCAAGGCAGAGTCTTATGCAATGTATATAAATCTGATTATGAATACCTTTGGATGCTTGAGAAGATTGCAGGATAAGTCAATATGTTTACACTAAAAAACATGCATTCTTTTGTGTGTAGCTGCTTGTGATGTTTGTAAAATAATCAAATTTTGGACGACAGAATAATATCTTACAGGAATCAGTGAGTTAAACTACAGGGGGAGAGATTTATTATGTATATAAAATGACAGCCGGGGCGGAATTACCTATTGTGTTCGTGCAGGACTCAAAGACCACCGCGTGTTGCTTCGTTTAAGGCGTTTTATTGAACTGCCGCACACACACACTTTACGGCCTTGCCGTACCTAGATGCTGCAAACCTTAAAGTCACAGTAACTTGTCAGTTTCAGTGCATCACTTCACACAGTCCAACCGGACAGATGAGAAAGGTCAACCGCATGTTTCCGAACATAACGTTTCCCCCCCCCCCCCATCCCCCAGAGAACAGAGGGGTGGCATAGGGGTAACTTCCAAAATGTCAATATTACCCTGTCACATAATCCCCATGCCAGACAGGTGGGACCCTCAACCTCTGAGGGCGTACTGGTCCCTGAGCTGCATCAAGTTGTGCAGGTGGGTCACCCGCCACCCGATTACCTCCTGGCCTGGGCTGCCAGCCTAGAGCCACCGGGCACAGAGGCGGTGCTGGTGCAGTGGGGCTTGAAACTCTGTGCAGGCGATTTGAGTGCCAACGAGTCCCATTTTCCAATCTGTAAGTGGCTGGCCCAAGCTGCTTGGTCACCCGCAAGGACTCTGACCAGTATGACTGCAACTTATTTGGGCGGTGGAGATGTTTGATCCTGACCCAGTCCCCCGCTGAAAGGGAGGGGGTCTGCACTCTATGTGTTGCATCATACTTCACTTTCATCCGAACCTGTGAATCTTTCACCTGAACTCTGGCTTTCTGAAGTTCTGGGCTCTCACGTGCAGGGGCTGGCTCAGCTCTCAGGCAGTCCAGCGGTTGTTTCAGTTCATGACCGATCATGAGCAGTGCAGGTGACACTCCAGTGGTGGAATGTCTGGATGCTCGGATGGTCAGAAGAGTTTGGTTGAGAGCATCATTGAACGTTTTCCCCTCCTCCAGACAGGCTCGGATACCGTTCTTCAGCGTTTTGTTCAGCCTTTCCACTCCCCCGTTACTCTCTAGGTGGTACACTGCCGTCCTGATGTGCTTGATGGAGCGCCGCATGAGAAACCCCGTGAACTCTGCTGATACAAATTGGGGCCCGTTATCTGTCGTGACCACATCTGGGAGGCCCCAGCGTCCAAAAAGGCTGTCCAGGCGATCGATAACGGAATGCGCAGAGATAGAGCTCATCTGAAAAACCTCCGGCCATTTCGAATGAAGATCGTGTACCACCAGCAGGTAACGGGCATAAGCAGGCGCCCCATGAAGTTCTCCGCAGAGATCGACCTGAATATGTTCCCAGGGCGAAGACGGCCAGGGGGTTGGGGTAAGAGGGGCTGTGGCAGGCTGGCCCGTTTTCCCACTCAAAAGGCAGCAGGCGCAGTTACGCACCAGCTCTTCCACGTCAGAGTCTATGTGGGGCCACCACACGGTATCACGGCAGCGCTGCTTTACCTTGACCATCCCTAGGTGCCCCTCATGCGCCATGTGAAGTACTCTGGACCTAAGAGTCTCTGGATTTTAGATGTTGGAGATCGGCGTGTTTTCCAGTGTGGTCCTGTTTCTCTGACCATGACTGAGTGGATGTGCTCTCTTCGTCCTCTGGCATGCAAGCTGCCTTGGAGCTCGTCTGCTTGGTTGTGTGTTTCCTGGACGGGGCCGCCTTTTACAGCTGCTTTTTGTATCTCTGCTTCTGTCTCCTTGAACCCCAGTCGGCCTCGGCAGATGGCCGCTCACACTGAGCCTGGTTCTGCTGGAGGTTTCTTCCTGTTAAAAGGGAGTTTTTCCTCTCCACTGTCGCTACAAGCATGCTTAGTGTGAGGGATTGTATTTGAGTCAATGAGTCAATGCAATCAACTGGTTTTCCTTAGATAGAAAACTTTGTATCAATTTGACTGTATGATCTGGTTGAACTGTAAAGTGCCTTGAGATCACATGTGTTGTGAATTTGGCGCTATATAAATAAACTGAATTGAAATTGAATTGGAATTACAGCACGGTGACCCCGAGCAAGACACACTGCCCCCCAGCAGGAGAGCTCATTACGGAAGCGATAATAGGGAAGCAGCATGTCATCCACTTTGGCGGGCCAGCCGACCTGGACGTAGGTGCGGAGAGTTGTGAGGACCTCATCAGCTGCTGAGGCCTGCTGCAGTTCTGTCAGTGTGACAACTGAGCCAAGGGGCTCGTGCAGGATGTGGACCCAGTCCTCATCACTCTCTGGGTTTGACGATACTCCACCCATCTCCTTTGTCACCAACACAGCCCTCGACAGTAGGTCGGCCACCATGTTGGCCCGCCCAGGCACAAACTCCAGACTGAAGTTGTACTGGTTCAGTCTGTCGGCCCACCTTAACAGTCTCATTGGTCTGTGCCCCGAGCCTTGGGTAGCCAGCAGTGCTGTCAGCACTTGGTGGTCGGTGCGAATGGTGAAAGACCTACCGTATAAGTAAACGTGCCAACGTTCGCACGCCCACAGGCAGGCCAGGGCCTCTCTCTCCCCCACTGAATACTTCTGCTCTGCAGGAGTTAGTGCTCGTGAGGCAAAAGCCACCAGGCGTTCCACCCCATCCTGAATCTGGGAAAGCACAGCACCCAGCGCCACCCCAGACGCATCACAGGTGACCAAGGTGGGTGCAGTGAGGTTGAAGTGGGTCAGTGTGGGTGGAGACGTAAGCTGCTGTTTGATGACACGCACAGCTTCGTGGCAGGCTGGGGTCCAGTCCCATGCGGCTTCCTTCCTGAGCAGCCGACGCAACGGGGCTGTCAGGTCTGAAAAGTGAACCTAAGATAATAGGCAGCCATTCCCAGGAAGGAGGAAAGTTGGGACAGTGACTGTGGATCTGGGAGTGACAGAATGGCTTCAGTGTGGGACATAATTGGAATGATCCCCTCCTTCGAAAGCCTGAAGCCCAGAAACTCGACTTCCCCAACTCCAAACATGCACTTTTCAGCATTCAGCGTGACCCCATGCTGTTCGAAACGTTGAAAGACTTGCGCCAGGCGAGCGTCATGCAGCGTGGCGGAGGGTGCATGCACAACCACATCATCCAGGTAGATGGAGACACCCTGGATGCCAGCCAGAATGAGTGACATTATCTTCTGAAAGCAGCTCGGTGCTGACGAGAGTCCAAACACCATGCGTTTGAATCTGAATACCCCCACGTGCGTAACAAATGCTGTAAGGTCCATGCTGGCTTGTGCTAGAGGGACCTGCAGATAGCCGTTTCGCAAGTCCATTTTACTGAAGACAGTGGAGCCATGGAAATGACTAGTGAGCTCTTCAACTGTAGGCAGGGGGTATTTATCGGGAACGATGGCTTTGTTGACGTCTTTGAGGTCCACACAGAGTCGCAGTCCACCCCCTTCCTCTTAGCAATCACAAGATTCGACACCCATGGCGAGGCGTTGACGGGCTCGATGACATCTGCCTTCACCAGGCACTGAAGTTCGGCCTCCACTGCATCACAGAGAGCCAGAGGGATGCGCCGTAGAGGCTGGATGACAGGGCGGACAGACTGGTCAACCGTGGGCTTGTGTACAAATCCTTTCATGCAGCCCAGCCCGTTAAACAGCTGTGGGTAGCGGTCAGGCCAGGAGGCGGCGACCTGCAGGACATGCTGGCCTCTGGCATCCCTCACAGCAAAACCCAGGGCGAGGAACAGGTCTAGGCCCATAATATTCGCTCCTCTCTGGGTGATACAGAACTTGGTGTTAGGCGCATATTGGTGGTCATATCTAACGGGAAGGCAGGCCACACCCAAAGTGGAGATGGGAGAGTGACCATAGCCCAGCAGGGGTTTAACTGCGGCTTCCAGGGGTACGTGGCTGAAGAAGCGGTCATATGTGGATTTGTTCAGGATTGAGACTTTGGCTCCTGTGTCCACGAGGAGCGGGATTAGGGCTGTGCCCACACGGCATGTGCAAAGCTTGAAGGCAGGCAGTAAGCTCTGAACTGTGTTTATGGGAACAGCAGCAGAGTCAAAGGAAGCGGGGGATGAGCGACAACAGCGCGCAAAATGTTTAGACTTGTTGAAGTTGCGACAACGTTTTCCCCGAGCAGGGCATGATTGGTCTCTGGCTGCATGTGAAAAAGAGCCACAGTTACTACACCTCTTGGCCCCACTCCCCCTGGGCCCCCTGTCCAGTCTCAGCACGTCCAGACCATCACTCGCCCCGTCGCTGGGGTCTGCAGCCTCCGTATGATGGACTGATGGCGGCGATGACGTCACAGAGTTGTGCACTGCGCGGCCGAACTTGTGCGCCTCCATTAGGGCCGTTTCCTACTGTTTTCCAATCACTAGAGCCTCCGCTAAGGTCATGGAGTCTGGCTCTAATAAAAGTCTCTCCCTCAGTTGGCCGCATGACGTTTTCTCTATCAACTGATCAACTATAAGTCCATCCTCCAAAGCCCCAAAGTCACAAAGCCTAGCCAGGTCACATAAAGCCGACACGAAATGAGCAACGGTCTTTATCATCCACTAAAGTGAGCGTGGCGAAGACGCGCTGTCCCTCCTGTCCAAGACAATGCCGCAAGAGCGCACACTTTCTAGCTTCGGCTAGGTCCGCGTGTCCCAACGCCAGCAAATAATCCTCAAACGACTGCAGCCACCGCTCCCAGGGAACCGCTGGATCGCCGGGAACCGGCAGGAAAGGCGGAGGAGGTGGCAAGGCGAGTTCAGACATCCTCGTTCGCCAAATATTGTGTTCGTGCAGGACTCAAAGACCACCGCGTGTTGCTTCGTTTAAGGTGTTTTATTGAACTGCCGCACACACACACTTTACGGCCTTGCCATACCTAGATGCTGCAAACCTACACAGTAACTTGTCAGTTTCAGTGCATCACTTCACACAGTCCAACCGGACAGATGAGAAAGGTCAACCGCATGTTTCCGAACATAACATTACCATACAGGCAAAGTAGGCAACCGCCTTGGGCCTCGAACCAGCAAGTGTCCCTCTAAGTGTCTAAATTGCACGCTAAAAAACGAAGCCAAACGACCCCCATTCCAAAGGGGTGGACCCGTTCGGTTGTTTCAATTTGCATGTTTTCAAAACAACAACAAGGTTTTGATGGGCACCTGTACAAACTCAAGTTCTTGACATTTTGAGTTGAAAAAGCTTCCCGATGGGAAGTGAAACGTCTTCAACCTTGGAAACAAAGTCCAGTGGATTGTTTTTAATTTTCTTTTTTTGGAAAGACTATGACCTGGATGACTGAGAATCTTGACCAGCACACAAGCATGCTTGGTATGAGGGATTGCCTTCCAGTTAATGAGTCGACACAATCAACTGTTTTCCTTAGGTAGAAAGGTTTTAACCAATCTGACTGTATGATCTGGTTGAATCGTCTCTGTAAAGTGCCTTGAGATTGCATGTGTTGTGAATTAGCTATATATATATATATATATATATATATATATATATATATATATATATATATATATATAAACTGAATTGAATTGATCTCTTCTCAGGAAAATAATGTCTCACAAGCCACCAGAAAGTATGGCACCAAAAAACCTGATTTTGAGCATTGACTCAGCCGAATATGTTGTCCCACTTGGGCATGAAAACCCAAACATTAAGCTCTCTGTTACTCAGATTGTTTTAAACTTGTTTTCAAACTTGTTGTGGTTTGCAGATTCCTAATATGAATATCTGGCTATCCAAATTCAGTGTCCTGTGCAATCCATGTTTACAAGGCTTGAACAGAATGTTTACAGGCCTTCAAAGTCCAAAACAAACTTTGGCTGGTTGTGGCTGGTGCCCTACAGTTCCTTTTTAAGCATTAATCTTTGTACTAAAATATTCTTTCTGTCATGATTTGTGGACATTAAAATCTAAAGAGAAACGTCATCTCATGGTCAGACTCTGTATTTTAGTACAAAGGGTGGAGTCAGAGTAAAAAAAAATATGCATGCCCAGAAGACTGAAGGGGTCACTCCAGTGGCTGGAAGTTGAAGGGGATTTTGCTAAGAATTACAGGGAAGTGGGCTGCCATTAGGCTGGTGTTTGACTGGAAAGGGCCATTTTGAATGGCTTTTACTGTATGCACTGAACATGAATGCTTATTTATTTTTGGGGACATTAATGTACATGTTAACAACCCTCTATCTTGAGGTGGAAATCAACTGCAGGTATACCTAAAACTTTTGGTTTAACTCAACATCTTAAAAAGCCAACAGACAGTCGAGAGCATATTTCGGACCTGGTCATCACTAAAGGTCTATAAATTTCAACTTTCTGTGACTGATGTTGCCATATCAGAACACTGTTCTGTTAGGGTCCGGATTAACTTTAGAAACAATTTCCCCGCACTGATCTAATTATATATAAGAAAGCGTGTTATCACTGACAGTACAATTGATCATTTAACCGAGCCTTACCCATTTCTTCCACTTAACCCTGTAACTAAGTGGATGAGCTGGTTGATAGTTTTCATTCTAAAGTTCCAGACATCATAGACTCCATTGATCTAGTTAAAATGAAAGCTGTCTCTAGGAAGATGAAATCTCCATGGAGACATGCTCCAGCTGTAAGGAAAGAGAAGAGGGAGTGCCGAAAAACTGAACGAAGGAAACAAAAGAATGGATTCCAAGTTCACTATGACATCTATAAAGTGAAAATTCACAAACAATTTACAACTAAAAGATGTAAGAGAATCTTTCTTCACTGAGATTATCAACAGAAACATCACCATTGCCAGTGCCTTAATTGTCACAGTAGACAGGTTAACAAACCCTCCTATATGTGTCTGCAGCAGATAAAGTCCAATCTAAAAAGGTCTGTAATGACTGCACATTTTTTTTTTTACAAATTTTCTAATGAGTCTGCATGTCAACGTCAAACCCACTATCAATACTGTCTCCAGTTAGAATAAACTCTATTTAAATGTCTATTTATTTGTCCGAATTTTGCCCAGTAAAATGCAAAAGTTTTGAAGAATCTGTTGAGCAGCTACAGTAAGCTCCTCTTCTTGCTGTTTTGATGTTTTACCTACAGGTTTTTTTAAAGGGGTCATAGAATGTAAAACCGAGTTTACATTCTTATAGATGAATAATGATAGTTCAGTGGGTGAAATGGATTACAGAGAAGTTCAAAGCTCATCGACACCTATTTCTCTGCAAATCTCACAATTCTAAACTTCCATCATAAAAGGAGCGAATCCAAACGAAGCCCAGAGTTTCCGTAAACTCGGGGATGGTGTCTTATTTGGTTTTAGCCTTTACTTTTTTCACGCCTTGAAATTTACATACAGACCAGCCCACATGAATAGAGGTCACGGAGATGTAAGACACCAGTTTAGCTGTTTTTTTAAGGTATGAAAGGTAGGAAATGGCCAGGAAAAGAGGACGTCTGGTTACCCTACCATATCAACAATTTCAATGTTTCAGTGAGTGAGTGCTAGTTGCTGTGATGCGTCTTTGCTCAGAAGCTTCGCTTGTTGTAAACCAACCAATCAGTGCACATTTCATGTAAATATTCATGAGCATACCATAAAAGGACTAACATTTCATTCTAGGGCTTTTAACCAGGCTTGCATTAGGGCTCATAGAGCAGCAAATATCCCATTTTCAGCCATACCAATTTTAATAATAATAATAATAATGAATTTTATTTATAACACACTTTACATTTGACTTCAAATCTCAAAGTGCTACATTTAAAAAGAGGGAAAATTAAAACAAGTTTAAAAGACCATAACATTAAAAACAGAGTAAAAAGACAATCATTAAAATCAATACATTAAAAGGCATACGTAGCCTATTAAAAAAATCTAAAATCAACAATTGTAGGCATTTCTAAAAAGTAAAGTTTTTAGTCCATTCTTAAAACAATCCACCGTCTGTGGGACCCTAAGGTGGTCTGGGAGGGCATTCCACAGACTTATCGCACATTGTCTTTTTACACACCCTTTTTAGAGACCTTAAAGAACAGCTTATTATGTTGCTTTTGTTTGTTTGTTCAGTTACACAATGGATGGACAATATTTGACAATATGAACTAAAGATTTATTTTAGAGACACACTGGACTCTCATCTTTCTGCAGAGGTGGCAGTGTCAAAATTTTACACCTGGACATCGTAGGGAGGGTTGGCTCCATCTGCTGACATTGAGAAGGTGACAGGATGCCCACTGCCTCAGATGACACAGGGAGGCACAGAACAGGCCATTGGCAGTGATGATGTGATGGAGGGTCATCAATCATTGGACAGGACCTGGATGCAAAAGATAAGTGAACTGACACACCAAATTTCTTATACATAATGAATATAATGATCAAAAACTTGTTGATTAATGTAAAGCCATGAATTATTAATATAATTTAGAGGGTGCAACAAAGAGACATAAGTGGCTAGGTTTGTTAACTTTTAAAAATATCACTAGTGATGAAATCAATATAGAGATAAAATAGGGTGTTAAAGCTGGCTCTGTGTATGCACCTTGAAGCTCTATCTCGCCCGTTCTTTTTCCTGAAAAGAAATAACTCTGGAAAAACTAATTAAATAGCCATGAGACATGAAAACAGATTCTGATAGAAATTGTAATCTTACTCAGATCAGAGAAGTTGCTAAGAATATACAGGAGGCAGCTGCTCCCCTCCGGGCTCACCTCTCAGGAAGTGGCCAAGATTAACAGTTAAAAAGGAATTTTATTCATCTCCAGTCTGCCACATCATCACATCACACTAATCAAAATATTACACTTTGTTTTAGCTGAAGGACACCACTCTCATTCCATTCCCAAATCTTTGCCACGTACAGAATGAAGATTATAACGGTATCATGACTGAGGGACTGTCTTAATTAGGTCCACTATTGTGGAAAACATCAGTTCTGACACGCAACAGGCAGCTAATATTAGGATGTAATAAACTTACACATCATCAAAGATAATTATGCTAACAACAGATATAGTTTTAAAACAGGTTAGAACATCCTACTGTTTAAACTCGATATCATCAGGGGGTGGGGTAGTCTTAATCAATTGAAATAACTGATAACTTAAAGATGTTTTACTATGTTATAAACTAAATAGTTTTTTTAGAAATAGTCTGATCAGTTTTGCATTAGCATAACATAAAAGGAGGATAACCTGAATCTGCATGATTGCTTAGAAATCATCCAAAGAATCATCCAAGATTTAAAAGTTTAAAGTGAATAAAGTAGAGAAAAACAAACTTTGCAACAACTTTTGAACAAATGTTTGATGGAAAGGATGAAAACTTTTAAGATAAGCGATATTGATGATGACTTAATGAGTTAAACTTTCAGGTTACAGGTTCTAAAGCTTCCTCGTTTTCAACTGTGATTTGATTTAAAATGAGCATTGCAGAAGCTATATTTTTAATCATTGGGATGGGTAACTGCATATCAGATGCACAGAGCAATGAGAACACCTGAATTTACTTCACCTGCAGCTGTCATGCTAATTGCTGCTATAATCAGGTCTCCCACAGTCTTCTAGGGCCTTCAAAACCATTTGTGTGAGCAGGCTTTTCTCTACCTGTCATATATTTTAGATTTCTCTGCCTGACTCTCTCTAGTCAGGTTCTTATTTCTCATTTGTATTGTGGAGGCTGATCTATTGGGCTGTTTTTTTGGACCACTTGTTGCCCAGACCTCCAAAAACCTCTCTCTGCAATTGATTTTAAGGTATGACCTTTGGCTGGATATCAGGACTTCCGTTTTGCTTTTTCCATGGTCCATTTCACGAAGGAGCAAGCTCCCTGTCCTTCTTTCTTAAGCCTTTTCCTCCAACCTGACACAGAGGTGGTTCTGGTGCCATCAAGTGATTCAGGGATGTTCATGGGTTAGGCTGTTAACAGGTGCTGAGCTGGAAAAGCCCTAGGCTATGGTTCAAACTCTCTATTACTGTACACTGAGGAAAACAGACTATGAGTCTATTAGAAAAATGACAGGGTTACTATTATTTTCCAAAAACAAATGTTTACTGTATAAACTGCATATAGATTTAGCCTAAATAATTCAACTAAGCTGCACATTAAGAGGAAAATCCGTTTCTGAGAACCACTAAAACTCTTTTTGACTTCCAGTGAATGATGGGACTTTGCTAAACATTTCTCAGTTTTGTAACAAGTTTTAGTTAAATTAAGGTCCAGGTAGGGGGCTATCTACTCCATAGAGTTCATTTAGTAATACTAAATATTTATGTATCCTACTTAGCTGTGTTTCCATTCAAATGTCATCATAATTTTGAGTGAGCTTTTAAAATCAGAATTAACCAGGGGATGCAAAATAATAAAAAAATATAGCTCTACTTTCATCAGTCCAGAAACAGCCCACCTTTCTGGTCAGTCATGTATTATTGAAAAAATTGTGACCTCTTCATCTAACACTATTTCATATTTTGTGGCAGTTTCTTGGCCATGGCCTTCATTAATCTCTGTAATTTCTAATTATAACAATGCAGAGAGAACACATGATCATTTTCTCGCAAGCCCTTTTGAATTGGGTTTCGTTTTTGAGGCATCACTGAGTTTTACAACAACCTGAAAGGAGCTCTGGGTTGTCAGTGTGATTGCCAGAGCAGTGGGAACATTCTTCTGGTACCATCATATTTCTCTTGAGCATTGACAGTTAGGTGGATTGCTGAAATTACCTGGTGGATGGAGTTGCTAGTCAACGGTCACAGAGTCAGGTCAGTTAAGCGGGCTCATATATATTGCAGAGGGAGCTGTTGTTTGTCCCTGAGGGTTAGAGGAGATAACAGAAGGAATATAACAGATATACAATGGAGAAAAAAAACAAAAGAAAGAACATCTAAAGGTTATAGAAATAAATAAATAAAAATAAAGGTGAAAAAGACACAACAAAGCCAGAGTCACAGCATTTCAATCACCTGAGCTTAGCTGCATTCTTGTCATCTTTAAATAGCATAGAATAGAATAGAAAACCCCTTTATTGTCCCACAATGGGGAAATTCTGGTGTTTACAACAGCAAAAAGATTATAGAAAAAAATGGTCAATCAAATATTGACCTTAGAAGAGTGTATAGAATAGCATAATAGTACTAAGTGATCAATATAAAATACTTTACTGTAAAGCGTTTGAACAATATAAATACTTTGCACTTGGATTATAACTAACCGATATACGGCTATGGGCATTTTTTACAGTAATGGATATTTGAAAATAGCAGCAAAATCAGAGATGTGCAAAATGACAGCAGCATGTTATTTAACTGACTAAGGTAGAACAGTGCAAAAATCAGCAGGAATTAAAAAACAGAGGTTTGGGAATTTGGGAATAATGATGGTTCTAGAGACTTCCAGCTGCTGGGAGGGAGGATCTGTGATAACGCTCCCTGGTGCATTTAGGGTGCAGCAGTCTGTCACTGAAGGAGCTGTCCAGTTCAGCACCAGCTTCATGCATGGCGGGGGGGAGACATTATCCAACAAAGATGTTAATTTAGTTAGGATCCGTCTGTTTCCCGCCTCCTGCACTGAGTCCAGAGGGATTCCAAATAAGGGCTACCAATTTGTTCACAGAATAAAGAGCCTCACAAACTAAATTATGTACTTTCCATTTTTGGAAGGTACTGTTATTGTTAAATATCTTAACAATATTATTCCATTAATTAATGATGTATAATCCTTATGCTGACATTCAGAAAGCAGGCTTCAATTCAGCTTAGTTAATGAACCAGAGGTGTCAAGTAACGAAGTACAAAAACTTTGTTACTGTACTCAAGTACACTTATAATCCATGTCAGCATGCGCACACTCATACAAATACACAATCGGTCACTTACTTATTGTTGCATCTTGGGCTGGCGCGGTTCATCGTGGGTGCACACGCCGTGTTCCGGCTTCAGTTAAACTTCTCTCTAACCTGTTGTTTTTAACTAAGAATATTTTCTGTTTCTATTTCAAACAGGGTTATATCCGGATTGTAGCGCGGCAGGAGGAGGTCATGTGATAACGTAGTGATGTCATCAGAATGTACTAAGTGTTTTCTATTAAATTGACTATTGTATTTTTGATTACAAGTTTATTTTTATTTTCTCATTAGTATTGCTTTTGTTATTTTTATTATTATTATCTTTATTTTTGTATACTTAAAGGCAGTGTTGTATAGTAACAAAGTAAAAATACTTCACTACTGTACTTAAGTATATTTTGGAGTACTTTATATGTATACTCTTTCCAAGAGTATACATTTTTTTGAGAACTTTCCCGTTTACTTCACTACATTTACAAACTTAATTGCATACTTTTACTCCGTGCATTTTCCATGTTTCGTTTAGTTACTAAGTAAAAAAATAAATAAAAATTAGCGAGAGAAACGTAAGTGTTTTGACCCCACATACTATCTACAAAGTCAGGTCTTGCCTGGGCTTGTTCAACAACACCAATAGGATACGCCTGTTTCGCAAAGCCAGTCTAAATTTATCCCACACTTTATATTATTTTAAGTGAATTTAACATTCAAAGTTTACCAAAATGTAAAAAAAATGTCATTCAAACTGCACTAGATACATACTTCAGATACTTTAAGACTTTACTCACGTAACATTTCAGTCAGTGACTTGGACTTTTACCAAAGTCATATTTTGGAGAGGTACTTATACTTTTACTTGACTCCAAGATTTCAGTACTTTATACAACACTGCTTAAAGGTTTATTTGAGTTACAAGTAATTGCTTAGTTTTGTTTTATTTGTGCTTTCTGTAACCTGCCTTGGCCAGTCATATTGAATCTGCTAAAGGAAATCATCAGAAGCAAGCAGGTGTTCTTCAATCTGTAAACGCGAATTGTCTATGCCATGCTACAATGTAGGATTCAGAAAAAGATGTTGAAATGTCTGAAAGGTCGGACACAGGCGAGAGCGTATCGGGAGATGGAGACCAACAAGACCTCCCTCATCCTTGGCCCTATCTCAAACAATTTTTTCGAAATAGTCGAAAAATAAAGCTTTCAGTTCAAATAGTGGCATCTGGCTGTTTTATATATTTTTTTTAAGGTTACTTTATACTTTCATACTGTAAGTAGTTTTTTAGGAGCACATACTTTTTCACTTTTCCTTGAGTAAAGAGGTCAAGTTGATACTTCAACTTTTACCAGAGTGTTTTTAAACTGCAGTACCTATACTTCTACTTAAAGCTACAGTGTGTAATTTTTAGCGACATCTAACGTCCAGACTGCATACCGCAGCAACATGAACATCCCCCCACCGCTTCTCCCCCCCAACAGTACGGCGAGCGTTACGGGACAAAATGTCTTCCACAACGTCCGCATCACCTACCTTCTCAAGTGATGAGGTTGGTTTACATAGATAATTTTTCAGATAGTATTTCATTAGTCTGTGTAGGGTATAGATTTCAGTACCGTCTCAGTTCATCTCTCTCAACTTGCCGTAGTTACTTTCGAGCGTAATGGGCGATCTCGCAATCGCTAGTTTGTTGGCTCTGCGCTGCCGTAGCGCAAAGATGTCTGCCTCCATGGCTGCGAGACCCGCTCCTATGTAATTATAAATAACGAATTCTAAGGCAACGCAAATATTAAGGTTAAGAGGCTGAGCTCGTAGATGATGATAAATAACATAGTTATGTATAATATATTACATTTCTGACTGTATATCCCTGTAATTATTACACACTGTAGATTAACAAATGTGTTAACTTTGGACACTACTGCATAGAACCAATTCACAAACCATGTCATCTTAAGGCCCTTTACAGAGACAGCAGTAACAATGGTAAAGTTTCTGTCAAGATAAATCAGTTGATTGCATAAAATAAGAAGAGAAAATAAGTCGTACACAATTGGAGTGTTCAGTAGTAGACAGACCTACTTTGATGCCCCATTTGCTTTCGCCTTCTCAAACTCATCCATGCCGAGTTCTGACGGAGCTTAGATCATTTAACAGTGCAGAGCTTAGTTCTGTCGACCATTTACACTTCAAGCTAGCATGGTTCCTCGCCTCTATTTGGCAGTCCACAATACTACTCAAAGAGGAAATTACACAATAACTCTCAAAGAGGAAATTACACAAACAAAATGTCGGCGCCCATAACATTCAGGAATATAGGTGCCTGGATAGTGTCCCTCACCCTAATGTCATTGAGATCCTCAGTCATGGCATCATCGCAGGTCGCACCAGGCTCTTTTGATGCCATTCATTGTTATTAGCCTGAGAAAAAGGTTGTGTTGTGAATAAATCTGCAGATCTGTAAAATTACGTAGCTGGACATGTCAGGAAACCCGCAAAATCAGTTAGCTGAGGAGATGATTCAATCTGCTCACGCGCTCTTTGTTATCAGAGAACCGTGCCGAGCCCTACTGTTGAACTAGTACTAGATTTTCTGAGGTTCCATTGTGTCTGGCACTGTCCAGTCCAGTTGCGTTCCATGTACACTTATTTACATTTACAGTTTTCCCGGTTAGCGTGCTTGGACCGTTTTCACCACGGTTTATAACGGATGGTGTAAATGGGGCTTATGTGTTGTTCCATCCAGCAAAGTGGCCTGCTGTCCAGCCTTGAATTAAATGAGTCAGACCATTTATGACGAGGGTTCTTTGCCACTTCTCCTACCTTTATAGAGGACTTTATTAGCACTTTGGAACTTAATCTAGTTGCTGAACTTTAAAGATAGACTTGTATGTTAACAACAATTTTATTCAATTTAATTCAGTTTATTTATACAGCGCCAATTCACAACACATGTCATCTCAAGGCACTTTAGAACTAGACCAGATAATCCAGTCAGATTGATTCAAAGTTTTCTATGTAAGGAAAACCAGTTGATTGCATCAACTCAATGAATCTTCAGCAATCGCTCACAGTAAGCATGCTTGTAGCAACAGTGGAGAGGAAAAATTCCCTTTTAACAAGATGAAACTACCAGCAGAACCAGGCTCAGCGTGAGCGGCCATCTGCTGAGGCCGACTGGGGTTCAAGGAGACAGAAGTAGACATAGAAAAAGAAGGAGAGATACAAAAGTCAACTGTAAACCAGCTCCTGTCCAGGAAATACACAGCCAGGCAGAAGATTTAATAAAGCATTATTTGGCCAAGTGGTCTGAAAACATTCCAATTTATCTAAATGAGTGAAAAGCTAATTTGATCATATCCCAAATTCTTCCAGACAAACTTTGGTTTTCAAACCCAAAATCCATCTTAAACTGTAATATGGTTTCCAACCATGTTCCCCTTCCTCTTTTTACATAGTAGTTTAGTTGAGTTGAGTTTTACTAGTTTTAGTTAAGAGTGTTAATCTGAAATATGTTTGACTTGGAGCTGAATGATTTTTGTTAATAAACTCTTATATTTTGAACAGAAGTTGTGGTGAATTTATTCCATGTATGTACAGAATTAACTGTTTGACCATGATTAGAGCTCGAATCACTCTTTCATCTATTGTTCTAACACACAGCTAGTAGGGCATGCTTTTCATAAACAGTATATAACAGCTGTAATAATATCTGATTTAATAAGATATTTACCACCCCTACCGGGGAGGGCAATATACATCTTAAAGTATCAGAAATATAAGAATATAAATCCACAACATTAATGTTGCATCCAACACATTGAACATAAAATGTCAACATTAATTATCTTGATCTCAAACATCTATAAACAAAAGTTTTTATTCAATTATCAAACAATTGTCGGTTGTTTTAATAATTGGCTTGTATGTTTTTGTTTCAGCTGTTCCTCGTGAAGTGCAGTGGTCACCTATGAGGAAGAGTATTATTTCTTGAAACTAATATCTTCCGTTTTATAATAGTGTTTATAAAAACTAATATATAAAAACATTATACAACAAAATCTGCAGTTAAGAGTAAGTGTTAAGAGGCTGGTTAAAATCGTATTACTCACATCTTTTTTTTTTTCCTTCTGCTTGTTGGTACACAAGCTTCCCCAGCAATACTCGGTCGGTCCTGAATAAATAGTGCTAATTCATGAAGCATATACTTGCATCTGTTGTTTTTTATCAATGATGCCAATGATAATATCATCTATATGGTAACAAAAGGAACATGGCTCTTTCATGACTAAAACAGATGTGCAGAGTCAATTTCAATGAAAAAGATTCATAGAAAAGTGTTCATAGGTATTTTTCAGACAATCAAAGTCAATGACATTTCTTTAATCTGTAATGTAATCTGCCAGTCAAAGCTTGAATGGTTAGTGTGGTTGTCTTTGTTCTGCTCCACACTCCACCATCTTAAAGTGGCTGTCGCATATTAAAAGCTTGTGATTGGCTGTGGCAAACCAGTAAAGGACCCGATGACATACTTTATATGAATTATCTGACGTTTAACACTAATATAATGTAGCAGAATAGAGAAAATCCCACAATTCTTCAACAGCACCTTTGCAGTTCCCACACTGATAATCCCCCAAAGGTAAGGGGCGGATATTTTTCAGTTTAAAGGTCGGTTGGTTATGATAATTAGTTCATTAGTCCTGTATGTACCTGTAGAAACTGCAGTAATTTATGGTCAGAAAACAAGTGTAATGCATCGTCATATTGACCCATGTTTGTTCAACCTGGAGGGAAATGATTGATTGATTGACTTTATTGATCACACCCTGGAGAAATGTACTCGCTACATCAACTCAAACAGCCAAAAAGAGAACAAGAAGATGCCAAAGGAAGAAAAAGATACATGGAATATAAACAGTATGAACAGTGTGTCCTCAGTTTTTTTTTTAATAGCAGAAATAATATAGAATTAGACTTAAACTTAAATTTTATTGTCATTTTGTATACATAGAGTGTATATAAAACGAAATTTAGCTTTGTACTGATTTCACGACATTTACATTTCTTAAAGTGCGGCAATGATCAAATGTAAAGATTGTTTAAGAAAAAAACATGGAGTAAAAAAACGCATTATACAGGGTTATTGCACAGGGTCTTTACATGAGTATTTCTATAGATAGATATTTATATATATTGCACATGCGTCAAATACAAAGAAACAGGTTATTTCTCAGGTTATTAAATAGTATTTGCATGTTAGATATTGCACAAGTTATTGCCGTTGTAGTGTCGCATTGTAGAGTCCATTGGCAGCAGGGATAAATGACATCCGGTTGCCCTCCTTTTTACAAACAGGAGGTAAAAGTGCGGGTGCGGGTGGGAGGGAGAGTGCACAGTGAGGGCTTTATTTTACATTTTAAAACATGTTTTAAAATGTAAAATAAAGCCATAAATAATCAGTCTATGTCTATCATCACATCTATACATCACAATGTGCTGGATATTGCAGCTCGTGCCACCTAACATGCGTCATGCACTATGCGTTGAAGAATCGGCCAGAAATGTGCTCAGCTAAGCACAGTGTGTTTAATTCCTCAAACTAATGACACGAATTGCACGAATGGCGAATGGCGGTGTCGGCCCTGTCGCTAGTCCCTGGCCCCCGGGCTAGGGTGGTGTGACTGGTGGGGCCCCCCTCTCCAGGGGAGCTATCGGGGAATGGGGGTGCCTATTGGAGTCAGCGGGGGAGCTGGCTCCCTGGGAGTGCAGTAAGCACCCCAGTCCTTTTTTCCCCATCCCCGGATTCCTCCCTCTGCCTGCTCCATCACACTGCCACACATGTGGTTTTTTGGGGAGGGGGTCTGTTGGGTTTAAATCCAGAGAAATGTGAGTTTAAGAGTTTAAGAGGACGAAATGATCAAACACAGACAGGGATTTTGCAACGTCAGCCTCTGCTCAGGGGAGAAAGACTGCTGGCTCACAACCAGCACCTTTTCTCACTGATCCCTTCACAGCAAAGCCTTTTATTAACAGTTTACAACATAATAGGGCGGGTCTTAAACAGAAAACCCTGTAATGATTATCTGGCAGGATGCAGGTCATAAGACAGTGTGAAATGACCATCTGGCTGGTTGGAACATGACCTACTGGATGCAGGTCATAAAAGTTTATGACCCTCCTGATTGAATCACAGGACAGAAATGTAGCATCTTATTTCTTCAATGTTTCATATGCCCACACAATAATTTTATAATTATAACTCTAACAGGGTCATTACAGGAGGGCCCCACCTTCTGATGACGTCCACCGCCCCAATTTTATTTTGCATTTTGGACACTTCCATCTAAAACATTTTCACAACACACATCTATGTAGGGCATTTTCTGAAGGGGTGGAGGTCAAGGGCACCCGGGGGGAGGGGCTTATTTATTGCCCCCCTCACCAGGGGGGGTGAGGTTGGGGTCTGAACTGCTCCCTCTCCCAAGCACATCTCAAGTCTCCGCCAAGTACGGAGCCCATTCCCCCACCTGGGCTCGCCGGTGCACTGGTGGAGCTCGGGGTTTGGGGGTGGATGCACGGGTGGCTTCTTCGTGGGGCCGGCTGGGGCCACTGCCGGGGGGTGGGGCGCCCCTGGGGCCTCGGATCCCTGGGGCCCAGGGCCGGATTCACTTCAGGGTGGCTGGCTGCCGGCGGAGCCCGTAGACCCGGGGACCGGGCATTGCGGTGGCTGGGGGACTTCGTCAGGGCTGTCGCACCTCCTCCCTTGGTTGGGGTCTAATTTCCTGGGCTGGCCCCTCCTAGGTGCCTTCGCTCTTGGGGTCCCTCTGGGCGTCTGGGGCTTTGGGTCTCCTGGCGCTGGACTCCACAACCACTATTGAGCATTTTTTCTTTGGATAAACTTTACATGAAGAAGTGCACTCTCATAAAAAAATACAGGTGCTTGGTTCCAGGTACTCATAGATTCACTTCCATACAGAAAGCCCATACTATTATCTTCAGGTAACAATTCAAATCAGTTCAATTCAATTCAGTTTATTTATATAGCGCCAATTCACAACACATGTCATCTCAAAGCACTTTACAGTTCAACCAGATCATACAGTCAAATTGATTCAAAGTTTTCTAAGGAAAACCAGTTGATTGCATTGACTCATTGACTCAAATACCATTCCTCACACTAAGCATGCTTGTAGCGACAGTGGAGAGGAAAAACTCCCTTTTAAGTGAGTAACAGTAGAGAAGCTGCAGAGATGTGTGTTAAACTACAACTCTGCTTCCTGGTCTGCACCCTGGGTGGTCAGGGTTTTGGAGGACTAATAAATGTGGCCAGATTCCTAGAAAGAAGAGCTGCACCATCCAAAGTGGGATGGATGCCGTCTCTCCGAATCAGACCAGGCTTTCCCAAAAAGGATTGCCAATTATTAATGTAGCCCACGTTGTTTTCAGGACACCACCTAGACAACCAGCGGTTTAATGACGACATGCAGCTAAACATGTCATCACTGGTCAGATCAGGGAGGGGAGCAGAGTCCGACATTGTAACACAGAGTTAATGTCATATTAAATAATACTACTTCAGCGATAGTATCTAGGTGTAACTTTATTGTATGTCTCATACCATGTCCGTTGGTTGTGCTGTTCTTTTTACATCTCTTTGCGGGTGATGAAGCAGACTGAAAATGTTTTATCATTATCTCCCTTTTCTCTCCTTTTTCTTTCGTCTTTTCTCCTTTTTTTCTGCTTTTCCTCTTCTGTTCTACTTACATTGCTGTGTCCATATGATCTGTAAATCTCCCTGCATAATTATAATAAAGTATTTAATATGCATGAAACAATTTAAACTTTATGGCGATAGCCCTACTGCTCCACTTGTGAAGGTAAAATCTGTTGGGCTGTTTTTGGCATCAAGAGAATTATTCCTATTGCCACATTACCAGACAGGACACTGTATGATAAAAAAAAAAAGTTAGTGCCTACTGACAGGTAGCCCTTACCAACTGGACTCACAGCTCATTGGAGTTGCCGTGAATAACAGTTAAATATGCATTTTTATACAACTCTATGTCACATCATCACATCACTACATAATACATCTTTATAACTGAGGAGACATCCATGGCTCCAGCCAACTGGACATCTGGAATACTGGAAAACATTTGTTTTGACATGCAAGAGGCGGGTATGATGAGGGTTTCACAAACTCACACATCATCAATAAGGATAATCCTAACAATGACAGGTTGGGTTATATTTGTTATCTGTTATAAAATGTAGAGCCTTTAAGCTTTTGGCTAGAGGCTTAAAGAACAAGAGGACATAACTTCTCTGACTGAAGCCATATCTGATTTTAGAGATTTATGAATAACAATAAGTGTGAAGCCCAGCTGTGACTTTTACTGATTACTTTTGATAAAATAGAAGAGCAAAGCACAAGTTTGTTTTTATATTGATGGATCTGTCCTGTAAAACAATGTAAATCTATTTATGTTTGTTGTCCTGGGGTAATCCTTGCTGTTATCAAGACAACAGTGGTTCAAATTGATCAGTGACCTTTAGTGTATATTTTCAGAGCTAGTTATGAGTTTTTTAGATTATTAGGTTCAACGTGTAAGAAACAGAGTCTGGACCCAAATAGAAGCAAGACAGGTCAGAGATGTTGGAAAAAACTTTATCAAGAAGCGTGTTTGGTGAGCAGGACTGAGTTTGAGAAAAGCAGGCAGGGAATCGGCAGGCAGATTGAAACTTAACGTGATCCAGAGGGAGGAAGGCAGGCAGTTTTCTTCCCGGGTTTGTGATCTGAGTTGGGCAGATTCAGAGATCCAGAGGCGGAACTGAGAGAATATCCAGGCAGGATCAGAACGGGTCAGTAACTTACTAACTTAGATTACGCTGGATTAACTTTACCGGGTTGGCATGAGATTATCTGGCACTGTGGACTGGTCTGATTGGGATTATATAGTGATGGAAACAGGTGAGGGCAGATAAAGCTGATTGCGGACGGGTGGAGCAGAGCAGGTGTATGGACTGAGTGATCAGCCCAGAATCAGTGATGAGATCATTACACAACGCTGTGCTAAAAACTGTGCAGCTAAAGACTGTGAAGGCCTATTGTTTCTGTTTTTCTCTCTTATTTTTTTCTGACAAATAAAAAAGCTTTAATATTTGAAAGTTAACAACAATCTGTACTCAAATCAGCCTGGTTAAAACAAAAACAGTCATACTTTAAAGGTTTTTGAAAAATAATGTAGAAGAAATGGCTCCAGTGAAAAGAAGGACTGGGTTATTTCCTTTTGCCTTTTCGGAAACACAGGAAGGAGCAATCAGCTAAGTGAGTTTAGTGATTGCAAAATATCTTTTATTCCTTTAGAGACAGCATGAAAAGTCAGCTGAGTACAAAACATAGAGAGGAAAACAAGAAGAAAAGGGACAAGAAGAGAGGGACAAAACCTAGAACTAAGAATTGATGTCTATTCTTAAAGTTTTTGTATCATGGATAATGTATAATGGATAGGTTTTATGTGTTGTCTTCTAAATTCAGAGGGCCCCATGCCTTTCTTTGCCTGGGGCCCCAATTTCCCTAAATCAGCCCCTGATGATGGTAACTATTCTGGCTGAGACTAACGCTAATATTTTCCAGAACGTTTGTCGTAAAGACGGAGACATAAAATAAATGTGATCGACCACACGAATGCATGAAAACGCTGCAAAATGTATGCCAGGCCTGTAAGTGGCGCTGTGGTGCCAAAGCAAAAATAGGCGACGAAATGTTGGGTATGCGCACTAATATTTATACATGTTTGCCCTGCGGGTCCATTTTTGTGGTTCAGTCAAATTCAGGTGCTGAACTATGTCGTCGATATTGCTCTGTTCTTCCTGGAGATATTCCAGAAGAAGAAGATTCTGTTGTAAGCCCGACAGCAGGGTGAGTAGCACGAGCAGCAACCATTCAACACAGTACGGCGCCATTGTTGTTGTGATACTGTGTCGCGCATGCGTGTTTAGAGGCGACGCTATGACGCATGCGTGTAAAAAAAAAATGCGGTTAGAGCTTAAAGATGGAAACGCGAAAACGGCGTTTCAAAATCTTCCCACTCTGAAAGCTTAATAAAAAAGAGATAATTTATAGACCCCCGAAACGCCGGCTTCGTATGGATGAGAGGCTGGTTTGGTGAAAAATTTGTGCGTTTAGGCCAGGGTTTGACTTCGTGTGGACGGGGCCTGAAATGAGCTTAGAAAGGGATTTGTTTTGAACAGGCGTTTAGGGCAACCTTGGGTCCGAAGTTTTCTGTTGTTGAAGAAGCTTAGTAGTACATAGCAGCCATAGTGCGACTCACATAGGATATATGAATGCTGTTTGTATTTCCAGAAGAAACAGGAAAGTAAAGGACATTTACAAACACTGCCTGTCTCGAGGTCACTTTGTTCGAGTGTGCAACAAAATATTAGAGTGAAAAGTCTTACTGAGGGAGTATTATTACACAGCAGAAACTGCATCAAAAATGAAGGGTTTGGTTCAGGAGAGATCCTGACTTACTCTGACATTAGTAAAATTCTTTAGCTTTAGAAAAGGCACTAGCATTTTAATTCACTTTTTTAATAGACTTTTTTCTCCACAGAATATCCTATTAAAACCGGGTAACAGATAATTAGCACACTCCTGGTAATAAGACTAGGGTAATTAAAAAAAATAATTACCTTAGTCTTCCATCCTAAATTATTGATTATTAATTCATACATTTATAGTCATTATCCATTCATATAGAACCTGAATTGTGTTTGGACTGTTTTGAACCAAATGAGCTTTCAGAGTTAGCAAAATGACAAACTTCATGGAAGATTTAACTTCTGATCAAGTTCCAATCATGTTATTTAAGGATCTTTTCCCTCTTTTCTCCTCTATTTTAGATGTGATTATTCTGTCCCTGTTACAGGGATATCTACCTCAGGCTTTTAAAGTAGCTGTAATTAATCTTTCACTTAAAAAACAGTTTCTCAACTCATTCAAAATAGGTTATCTTAGCTATTTTCTATATTTATGCATTTTATATCTTTAGGCTGCCAGAAATAGGGACCACTTTTCATCATCTGCTTCATTTCATCTCTATTGTCCCATTCTGCGGTATTTGTTAGTTCCACCCATAACTTTATATCTCTGCTTTTTCTCATCATAGAAGCTTCATCTGGTCTATTCCTGTATCACTTTCACTCCATCTTGAAGAGAAATATCAACTGAGCTGCTGCCATCAGCATCTCTGTTTATAGATGTTGGAGTTTGACTTGTTTTTTTTTTGTTTTTTTTAACTGTGCACTACGAAAAAAATAAGAAATCTAAGAAAATGTTTTATAGAACAGCACATTTTTGTTGAATTATGCAGGTAGGTAGTAATAAGACAATTTACATTTCAAATGAGCGCCCTTCTAGAAGATACAACAGGCTCAGACCGCGCAGCTTGGCAGACCAAAACCCAGACGTTACGCCCAAAAGCAAAATCAGCTTGAGAAAAAGCTGTGATGCTAGCACGGCTACACCCCCCCAGTCATACAGCTTTTCTGAAACTGCTTACTCTATTTTTCCACCGGGCTCACAGCCGACACCAGAGATGAAAATTCCACGTGGGATCCTTCTGGAATGAAGCTAGTCAAAGCTTCTTCCTTTGTCCTGCCATCAGCCCTACTGACCACAGTGTATCGTTGCCTGCCTATGTGTTACAGCTGAAGCTTCCGCCGTGTTAATTAGCTCTCCTGCAGATTTCCCCTTTGAGGAGCCAGTACTGCAGCGTGTTTGCAGTTGTAGCAATGGGAGGACGCCTCTGTAGTAGTTATTACATCAATTAAAGCCCATCAAATTCCCTTGTTGCTTACATCAGACTGATTCTATTCTCCCCGAGAGCCGATCCGGTTCTGAAGATGAACTGGTGTGGATTGGACTGAGCTGAAGAAAGCATTGTTGATTTAGACTTCAGTTGAGCTGTTGCTGGTTGCTGTTATTCTGAAAGTGCTGTGAGATCTGATTAGGGTGGATTGAGTGCTGCACAGATTTCTTAAGAGTCACGCTTTAACCTTTGGTCAGTGCATTTTACGGTGACAGAGAACCACTGTACAGGAGCATTGCTCCCCTATAGTGATAGCTTTGTGTAAGTGCCCTCTGGCTCCATCCGATGACTCAGGTTTGTAATTACAACTACTCAGCTGATCTCAGTTTAGGAGATTGTTTCCCCCTAGTTGCCAATTTGTGTATGCTCCTTTTTCGCCATCTGTTGGCATAGACGTGTCAATGCAACCACACTTTAAGTTTCCCCAGGTGAAGGGACCCTTCCTTCCCCTGGTGGTTACCTTTTGAATTCCAGCTTTGAATTGAGACTTTAGCTCCTTAGCGTCTATCAACTTTCCCTGCACAATATCCCAAAGATTCTCTATGGGGTTCACTTCAGGAGAGCTTTGAGGACAGTGATACCATGGTCTGCTTCACACAGCTAATTCTGGTTGTGCTTGTTGCCTGCACATCTGACACCGTTCCCTGTACGGACCACCAAAAATCTGTAACGGATACTGTAGCAGCGGCACCTTGGTTGACAGATATACTCCTGAAACACAGCACAGAGATGAGGGGGAGGCTTTTCAGTTTCAAGTATCTTGCTGTAATTTAAAAGAGTTTTCCTTTTAAATACACTCTTGTGTTAAGTTTGCTTTGTTATGTTCAAAATATTCAAAGTTCAATGTCCTCTAAGCATCCTCAATGAATTTCAGTATCCATGTCAACACATGTATCAAAAATTTAAATCTAACTGTGGGTACCTGACAATGGACTTCTGGCATTCTGGCACAACCTTCTCCCCAGTCTTCTTCCAGACTCTGGCACCTTGATTCCAAATGACATGCAAAATTTGCTTTCATCTGAAAACAGTCCAGTGCTGCTTCTCTGTAGCCCAGGTCAGGCGCCTCTGCTGCTGTTTCTGGTTCAAAAGTGGCTTGAACTGGGGAATGCGGCACCTGTAGCCCATTTCCTGCTCATGCCTGTGCACGGTGGCTCTGGATGTTTCTACTCCACAGTCAGTCCACTGCTTCCACAGGCCCCTCAAGGTCTGGGATCGGCCCTTGTCCACAATCTTCCTCAGGGTCCAGTCCCCTCTTCTCATTGTGCAGCATTTTCTGCCACACTTTTTCTTTTTCACAGACACTGAGGTGCCCTGTTACATCACTTGGTTCAAAAATATCTTTCTGTGTCATAGCCTGTTGCTTGAGGTTGTCAATGATGGCCTTTTGGACAGCAGTCAGGTCGGCAGTCATACCATGATCTGGGTTTTGAGTGATGAACCAGGCTGGGAGTTTTAAAGGCCTCAGGAATCTTTTACAGGTGTTTAAAATAAATTTATTGATTAAGATCATTAGGTGCATAGCTTGTTTAGAGACCTTTTTCATGATTTGCTAATTTTGTAAGATAGGTTTTTTGGGTTTTCATGAGCTGTATAACAAAAACATCTGTATTAAGACATTAAAAGACCTGAAATATTTCAGGTATTGTGCAATGAATCTAAAATATATGAATGTTCAAGTTTTATCATTAAATTATGAAAAATAATTAACTTTATCACAATATGATAATATTTTGAGAATTACCTGTATATATAAACTAAATTAAACTTTTAATACAATAGACAAAAAATGTTGCAATAACAATTTTAAACAGTGAAGTCTACACTTGCAAAAGGAGAACAAACATTCCACACAAAAATCACCAGACTTGATCAAAGACCTTAAGCAATGTGAAGAATCTTGCTAGTCTGAAATATGGCCCCAAAATCCCCCAATCACAAAAGCAACTTTGGATGTTACACTGGTGTTTTATGAAATTAGTGATATTAAAAAGGGCTTAAATTTAAAATATGGTGATTTGAAGCTAGTGGTATCACTGGGAGCTGGATGGATCCATACTGGGCCCCCAGACGCTGCCCTGGACTGTGCGTATGTGTCAGGAATCCAGTTTGTGTGGTCTGTTTTGTGTCTGTCTCTCCCTTCACCACCAGGTGGCGCCCTGTCATTGTTGGTCCTCCCTGCACACCTGCGGCTCTTTGGATCATTACCTGGAGGAGTAATTAAGCAGTGGATTGTCACTACCTTGACGCCAGAGTGGTTGCCAGTTTTGGGTACTCTAGCCATGCTTAGATTAGCAGAGTCTAACCTGAGTCTTTGTTTCACTGAATCAAACTGAGTCTTTGTTTCTCTGAGTCTAACCTTATTTTTTGTCTTTGCCTTTGGCAGGAAGTCCTCCTGCATACTGGATGCTGGCCTTCTTCCCCTGGAAGGATTGTTTACCGAGTTCACACTGAGCAGGGGAGAAACCTCCACATGTGCCATTCAAGTCCCTCACGGAAATCCAAGTGACAGTCCCCTCCAGTGCTCCTCTGGGTCCAAAGAATGTCTACCTGTCCACTCTTCAACACGTTCCCTCTTCTCTGATCAACCCAGACAGACTGGATGATAGTGAGAGAAGAACCCCCCCAAACGTGAGTCTCTGATCTTCAGCAGCTAACAAGAGATTACAAAACAGGTTGGTAGTTAAGAGCTGCAGCGGCTTCTACCCCACAGTAACAGACAGCAACAAAGGAAGGAGGAAAGCTAAATGTTACGTTTTAACATACATTTACATCAATATTCTGCATAACTAGTCTTATATTCTGCACAATTAAAAGTGGATACATATGTTTTGGTAAAGGAAAGTAATTCTACTCACATATTTAACATCTGAAGACTATTGTATAACTGACAAGTGAATTGTTAATTAGTATCAAAAAGTAAGACATACCTAACAAGAGACAATAAAGGAAGCTGGTTACATCTGATCATTAATATGCTGAATATACTAAAAATAAATCATTATATAATGTAGATGGATAAGCGAGTGGACCGTTTTCCTGTTTGTCCAATCCATAACCCCACTCAGGTCCTCAATGCATACACAAATCCTTTTACTAGTAACCTTGCAGTGACTCCCCCACTGATAATGAACTGTTAAAGCTGAAAGCTGCCTCTACGAACACCTATGATAAGATGTTTTACAACAACCTGGGAAGTCAAACCATCAACAGATGAAACGCAGCACACTGTGTTACATGTTAATAGTCACTTAACGGACTGACACTTGTAGTAGCCTCCAGCTTGTCTCCATGGCAACCTGGTGACGGTTGTTTGTGTGCTGATTGTTGGAGCCAGTGAAATGCCGGCCAGGTGTGAAATTACCTCAGTGCCTGGTGCCACATGGAGCGTGAAAAGTGTTTAGCAAAGGCAACGTGTCTAAAAGAGAGACATCACCGCCTCCTCATCAACCTCCACTACAACCACTTCTCCACACACCTACTCCAAACCGTCACCTCTACATCACAGGGCTGTTATTCCTGCGCTATTCAGCAGAGTTTTAAGTGGACACTCTGGGGAAAAGTTAAAAGAAGAGCGAGATGTTGGCCCACTGAATCGAAATAGTGGGAACAGAGATATGATTGACCTGGCATCTTATTCTTCTTCTGTTACTCCAACTCTATCAATTTTTAAGGTTTCTCTTGTTTCAATTTTGAAAAGTTTATCTATTGTTTACTTTGCTTTAAAGTCCAAATTGTTATATTCATATAATATTGTCTCTAGTAATTGCTGTGTTTAAACACAAGCAGCCTAAAACTGACAGACAGCAGGAGGGATTCTAATGAATCAAAAATAACAGTTTTCTAACAAGCTCTCAAATAAAGCTTAAGTGAGGTTTGAATTTACAAAATTAAAAATATCAGCTATATAATTTCCAATTTGATCTTCCCTGGTAAGGGATAATAAAAAAAACATAAATGAATTTATAAAAACAGTCAGATGCCCTACATACCTGCCACATGGTGCTGATGAGACACTTTTTGAGTCCTTTTAAAGCAGTCTGACTGTTATAGATGATGTAAAATGTTAAACATTGTATTAAAAAGATATCTCTGAATTAAGGTAAGGAGCTAGGCCTACAACCCTGTGGCTGCATTAGAGAATTTTTTTATTTTTTTTTTTTTCCCAGGCAGTGAGTTTTAATGTCAGACATGTTTGACTGTTCAGTCTATGGAGGGAAGTTTCCAGTAAAGATCTAAGATGGTACATTTTATTTTTAACAATTTCTATAGCACACCCTTTACAAAATAAGCACAGAGAATCTAAAGTTTAACATCCGTAATGTTAACTGCATTAACCTCTCAATCGTTTTAATAAAATAGATCTGATCACCTCCAATTGTTTAGTTTTTGTCTAAATGTGCTGCTTTATGGCACATTAAGTTAATGGAAGCAACAGTTGCTGTTTACATTGCTGCTCTGATATCTGCCTCCAGGTGTTAAAAAAAACAACAGCTCCTCTAAAGGTTGCCCAGAATTCATGTTTACTCATGGGTGTTTAAGCAAGTTGCCTCTGATCTAAGCATATTTTGTGGTTCCCAGGACAGTGTGGTGATAGCAGGATTTATACAGGAATGATTAACTCTAACTTATTGATTTTTAATGCTCTTAGAAATAATTTTGATGCCATCAACAAATACCCATGACTCTCATATATACACAGCAAATTCCTTAATTTTTTCTGTCGGCAGGCTGCAATTCCTCAATTTCCAGCCACTTTTATTGAAATTAGCATTTTCCCCATTCTCTAGCCTTTTCTCCGCAGCGAGCTTCTTTTCCGAACATACGGCTTTATGATCAACTGGAACCGGAGTATATCGCAATATATTGTTTAATAAATTGTTTTTATAAACTTTTCTTTCTAACTAAAGCATTTTAAATGCCAAAATTATCGCATTTAATGAATTTTAATGCCAATTCAGGCCTTAATTAAAAAAATTATTATTTATTGACTATCAATGATTTTTAACGACTCACAGAAATCCTGGATAGGAACAGCAGTTATTTTGAATTAATGGCATCACTAAGATCAAGACATTAAAATAAGTTGTTAATCGAAGTTCATGCAACTGCAGTTTTGGTTTTCAATTAAAATGAACTACTTTGGTGACATTTGTGCCATTTAATTTTCATTGCTTTTCTGTTACAGTTGAACAGCATTTCTGCTACTTTTACATTTGTAGTTGGCAATAAGCTTTAGTGACATTAAGTATTCTTATCATAGATCATTAATAGCCTATTAAGTTCCCTAAAAGCTAAAACATAATAAATTCTTGGATGAACAAATAACCATTAGGCTCTCACCTTACCCCATTTTGAAATGGTGACATCTGGAAATCTGTAACTTACTTATTTGCAGATTACATCTGAAAAAAACAATCACCTCATCACTTATCCCATCTCATGTCCATTCTGTTTCAGTTCATTGTATTTTTATATGTGTATGTGAAACACTGTGGTTCACCTATTGTATGAAAGAGGGCACAATCTGTCAGGCCATAACACAGCCTGACGGTGGGAATGAATCAGCATCGCACCCTGGGTGAGAGGGAATCAGTGGAGGGAATCTCTCCTGACTGCGAATTACAGCCTGATTCATACAGGCTTCGATTCACTTACAACCCTTCGCTCAAAGTCCGGTGTTCTGTCAGATGAGCAAACCCAGTCAGACCAGCAAACCCACTTTAAACTACCTCAAAGGTCATGTATCCCTTTAGTCTTATACAAAAAAATTATTCAATTACTTATTTCTTGGTGTTTTTTTGTAGCGCATGGTTGACCTTAAACTGTTTTTTTGTACATGACTAAAGGGATACATACCCGTTGATGTAGTTTAAAGTGTATTTTTCGTACAAAACAAATCTGATTTGTTCCGCATGCGTATTGACGATGGGTGGTCTGACGCGGTTTGCTGATCTGACAGAACAGTACGAATAACCACTGATTTGTACCGTGCCATAGAGAGCAAATCAGCCTCAACTTTGGGTAAGTACTACTCTATAAATCCCTCCTCAGCAGCATCTCTGTGTATAGTAGGTTAGCCTGGCAGAGCTAACTTCTGTCGTTAGCCTTAGCTGGGTTTACCCATTAGCAGATGTGGTTGTATGAGTCACAGAAGGCCGAAGTTCCCTTCCAATCAGCTCACACTGATTTTAGCAACATTAATCAAATAATGAATCAGCTAATGATAGATTCAGTTCACACAAATGTTTAATTCATTTGAACAAAATGTTGAAGCAGGTTCAACAGTTTAATCTGTATGACCAAGAACATTCAGTGGAGTGGCATCTTAGTGGTTACGGCATTAGGCTTGGAATCCAGACCCTCTGAGTCCCACTCCCACAGACTGACACTCTGGATCTCTGAGCAAGACCCTTAACCCCACACTGCTCTCTGTGCACCGCACAATGGCAGTCCACTTGTTGATTTTGTTGCTCTGTACTTGTGACATTGTAAAGACAATAAAAACAAAACTGGAAGAGGCATGTATAGAAGTAACACAGAATAGAGAAGGTAGGCTGTATAAAGTACTGATATCAAATGCAGTCAGTACAAAAAAAAGTAAGAAAAAATTACACTTAAAGTACCCACACAGCAAACAGCTAATTAAACATAGTTACTTACTTGTTATACCTAATAGCTTTACACCTCTGGTCTTGGTAAAGGTCCCTTGCGTGTTTAAACATTCTACAGGCTCCCCGTCACACATTTTATAGCATTTCTAATTGTGGATGGTTTCTAGCTGGCTGATCACTTCAAAACCAGGATTATGGAGTCTAAGTATATCCTATGTCTCCTCTAAACCTAATATTTTTAGGGGAGTAAGGTTAAGTGCTGTATGAAATATGCATGTCCTGCATATACATCAGCAGGATTTGTTTATTGACCATTTTACGCATAATAGTAGCCACTCAAAATGTCCCCACTTTCCTTGATGGGCCCTTGGCTGGTCCTTGGCTATTCCCCTTCAATTCCTTTTTAAACATCAATCTTTTTACTAAATATTCTTTCTGTCATCATTTCAATTTTCAATTCAATTCAATTCAGTTTATTTATATAGCGCCAAATTCACAACACATGTCATCTCAAGGCACTTTACAGTTCAACCTGATCATACAGTCAGTTTGTGGACATTAAGATCTAAAGAGACGCTTCATCTCCTGGACAGACCCTGTAATTAAGTGAATGGGTGGAGTCAGAGTAAAAGAATATGCACGCCTAGGAGAACGAGGGGGTCACTGTGGCTGGAAGTTGGAGGGGATTCTGCTGGTAGTTGGAGGGAAGTGGGCTGCCATTAGGCAGGCATTCGACTGGGAAGGGAATTATGAGCGACAGTAGAGTCGGGTGTGGGAGTTTTCCTTGCAATCGGAGGGTTGTCGGTTTGAACCCCAGCTCTGGCTTTCAGTGCCACTTTGTCCTTGGGCAAGACAGTTCATGTGCTTCAGCACAAGGGTTCACAAAACTGCATTCAACTTGTTTTGAAATGCAAGAAAACCATGACATTATATTTAGCTCTTCTGAATTGTAGGCAGCAAGTAGTCTGAGTTGGGAAATAAACACAGACTCTTCTCCAGAGGGGATTTGGTGGCTAAAACGTAGCCTTCACCTTAGAACCAGCGCATGTCTCCACTTTCCAAGGCCCGAAAGCCACAGGCAAGACACAATTTGGAGGGAGCCAGTTGCTTGGGTACACTCTGTTGCAGGGATGAGATGTCAAAGATATAAAATGGTTCAGCAGCTTTCCATATGTGTGTCCATAAGCACTAAGTGCTTGAGTCCTCTGAATGGCAGAGGTTTTTTGACTAAAAACAATTTTGAGCAGGCACCATTGAAATTATACAGCTGCAAAGATTCTGATATAGAAAACCGATCGGATATCAGCCAAAAAAGTTACATCTCAGAATACATCGGCCTCCCTAAAAAGCCTCCAAAATTGAAAAGTTTATAGCAAAAATATGCTTCTATCCGCTTCTGCTTAAAGTTTATGTAACTACTTTGGGAATAGATGTGATCAGTTATTATGTGATGTGTTATTTTTGATCAGGACCTGTCATTTAAATCCCAGATCAAAGAGGTTTCTAGAATTTCCTTCTATGCTGAGAAACTAGTCCATGCATTTGTTACTTCAAGGCTAGACTATTGTAATTCTTTACTATCAGGAAGTCCACAAACTGTAGTTAAAAGCCTTCAGCTGATCCAAAATGCTGCAGCCATAGTTCTGATGAAAATTAAAAAGAGAGATCATATCTCTCCTATCCTGTCTTCTCTTCATTGGCTTCCTGTTAAATCAAGAATAGAATTTAAAATTAGTTCTGTTTCTCTGACCGTGACTGGCTGGATGTGCTCTCTTCATCCTCTGACATGGGAGCTGGCTCGGAGCTCGTCTGCCTGGCTGTGTGTTTCCTGGACGGGGCCGCCTGTGGAGCTGGTTGACAGTTGCCTTTTGTATCTATGCTTCTTTTTCTATGTCTGCTTCTGTCTCCTTGAACCCCAGTCGGCCTGAACAGATGGCCGCTCACACTGAGCCTGGTTCAGCTGGAGGTTTCTTCCTGTCAAAAGGGAGTTTTTCCTCTCCACTGTTGCTACAAGCATGCTTAGTGTGAGGGATTGCTGAAGAGTCAATGAGTCGATGCAATCAACTAGTTTTCCTTAGTAAGAAAGCTTTGAATCAATTTGACTGGATGATCTGGTTGAACTGTAAAGTGCCTTGAGATGACTTGTGTTGGAAATTGGCTCTATATAAGTAAACTGAACTGAATTGAATTACAGTAGTATAGTAGATGAAAACATAAAAGCTGTTATTTAGGAATTAGTCCGAGCATAGATTGGCTTTAAATACATTTCTAAAACCATACTGAAGCAGTTTATGTTGTCCGAAGCACAGTGGAAAACAAAAGGAGAGCTTGGCTCTTAAAAAGTGAGTAAAGTGTACAGCTGCCTGGATTACAGAGTAGACCAAGTCCTATAAACCGAGTGACAAATGTAAGTACAATGTGCTCAAATGTCAAAGCTTTCATGAAACTGATGGAGGTCAAATAAGTCCCGTCTCCCGGTGAGCGATCATAAGAGCAGAAAGAAAGCAGAGAAACACCACTACATTTATCAGCAGAAGGTCAGAACTCAAAGCTCTCCTCACATCTAACTTACATGCCGTCTGCCATCCCAGTCAATTCCAACCACAGGATTCACAATGACGAGCAGCAAAAAAACAAAACAGTAACAAAACACACAGGACAGGGCTTTACACATAAGCACACACAGTCAAGACATATAGGCAGTGATTGGGAGCTGATTTTTCATTATTGGGAAAAACATTTATTTAAATCCTCAACAGATGGAAATACATTTAAGAAACTTTTTTTTTTCAGGTTCTGTTTGCCAGTTCAGTAGACAGTAATAGAATCATTTAGGATATTTTCAACATAAAACCAGTGATTAATTTATGGAGAATATTCCAATTAACAATATTTTTGAGGCTTTAAAAAAGTAAAAGCTTGTCACTTGTTATAAGGAGGTTAATTTTTATCTTATAGGAAGACTATAGGAAAGTTTTTTAATAGAATATGTTCTGATATTTATGCTTTTATTCATCAAATATAAGTGAAGTAGATTGCACGATCCTCATTCTTTTTGCGTAATTATAGCGAGAGAAGCCCATTTACTGTTTTTAGTTTATGACTAAATTTGTTTTTATTCAACTACAACTCCATGGCGATAAGCAAACTAAATGGGGTCTTGATATCTGCTTGCTTGCTTTCTCAGGTGAACCAACAGAAGTTTCTCTAGGACCTTCAATAATATGGGATGCAACTAGTCTAAGGCGACTGAGGACACTGGCAAAAAGTGCACTGAAAACCGTTACAAACAGAAAAGAATATTGTTAAACCCTCTAGGTAAATAATATGTCAGAAAAACCAACTGTGACAAGTTGAATATCTTGGCTGCAATGACCAGACTTCACACTTACATGTCTTGAATGACACCATCTGTTGTTCATAGGCACTGCCAACCCACCTCCTTCGAATTGTCCAGTCATTAAAGTTCTTTAGTCTTTTAAATATCTACCTGCTCATATCGTCAGAAAGCCTGGGAGTGAGACGCTGGAATCTAAGGATGTTTCTTAATATGTGTACTTGTATGTCTCATATGTTCGTGCTCATGAAACGTCATCATCCTCATCGCTAGCACTGTTCCAATTCACAAGAACAGTAGACAGAGTACGGACAACTACCCCAGATGTTATTCTCGCCCCTCCCTCTTTACCCAGCATGCACCAGAACAGATTTGTCCATTCTTGAGATTAACAGCTGTCCCATTCTTCAGATTAACAGCTGTCTGCACTGCGGCAGAAACAGCTTTCATATGAGCGCTCACAGAGCTCAGAGTATGAAGTTAGAAGTTTTCTTTTCTGCTGCTGTTGTTCAATAAAATTATATTTTAAGATCATTTGCGGCAAGAACATTATATGTTTAAGCATCACTATATGGACACTTTACTGATTTAATGCATAATAAATAAAAAAAAATTCAAATTTGAGAGGACCGCGGCAACCAGCGGACGTCCGAGGCTAACGGCGGCCAGCCAGTCCTAGCCTGTCTGTAGCAGCCCTCTCACGGCATAGCTGTGTGTGAAGGACCGCGGGCTCTGATGGTGATTTTTTTTTGTTTTATTTGGCAAAATGTTTATTTGATCTGTGTTTATCTGACTGTGTTAATTATTACTCCTTTAATAAATGAAAAAAAAAAAAGAATTCATTATTATCTAGACTATTAATAACAGGAGGTGAAATACAGCTAAAGAAAGAGACGAGATTGTGGTGACGTCACAAGTACGATTCTGTTCCCATTGATCCATATTTCTGCTTTATGCTCCTGTTCTCCCCAAGTCCACACTTTCCTGTGTTCTTCTCCAGAACATACTTGGCGAGGACACTACGTACTCGCATTCTAGTGAATTGAGAAACAGCCTGAGAAATGATCCTGCAGCCGTGTTTCAGTAAAACACATCATGCTGTATTGATGATCTTTTGGCTGGATCCTTGCTAGGGCTTGGAAACCTAACAATTTCAGCTTTAGGGATGTTAATCCACTTCTCCCTCATTTAAAACAATTATCTCATAACAAGTTTCCAAAACGAAAAAAAAAAATCTGTATAAATATTTGCAATTTCACAATATTCAACACAAGAGGCAAAAAGCATAATCGAAAAACGAATGAACTAAAGTTCTCAATAATAAAAAGAATACCAGGATAAAGCAGCGTAATTCTGGTATAATGGTACAGCATAGCAAATAGAGTTGTATACCTTTCCTACAGTAATGGAAATTATTACATTATTAGAGTTAGAATTGTAAAAATTATGATTTGGCCATCACTGTTTGCTAAATATGTTACGACCAAGGGATTATATATTAAACAATTTTCTCCCCTGGACATAGTCAATTTTTTTTTTTTCCAATTCAAGTTTTTTCCACAAAAAGTGCATCCAGACTTATATATCTGGATGCACTTTTTGTGGAAAAATCCTTTTAAGGTTTGCTCACCAAATGGAAAAAAGGATAATGGAGCTATTCATTTACACAGTACCTGTCATAAAGCTAAATTCTGGAGCAAAATAGAGACTGCTACTCCAGAAGAGCATGTTGAATTTAAGGGTCTGTTAATGATAAAAATGGAAAACTTACAGAACCATATGAAGAATACAAACAGACATAAAGTCAGTCAGCTTACATAAAGACCCAGTAATGAACTAAGGCAAACTCAAGGCTTACGAAGAGATCTGAGCAGGTGCAGATAATGGGGGGGAGATGATGACAGAAAGGTGATAGGAATGTACAAAATAATAAATAACAATCTGGCTTGAAGGCAAAATTACTTACATAGGGGCAAACATAAAAAACACCCTAACAGGACATTCATTGAAAATACAGGAAGACTGAGAGAGAAAATGATGACAAAACTAAACATGACCAAATACACAAGTCAACTAAAACCCAGGTGACAAAGGTGAGCAAACAGAACATGAATCGATAATAGCAATGTCATGATTCTTGGCAGCAGTGCTGTCTTGATTCATCATTCAACACACCTGTCACCTACACCCTGTTACCAATCAGCCTCCATCAGGTTGACCTGCTCCCCTGACTATGTAACCAGCTGTCAGAACAGTAAAGAGGGCCAGATTATTAAGAGCCATTGGCGAGTTTAGTCCAGCATTCCTGTAACCTGTCTGCCTGTCTGATCTGACCTAATTCCCACGGCCCGCCTGAACTTTTTCGGACTTCTCATAGTGTATTTTTGGATCTCTGACCTGTTTTTCTGTGTCCTGACCTCAATCCCAGATTCTCCCCAGGATTGTCTCTGGTTTGACTGGCTCTGACTCTGAATCTTGTCCCATTGATCATTCGGCCTGGCTCTAACAGATCTGACCTGTGCATTCGCCAGGAAAAATCAAGTAACTGTTAAAGAAGGATTTTTCCAAACCAACCTGGACAGATTCAAGAATTCTCAGAGACTCACCAGTGATGACACACACCAATCTGCTTCCTCAGAAACTCCGAAAGTTTGCCCTTAAACTTCCAGAGGGTTAGTGAACCAGAATTCAACATTAGAAACATTGCCCTATCTATGGTTGCCCTCAATCTGTTGGATTGAGGGCAACCCGCTGTTGTTTAACGTTCCACATTACACACAGCATGCTCAGTACAACTGAAGGCCAACAATGCTGAGTTAAGCAGACAAAAGAAACCAGCAAGTGGATAGACATTCCTCCATTGGATTACCTTGTGAAATGAGCTCTAATAAGATTTTACTGCATTGACCATGGGGAGGGTTTGCAAGACAGGCATAATATGAAGTAACCAGTGCCAGGTGAACAAGTTGAAAGATTTGCCTCGTTCAGTCTGAGTGCACCTACAAACACCAAGCCTGGATCTCAAATGACAGCTTGCTGGTTCTTCTCCAGATTTCTTTCCATTATTATAAATTGATTCCGCATCTATTTTCTGTCTGGATGGATAACATTTACTGAAAGAATAACTTGCATTGTCATTGTAAAGTGCCTAGAGATGACGTGTTGTTTACTGGCGTTACAGAAATAAACCGAAATAAATTAGAAAAAAATTACTGTTTGTGGACAACAAGAAAATGTTTATGGTTGCCAGCCTAAATGTACTAAAATAAGTCCCATTTATTTCTGTTTATTTATGCAAATACTCTAGTTTCATGATGCACATTTACTTCAAACACATTATAATTCAATTCTATTCAGTTCAGCCTATTTCTATAGCACCAATTCACAACACATGCCATCTAAAGGCACCTTACAGTTCACCATATCATCCAGTCAGATCGGTTTAAAGTTTTCAATCTAAGGAAAACCAGTTGATTGCATTGACTAATTGACTCGAAGGCAATCCTTCACACTAAGCATGCTTGTAGCGACAGTGGAGAGGAAAAACTGTCTTTTAACAGGAAGAAACCTCAAGCTGAACTAAGCTCAGTGTAAGGGGTTCAATGAGACAGAAGCAGAGATACAAAATGCAACTGTAAAAGGCGGCCCCTTCCAGGAAACACACAGCCAGGCAGACGAGCTCCGAGCCAGCTCCCATGTCAGAAGATGAAGAGAGCACATCCAACCAGTCCCAGTCAGAGAAACAGGACTACACTACAAAAACTGGACGATCTCCAACAACTATAAAAAAGGTGTTGATGTAAACATTGGCTATTTTTAGGTAAACCACTGCCGCTGTTTAAATGTCCTGACAATCAGAACCATTGTTTTTTCAATATTTAAACTATTTCTACATATCTAAACTTACCAGTCATACTTGATGACAAAAACCATTTTAAGTTAATTTAAATTTCAAGTAAAGGGGAAAAGATTTATATTGTAAAAACAAAAAAAAAATTGTGAAAAAGACAAAAAGAATTTAAATGTAATCCTATATAATTAAAAATGAATCCATGCTTTGTGTATGCTTGCTTTGTGAGGATGCTGATATATAAAGTTAAATGACTCATCCTATCTTTCAGGAGCTTCTGAGAAACAATTAATTTGTAAAGATTGTTTTTGAAAATGTTGACTACTTCTTACCTCTGCTCTGCATTCCAAATTGTGGACAAGTCAGCCATTCCATCCTACCCAGACGGAGAGTTTGTCAATCACACAGGTGGATTGGGTGATTTAATCAAGCGACTGCATAATAAATTTGCTCTGCATTTGGTTTTCTTCTTTGCGCCAATGAGCAATCGGAAGAAGACTGAAAAGTTGCTTAAATATTCCGAAATATTTCCAATTATAATGAATCATGCATATGTAGAATAAATCCCCAGCAGATATTTAAGCCTGTTAATATTCATATCGGCAGCTGAACACAATACTACAAAGTTTGACTTTATTATTTGGACAATGTTAAACACATTCCTGCAGCCTGAATCTCACTGTTTCTGTTCAGCTGACATTCAGTTTAAATTGCTGCTCATTAAATGTTGCATTCCTGCTGTTGCTGTCATTTCAACACACTGTACTCTGAATAGACGTTCATCAGTCTGACAGCTCATCTCAGCATTACAGTGCTTATTATATCACATGTTATGTATAACTTCTTGTTCTGTTTTGTTTCACTGTGCAGATCTACCATGTCAGTAACACAGCAATAAACATAAAAATCTTAAGTGATTCTTATTTATCATTTGTAGCTTTTGATTTCTTAGAAAACTGGGTGCTGAGATGAAGTAATTTCGCCCTGCGGAACTTGCAGACACGTCATGCATAAATAGAACCAACATTAAATGATGTTATATACCCCTTTATTATACATATGATAGATATGCTTCAAGACAAAGGGGAAAATAAAATTTGCCTGGTTTTGTTTTTTTGGATTTTATTAAAAATGATAATGAAGGGCATACAGAAATGGATCTAGTCAAACAGAAAGACAAAATGTAGGATTGTGTAACTGAAATAATTTCACTTTAAAATCATAAAATTATCATCTAGAGTTAAAGTGTGGGCTTTAGTTTTGGTCGTTATTTCACCCTGATCCTGACATGATCCTGAAACTATTAATAGTGTTACACTGCATGTACATATTTCAACTTCTATGTATTATATTACACTTGGATATATATATATATATATATATATATATATATATATATATATATATATATATATATATATATATATATATATATATGGATAAAAGGAAATTTGCATTAAATTGGAACATGTTCTCTTCATTCTTTATCTTTAAAATACAGTATATTAAAGGTTTATAGTGTATATTACAAAAACTATAGTAAAAAATTATCAATAAAAGCAGATTGTGAGATCCTAAATAGTTAAATCCCTTCAGGTTAATTATATAATGCCAATTCACAGGATGTTATCTCAGGGCACTTTACAGAGAAAATTAAACCGGATAAAACAGTCAGATTGGTTAAAAGTTGATTTCATTGACTGACTGACTCTTCAGCAATCCCTCACACTAAGCATGCTTGTAGCGACAGTGGAGAGGAAAAACTCCCTTTTAACAGGAAGAAACCTCCAGTAGAACCAGGCTCAGTGTGAGCGGCCATCTGCTGAGGCCGACTGGGGTTCAAGGAGACGGAAGCAGAGACACAAAAAACAGCTGTAAAAGGCGGCCCAGTCCAGCTAATGTGAATCCCTGATTGTTCATTCTTCTTTTCCTTTCTAAAAAGGGCTTTGAATCAGTCCTATCTGTCTTTATCCATGCTGGGTCAGATGCTCACGTTTAAAAAAGGAGCCAGGCAAAGCGGAATATAGCGTTAGCTTCACTGCATGCACTTAGCCAAGCCTTGTACCTAAACCAGGTCCTGGAAAAAGAAAGCGAACCATCTCCATCTGTTGTCGGACTGCTGATAAACTTTGATGTTCAGCTGATCAAACTAAAGGGTTTCAACTCCAGCCTGTCTTGGTAAGTTTGCTTACCAAGAGAAGGTAAGCAAGGTAAAGAATTGAACTTCCGTGACTCAAGTTGTCAGTCAGCGGAACTACGACTGTGACGACAGTTGCTGCCACAGTTCTTTTCCTTCTGTATTGCAGAGGAGCAACTTTGCATATACAACTTTTAACACCAGAAGTCCCAGAGATAGGAGAATTTTCTTCAGCCTCCAGTCCCCCCTGCAGTACTTCACAACTCATGAATCCCTTTTCAGATGTAAATGCCCCATTAGCGCTGTGGGTTGGAAAAACATTCCATCTCTCTGAGTGTTTTACCTGAGAGCACGGGGGGGGTCATATTTGTAATTAAATATAACTAGGTCTTAATCATGGTCATTGTGTGAGTGGGGCGATGCCCTAGCGCCCTCTATGGGCCAGCCGCCACTGCCTGACACTGATACTGCTTAGAGTTGATACAGAACAAAATTAATGTATAAAAAAAGGGGAAGATAATAATTCTGGCAACGCTTGAAGATAATCAAGAATAGGTGGAGATGTGGAGGGAGTGCATGGTTTATTTTCTTAAGTTTTTCTCTGCTTTTGTCTGCCATCTCTGGACTCTGTTCTGGTTGGATAGCAGCAGTTGCTAAGTTTAATGATCCCCAGATTCTCCTGAGTTGAGTGTGCCAGGCTGAGAGTCTATAATAGCAGCCCTTTACGCATTTACAGCCGCATGGCTGCAATTCAGCTGCATCCCCTGGCTGTCCATATTGTGCATGGATCATCAGTAAACCTTCAGAGTGTTCAAACTGAGTATCCTTCATCTGACTCTGTCTCTGGGCTTCATGGAAGGTTTTTTTAGAACATGTCTGCCACCATTTTGCACTTTGTTTTAAGGGAACCGGCTCAGATGTCCTTAGATCAGAACATAAACCACTATTGTTAACAGACAAGGCCTTTTTTTGCAGGAGGAGGAGGAAGGGAAACAAGAGTAAGATAGAAATACAAAGGAGGAGGAGATGGTATCCATGTTATCTGCAAAGGTAGATCTAATGTATTAGCATTAAGGTATACAACTGAGACATTTCAAATTCAGACCTTTTTAATGGAACCAATTCTTTGGAGAGCTAATGAGAGTCATGAACGCTGCCGGATAAATTAGGCTTTTTATTTTCCACACCTTCATAAAAGCTAACACCCTGTTATGTTCTAGAGACTGAGACATCAGTAAGTGTGAGACGTTCCAGTAACACTCTTACTAATTAGCTTGGTGTATCGCTGGGATGAATAAACTCTCCAGTACTCCCTGCTAGTCCTCTCACAGCACTGCCTTTTGATCAGTGCAGAGATCAGTGGCAGCAATGTTAAAAGCACTTCTTTCAAGGTGAGAGAACTGTTGTTCATGTTGCGAAGTAAATAAGCTCAGCAAGCTATTAATAAGTTGTTTGTTCCCTTAATTACCCACTTGACCACGACACAGAACGCCCCTTATTATCTCAAACAAGAAAACACATGAAACGAGCAGAAAAGATAAAGGGAAAAACAATCAGCATATGAGTCTACTTTCAGCTACTTCCTTAGAACAGCCATGCTAAAGTGGGCTTGATAAATGTACAGATGCTTATGATAACTCAGACAAAGAAGAAAGAAGGAAAGACAATCGATTTCAATGTCAGGCTAACACTGGGGACAAGTGGAGCAAAACCATTTCAGATTTACTCCTGAATCATATTCCCCTGAGCCACAGAGCTTCCAGGTTGGATCAAATTACACTTGGTGGTCTTAACTGAAAAAGCTTCCTTTCTATTCTGCCATTTTAATCCTCATCTTTTGATATATATTCTCTAATCCCTAACACCTCCTCCACCTGTTTTTTCCATCTGTTGGTCGGTGTAACCCTCAGAGTTGTGGTCTGTGTGCAAAGCAGAAGGACGAAAGATATTATTTCACACAAGAAGCATCACATATTTTGCTATTATGCTTGGCTTCATTATTTTCTAAAATATCGGTTACTCTTGTTTCCAGCAGTTTATATTAACAGGTATTCAAAACAGCCTTTCCCAGTCAAACGCCAGCAAAATGACAGCCAATTCGCCGCCACTGTAGTGTCCCCCCTACTTCTCTTGGGCATTCATATTTTTTCACTCCACCCTTTCTCTGAGTTATAGAGTCTGGCCAGGAGAAGGCGCTTCTATTCAGATTTTAATGTCCACAAATCATGAAAAAAAAAGAATATTTTAGTACAAAGATATGTTTAAAAAGGAATTGTAGGGGACCAGCCAAGAATCAGCCAAGGGCCCATCAAGCAAAGGGGGGTAATTTTGAATGGCTACTACTGTACATTTTCATTGCAACTTTCTTGATTTCTTGAGAATTTTCACTCAGCTGTAATTCAAGGGTAAGTAAACTGAACCCTCTGCAGACTCCTGTTGTAAACTCAGCTCATACCACCACATCCCCAAGTTGGTATAAGTTTACTCCTAATGTCTGCCATCATGCTTTTTCCAGACATCTTCACCTTAAGTACCTGGCAGTTATTCAGGGTTCGTCCAAATCCTAAATATGAGGCAAGATGGTGGTAAGAGGTTCCATCACAGTTAACTCAGGATTTAACAATAGAACCAATTTCATCTTCACATCTAGACAGGCTGCTTTGGGCAGCCTCTTTCCCTTGATGAGAAAAGCATAATTCAAAAGTCTTTAATTGTAATTTACGTTTTTTGGTCTGACATATGGGAGTGTAAAGAAAATAATAAAACAAACAAAAAAAAAGATACAGCTGAAAAGATCCTATTCAAACCCACCATGTTGCCGGGGACCCATTTTATGCGTTTTCCCCTAACGATTCAGAATGCATGAAAATTACAACTATAAATTGTTTACCAATAAAGACATGTTAGACATCGAATGCTTAGATTCTCCACAATTCAACCACCAAGTTAATTTAATGGACACAGCAAACACCAAAGCACAATTAGTACATATATAGCTACATTTCAAAATGTAAACATTACAAACTAGCCACAACATACCTTTGAATGCATCCAAAAGCCGTATTACAATTCCAGTCTTCAAATGTTTGTACTGCATTAATCTATCTGTCTAGAGATTAAAAATAATGCGGCATATTTATAAGAAAAACATTCCATGATGAGAAAATAGCTGCATAACATCCATTTTTTGACGTCACAAAAGTTAGCTTGTCATAGCTCCTGCTTGGTATCTTGCTAATAAGACTTACTTCTTACTTTGTATGACTCAATTTAATTCAGGCCAAGCCAATGAAGTCTCACAAGTGCTCCTTGCCTGTCAGCCAATGATACACTGCATAGAGTTATTCACTAAATTAAACATTTTACATTTTTATATTTATATTTCTATCTCTATGGTACAATTGGCAAAATTTGGCACATTTGAAGAGATTTGGAGATGCTAGTGACACTAAACGTTCAAAGCCCAACAGCTCTGAAACTGTTATGCCAAGATATCTGAAATTTTCTGCATTTGTAATTGACATTATGTAGAACAAAAAAAAAAATACAATGAGACATGTCAAGGATGTCCTTATTACTGCTTGTGAACAAAGACCTATTGCTTTTGAGAAAAAATAAAACTACTTTGAGTCATGTTTGAACTGATGCTGCTTAGCCTGTGTTTTACTCACAATATTTTAATTTATATTTTCAGAAACAAGAAGGTATTAGCTTTCAAATGTTGCATCACACATGTAATTTGGGCTCCATTTGGGTATGCAAAATAGGCAAAGATTACTTAAACCTAGTTGGGTTTTAACAGAATGTTAAATTTCTTTATCAACATATTTACTAAAGCGAACTTTCTATAACTTTCATGCAAGGTAGCTACATAGTGACACTTTTGAAATAAAACCTAAATATTTAATACCTGCATCTATGAGATGTTTGAAGATTTTTAAGAAAATAAACAAGTAGGTCAGCCTGATTGTCATCTCCTTTTCTTCCTTATTTTCTTGGATCTTAAACCAGTGTTGCCAGCTTAGTGCTTTTGTCACTAAATCTAGCACTTTTCAGACCCCCATAGCACCGTTATTTATAAAGAGTGCTTGTTCTTTACTTGTTTCTGTATATGTCTCCATAAAACTCTTAAAACCCCAATGTTTTTTCCTCTCTGCTATCTTATCTATCTGCACATTTTAGGACAGCCAATAGGGAATTTTCTTGTTGGCAACACTGTTTTAAACATGAATCTACATTCTGATAGAAAGCATCTTTGTTTCCTCAGCTGATCTCAAGCCTTTAACCCCAGCAGGGTTATTGTGGCTTCAAACCACTGACAACAACTACAGATTTTTTGACACAGATCAACAAGAATGGATATAGTCTCAGTGCTGAATTAACCATGTTAAGGTTACAGGCATTCTGTCTTTATATTCTTCAATGTCTTGCAATGTGTCACTCTAATGAGCTTCCTTTATAGTGAACGCTACAGAGGAAGAGGAATGCAATTAAAGATAAGATCTTGTTCCTTCTCCAGTTTTATCTCCACCTTCCAGTACCAATAAATCAGGTGTGACATTGTTCCTTTCCAAGTGAAAGGTCTGGACTGATTGCCCCTCATGCGTTCATTACTTAGTAATGTAAGTGAAGCTGCGTGGTTCTTCCTGCTCGGCAGTGTGGGCTCACATTAGGCTGGGATCCAGCTTGAAATGAATACAGGTTGAAGAGGATCAGAGGACTGTTAAAAAAGGAGAAGTGCCACTGCTTTGTCGTAGCACATGAAACAAGATGTGTCACTAAAGAAAAATGCAAATTGCTATAGACGGGAACAAAATGTTATAGTATCAAACGCTCTCGACTATAAAAACTTGCACAAGACAAGTCCTAATGAGAAACCTAAAAAAAAAAAAAGGAGAGGAGAACTTCAGACAGTTGGATCTTTCAAAAGCCTGGCAGGCGGTACATTGTTAGATAAACCATGTGTTGCTGTGTTGATTTTTCCTTCATTGCTACTTTCCCTTTTCTTCTATTCATTCCCTGTGAGCTCCTGTGGTGTGTTTTAACAAGGTTGTTGCTCTTTGAAGAACAGGGGCATCATATGGGATCAGGAACCTGCACAGAGTTTAAAATCCACCTTGGTACCTCAGGAGTAAGAGGCATACATTTAAACATCTACTTTGCTTCTGTTAGCATTAATGCCTTCATATGAACCAGAATTAGAGAGGGTTGGATAAAAGTCGCTATCAGTCCTTAAAAGGGACAAACAATCAAAGATCTCCCAGTAGCAACATTACACATTAAGGATTTAATGTTATTTTTTGTCTTTGGTCCTCAATACAGAAACCATTCACCAGAAAAACAGCAACAAAAAAAGACATTATAAGGACTGGCCCTGCCACTGTTTCTGCCTAATTAGCCACATGCTTCGAAAGAGGATTTAATACATAGTCTGCTCACTAAATCACTGCATGCTTTAAGTGACTTTTAATTGGCCATTTCATACAAGACATTTTCTACTGCCACCACAATAAGTCAGCCATTAAGGCATCCTGAGAGCACCTGACACCGGGGAATACGAAACACACAATAACGAATACAGCCAAGGAAATGGCATCTTATTGTTATTGAGTCAATGATATTATATAAAAATAAACATATAAAGGTGCTGCAAAGGGAGAAAAGGATTTAAATCATTATTCTAAATACACATGTAACAGTAGAACAGGCTGTTTACTTTTATTAGGGTCTGCAATGCAATTATTACATATCCCTTTATTCCTTCACTTTAGGCCTGATTCATGAAACAAATCTACGTTAGCAAGCACTTAAATTAAACTGGTTTTGAGATGCGATTAAAATGTTTAATTAAGGTATTTACAGGGTCTGTAATAATCACACTAGTAGCCATTTAAAATGGCCCTTCAACGTCAAACGGCAGCCGTATGGCAGCAGACTTCCCCCCAACTTCCAGCCACTGAGTGACCCCCCTCTTGCATACTATTTTACTAGTGCAAAGATTGATGTTTAAAAAGGAATTGTAGGACCAGCCAAGGGCCCATCATATATATATATCTATATATATATAGATATATATATATATATATATATATATATATATATATATATATATATATATATATATATATATATATATATATATATATATATATATATATATATATATATATAGATATATAGATATATATATATAGATATATATATACATATGTATAGTGGGATAGGGCAAGGACAAGGGGATGGGTTAAATGCAGATAGTGAATTTGGTTGCTTTGTACTAGACAATGTAATGACAACAAAATTGAATTCTATTCTACCTTAATGCAACTATTTAGGTTATTTAAGGGGAGGGGGATATTTATTCTACCTGAGTGAATTTTTCAATCATGATTTTGTTTAACCTTTTGTTATTCAAGTCTCTAAACCTCGGCAATAACATATAATCTTATGTTTTTCTGTTTAATTATTCAATTTTAAGCAAGTTTAAACATCTAATCTGCATGTAGAAGGGCAGTTTGTGCAGCTTTTCTACTGAACTGTTTCTTATTCTTAAGTATTTTTGTGAAAGACAATTTCTACTTCTACTTCAGTAAAGCTATGTTGAAGTTTAGCTACTTTAGGTAAGATTTTGTGTACTGTACCTTTGTTCATTGCTGCATTTAATAAGAAAGACAAATAAGAGCATCCCCTTCCTGTAGCCCTCCACCCTTCTACATAAATATCTTTTTGTTACATTATATTAGACGAAATGCTGACACACATCTTCTCATGTCTTCTCTATAACATCAGAACTTAATTCCTTCCCTAATTCTGCTCTTATGGTGAAAGTGAAAGTCCTTGGATACAAAATATGTTTTGATTTTTTTTATTATTTCTAACATCTTTAGCTAGTTCAACTCAGTCTGTAAGGATTTATGCTGGCATCACTGGAAAAACGACCTAGAAATAAGTACAAACATTCTTAAATTAAGTGTATTTACCCTTAACTTGAATATCTGAATAAGATGATCTGCCAATGGAATGAGTGTTTTTACTCTTAAAATAAGATATTTAGATAAGATGCACTTGAAATAAGACAATGCAATTTTGTTTTCTTATTATAAAGGTAAATTGTCTTGTTCCATTGGCATAATGTCTCTTTTACCTCCTCAATTCAAGAACAAATGCACTTATTTTGAGAAAAAATGACTTATCTAGATTTAGATTTTTTCCAGTGATCCTTCTGCTGTTTATCACCTCCGAGCCTGCTCTGCCTCTGATAATCTTTCAGCTTTTCATGCTAACTGTCCTGATGCCCTTTTTTAAGCCTCTTTACCTCAGCAATGATTTTTATACCGGACATAATTTGACTCGTACTCTGGTCGGCTTGAAAGTTTGATAACATTTCCAAATAGTTAGATGAGAGGGTGGAGACTGAGGGGCGGAGCTGAGGATGACAGAGATTTTTGCAAAAATAAATACATGGGTTGTGTTTAGGTTAAGTTTGAGTTAATGTTTTATAAAATGAAAACATTAAAAACAGGCTTGCACTGTCATCTGTTTGTATGTATATAAGGAAAGGTCATTATTTATGTTGATTTGAACGCGTTAAAATGTCATTAAGTAATTTATCAAAATTAATGCATTAAAATCCTGGCCCTAATTTAAACCGTTAACTTGTCGTAAAATTATTTTTCTCTCTTTTTTATTTCAGAAGTTCCACCTTATTGCTAGACCCTCTACCAGGAACAGACCTCTTTTTTTTCCTGGGGATTAATGCATCGTTTTAACAGATATACATACTTCTAAATGCTTTACTTTATGAGACATGGGGCTACTTAGTAAAGCACCAATCAACCAATAAAAAAATATGTCTGCCTTGTTTTAAGTGTTTTCTCATATTTTGAAATGTGGGCTACTATTATGATCTTGGTAGTGATGACTGACTTAATTACTTAATAATTATTAAATTCACCTGTCTAATTCTGCCTGTTTAGTCATTTCTGCCTATCTGATCCACCTGCCTCTATTTAAGCTGCTTGCTACTAGTCATCAGTGCAAGATTGTTTTTGAGACAGTGGTTAGTAACAGTGTATTGAATCCCAGCTGTTCCAGTTTGCCCATCAGATGCTGTGGGATGATGGTGTTGAAAGCTGAACTGAAGTCCAGAAACAGCATCCGCACGTGGGTGTTCTTCTCCTCCAGGTGTGCCAGGCTCAGGTGGAGAGCAGCAGAGATGGCGTCCTCAGTGGAGCGGTTCCATCGGTAGGCGAACTGGAACGGGTTGAATGTTGGCGGCAGACTGGAGACAATGTGTTCTTTAACCAGCCTTTGGAAGCACTTCATCATGATGGGAGTCTGCGACAGGCTGGTAATCACTGAGTGAGGTGACCTGAGGCTTCTTTGGGACTGGAATAATGGTGGCAGACTTGAAGCATGCTGGCACTATGGATTGGTCCAGCGAGGTGTTAAAAATGAGAGAATGAGAGAAGAATGATAAATAATAAGGGAGTGCCATGAAATGAAAATTAGAATTAATTCAATTCAATTCAGTTTATTTATATAGCGCCAAATTCACAACACATGTCATCTCAAGGCACTTTACAGTTCAACCAGATCATACAGTCAAATTGATACAAAGTTTTCTATCTAAGGAAAACCAGTTGATTGCATCGACTCATTGACTCAAATACAATCCCTCACACTAAGCATGCTTGTAGCGACAGTGGAGAGGAAAAACTCCCTTTTAACAGGAAGAAACCTCCAGCAGAACCAGGCTCAGTGTGAGCGGCCATCTGCCAAGGCCGACTGGGGTTCAAGGAGACAGAAGCAGAGATACAAAAAGCAGCTGTAAAAGGCGGCCCCGTCCAGGAAACACACAGCCAGGCAGACGAGCTCCAAGGCAGCTCCCATGCCAGAGGATGAAGAGAGCACATCCACCCAACCACGGCCAGAGAAACAGGACCACACTGGAAGACAGGCCGATCTCCAACATCTACAAACAAGGGTGTTGATGGAAGCAGCACAGCTGATGTTTCTTTCCTGGATGACGTCACAGCCAAACAGGAATAGACGAGGCAAAGCTACTCTGAGGAAAAGCAGAGAGAGCAGAAGGTTAGAGATTGAACAAACAGATTCTGCAGAATAGGAGAACAGAGAGAGAATGAAGCAGAATGATGAAATGGGGGTCCCTATGTCCTCCAGCAGTCTAAGCCTATAGCAGCATAACTATAGAGAGAGAGCTCAGGATAACCTGAGCCACCCTAACAATAAGCTTTATCAAAAAGGAAAGTTTTAAGCCTAGTCTTAAAAGTAGACAGGGTGTCTGCCTCACGGACTAAAACTGGTAGTTGGTTCCACAGGAGAGGAGCCTGATAACTAAAAGATCTGCCTCCCATTCTACTTTTAGAAATTCTAGGAACCACTAGTAAACCTGCAGATTGAGAGCGAAGTGCTCTGTTAGGAACATAAGGAACAATCAGATCTCTGATATAAGATGGAGCTTGGCCATTTAAGGCTTTATATGTGAGAAGGAGGATTTTAAATTCTATTCTTGATTTAACAGGAAGCCAATGAAGAGAAGCCAGGATAGGAGAGATATGATCTCTCTTTTTAATTTTCATCAGAACTCTGGCTGCAGCATTTTGGATCAGCTGAAGGCTTTTAACTACAGTTTGTGGACTTCCTGATAGTAAAGAATTACAATAGTCCAGCCTTGAAGTAACAAATGCATGGACTAGTTTCTCAGCATCACCCCTGGACAGGAGATTTCTAATTTTTGCAATGTTCCTCAGATGAAAGAAGGAAATTCTAGAAACCTCTTTGATCTGGGATTTCAATGACAGGTCCTGATCAAAAATAACACCAAGATTTTTTTACTTTATTATCTGAAATCAGTTTAATCCCATCCAAATGAAGTGACTGGCTAATCAGCTTCTTTTTCAGAGACTCTGGTCCAAAGACTATAACTTCTGTTTTGTCTGCATTCAGAAGCAGAAAGTTAAGAGTCATCCAGGTTTTTATGTCTTCAAGACATGCTTGTAATCTATGTAATGGGTTAGCTTCATCTGGATTTATAGACAGATATAGCTGGGTATCATCAGCATAACAGTGGAAATTAATCCCATGCTGTCTAATAACTCTACCAATTGGGAGCATGTATAAAGTAAAGAGAATTGGTCCTAGCACTGATCCCTGTGGTACTCCACAGGTAACCTTTGAGTGTGTTGAAGATCTATCATTAACATAAACAAACTGAATTCGATCAGATAGATAGGATTTAAACCAGTCTAGTGCTGTTCCTTTAATTCCAACAAAATATTCAAGTCTTTCTAAAAGAATATTATGGTCAACTGTATCAAATGCAGCACTAAGATCCAACAGGACGAGCACAGATACAAGTCCATTATCTGAGGCCATGAGAATATCATTAGTGACTTTCACCAGAGCTGTTTCAGTGCTATGATGAGCTCTAAAGCCAGACTGAAACTCTTCAAAAAGTTCATTATGGTGTAAGTGGAGGCAAACTTGTTTGGCAACTACTTTCTCAAGAATTTTGGATAAGAAAGGAAGATTGGATATAGGTCTATAATTAACCAAGTCATCTGGGTCAATTACCTAGAGTTTGTTATCCAACTAATGATAGGATTGGTGACATCTACACAATATGATGCAGTATGTTCCTGTCAGTCTAATAGATTGGCTGAGTGCTGATATAATAAAAAAACACATCCAGAAACTTCGATTAAGATGAAAACATCAGAGTCCAGCTCAGCTGTCTGCTCTTCCTTTTTCTTCCAGCATGAAACTGTTTGTAATGTTTAGATGAGAATCAAAGAGGGCTCTAATAAAAAACCATTTGTTAAAATTATCCAATTGATGAGAAGCATTTTTATTTTAAAAGCATGGCTCAGAGAAGTATTCTGTTGCTTTTATCTGAAAGTGCCTGGCAGCAGCCGCTAGATGCAGAGATACAAAAAAGGCGTATTGATTTGACTGCCTTTTGGAGTTTGGCTGTTAGATCTTAAAAAGAAACATCAATCTCGAATAAAGCAAAATAAAAACCTGCAAAGTTCTGGTTACACAAGCTGAAATTTCAGTCTCATGAGAGGATGAACAAAACAGTGATGTAAATATGTGTTAAGAATTTTTTATTATCTCAGAAAGTAAAGGATCCAAGAGTGGTAAATAAGTATTCATTATGTTGATTTGGAACCGTGCTGGTAGCATCAAGGACCTCAAAGATGTCAATCATTCACAGCACAGTTGGCAGAGCAGTTGGCACCATTTGTCAAGACGATGGACTGCTTACTTTTGTCCATGCTGTTTTGCTGAGAGGCAGACTGTAATTTGGCAATAAATCAGTTAAACCATAATAACATGGTTTAAATCTAAGAAACATTTACTTTACCTCACAGTGGAATGAAGTGTTTCACTCTGTTGTAATTTCACTTCTTGATGCCATGCTTTATCTCTACAGATAACTTACGGTGAAAGGTCACAATGCTTTAATTTTGTGGACTCAGTTTTGTCTTTAGGTAGTATGAGTAGGTTTTTTGTAGCATAAAAAATGATTAAAACCAGAAGATTTATTATATCGTAGAACTTGAGTCACCAGAAGATGTGAGAGGTAGATTAGGAATTTTCTCAAGGCCCTGAGCTGAAGGGGGACCCAGGGAACAGTTTCAGTTGTAACATTTAACATATTTAGAATAAACCATAAAAGACATATCAGTACAGCACAAAGTGGGGAGTGGGGACCCAGTCAAAAAACTATGACTAGCACTGGCTGGATATCTAGATCAGGGAAGAAGGAGGAGCTGAGGGCTGTGCAGAAAGAACTGAGGAAGAAAATCAGGGATGGGAAGAACAGCTACAAGAAGAAGATAGAGGATCAGCAGCAGCAGAACAACATAAGTGTCAGGGTTTGGTTGAGGTTTCGTGGACCCAGATGCACAGAGGCAGAGGGGAGTTCTTGTAGTTTTAATAGAGTGGTCACAAGCAACTGAGGCAGAAATCCAAAAATCCAACATGAAAATGTAAAAAAAACCAAAACCATGGAGAAATCAGGGAAAGCAAGCACAAGGAGCCAGTGAAAGACGACTAACCAGCACTGAGGAACTGCACAGGGAGAGCATTTATGGCTGACTGAACAAAGGCCCGACTAGACTTAGACTTAGACTTCCTTTATTGTCATTGCACAAAAATAATACAAGCTGAATCTTGACAACAAAATGTTGATTACTTGGCTACCAATGTAACAGGTCTTAACCTTATTCTTGCACAATAAATATGTTTTCTATAACTAAGAGCTAGCTATATACAGGGTAAGTGTATATATATATAGTATATATATAGTGTGAGTGTGTGTGTGTTTGTGGGGTATATATATATATATATATATATATATACATATATATTGAGTTATTGAAGAAGTAATATCAATAAATAAATATTGCACTGAGTTATTGAATATTGCACTGAAGAGTTATTCAAAACGAAACATTAAATTGAAGACAAAGCTAAACTAAGGTGCGTGTATTGTCCATGTCCATGGGGGGCTGGTTTTAGTGTGAGTGTGTGTGTGTTTGTGGGGGGCTGGGGGGGTGGCATGGAGGAGTGTTATGTGGCGTTAAGCAGTCTGATGGCCAGGGCGAAGAAACTGTTCAGTAGTCTGGTCGTTCTGCAGAAGATGATGCGGAACCTTCGGCCGGACGCAGGGGGGAAAACAGTCCATGGTTGGGGTGGGTAGGGTTGGAGAGGATCTGGTGAGCCCGGGATAGGCAGCGCTTGTCCGCGATGTTCTTGATGTAGGGGAGCGGCGCCCCCGTGAGCTTCTCCCCTGTCCTCACCACCCTCTGTAGAGACTTCCAGTCAGAGGCCCTGCCGCTCCCAGACCAGATGGAGATGTAGCTGGTCGGCAGGCTCTCGATGGTCCCTCTATAGAAGATCTGAAGGATGGGGGGTGGGAGGGATGCTCTCTTCAACCGACGCAGCAAGTGCAGGCGCTGCTGGCCCTTCTTCACCAGTGAGGAGATGTTGGGTGACCAGCTGAGGCTGTCAGTGATGTGCACCCCCATGAACTTGGTGCTGCTGACGACCTCCACAGCTGAGTCGTTAATGAGGAGGGGTGTGTGGGTGGGTCTGGATTTCCTGAAGTCGATGATAATCTCCTTGGGCTTCTTGACGTTCAGGATCAGGTTGTTCCCTCTGCACCAGTCCACCAGATTACGCACCTCCTCCCTGTAGGCCGCCTCGTTGTTGTCCTGGATGAGGCCCACAACTGTGGTGTCATCCGCTTACTTCAGGATGTGGTTGGACCTGAGGCGTGGACGGCAGTCATGGGTCATCAGGGAAACAGCAGGGGGCTCAGGACACAGCCCTGGGGGGTGCCGGTTTTTAGGGTGATGACGTCGGAGGTGTGATTCCCCACTCTGACAGCCTGGGTTCTGTCAGTGAGGAAGTCCAGCAGCCAGTTGCAGAGGGGGCTGTTTATTCCTAAGGGGCCCAGTTTGCCTACCAGGTCCTGGAGGATGATCGTGTTGAATGCTGAGCTGAAGTCTAGGAACAGCATCCGCACGTAGGTGTTCTTCTCCTCCAGGTGCTCCAGGCTCAGGTGGAGAGCAGGGGAGACTGCATTCTCCGCACTGCGCTTGGACTGGTATGCAAACTGGAACGGGTCGTGTGATGGGGGGAGCGTGGAGATAATGTGGTCCTTAAAAAGTCTTTCGAAGCACTTCATGATGGAAGGATGTGAGTGCGACGGGGTGGAAGTCGTTAAGGCGGTGGTTGTCTTGGGACCAGAACGACAGTGGCAGACTTGAAGCACCGTGGGATGATGGCCTGGTCTAGGGACGTGTTGAAGATGTCTGTGAGCACATGGGTCAGCTGGTCTGAGCATTCTTTGATCAGCTAAACTGGAATGTTGTCAGGAGCTGCAGCTTTCCGTGTGTTGACCTTCCTCAGAACTTCCTACACTGCTGATGTGTCCTGTCTGAGCGCCCGTTCGTCGGGGTGTGGTGTCGCTTTCCTCGCAGGGTTGGAGTTCAGCTCCTCAAATCTTCCGAAGAAGTTGTTGAGCTAACGAGCTGATTGGGAGCAGGTGTGAAAAGAAAAGGAGCTAGGGAAAAGGGGAAAAACAGAAGAGGGCAACAAAGAAAAACCTGAGAACTCAAATATATTCAGAAACACAACAAAATAGGAATGTAACCTATAAAACTAGAAAAAAAAGAAAAGCAATAATCAATGCGTAACTAAAAACTCAAAGAAAACTTAAGTAAACAAGATGTTGATGGTACACCTCACCTAAGAGCGGATTCCAGACACCTTAAAAATGTTGAAAAACAAAAATACAGCCCACCCAGGGCAGACGGAGGGGGAACCAGGAAGGCAAGAAAATAGCAACAAACAAAAGCAAAAAAAAGTCCAAAAAACAAAACTACCCACCAAAGGTGGGTGAGGGCAAACTGAAGTCTCTGGAGGCTGGCAGTGAGGCCGGAGATGACAAAGGAAGGCATCTGGAGGACGACTGTGAGTATGGCGTCTCTGCAGCAAGAACCTTAGAGGATGGTGTCTCTGCAGCAGGAACCTTGGAGGACAGTGTCTCTTCAGTAGGAACCTTGGAGGCTGCCGACTGCAGCAATGGAACCCTGGAGGGGGCAGCAGACTGTGGCTCTGGAACCCACAGATTGGCAGTGCAGCTGGTAACCCACGAAGAGGCTGTGCTGCCTGGGACCAATGAAGAGGTGTGGAGCACCCACTGAGGGGCCTGGAAGGTGTGGAGCGCCCAATGTGGGGCCTGGGAGGCATGGAGTGCCTGCTGAGGGGCCTTGGAGCTTTCTCCACCTTGGAGCTCTTGAAGTGCTCTGTTTCATAAGTTGTTCCATCCTGTGGCTCGGGGGTCTCTGGATGGCACAAAGTATGCTCAAGGGTCTCTGAATGGCACAGAGTGTGTTCAGGGGTATATGGATCGCACAGACTGTGCTCAGGGTTTTCCGGATGGCACAGAGCGCGCTCACAAAGAGGTTCTATCTGAGGTGGAGCGCAAAGTGAATCTGTTAGAAGAGTGGAGAAGCTAATAGGTTCTGATGGTGGATCTAGGACAATGGCAAGGACACAGGGGAAAGCTAATTGAGGAGAAAGGAGAACTGGTTCACAAATGGGCTCTGGCTCAGGGACTGGCCTGCCAAAGGGCTCTGGCTCTCAATATGGACCACTAATGGGCTTTGGCAGGGGAACTGGCCCGCTAATGGGCTCTGGCTCGGGAACTACTGGCTACCAGGGAGCTGATGTGGAGTAGTGTCCTAGTGGTTAGGGCATCGCGCTTGGATCCCGCAGGTTCTAGTCAGGAAGGAATGATCAATAGATCATTATATATACCTAAAACTAGTTAATTTGTGGTGATTTAATGAATTTAACATCAACCAGTTTAAAAAATAGAATTAAGAATTTTTGTTGAGATCACTGAGTCTGGGAGTGGCCAGTTTTTTTTACAGTGACAGCAGTGAAGTCACGGAGCCATCCTCCCTGCTTTACAAGCATAATGAACAGGAGCTACCAGACACATCTGCAATCAACAATAATTATTGAAGATATCCAGAGGTCTTCACCATGGAAATTTAGCAGAGCAATAGTTAAACTGACAATACCCACGTGCATGGCAGTAGGATGTTGTAATACATCAGTTGAAAGTGAAAAAAAGTGTTATTTCAACTTTCCGATTCTTGATCCTCCACAGAAGGGTTCGTCTTTGGATTGCCAACTTGAAGAGGGAGGATTTGCCATCAAACTTCTGGCCAAAGAAAGAACACGTAATATGTAGCGAACATTTGGAAGAAGAATATTTTCAAGATGACTTGGAAAATAGTGCACTGTGACAAACACCAGATAAAGCAATAAGACTTGATCAACAGCCGATACCACACCATGACATCACAAACCGGTAGGTGGCAGTAGTGTTCTCCATCCTGGAGAGAAATATCAGCTATGCTGCTGCCATCAACACCCTTGTTTATAGATGCTGGAGATCGGCCTGTTTTCCAGTGTGGTCCTATTTCTCTGACTGTGACTAACTGGATGTGCTCTCTTCATCCTCTGACATGGGAGCTGGCTTGGAGCTCGTCTGCCTGGCTGTGTGTTTCCTGGATGGGGCCGCCTTTTACAGCTGCTTTTTGTGTCTCTGCTTCTGTCTCCTTGAACCCCAGTCGGCCTCGGCAGATGGCCGCTCACACTGAGCCTGGTTCTGCTGGAGGTTTCTTCCTGTTAAAAGGGAGTTTTTCCTCTCCACTGTCGCTACAAGCATGCTTAGTGTGAGGGATTGTATTTGAATCAATGAGTCAATGCAATCAACTGGTTTTTCTTAGATAGAAAACTTTGTATCAATTTGACTGTATGATCTGGTGAACTGGAAAGTGCCTTGAGATGACATGTGTTGTGAATTTGGCGCTATATAAATAAACTGAATTGAATTGAATTCTTTGACAAACATGGATGTCTCCAGTAAAGCAGATTAAAATTAAAATTACTATTAATTAAAAACAATTATCATTTATTGAACATCATGTAATAATTTCATAGTCAAAGTACTATCAGAAGTTTGATTTCTAAATATGACCGGACTTTTCCTTAAACATGAACAAACAGGAGTGTGTCAGAGAAATGAGCATTAAATCAGCCTAATGTTGACCCGTGTTCAATGCCCAGAGACACATCTTTAAAACTCAAGAGAGATCCCTTTTTCTCTTCTTGCATTACTCTATGCATGTAAGTTTGAAGTAAAGTGTGGTTTGCCATGTTTTAGTTAGGAAAATTAAAATACTCTCTCTGTGAACTAACTGATTTCAGGTGAGAAAAGCCAGTTCATCCGTTTTGTTATCAATCTGTCTGTCATCTCCCACAATTATGGGTAGGGCAATGTGCCCTCAATGTTTCTCCCTTATTAGTTTATTGGAAAAATCTAGTGGCTCCGTGGGAGGTGGTAAAGAAAACCACCGAGTCTTAACTACAGATATCTGATGTTAACATACAATCTCTATAATCTACAAACAAGAAAACATAATATGTAAAATATAGATAGGACAAGCTATTGGCTCAGTAAGCAGGAACTTTGAAGTCAAAACTATCTTCCTCCTAAGATAGTTATGTATAGTTATCTATATAAAAAGCTCTCTTGGTTAACCTCACATTTACTTCTATTTTTTTGGCAGATATGTGAGTAAGAACATGATCAAAGTTTTGAGAGTAGCAGTGAGTAACTGCAAAAAACCTGCTTGTAAAATTTCAGCTCTCTACCTCCCAGCATCCTGGTGCTGTAGTCTACAGGACTTCCATGAAGAGTGAATACAGAGGTCATTCATATCCACAAGGTTTACGTCTCTACCTAATTACTGCTCTCTCACAGCTCCAAGGGTTAAGTCCTCTCTTTGAAAGATCCTTCATCTCTCCTGGTCCAGCAGCTCATTTTGTGATAGAGCTACTCATTAGACTGCCTTTATTAAGCCATATTCTGTCTTCAAGGTCAAAAGTTGCAGGGGAGTCAAAAGCTGAAAGCTATAACATCTTATCTTCTTCAAAGATGGAATTAGAAAAACCACAAATCCCCTCTTTAGCCTTACTTTCTTTTTCTATTTTACATGAGCATTTTCAGTATGATTGTTAACAATCTTGTTTTATTTGCGAGGAAAAGGGATTTGTAATAAATCATGATCACTTTGGCCACCTTTTTTCCATCTACAAGAAGAAATTATAAAGCATCAGCAGAAAGCTCTGAACAGCATACTGGACAGCAAATGGAGTGTGGGCACCAAAGTCTCACCAAACTCTGCTGTATGCTTGCATACTATATATATATTTCTTTGTCTCGTTTTGTAAGGCCTTGAAAAATTTTATAGAGGCTTGTTTGAGACTCTGTAGTTAAAAAAAAAAAAATGATGAAAATAATGAGAAAGGGAAAAGAAAACAAAGCGGGTAACTTGTAAATTCCATTCACCTCACTCCCTTTAAGTGAGACAGGACCTACTTTTAATGGAGCAGCAGACAAACAAGGAAAAGTAAGTCATTTACCTTAAATCGACCTTCAGCTAATTGTGCCAACGTACTGAAGGCTAACAAGTGTCCAAAAACCTATTAAAGCCAGTACTGGGGAGTCTGCACATCCGCCAACAAAACATATCCTTAACAACTAATTTCAACACCAAGCAGCTACATAAAAAAAAATAAAAAAATAAAAACAAATAGATTGTCATGTTCGGCTGAACGTATTTAGCCCACATAGATGCTAGTCCTGACATAGATGCTATATAAAAAAGACAGTAACAAAGTTGGAAAACAGTCCTGATTGGCTGTTTGTAACCTTTCAAATTAAAGCCAAACTCTGCACATTCCAAAGGTATCACTACAGTATCACTGCTCTACATGCAAAACTCACTGAACCGGCTGATGAAGACACAAGCTAGGTCTGTTTCATGGAGCCAGAAATATAGATTTTCAGTCATTTATAAATATTTTAAGCCGACTTTTAAAACATTCATGACATTTGATCAACTCCCCATTAATTAAAATAATCTTGAAAAGGTTTATATAAGCCCTGGATGTATTTCTAGAAGCGGTATGCTTTTTAACATCTGACAGTCTGAGAAATATATATATATATGCATGTGTATAAGTGTGTGTATGTGTTTGTGTGCACCAGTGTTAATTTTGTCAGCTTTTTTAAATTTGGTCTTAGTCTTAGTCACAATGACAACAATCAATTCTAGTGTTAGTCATATTTAGTCGTTGCCTTCCCAATTTAATTTTAGTCTTAATCTAAATTATGAAAATCAATTTTAGTCTTAGTCAAATTTTTGTCATTTTAGTCATTTTTTGTCATTTTTGTCAACGCTGTGAATAATAGAACTTCTCCACACACTGTGTTTTTTTAACATATATATCACACTATACAGAAGAAAAATTCTTTAAACACGACTTCTTTTTTTCTCTATTTCATTTATATAGCACTGTAGGAATAGAACCAATCAGAAACATTAATTATCCAATAACAAACCCTTGATCAACCCTGAGATAAAGGCACTTGTGAAAGAAAAGAGGAGATCCTTTAGATCAGGGAACAAGGCTGTGCAGAAAGAACAAAAAGATGGAGGATCAGCAGCAGCAGAACAACATTAGTGTCAGGGTTTAGTTGAGGTTTTTGAGGACCCAAATGCAGAGAAAGGAAGGCAGAGACGAGTTCTTGTAGTTTTATTGTATTGTATTGTATTGTATTCTATTCTATTCTATTCTTTTCAGTTCAAGTCAGTTCTATTTAATAAAGCCAGTTAAACTCAAAGCTGAATATCTTCTTAGCTCACATCGAAGAAAAAGACAAATGGAGTTATTTGAAAATGTCAATAAAGTGATGATGGACAGTTTAACGTGGGCTTGATTTGGGTATGAAGTTAAATTAGCTGTATTAACTAATTTAGACCAAGTGGAATGTGTTTTAAGTAATTTGATATGCAAAACCAGGAAATAAATTACTGGTGCACTTTACAGAATGGAAATGTTTATTTCACTGCTAAGCTGCTGCTCATTCGAATTGACAGTAAAAGTTGTCTAAATCTAAGAAATAAATAAAACTGTTTTTTGTAGAATGTTTTACTAAATAATTATCCTAATCATACACCAATAACAATTACATCCTTTGTGTTTTGCTCTCCAATAACACAAAGCATGTAGTGAGGAGATATAAACTCCTATAGATACACAGTGTCCTTCTCTGCTCCTTTGTGATTCGTTCTTCAGCTATCACCTCAGATTTCACTCTCTGTAACATCAAAATCATTAAGACACAAACTTAAGCCATTTGACAACTACTTGTACATATTTAAGATAGGAGCTACAGATTGGATGCAGCAGGGGAAAAAAATCCTCTGTTTGATGTCGGTGGAGACCATGACTGTGAAAGAGATCCCAATGACATTGACGAGTATCGCTTTAGACATTTGTTCTCGTGTTCAAAGTGAGTTCTGTCTTATATTGAATATTTTACTGTTTGAGGAGGAACCTAACAAGCATATACTTATCAGCTTTAAATGTCAGCTACAATTATATTGAGTTTTACTCTGGTCACTGAAGTAATTAAGCTATGCAGCTTACAGTTGGATGATTTCAACCATCTTTTCATCTGGATAATCAGAGTTTTCTGACCTCAGTTCTTCTTTTATTCTGTTTAGAAAAACTCCATAAAACTTTATGGTGTGTTTGTGCCTTAAACCTTTAATTTGAGTCAGATATTCCAGCAGTTCAGCTTTTATTACATGACAATGACGAACAGGGTCCACAGCCAAACCTACACATATAGACATGAAACTAAGATTATCAACATGATTTGAACCTCAGATCATTCAACTAATCGATTTAACAGTTCTAATGGATTAATAATGGGATTGCAATGGGATTGCAAATTTTCTTGAAAGATTTGTTAAATCACGTGAAATCAAAACCTATCCGATAGAAGAGTTCTGGTTAGAGCACATTGAAGGACGAAGTTTTTTTTTTCATCTTGAATGCCAAAAGTGTACATATTTTGTTTTTAATATAGGTGTAATTACTGCTCTTAATGGGTTGCTCTGTCACGTAAAGGCATATTTTAGAGGAGGCATGCCTGAAGTCAGTCCTCGAGGGCCATTGTCCTGCAGGTTTTAGAGGTTTCCTCAGCTGATTCTGATGATTGCAGTGCAGCAAAAGCCTGTTAATCAGCTGTCTATAATCAGCTCTTCTGAAGTAAGAAAACCTCTAAAACTTGCAGGACAGCGGCAGTCCAGGAACAACTCTGGGCATGCCTGTTTTAGAGTCTTAAGTAGGATGTTATAAATATACAAAAATAATGCTGCTGGGCTTTTAATTGAACACTGTTGCACTAAATTAGATCCTTCCTGCATTTTATTAATTAACAACCTCATCCACTGTGTATGCCTTTGCTAACTGTCAAAGGCTGATTCTAATAGCATAAAAATATTGATTTCTAGTGTCGTGGGAAAAAAGTATTCAACTATTCACCCTAGTTAAATAAACGGAGGTCGATGGATTTTACTCAGTCGGCACATTTATTCATATCTTTGCAAAGAGAGAACAGTCATCATACAGCCTTAATGGCCCAGCATTCTGCTCTGTTCTGATCCGGGCAGCGTTCGTTCCCCCTTACTTACAACAATGGAAAGCATTCAGAGTCAAAACTAATTACAGACACTTTGGTTAAACAGTAACATGTTATGAATAAACCTTGAGAAAGAATCTGGTTTGTTATGGGAAGAAGCTATGTCTGGTCTACAAACACCATCCTGCAGAGAATGGTGTGGCTTTTGATAAATTAATATATGATATAATTAATATATAATATATATTAGAAGAGAAATCAAAATTTTCAAACAACTCTAGATTTATGTATTTATTGATATATATATATATATATCTATATATATATATATATATAGATATACAGTATATATATATAGATATATATATATATATATCTATATATATATACATATATATATTATTATATATAAGGCAAAGCTCTCAATTTACCGGTCGGTCTACGTTCCTACCCTCACCTATGGTCATGAAATCTGGATCATGACCGAAAGAACGAGATCCCGGATACAAGCGGCTGAAATGAGCTTTCTCCGCAGGGTGGCTGGGCTCTCCCTTAGAGATAGGGTGAGGAGCTCGGTCATTCGGGAGAGGCTCAGAGTAGAGCCGGTTCTCCTCCACATCGAGAGGAGTCAGTTGAGGTGGCTCGGACATCTTCTTCGGATTGAAACTGGTGGGATGTTCCAGGCACGTCCCACCGGGAGGAGGCCCAGGGGACGACCCAGGACACGCTGGAGAGACTATGTCTCTCGGCTGGCCTGGGAGCGCCTAGGGCTTCCCCCAACAGAGCTGGAGGAGGTGTCTGCGGAGAGGGAAGTCTGGGAGTCTCTGCTTAGTCTGCTGCCCCCGCGACCCGGTTCCGGATAAAGCGGGAGATGACGAGTACGAGTACGTATATATATATATATATATATATATATATATATATATATATATATATATATATATATATATTAAAATGTTTTATTCAATTTCTGGCTGGATCAAAGCACTACTAAATATGCAAAATTGTGATATGACATAACATAGTGATATCTGGCAAGTTTTAGAGCAGCCATTAGTAACTTTCCTTGCTGAAGATTTGGGAACAGCGGGATTTTCCTCTACAGTTGGTAGCACCTAAAAGCGAATAGAATGCAGTTTAAAAGGAATGTGGTAGAAACTGAAAGTACCTAAATATAAAATCAAATATTTTTGTCTTATGTGGTTGACATTTTGTCATGGTTTGACCAATCTTGCCTCTTCAATTCAATTCAGTTCATTTATATAGCAGCAATTCACAACATGTCATCTCAAAGCACTTTAAAGTTAACCAGTTCATCCAGTCAAATACATTCAAAGTTTTCTATCTAAGGAAAACCAGCTGATTGCATCGACTCATTGACTCAAATACAATCCCTCACACTAAGCATGCTTGTAGCGACAGTGGAGAGGAAAAACTCCCTTTTAACAGGAAGAAACCTCCAGCAGAACCAGCCTCAGTGTAAGCACTATCTGCCGAGGCTGACTGGGGTTCAATACTGGGCTCTTTGGCCGAGTAAGTCAAGCCAGTTGTTACAAATTTAGGGGTCAAGTGGATGCTGGTCTTAAGCTGAAACAACGATTAGAGCCGTTGTAAAATCCGGCTTTTTCTACTTATGGCAGCTAGTCAAAGTAAAACCTATTCTTCCCAGACAGAATTTCGAAACAGTAAGCCACGCAACAGCTGGATAACTGTAATGCACTTTATATTGGAGTCAATGATTTATATATTTCAGCTTCAGGGGGTTCCAAATACTGCTGCGGACAGGGGCTTAGGAAGGGTGATCAGCCTCTCATAACCACTTCCTGATCAGTAATGGCAAGGTTAGGAGAAAATCTTATGTTTGAAATTCAGTCGGCCATCGTAAGTTGGTCGTAGGCAAATCGCTCAGTGGGCAAGGATTCCTTTCTTCTTCTTTCTCTCAGAGAAATTCACAGAAGCATGGCTGGGGTACGAGTGAAATGGAATTCTTCCTATAAAATTGACAGACCGTAGTAGCCACATTTGCTCAGCCATGTCGTTGTCCAAATACATCATTGCCTTTTCTTTATAGGGCTTTCAGCACAAAATAGCACCAATTGCCAAGGCAGCGCGTTTCATTCTAGTGAGCTTCATATTACTCTTCGACTTTTTTCGCTCCCGCATAAACAAGTCTGAGTAGCGCCATCTCACTGCAGAGCTGAGTCCCACATGGTTTTTATATGTACAGTGTGAGCACCTGGATCGCATCAGAGCGTTGGGTCGCACAGTGTGAGAACATACATCATGAGCTGTGAACCACACTGTATGATAAAACCTTTTTTTGTCATACAATGTAAGCTGTAGCTTCGTTCAATGATTGAAAATATCGCACAGTGTATGCCCGGCTTTACACTGGTTGCCAGTGTATTTTAGGATTCTTTTTAAAATCTTTTTATTTGTTTTTAAAGCGCTTAATGACCTTGCCTCTTCCTTTGTATCTGAGCTGTTACATTCTCGCAAGCCCTCCCGTTCCCTCAGGTCAGCTGATCAGTTGCTTCTGAAGGTGCCAAACACAAAGTGCAAGGTTAGATTGGACCATGCTTTTTCGGTGGCAGCTCCCTAGCAATGGAACGATCTTCCTTTGGGCATAAGACAGGCCTCTTCACTTGCTGTTTTTAGATCTCTTCTTAAGACCCATCTTTCTTTCTTTGGCTTTTAGCACAACCCGAGAGGTTTCACTTTGTTTTATTGTTTCTGCATATCAATATGTATTTTATATTTGATATTTTTGTTTCTGTACAGCGTTTTGGTCCTGTGGGTGTATAAAGTGCTTCTTAAAAAAAGTTGGTATGGCATGAAATTTAGATTTTAAAGAGTATTAAAGAACTTTCCATCCATCCATCCATCCATCCATTTTCTTCCCCTTATCCGGGGCCGGGTCACAGAGGCAGCAATTTAAGCAAAAATGCCCAGACTTCCCGATCCACACACACTTCGCTCCCTCTAGTGGACAAAAGCTATAATAGTTTGCCTGAAGAAGACAGCATTTCCCATGCTGCCTACAGTTGATTTGAACTACATTTCTGTTTTTAGTAGCTATGTGAAGGTTAAGTTGCAATAGGTAGGGAAATCTAACTGTGCTGAATCAATGCCAGATGACGATGCTGAAAATAAGAAACATTTAATTTTGGTTTTGTACCATATTCCTGCCCCCCCAAACCCCCCCGGTCTCATCAGCGACTGATGTGCTGACAAGTTTAGGGCCTTGAAACTAGGGGTGAGTATTGGCATATGTGTTTTGATATTATACGTCTCGCGATACTTTGGTCACAATATGATAATATCACCATTTTGCAATATCAGTATATATTGCGATATTTTTTTACCCAGCTATCAAAATGAAATGCAGAAATAAAAAGTAAGTGTTGTATATGTTCATCAGAATTCATGATGTCTGTTTTGTCAGTCCATGTCTTCTAGTGTGACTGCTTTACAGCAAAGTGGCACCACAGCGGTATCTAGCATTGGTGCAGAGGTAGGTGCATAGTTAGGCCATTTTCCCCTCATTGTCTTAGGTGAAATACTTTTTTTAAATTGATATCAGAAACTGAAGGATTGATATTGTATTTGGCAGCCGAAAATCAATTTATATCACCACACAGATTTTTTCCCACACCCGTACTTGAAACAGATAAATATAATATCATGTTTAAATAGTTTAACAAATAAACAGTCTCCCAGAGAAACTTAGTCAAGTAGACTTCAGTCTTTATAACGAATGCGGAAAGGGGGAAGTGATGTATAAGGTAAATCAGTCTGCACCTTTGTAGTTATTTCATATGGCATAGTTACTGCCACATGTTCGACATATAATTACTAAAGTTAAACAAATATTTTATGAAGATTGAAAAGTTACTTAGTGTTGGTTTGATATACCTGTTTCGCCACATTTCAGATAAAAATACAGATAAATGTCCCCTTGAACCAGTATTGAGTATACGTGCAAGAAACCCCTTAAATATCTTCAAAAAGTGGTGGGTAGAGTTTTCCTCAGATCATGGTCATAAACTGGTAGATGTCTACAAGAAGAGATGCAGAACACACACACAGAGGCAGAGAAAAAGTCCAAAGGTTTATTGAGTTCAGACAGGGATCTTCCTGAAAAGCAGAGAGGACAAAACAGGTTAGGTTCAGGTTCCAGGGAAGTCAGGGAGTCAGACAGGCAGGCTGGCTCGGGCTTGCTAACCACAAAAGGGTCAAAACAATCCGGCATAGAGTGAAGTTCCCCTCCAGCTTATATAGGGAAACTCTTAATGAGCTAATGGGGAGCAGTTGTCACGACTGAGCACAAGCTCCCAGGAAGCATCTATGGCGCCCTCCAGTGGGCAAGCCTCTGGATCCTGACATATACAAAATTACAGTATAAGTGAACACTACAGTAGGCTAAATTTCCCTTACTTTTTACCATTAAAATGCACTGTGTTATTGATGAGTTAATTTGATAAATAAAAAAAGGAGTATTTGTTATTAAGTAAGATATTACATATAGATACTTGAAAATTTCTCTATAAGAACTAAATATAAATGTTTATGTCAGAGCCACTAACTGCTATAGGACTTTCTGACATTTTAATGTATTAAATGATGTTAATGTGGGACTTGTTTTTTTTTAAGGGGTATTTTACTGAAACAGAAAAAAGTTGCAAACCTAGAGCTCCTGTTTTTCAGTTTTTATCTTGAAACTTTAAAGGACTATTGAGTCTCTATATCCAATTCTGATATCCTTTCTTGAGTTATGGAAGGATTTCTGTTTCACCTGAATCATTTATCATGGAGCCTTACCTTGAGCTCAGCATTCTTGAGGACATGCCACGAAATGGCCTTTAGCTCTTGACACCAAAATTACCTGTAATTCTTTATGTGAACATTGCTGCGTTTGAAGGGATTTTTCTACCTTGTACAGTGTTAACATTACCTAGAAGTTATGTGAGACTGGTTCTCGGCATTAAAACAGTTCAGTGAATACAAAAAAGTGAGCATCTAGCCACAAGCTAAGTGCTGATGCTTTGAAAAAAGTGCTGTTCTGGCATCAGCAGTTTCATAACTGCTATTTCTGACAAGAAGAGTATTTTCATCCGATAAGCTTTGTGTGTTCTCTTGGTTCCTTTTCTCTCCCATTATGAACGGCTTTCCTCAAGGTCAACTCTACCTGAAGCTGCAACCTATTTTCAAATAGACTCATACATACATTTAGTATGCCTTTTTCTATATATAGCTAAAAACCCATTTACACAACAGAAAATGCTTCAATCAATTTTAATTCAATATTCAATTCAGTTGATTTATATAGCTTGAGTTCACAACACATTTCATCTCAAGGCAATTTACAGAGAAAATGCAGCCAGATCATTCAGTCAGATTGGCTCAAAGTTTTGTATCAAAGGAAGACCACCTGATTGCATCGACTCATTGACTCGAAGACAATCCCTCACACCAGTCATGCTTGTTGATAGTGGAGAGGAAAACTCAGTTTAAAACAGAACCAGGCTCAGTGTGAGCGGCCATCTGCCAAGGCCAACTGGAGTTAAAGGTGACACAAGCAGACATGGAACAAGAAGCAGAGATGTAAAGGCAACTGTCAACCAGCTCCACAGACGGCCCTGTTAAGGAGAGACACAGCAGTGCTGATGGGAGCAGCTCAACTTATATTTCCCTCCCTGGATGGAGTCACATCCATACAGGAACAAATCAGATAAAAGTACTATGACTAAACAGAACAGAGAACATACTGCAGAATGGAAGAATAGATATAGAATGAAGCAGTGATGAAAAGGGGTCCCTATGTCCTCCAGCAGTCTAAGCTTATAGCAACATAACTATAGAGATAGCTCAGGATAACCTAAGCCACTCGAACTATAAGCTTTATCAAAAAGAAAAGTTTTAAGCCTAGCCTTACAGTGAAGAGGAAAGATATACCTTTTAACAGGAAGAAACACCAGCATAACCAGAGTCAGTTTGAGCGGCCATCTGTCGAGACAGACTGGGGTTCAAGGAGACAGAGGCAGATACAGAAAAAGAAGCAGATATAAAAGGCAACTGTAAACCAGCTCCACTGGTGGCCCCGTCCAGGAAAGACACAGCCAGGAAGACGAGCTCTGAGCCAGCTCCCATGTCGGAGGGTGAAGAGAGCACATCCCGTTAGTCAAAATCAGAGAAACAGGACTACACTGAATAACAGGCCAGGATCCAACATCTATAAACAAATGTGTTGATGGCAGCAGCACAGCTGGAAACAGGAACAGGCCAGATGAAGCTACTATGAGAAAAAGCAGAGAGAGCAGAACGTTAGAGATTGAACTAACAGATTCTGCATAGTGGGAGAATAGAGATAGAATGAAGCAGAATGATGCCTGATAACTTAAAGATTGGCCTCCCATTCTACTTTTAGAAATTAAAGGAGCCAATAGTAAACCTGCAGATTGAGAGTGAAGTGCTCTTTTAGGAACATAAGGCGCAATCAAATCTCTGATATCAGATGGAGCTTGGCCATTTAAGGCTTTATATGTGAGAGGGAGGATTTTAAATTCTCTTCTGGATTTAACAGGATATCAATGAAGAGAAGGTAAGCCCGGAGAAATATTATCTGTTTTTAATTTTCATCAGAAAAGGAGGCTTTGTGTTGCTGACTTAGACAAAGTTATTTGTAAAGCCTCACGTGGACACATTTTCTGAAAAACCTTTTTTTCACAATATGTTAATTATTTCTTGGAAAAAAAAAATCCATCCATCTTTCATCATGCTTAACCCAAGCGGGGTCACGAGGGGTGCTGGTGCCTATCTCCAGTTGTCTACTGGCGAGAGGTGGGTTACACCCTGGAAAAGTCACCAGTCCATCGCAGGGCAGCAGAGACAAACAAACATTCATGTACACACTAACACCTAAGGAGAATTTAGAAAAGGCAATTTACCTAATAGTCATGTTTTTGGAATGTGGGAGGAAGAGAGAACCCACGCATGCTCAGGGAGAACATGCAAACTCAATGCAGAAAGACCCTGGGCAGGGAATCGAGCCTGGAACCTTCTTGCTGCAAGGCAGCAGTGCTACCCACTGTACCACTGAGAAGCCCATGAAAAGAATATATAATCCTCAACATTAAAATTCATATCTAACACATTAAAATTCATATCTAAAACTCTAAAAGTGCTGCATGCTAGCACAGTTGGTGGCACTGCTGCCTTGCCAAAAAAAACGTCCTGGGTTTGATTCCTTGCCTAAGGTCTCTCTGCATTAAGTTTGTATGTTCTCTTTCTGGGTACTCCATCCTCCTTCAACAGTCCCCAAATCATGTCTTTTTGGTGGTCCCTTGTTCATTAATTTAAGATTAGGTCAAGGAGAGAGGAAATCAGCAACTTACCTTTTCCCAGATACTTCCTTCAGCTCTGCTGGGGGAGAGACATAGACATGGGCCTCCTCCAGGTGAAAGCTTGCCTGGATACATCCCGAGGGAGGCATCAGGGCAAACCTTAGCTGACTCCTCGCAATGTGGAAACCAAACTCATACTATCTCTAAGGGATTTGCCAGCCACCCTATGAACGGAGCTCATTTCAGACACTTACATCCAGGATCTAGTTCTTTCTGCCGGTATCCAGTTTTTATGAATATAGGTCTGGACCTATAAAAGAACTTTGCTTTTTCCTGCCCTCTACAAACTTTCCTCAAGTTAGGTAGTGAGTGCACGGTTGTATGTCTTTGTGATGGACAGATGACCCGTCCAAGGTGTACCCTTTAAGGATGTAGGTGATGGATGTATTTTAAAAGGAAAAAAGAAAGAAGAAACAGTTCAAAGTAATACCTAAAAATATATGCGTAAACTGCAGTTCAGGAATGAGGTTTCAAACAATGTTTATAGATTATAGTAACTCTTTAATCCTTGGGCCAATTTTCTTTGTAGTCAAAAACTTCCTCATTGACCTGATATAGATTTTTCATTGCTTCTTTTATTTTTACTACATGTCAGGACTCAGTCGGCAGAGCCATGCTGTTGCTGGCTCTGCCTCTGTGTGTTTTTTTCCAAAGGTGTTTCCAGTTGACTGGTGGGTGGGGCACGCACACCTGGGTTGATTCCGCAGCACCTTGCCGTGCTACAAGTATCTCGTGGGGACAGCAGGAGGACACCAGAGTGTTACCAGTCTTGGTATGACTGCAGGCCGCTTTCTCCCCCTCGAGACTTACTTTCTCCAAGCTAACCGCTTACCTTCTGTGTCTCCCAGGTTGTCTTCCGGGTTCTCACGCTACCTTCCTGAAGGTTCCTCCTGAGCGACCTCAAAACTGAGTCCACCTCTCCAGCTCTCCGTTCACCTCGAGCCTGTCTGGTTCCTCCTGCTGCCCTGGATCGCTGGATTGGCGGAGCTGCTTGGACCACCCCCTGCCTAAGTCCACCGGTCTCTGGATCACCAGCCGCAAACACCACCGCACACTGAGTCCTTCTGTCCCTCCCTGGTCCGGTTGCTGCTCCCGGTGGTAAACCTGCATTTCCTAGCTCGTTTTCCTGGTGGTCCTCCACCCTCTAACCGGCTTCCTTTTCTTTGCAGTGGTTGGGGGTTCCGATCCGGCGTTTCCTTGCCTTTTCCAATCGTCCCTGTTTAAATAAACTTGAATCTGATCCTTGCTACCGAGTGTGTTTCTGCATGTGGGCCAAACATATTGCAGACGGCCCAGCTCCTAGTAAAGCACGTTTTCCGCCTGCACGGCATCCCAATAGACGGGCTGTCTGAACGTGGGCCTCAATTCATTTCACGGGTGTGGAAGGAGTTTGCCTCTGCCATTGGCGCTAGGTATTCCCTGACCTCGGGCTATCAACTGCAGACCAACGGTCAGACAGAACAGCTGAACCAGGAGCTGGAGGGCGCTCTCTGTTGCCTTACCTCATGTAATCCCTCCGACTGGCCTAAATACCTCCCCTGTCATGTCTCCACCGCCACTGGCATCTCCCCCTTCAAGGCCTCTCTGGGTTATCAAGCACCCTTCCTCCCCGATGACCACAAGGAGATTGCAGTACCATCCGTCGACCACCATATCCGCAAGTGCAAGCAGATCTTGACCCAGACACTACAAGCCCTAAACCAAGCTGCTGAGAAAAAACAATGCTTTGCTGACCAGAGACGTGTTTTAGCTCCCACCTATCGCCCCAGTCAAAGGGTCTGGTTGTCCATCCGAGACCTCCTCCAGTAGGAAGTTGTCTCCACGCTTCACTGTCCACTACAAGATCATCTCTGCCCTCAGCCCCATAACCCTCCGAGCTAACCGCTTACCTTCTGTGTCTCCCTGGTTGTTTTATGGGTTCTCACGCAGCCTTCCTGAAGGTTCCTCCCAAGCAACCTCAAAACTGATTATGCCTCTCAGGCTCTCTGCTCACCCCGAGCCTGTCTGGTTCCTCATGCTGCCCTGGATCTCTGGATCGGTGGAGCTGCTTGGACCACCCTCCACCCAAGCCCACCAGTCTCTGGATCACCAGCCACAAGCTGAGTCCTTCCGTCCCTACCTGGTCCGGTTGCTGCTCCAGGTGGTAAACCTGCATTTCCTTGCTCGTTTTCCTGGTGGTCCTCCGCCCCCTTTAACCGGCTTCCTTTTCTTTGCAGTGGTTGGGGGTTCCGATCCGGCATTTCCTTGCCTTCTCCGAGTGTCCCTGTTTAAATAAACTGTTGAATCTGATCCTTGCTGCCGACTGTGTTTCTGCATGTGGGCCAAACATGACACTACATAGACAACATTGCAGGGGACTAAAGAGGATTATCCCTCACTGAAATGCAGAAGTTAGGTAGTAAGGCAGTGTGGGGATTCTGATTTGTTTGTGGTCTCTTCTTCTTAGCTTGGTGAAAGTTCTGCATTAATGACCTGAGATCCAACTCTTGCTTGTCTTTTCATTTTTTAAATTCAACGTTGGAGCTTCTGACATGAACAGCTGTTCTTTAGGAGCTGAGAACTCTAGTTTGAGACCAGTGGATTAAAATGACCTGGTTAAGTGATCAGTTTTGGACTAACAAATATTTTATCTGTGCTTTGTTCATTGACCAAAATAATACCGCCAGTCACTGAGAGGTTAGCCTGACATGGACTGAAAAAAGTTCACATAGCTGGACTTGAGTGAAATTTCTCTCATTTGTGCCAAACGCCACCAGGCATGTCAAAATTTCACTTTGCATGTTCACTTAATATGTGTCACTTAAAAGACGTCTCAACCATTAGTTTTCTCCTTAACTTCCCCTTACAAAGAGATCATATGTAAACCACTAGTTCCAAAACAGTCCTACATTTCAATAATTGATAGCAGAGACTGAATACTTTACTCATGAAATTATCTTTCATTTCTACTGTTTATCTTTTGACATAAAAAGAAAATGTAAAAACTTTGAGAAGGAAAAGTGCTTAGTAATCAGAGCTTATATTTCAATGTGCTTTCTTTATGGTTTTCACGTGATCACGATTGATACTATCGAACATTCACAGGATTTAAGAAAAGTAGACCTTCTGTTTGTATTTTATCAAACCTGTTGTTTTCATTTTTAGTTGAAACTGGAATTCTGCCCATTCTGGGTCTTTTTCCGTCTGTTCAGTAGAGAGGGAAAACATTTACATTTTATGTCTTCAGCATCAACAGTGTCTGTTGATCAATAAAGAGTTTCTATCGGTTTGCAGCCATGAAGAAAACTCAAGCCGTATTCTAATTAGACACAAGTGGAACTTTTACATAGTGAAGTGAGGAAAAAAAGTGTAAAGTTAAAGGCGAGTGTCTTGGAAGGAGACAGAGTGCCTAGCTGCAAAGAACATTAGAAGGGTATAGGGGTGAGAGAGGAAGCAGACTAAGACAGCAACGAAAGATGTTGTGGTTGGTATCGCTTTTCTGCGGGGTTGAGCAGATTAAACGACTGTGACAGCAATCTGGCCAAACAACATTTGTATCTGAGATAGACAGATAGACAGCAGGCCAAGGCCAATCCCAGAAAGCAGTCATTTATTATGCCAAGCATTTGAAGGGGATGTTGAGACAGAGCAGGCTGCAACTCAGCAGTATTAATTAACCGTAGTGTGCTTTGTATGCTGTAGCTGTTTATGAAACTCGACAGTACTCTTCCAAGTCCTTCAAGCTTTTTAAAATGCAAGTCGTTTTTATCAGGCCACTCTCACAATTCAGATTTGCAGCATTCACCCTGCAAATACATATTTGGTTTACAAAAAATTGCAGTGAAATTGAAAAATTGCAGAAACAGTGTTGTTTTTTTTAATGATGACGATAAAAAAAATTATTAAGGAACTGCTCCACTGAGGACATCATCTCCTCCACTCTTCACCTGTGCCTAGCACACTTGGAGGAGAAGAACACACACTGTTCCTGGACTCTAGCTTCGAACACCATCATCCCACAGCATCTGATAGCAAAACTGGAACAGCTGGACTTCAATAGACCCCTGATAATTGGTTGCTAGGCTTCCTCACAGACAGACCTCAGTCATTCCGGAGGAGGTGGAGCAGCTGGTTGACTGGTGCAGAGATAACAGCCTGATCCTGAACATGGAGAAGCAGAAGGACATCATTGTCGACTTCAGGAAGAACCGGCCTAACCACGCTCCACTGCTCATCAACAACTCAGCTGTAGAAGTGGTCAGCAGCACCAAATTCCTGGGGGTGCACATCACAGACACCCTCACCTGGACTGGAAACACCACCTCATAGTCAAAATGCAACAGTAGCTTTTGTACTTCCTGTGGAGGATGAGGAGAGCCCACCTGCCCCCACCCATCCTCACCACCTTTTACAGAAGCACCATAGAGAGCATTCTGACCAGCTGTGGTGAGAAAAGCAGTGAGGATCATCTGGGTGCCTCTCCCCTCCATGAAAGACATTTCATCCACAGCGCTGCGTGTCCCAAGCCCGTTACATCATCAATGACCCCTCACACCCCTACCATGGACTGTTCTCCCTGCTGCCCTCTGGGAAGAGGCTCCCAACAGTTTTGTAACAGCTTTTGGCAGGAGAGGCAGGGGTGAAGGTAATCTGGAATGGTTACTGTGCGTTGAATTCTAACAAACTCTGCTCTTCTGTCAGAAGCAACCAAAGAGGACTTAAATGCGGGTCCCAACTCAGACAAATTAAGTCATAAAATCAATGTAATTAATTTGCTTCATTCAGTGGTCTAAGTCCTACCAAATTATGTAATACTTTCAGAATGAAATGTCTATCAATTCAATGCTGTAGGCAATACCAATGATCTCTTTAATGAAACCTTACCCACAAATTTAGCTGTTCTAAAACTCTGAAAGGATTTATTTACACAGAAAAAAAACTATAGAGTTAATATTTCAGAGTTAAATGGTTCAGAGTTAAATTCATTTCAATACATGTTATTTGATAAGTGTTGATATTTATGGTGTTTAGTGTTAAAGATATTTCCCAGAGTTGCTGAGGGCGAATTAAGATCCTTCCCCTTCTCCGTGGTCTTTATTTAAGTGCAGTCTGAACACAGGTCTGTTTTGTCCATCGCCTGCTGTTCTAAACTTTCTAAGTCTTTGGTAAGGCACTACTAAACATTCATAGAGTGAGTGATGTGACGTTTGCTACTAATTAATACTTAATTGAATGGCAGCAATACATTCAGTTTTCATATCTTCGGCACCCTGAATTACTTGGTTGATATAAGTAATGATCTATGTTGCAGAACTATCTTGTAATCTGTCAAACATCACTAATGGCTTATCCTCATACTTTCAGGGTAATACGTAATTAAGTAACACAGTTGTAAAAATCCCAAAGCTTTTTTTATAAACCATTCTATATTTAGAACTAATTTTTAGTGCTGCAATGAAGTCAAACTGGGTCATACTTCTGACATGTTCAAGAACAGGCATATCACTCCTTTAGAAGTGTTTACAGTCAGTTTGGGCCTTTTTTCTTGTTTATGTTACCCATTTAGGCCATCTTCTGGTATATTTACTAACCTCTGGAGGACCAACAGTTCTTGTGGAGACCAAAGTCCATTCCTAATGTTGTAGACCCCTATTTTTAATGTATAGTTTTAAGGTGTGTTTTGAATTAATGGGTTAGTAATATACTGGTAACGGTCAGGTTTAGAGTAAATGCCAAAGTTAGTCATAAATGCAGTACATACAACGAATTACCCCCTAAAACATGATATTTATAAAGAATGCAAACTAAAGTGTTTGAGTGTGCTTCTACTGTTAGCTGAGTGTGAATACGTTTTATGCTTTGCTAGTAAAATGAGGACCTAAGGGTTTTGCTTTGGCTCATAGGTGTGAAATAGGTTGAGGTTAGGGTCAGACTATGGATGAAATGAGTGTAAGTCTGCTAAAGTCAGTATCCTCAGTAGGCCTGTAAAACAAGGATGTGTGAGGATTTTGTAGTGCATGGTGGAAAAAAAAGGGAAGACAGCAGAGAACAGAGGATGGAGTAGGAGGTTGGTAGAAGCTGCCTCACATCCTTCCTGCCTCTTCTGATCGCATCACATCACACCATGCATTAGTCAAGCCTTGTGGCCCCTCTGACGTCTGTGGAGAATATGTGAGCGGAGAGGGAATCCATCAAGAGTAATGGTATGGCTGTATGCCCTCAGGGTAGCCATCTTTAATCCTTACCCATCATGCCTCAGCCATAAACTATGCAATCACAGCCTGCTTGACAGCAACAGGCGGCCCCCACTCAGCGGGCGTGTGGTCTTCATGCTCTATTTAAAAATTAAGAAGTCAGGGTTTTATTTCTTTAGATCTGTTCCCTTTGGACCTCTTCCTTTTTTCTTCCTGTTTTCACCTTAAGCAGAGATGTCGGGTCCCCAGCTTCTCCTCTCAGCTATTCACACATATCACCTGCCATCTCTTCTTCTCATTCTCTCTTGGTACGACTTCACCTGCTTGCTCTCTGTAGAGTTCTCACAGCTTCTTAACTTGTTTGGTTTTTAGTAAAAACTCATGATAAACTGGAGCACAGCATGATACAGAAAATACAAGTCAGCCCTGACAGCACATCAGAGCTCTTTATTTTCATTCTCTATGTTGATAGCTAGGTGCATTGTCCTCAGTCCTTTAGGAAAATAAATCTGTGACATAGTTTTTAAGGCTAATATTACTTCAGCTGCATTTATGTTTAAATTAAACAATGCATTTTCCTGGTTGACTTACTGAACATACAATAATTAGGAAAAACAAAAGGAGAAATTAAAATAAAGGAAAATAAAACTTTTGGTTGATCATTTCTTACATAAACTCCCAATATCAAAGAAGAAAAAAATATGTTTTTTTAAAAGGGGTAGAAATTCATGAACCTAGCTGAACCAAACATGGGATTTTTCTGGTCTCTGGTTTAAAGTTCCCTTTTGACATATAGAAGTCCCTATGCTTCAGGTAGGATTTAAACCAGTCCAGGGCTGTACCAGAAAGTCCCACCCAGTTTTCCAAACAGGGTGCTGCTCAGTGGTGCAGTGGGTAGCACTGCTGCCTTGCAGCAAGAAGGTTATGTGTTTGATTTCTGGCCTGGGGTCTTTCTGCATGGAGTTTGCATGTTCTTTTTGCGCTTGTGTGGGTTCCTCCAGTTACTCCGGCTCCCTCACACTGTCCAAAAACATGACTGTTAGGTTAACTGGCTTCTCTAAATTCTCATTGGGAGAATTTAGCTCTTTGTTGCCCTGCAATAGACTGGCGATCTGTCCAGGGTGTAACCCGCCTCTTGCCTGTAAACAGCTGAAGATTGGAACCAGCATCCCTCGTGGCTCGAGCAGGGATAAAGCGTGACAGAAAATTTCCAAACACAATCAAACCAAGGGACCAACAGCATCAATAAAACTTTTGAGTAAAACAGCAACAAAGCAGAAAGAACTGCTTAGCTGCTGAATAATGAATTCTGAACTATCTTTTTTGCAGAATAATGGCATTTTAATTCTAAATGGAGACAGCACTTGTACTGTGGTTGATGTTGATCCACCAATTCATCCATTTTCTGTCATGCTTAACCCAAGCAGGGTTGCAAGGTTTGCTGGTGCCTATCTCCAGCTGCCTACTGGCCAGAGGCGGGTATACCATGGACAGGTCATCAGTCCATCTCAGGGCAACACAGAGACACACACTCACACCTAAGGACAATTTAGAGAAGCCAATGAACCTAACAGTCATGTCTTTGGACTGTGGGAGGAAGTTGGAGTACCCAGAGAGAACCCACGCATGCTCAAAGAGAACATGCAAGCTCCATGCAGAAAGAATGGGCCGGGAATCAAACCCAGATCTTCTTGCTGCAAGGCAACAGTGCTACCCACTGCACCACTGAGCAGCCCTTGGTGGATGTTGATGTACTGACTTCATTTCTAGTTTATTGAATTTTCTTAGTAAAGAACTTTGCAAAGAGATTGCAGCTCTTTTTTAGACTGAAGTTCATTGGCTATAAAGATACCAGAGTTTGTGAACTATTTAACTGTAGCAAATAAGGTGTGAGCATGTTAGTTTGTTGGTTATAATTTCAGAAAATAAATATTCTCTTGCATCTTTTAGATCTTGATTATATCTCTGAGGGTTCTTTTCATAGATTTCATAGTGAATTTGGAATCTATTTTTTGCCATCTTGCCTGGCCTTTCAGCTCGCCCTCTTCTCTTTTCTTACTGTTGGAGCAGTTTCATCTTTCTAGAGACAACTTTCACTTTAACTAGATCAATGGAATCTATGATGTCTGCAATTGTAGGATGGAAATTATCAAGCAGTTCATTTACTGAGTTACAGGGTAAGGTGGAAGCAGAATAATGAACCTCAATGTTGTAAAGTCATCAGTTGTACTTTCTATGATAACACGTTTTGTTATCATGTCTCTTTTAGCAATTAGATTAATAGGAAAGAATGTTTCAAAGTAAAAAAACAGAATTACGGGCAATAGGGCAACATCAGTTACAGAAAAAAAAATTATTGAAACCCTTACTGATGGCCAGGTGGAAAACATTTTGTTGGTTGTCAGTTGGTCTTTTAACAAGCTGAGTCAAACCAAAATTTAAGTTTATCACACAGTTTTTTCACACCTCAGTTTTCACGGTTATCAACATGTACTTTAAAGTTTGCTGCAATAATTGAGTAGTCGTGTTCTTCACATATCACAGATCAAAGTTCATTGAAATAATTCAAAAAGTTTTTTTTGGATGCCTGGAAAGATTCACAAACATACAGTAGGCCCAAACAGGGCCCTGTACTTGTTTCACTTTTACATTATTGAGTCATTACACAAAGTAACAAGTCCTCCTCCTTTTTTTAAAGTAAGTTAATAATTAAGGTTTATTAACTTAGCTCCTTTGTGCTGCACAATATGAGGCATACAATACAAAGCAGCACTGTATGAAATATATATAAGCAAAAGAAATACAATCATAGCATAGCATATAAAATACTAAACAGCACCATATAAAATAAATGTAGACAAATTAAATAAAATCATAAAAAGGCTGTTCTGATGGAGAACTTTGTAATTGGAAGGTATTCTCAATAAAATTGTTATCTCATTATTTTCATCAAGCCAAGTCTCTTTTATAATCATAAAATTCAGATTCTTCTGCATATATAAGTCATAGATTAAAAATTATGGTGCTGGCAAAGATCAAATTTTAAATAGAGGGTGCTGCTATGGCGTGGAGTTATGGCGCCCAGAGTCATATACCGGCTGTCTAAGGTTCGAGTCCCAGTGCTCCTGACTTTTTATCAATGTCTCTTCCCTCTCTTCTTACCCACTTCCCTGTCTCCATACTTAAAAAAACAAAAAACAAAGGCAACTAGAGCCTAGAAACATCATAAAAAGCTAATATATCAGTGTATTCTCATTATCAGTTCGTATGAAATCGTACGAAAAGTTATGCACAGTATTTCGTACGTTTTTGACTTTTTTCGTCGTATTTCGTCGTATTTTTACGTCTTGCCTCGAGACAAGATATCCTTGCGCATGCGCATCTTACGCACCATTCAATAACATAGAATTTAACATACAATTAACCCTAACCCTAAGATACAAAACAGCAAGCAACCTAGTGAGAGACTTCAAGAAGTAATTATTGCACGGTTTTTCCCAGTTTTACGTCCGTCCGCGGATCTGCTTTTTTCGTCTGTCTGGCTGCGCATGCGCACTGATCTGTTTTTTCGAGGAAAAACATCAAAAACGTACGAAATACTGTGCGTAACTTTTCGTACGATTTCATACGAACTGATAATGAGAATATGTTGATTATATATGATTGGTTGAGCTTCTTATAGTTTTTCAGTTGATTGGTTTACTACTGTTCATCTTTTTATTTTTTTTCTTTCTGCCACATATTAAAACAGAGACTTTTCATGATATTTAGGAGTAGAAAATTGCTTTGATCTTAAGGATTTACTTAGAGTTGTATTTTTTCGTCTGGATTAACTGACTTCATAATAGAGTAAAATGAGAGCTTGAAAGAGTGAGTCTATTTTGTTTTTTTACAGTTTTATCTTTTCAGGAACACAAAAAGGCTTTTAAGAGGTCACACTGTATCTCACTAAAGCCATGTTTATTGCCTTTAATGTAAGGGAACAAAAAATGTAGATGCATGAACTAATTGAAGAAACAAATTATGTAAACAAGACATTTCAATTAACTGTTTGAATAAACTCAAAAGAAATGCTGTTCCATCATCACTAAGTGTAGACTTACTAAATGGAGGGGAGTCAGGCACAGGCTCAGGCCACTTGGCTTCAACACTGCTGATTATGTGGGCCGCACCTCATATGAGCTTTACTTTATAAAGCAATTAGCTGCTATGTGATCCACATTTGTCCTGATTGAGTTTATTTAGGGCTACCTGAACATTAATGCTATGAAAACACACATCATCTCCACATCATCTCATAATCTGCTGCTTTTTTTTAAAGAAGAAAAGAAGAGAAATTGTGGTAGAAAACAGACCTAGACCGTAGTAGATGGAAGCATATCTTTTCTTTTACAAACAATCCATTTTGGTTTTTAGCTATTTTTCATTAATTATTTGTCTTAAAATTCACCATATCATTCTTGATATGATAGAACCCTATTACTATATGATGGTGTACTTTTAAACTTTGAATGCAGGGGAAATATATTTAATCTAAACTGTTATTATGTTTAATTAAAGTTAACTAATATATAGTTTTTGTTGTAAGGATAAGTGAGTTTTAGCTCCTTACCCTGACTGATATGTAGCTTTAAAATACGACCAAATACAGGTTATTTCTTAATTAAGGCTGATGCCGACTTAACCTCTGCTCACTTCTGTCTCTGTGCTGTTTACAAATGACTATTTCCCACATTTGCCTAAGACGGATTATGAAAAGTTATTATAAAAAAAAATGAAAAAACAGCAGCACATTCTATAAAGCAGAGCCATATTTAATTAATCTGTGCAGCATCTCAAACCAGAACAGAGAGAGAATGTTCTTAGGCCTATATTTAAAATGTAATAAGAACTGCATATACGTATAGAAAATAAAAACACAGAAATAAATGCTGTGGGACAGTTTCTATGCTGACTGAGGCTGAGAGGGGATTCTCAGAGAGAGATCTGGGAAGTTTTCAGAGTTTTTCTGTTTTTCATTTAAAGCTAAGAGATTCGCTGCGTTAACCTGCCCAGTTTTTACTGCACTTTCTGTCCCTCATTGTTTTTGTGTGTCTCAAAGAGGACCACTACTTTATCCGTTTTCTGTCCTCCTGAACTCCTATCATGAGTAAAGTTTTCTTTATGTTTTATTCATTGTTTTTACTATATACACAATGTACCACTACAAAACTGATGTTTTCCTGTTTGATTAACAGATTTTATTTTAGATTTTCCCCAAAATCAGATGTTTTTCACTTTGTAACCGCATCTCTCTTCCTGTCAGACTCTCGCTGAACTGCTGCGTAGTCTGACTAAAAGAGAGCTGGGGTCTATCTCAGTGAGAGTTATGCTGCCCCCTGCAGGAAATCGTGTCAGATGTGATCATCTCTCCTGACTTTCAATGATCGCTAAATGCCACAACCTTGTCTGACACGATTTTCTGCCGGATCAGACGCAAAATCGAGTTCAGTGTTTTCTGGCCTTAAGGCATCACTGCTGGAGGCATGCACCTATCGGCCAATGCTGATACGAGAGAAAAGCTAATATTGGCACGGCGAATCTAATGACCGACCACGATTTAAGAGTAAAGCTAAAAAGTTTGAAGCGTTTATGGTAAATGGCATGTACTTATATAGCACCTTTATTCAAGTCAGGAGACTTGACCAAAGCGCTTTACACAACACTCATTCACCCATTGATGGTGGCAAGCAATATTGTAGCCACAGCTGCCCTGGGGCTCACTGACAGAAGCGGGGCTGCCGTACACTGGCGCTACCGGGCCCTCTGACCACCATCAGTAGACGATGCAGGTGAAGTGTCTTGCCCAAGGACACAACGACACTGAAAGTCAGAGTCAGGGCTTGAACCGTCAACCCTTCGATTTCAGGGCAAACTCCTACATCCAACGCCACTGTCGCCCCACTATGTTTACATTTTTGTATTCCAAATTCAGCCAAATTAATTTGTTAAAATGAGCATCTATGGATTGTTTTCTTTCAAGCTCAGCACTTGGAACATCTCATTTCAATTCCATAAAAAAAATAAACTGGTTTTATTTTAAATGAAATCCAGGCACGGGATGAAAGCAAATAATTCTATGTTGGCCTGGTAGAAAATGTAGCTTTATCTTTTATAAATGCTCCCTAATGTTCTATGCAAATGAATATATGAATGTGTTTAAGAGCTACTGCTATCATCATCGTTTTCTGTGCACTTTACTAACAGCTTATCTTCTCTCTATGCCTAATTCATTGGCCCCATTCTGTCATGTAGGCTTGCCTCCTTATAGTGGACGTGTATTACATGCTGTTTTGTTTCCAGTTAGTGTTAATCACATTCAATTAGAGTCAGGTCCTCTTTCATCCTCTGCAGAGCGCCGCTGTTGTATGAGTGTTGTGACAGGATGTGAAAGTGAAGGAGGGCAGTGCACCAAGGGTACGCTAAGAGCAACAGAATCACCAACAAATGACAGAAGAACTTAATTACACTTCACAACAGGGACACAACAAAAAGGACATGCTCACATTTTTAAACATCTTAGGAAACCCTAATAGCATTTTGTTTAGTGTCCAAGGTCTCCCTTACTTTTCGTTACACCTCTCTCTTTAGCTCTTACACATATTGCTGTAATAATGCTAAAAACGTATTCTTTTTGGTAAAGGCTGCTCTGAGACTTAAATTGTTTTCAGCTCATATTAAATTTCTTTCTCTCTGATGCAGCATCCAGATTCATTTCAGAACCCTATGTTCTGATAAAATAACCAAGTGAAAGAAGCTGCAGCTACCTGTCGCTGCCCTCTTTCATTTCCTTTTGGGGGTCAGTCCACACATCATTCTTATCACCTAACATTAATTGAAATAGGACAGTTTTTGTTTGCTCATTTTCATTCCATTTGAAATATATAAAATAGGGAAACCTTGATAATATTTGGAGAGAAACATTTTTTTTTTGTCTTCCTACCCTCTACCCTTTAGAGGGGATCAGCATATCCGTCCCTATCTGGTTGATGGTATATTTATTTTGTTGCCCAGTTGAAGAATTTATCTTGATTCAGCCAGAATGAAGCGTACAGCCGAGTTTCATTAGGAATTGAAAAACATATTTATTAAATGAATCTAAAAAGCAAAAACTGTTATATAACTTCCTTACATAAAGAATGGTTATTTCAGGCTTCTGTTGCTGAAAAAGTAAAAAATGGTTAAAGCTTACAGCTAATAAAAATCAATAACATTTTTCTAACACAAATATTTTATGACCGCTTCATAGTTTATATAATCACTGGGTAGACTGCAGGTCTGACAGTTTTCTGACAAAGAGTCACTGAAACAAATTGATTGCTGTACAACAGCATAGAGATGGAGAATAAAATATAGAAAAAGGTATGGTAGAAAGTGCTAAACAACCATGAGAGCATGTTGATGCTGAACCCATCCAACAGTGAAGTCACACGGTGTGAATTGAATCTGAAATCCGAGCTTTGAGGTTCATGAGGGAAGACCTCTTTCAAAGGGCACACTAGCAAAAAATATCCATGCAAGCAGTTTTATTTAAAACACACAAACGTAAACTACTCTCATCACAAATGTTCAGGGTTTAACACATGTAGATTCAATTCCATGAGGCCTTAATATATCACATGCTTGGTGTGTGCTGTGGTGGTTCCAAAGAAAATGACCAAGGGGCCCAGAGTGGGGCCACCAGTTCATTGTATAATATTTATATGAGCCAAAGAGCTCCTTGTGGCTTTAAATCCTATAAAACTGAGGTCTTCAACAGGGGTCCGCAACCCTTGGGGGTCCACGGAGGTACTGCATGGGGGTCAAGAAAGTTTGGGTTGATTAGACTTTTTTTTTTTATATTCCCCCCCGCAATTTTTTTCCACATGAATTCAACAGACTGTAGTAAACAGATACGTAAATGGAGGCAGAAAATGTCTTTCAGTCATCAATGCACAAATTCAGTGACACACAGGAGCTCTTTCAAGCTGGGCACCGTTTCATTTACAACACCTGTCCCATCAAACAGGAATCAGAATCAGAAATACTTTAAATCCATTTGTAATAGAGTGACTACAGGACCAGATTGATATAACACAAATCCATACAATATATATAATTAGGGGCTCCCTGCTCCATCTCGCCATCAGTTTGGAGACCCCTTCTATAAAAGCTAAAAGTGGAACAGTGAAAAAGTCCATCTCTTCAGACTCACTGGCCCCTGCTGGCCCTTCTCTGATACAGCCTATGGCATTTTCCTTCTGGCACATTTTCTGCGTGCCTCTAGTTTCTCTCCTACTGGACTGTGGACTTCTTTCCACTACTTTCAACCTTTGCCAATTTGAGGTTGGTACACATCAGAAAATGTAAGCCACTTGGGATTGGCTACTTTTAAGGAAATCCAGCATCTTGAGACAGGACTATTTTCTTCCTGGTTATGGCTAGTAACCTAGCAAAGCACCTAGAGGCTAATATCTGTGTTCTCTCCAAGGAGCTTATTCTGACTTTACACCCTCAAACTAAATCTGCCATCAACTGACAAAGCTGTGAAAACAATGCAGAACAAAAAGGAAAAATACTGATGTGAAATGTGGATGTCTGTATTTGGCCATTACAAATGGGATGACAGGAGTTTGCCCTGCGATCGGAGGGTTGCCGGTTGGAGCCCCGGCTCAGGCTTTCAGTGTCTTTGTGTCCTTGGGCAAGACACTTTACCTGCATTGCCTGCTGATGGTGGTCAGAGTGCCCAGTGTATGGCAGCCTTGCTTCTTTCAGTGAGCCCAAAGACAGCTGTGGCTACAGTGTAGTATGCCACAATCAGCGTCTGAGTGAAAGACTGAATGTAGTGTAAAGCTGTTTGGTCAGGTCCTCTGACTTGATAAAGCACTGATTATTAACCGGCGATTCACCATTTCACAAAGGGTTGCCACTTTTCATAAATAAAAGACAGGAGGCTCATGCCCTGTGCCCTCCCGAGTGTTAATAGGGAAACTCAACTGTTATGTCCTAAGTAGGTAAAGCTTAGAACACTTCGTTAGCAATGGATAATGTTTTTGTAAAGCATTAATGCATATAAACTAACATGGCAATCAAGTAGTAATATTCGCACTTTGTCATTTTACAGTTAACTAGTCAATGATATATGTCTACTGTATAATCTACCACATGGCACTAGTGTGTAATTAAATAAAAATAAACCATCTCACGTTCATAGTTCACTATTTCGAGAAATGACTTAAGTTCACAAACCTATAAATGAACTACTTCACATTAATTTATTAAATGAAGCTACAATCCTCCACAATAGGAGCTCATATTCCCCCTTCAAATGTGTGATCATGATATATAGAAAAAAAAAAGGAAAATACCGGATGCAGTTCAGGTATACTGGATGTGCATGTAAGCCTTTATTTAGCCAGATTACCTAGAACTTCAGAAATGTACAGGAACAATCACGTTCTACTGAGAAGATCTGGATCCAAAATGATTCAGTAGCAGATATTTTGCAAGATAGCTTGGATGCTTTAACTCCATGTGTTGCTTTAAATTTGAAGTAGATATGGGTGATGTATGGAATTAGTTGTTAAATCCCTGTAAGCCCAGCCCGAAAAGGGAAAAAAATGGTACAGTGTATGCCCGGTGTTCTGTCAGACCAGCATATCTATTGTAAATACGCATCTGCAAGATGTCAGATTTGCGTTTAACCCTTTAGTTTTGTACAAAAAATATTTAAGGTCAGATCGCAATAGGCTTCAGAAAACACCAAAAAGTAAGTAATTAAATTGTTTTTTGTACATGACTAAAGGGATACACGCCGGTTGAGGCAGTTTAAAGTGCATTTTCATACAAAACTAAAGGGATAAACTAAAGGGATAAATAACTTCTGACTATGGGCATGCTGGTCTGAGCGGGTAAGCTCATCTGACAGAACACGGCTGTGTCAGTTACTACTTCATTTTATTTCAGTGTTGAATACTCTTTAAAGTAATTGATTATAATTAAAAATGTCTCTGGACCTATACTGGTTGATGATTTTCTTTATTCGGACCCCACTGATATTTAATTGCTGAACCCCTGGTATATTTAATATGACTATAGCTGTCAGAACAGATCTATGACAGGTTTGAACAAATTTATTTCATGATGACTTCACTTATTCAATTTCTAACTTAGGAGAATGAGGATTAGCCTGAAGATGCCTTGCTAATGCTATTAGCCACAACCAGGAAGGAAACAGTACAGTCTCAGGAGGCGTAAATACAGGTGGTTTACTTTCTCCAGTGGGTATGACCCTCAAAGTGAAAAAAAGTTCAAATGTGCGAGCAGACACAGGTCAACACAGGAGATGGGTAGAAGCTATGAGTGCAAGGCAAAAGGTAGAATGCACTGAAGTGGATAACATATTGGGGCCTCATGATACTGAATCTGTCAGGGTTAAACATTCCAGGAGAGTAGCTTATGTGTTCTAAATAAAAAAACTGTTCAAGAAAGCATGCATGTGTGCCCTTTTGGCAGAACTTTGACTATATTCAAAACAGAGCACACAGACCAGACTCAGAACATGGGCCACACCAATTACTAAGCTCATGGTTGTTTAGCTAAGAAAGAACCAAGGCTGGGAATTGAACCAACACCGGTCGCTGCAAGGCAGCAGTGCTACCCACTGTGCCACTGAACAGCTCATGTGGAAATATAGGCTCTACAAATAAGACTCCTTTTAAAATATTTCAGGCCTGAATATTTTTCTATTCTTGATTGACTTCTTTGAAAAAAGAAGTTTTACCTGCGTCTGTGCCTCACCTGCAGCACTGGCCACCCTGCTCATACTAACCAGCCTTCAGATGGTTTTTACTCTACATTTTTTCAGTGAGGTCAACATAATTTGTGGGTCCTTTAACCACAACTATATCCTACTACAGTTACTGAATCCTTTAGTCAGTAACAAATTAACTCCAGCGCCGTGCATCCATCTTTCCTCAGATCCGTTCATCTAACTCCCTCTGGAGAGTTGATATACCGTCTGCACATCATGTTCATTTATGTTATTTTAATACATGCTGTTTTCTGGAGCACACCCAATCACAGAAGACCTATTTCCACGAATAAATCGGATTTCACAACTGCTGGTAGTTTTGCAGACTGACTGATCAAAGAACAGGAACCTGTTCTAACCAGGGATAAAGTCTCTGTAGCTTATGGATTGCCAGATTTATTTCCTACATGGATTTAATTCTTCAGAGATATGACACGGTTGGGAAAGTTAAAGCCTGTGTGATTTTCTTTAACCTTTTAAGAAAAAGAAATATGGTTTGAAGTGTTCAACCACAAAATTTTTACTTTCTGGGATGTTCTCTCTGATTGTACTTTGTGACATGTTTAAAAAATAAATAGATTTTTCTTCTCCAAATGTCCCAAATCCCCCTCAGAATGGCTTTTTAAAGGTAAACCCCTAAAATATTCAGTCTAATTGGGATTTTTTGTGTTTTATCTGCACTTACTGAGATTCCCGGCAACCACAGGTGCCTTTAAACATAATATTATTACTAAAATAATAAATATATAAATTAAGCAACTTCTATGATGCAGTGAAGACCACCCAACAAAGCAAGTCAGGACCAAGACCATCGACCCCCCATTTATGTCACATTATTAGTTTAATTGTTATAAGGATTCCCACTGGTTGCCACAAGGTGGCATTAAGTATTTCTGATGTCAATCATAGGATTATAAAACATATAAAATATAACATGAGAAACATGAACATAAAAATGTAAATAAATAACAAAAAATATAGTATGCATTACGTTAAAAACCTGATAAAGCATTCCTGATTGCAGTGGAAAGGTTACAAAAACGATTCTTAAAAGTGTTTATAACAACATAGACTTTGAGCTTTTATAGATGCAATAAAATGTAACACATAATTAAATAACTCAAGTTATTCTGGAAGAGCAACATTTCCATAAAAACTACAAGTTTAGAGCAGAATTATTTCATTGATCCACATTGCAAAACCCTCAGGGGTGGATCCAGGATTTTCAAAAGGGGGATGCGCACCTAAGGGTCAAGATAATGTGAAGTGAATTCAGTGTTTCCCTACCAGGGGTACACGTAGCCAACGTGGTCCGCCAAGGTATTGCAAGGGGTAATTGAAAAATAAAATACGGTTGGGATCTGTTCTGCTTTGTTAGGACCCAACTGAAAAATTAAACAACTTTTAATAACTAAAAAGTATGTTTTTCTTTGAGTTCACCTTCAGCTGTAACATACGTAGATCCACACCAAGCAGAGGAACAGACTGGACATAGAGAACAGCCTGGGATCACCTGCCATTCACAATGAGCAATCAGAGCTTATTATTTAAAATTGTATCTATTTTGACTCCTTCCTTCCAGTCAGCATAAAGCATTTTATAACTAAAAAAGCATTTGTGAGCTAAAATCTCTCTATTTTAACAGCATGCACAGGGTTAAAAATTAGTTTGAAGACAAAATTATCCTTAACAATTAATCAAACAAACTTTTTTTTTATTTGTAGAAATGATATTTATTCATAAAAATTACATAAAAAAAGGCTCAAGGGTTGAGGACAGTTTGGTGATAAAGGATTTATGAATATATTTTAACTAGAAAAACTCAATTTTAACAAGAAGAAAATCTTAAGAAGGAAAACTTTAAGCTAAGTTAAACCAATGAACATGGTGAAGTTAAACCATAAGACCATGACAGAACAGTAAGACTTATACAACAACTTCAACTTAATGATGGTGATAATAATGGGTTCACAAACATCAACCTCCTGGATGACAGAAGATGGAGAAACATTCGTCAAATTAAAATATAGTAACAACAGAAAATTAGAGCATAGGGTATAATTCTTATATATTCCCAACAACTAGACTACGCGCGTCTGGTGCTGTGCAATTTAAATCACTCACATTTGTGTGTGCAGCCTTACCATAGTCAGTGTGAGCCCGGCATTGCAGTTATCCATCAAATTATTAAATTACATCAGAAATTCATCATTTCTTCTTGATGATTTGCTTGAGTCATTTTTTCATGTTTATCTGCTTCCACATACTGAAATCAATTAGCTGAATGATCTTCTCAGCATACAGTCAAGTTTTTCCAGAGTCCTACACTGCAAAAAAATTGTAATCTAATGAGTAATTTTTTCATTAAATAAGTGCATATTTTGTTGAATTGAGGAGGAAAGTGAGAAAACCTCATCATACCATTTTTTTAAGAGTAAAAATATGAATTCCTTTGGCTTTGCTTAAACTCATTTGCTTAAGACACTGAAAGTTCTTTTTACTTTCTACATGAGCATTCATTAATACTTTTCCCCTTGCCACTCCTCCACAAAGAAGAAAGAATAAGAATGTTTATAATCTAAGTAGTAGTTTTCCTTCCCTTCAAAGATAGACTTACAAAAGTCTCAATAAAATGCAGTGAAATTTAAATAATCGGATTAAGGTAGGAAAATGAAAGTAGTTTACTTTGGCACACTATCATGTGCAACCTCATGTTGTCAGGTGGGGAAACACCCCTTCTAGGCCCCCGAAGCCAAAGGTAACACCTTTTAGTACCTGCCTCGTCTCATAAATGGCAGAAACCATAACAACATGAAGTGCAGGGTGAAGCCTAACACTTGCCTGCCAAACAGTCTGAACACCTTAAATGAGCATGCAGATAGAGAGACACATGCATATACCTTTAATACCCAGTCAACCTTTAGGGCTCTCGCACTACAGCAAAGCTTATTTTGATCTCAACTCCCTGTTTTAATCTACTGGCCTGTTTTTTCATATTGCCACAACTCAACTGTGAGTATCAGGGTGGCATCAGTCATTCTAACACACATTAAGTAGGATTGGGTGTTCCTGCCTGTTTATACAGAGGTAGATGTAATTGGGCAGGCAATAAAACATGGCCTGTGAAGGCAGTCGACCCAGAAAGTTTATTTAACTGGAAAAAGCCAGCCCCTTACAAAAGGGTGGTAGAAAAGGCACACTTACGTACACCATGCACCGAAACACAAGGTGCAAACTCCCAGTTGAGTTAAAAATGCACAACCACACACTCTCTAGAGGCCGCAGCTATTTTTAACTCAGGTAAAGTCAAAACCAAAGAGAAAACTAAGGCAAAGGCGAGAAGGAGCTGGGTGAGAAGTTTCTAGCTGCTGAGAGTGAACGACGAACACCGGTGACAGAATCTCCCCAGTGGCCGGAGCAGCTCAGTGGAAATGCATCACTGCCTTTTCCTATTACATCCACAATGCTAGAGGCAATTTTCTCTGCTCTGTCTGGCTCAAAGATCCTCTCCATTCCGTCATTCTACTGCCACCCACAATGGGCAGACTGCCTTAAGATGGCCTTTCAGTTGCCATCTTTGGCGGGACCATGACTTAAGTACCGGCTTTTGTTTCATCAGGGGGGCTGTTTTGACCCAGAGCTCATTTTAAGGTGATTTTCTCTTGCGTGCTGAATTACATTCACATTCAATAGGGGCAGGGGGGTGAATTGCCATCAGTTTGGCCAAAATAAGGTCACCAATTCAAGTGGCTTTTCATTTTATTTTGTATTTAATGTTAAATATGCCAGACGGTAACAAGAACACAAAAGGAGTGTAACTCAAGTTCTTGTTTGATTTGATAGCTGTAAAGTAAATGACACAGTAATAGAAACATACAAGCACCTGAACTTGTGAGTTAGCATTAGCGGAGGCAGAAATATTTTGTGCCACTGCAGTTCAGAGCTTACAAACTAGTGACTGTAGAGATCGCCATTACGCTCAAATGGGACTGCGGCAAGTTATAGATCTATTTATACTCCTACACAGACTAATAAAGGACTATTTATAAAATGATCTATATATATTAGACCTCCATTGGCCACAACTGGCAACTGCCCAGTTATTATGAAGATGACGGAAACAAATCAGCATTTTTTTTTTTTTCTGAGTTTACTTTAACTTTTTTCATGGCCGTGGTACAATGTCTGGTTTGGTAAGAGTGGCCAAAACAGGGGGACAAATCACCTGAACAAAGAAGTAAGGGGAGACAGCTTTCCTGACGTCATTATCCCTGCATTTATTCTTAATAATGTCAGTTTTGTTTCTCCATACTGCACTGGTGGGGTGATCTGTATGCACCCATAGAACCTCTTATACTTGTGTGTGGGGGGCTACACGCCAGTTGAATCAGGGTTCGATCTTCAGATTGACACCCACTGTCCAAAAAACCCTTGAACAATCATCTTTTAGTGGCAGTGGGAACAACTCACTGAACCGTGACTCACTGACTTCTGTATCCTTGAACCCCAGTCGGCCTCAGCAGATGGCCGCTCACACTGAGCCTGGTTTTACTTGGGGTTTCTTCCTGTTATAAGGGAGTTTTTCCTCTCCACTGTCGCTACAAGCATGCTCAGTGTGAGAGATTGTGTTTGAGTCAATGAGTCGATGCAATCATGGTTTTCCTCAGATAGAAAACTTCTAATCATTTTGACTGGATGATCTGGTTGAATTGGTTGAAGTGCCTTGATGTGTTGTAAATTGGCGCTTTATAAACCAAATTGTGTTGAAAAGATTTGTGGAAATATTAAACACTCTCAAAGTGTTACATTTGACACAATGGTGTGATGAAAATACTAAATACCTTATGACAACCTTTTTTTAAAGGTATATATCTTAATGATGGATAAAATAAAACAGATGGTGTGGAAGGTCAGCTCAGTGTTTATCCACCTGTGAGAGATGGTTCCAAATTAATGTATCCTCCCTGGCAGGTGTAAAGTTAAAGGTGCCTTTTTATTTAATCAAAATGTTTGTTCTGACAGGAAGTAATAACATATTTGAACGGCTCTGCTTGGCAGCTGATATACAGGTAAATGTAAAAGTGAAAAGACAGTGAGCTCACACCGAATGCAAACATGCCACGTTTCAAATGGTTCTCCTCCTAGTGGCCGCCAGACATTGCAGCTCTCTCTACCGAACTAAAACCCTTTCCCCGCTCCTTCTAACACACAGGCAATCATCGATCAGTATGCGGACAAGCAGGTTTCTATCTTGCTGAAAAAAAAGAGTAAACACAGAGGAAGCAGAAAAGCTCCATGAAATTCTGTAGAGCACCTCAGGTTGTGATAAATTAAACAAATAGATAATTATAGTAAAGATGGAAATATAGAGTCTAGTTGTTGAATCAGTCAAGTAAAGGAGCCTCTGAGTGGAAGCTTTTCTTGATCACATCAGAACAAAGAGAAATGACCAGAGGACAGAGACCCCCACATTAAGCCCCGCCCACTCTCTACTTTTTATCCTGCATTGAGAATAGCAGCGATTTTTACTGAGCTTTTCTTACTTTGCACTCTCATGATTTTGTGGTTCTTATAGAGCTCTGTGTGTCTCTTCATTTATTTATCTCAGTGATTTGACTATTGTAAATTGAACTGCATAGAAAAATCATTATTTTGTTCCAATTAATTAAAATGCACAATGACCATACAATAAGATTTATATTTAGTTGGTTGTTTAAACTCGAATAAAGATTATATTAAATTTCCTTCTTATTTATTTTTTTTATTATTTTCTGTTTCCTCGCCGAGTGGTTCCCCCCTTATTGTGGTCAGGTGGTTTTCGTCCTCAGTGAACAGATAAATAAAACAAGCAGGAGTTTTACTTCAGGTTGGACCCCCAGCTGGGCAGGTATGAAGGGAAATGATAAAAGTTGATACAGAGGTCAGATATCATTTCCAACTATTTCAATCCAGTTGAATTTCAGCTCCACAACACAGTCTAATCACCTGGATCATCATGATCTTTGCACTGATGACTGGCTCAATTACATATTCCATTCACCTGTCTAACTCTGCCCGGTGGCTCATTACTTCTCATCTGATCCACCTGCTCCTGCCTCAATTAAAGGGGCTTGAATCCAGTCAAGAGGGCCAGATTATTCTTGTTCTCTCTAGCCAGTGGTGAGAGGGCTTTTAGAGTTTGTTGGTATTTCTGATTTCCTGATCCTGACCTGTTCTGCCTCTCAAAGACTGTGGCTGCGTGTTCCTGTCTGTCCGGTTTGCCTGAACTGTATTAGGACTCGTGAATCTCTGAGCCTGCCTTTTCCTGTTCTGATCTGTTTGACCTGGCTTCGGACGCCTGGATCTCTGAGCTTCCTGCTCTGATTTGTTTACCTGACCTTGCTTCGGGTTGCGCATCTTGTCTGTGCCCACCGGTTGGATCTGACCTCATTCTCTGGCTATGGACTGAACCTGTAAACCAAGTTAGTGGCTCAAAATCATAATCTTATTGCGTTAGATTAATATCGCCACTAACCTGTGATCTCTCCTGCAGTTTCCTGCCTCAGACGCCCTAGCCACTGCTACTTCAATGTGCCTGTGTTTTTTTGTTTTTTTAATAAACGCCTTTTGAGTAAACCCATTGTCTGTTTGCCTCAATACTGGGTCACTCTGTTCTGAGTCTTCACATGGATAATTGAACAGGATGAAGGAAAACAAGGCTGGGGTTTTACTTTCTGGGCCTGGATTATCCACGACTGCATTAAAGAAAGAAGATCATAACTCTTTTTATAGAAAGAGCCATTATAGAAATGGGAAAACAAAGAACTGATTTTAACCTGGTATGTTTTCAAAATCACGTGAATATCAGGCACCTCATTAATGATGTCATGTTAGCGTGCCAAGAACCCTCCCTGACCCTACATCACAAACACACAGAGTCCGTAAATGTCTTATAACCTATATGTTGTATACTATCACACATTTGAATAAATATGCCGACTTTGGAAGTTATAGTTATCTTTAAGTAAAAATATCATAACTACCAAAGATAACTTGGTTTTATCTTTTAAATTCCTGTCAAAGCATTATGTTTTTCTGTCTGTAGTTGTGTGAAAATCTTCCAGTAGAGCCAAAATACATCGTCCATATCTGAGAGAGACACTGTATTTATGACACTTTAACAGTGGCTCTGGCCTCTTCACACCTGCTTTTTGAAATGAGCTGAGCTGACATGTGACAGCTGGTGCTGCCAAATGCTGCTGCTGCACAAAACACAAATTCACACACATACACCGACTATCATTTGTCTGGTAATTATTCCTCTTTATTTGATCTGATTTAAAGTTACAATTCAGGAAATCAAACCAGTCGCAACCATCTGAATATGCTGGTGAAGATTTTTTTCAATTACCCATCTGACCAACAAATACTCGTCTTTATTGAGCAGGGAGGGAGAAGCATCAAAGACCAGGCCTTATTGCACAGCCCGTCAGCAGAATGTCCCTCATGGGTGCTGTAAAGTCTTCAGCTTAATTACAAAAATCGCTTTGTCCACTTGGCAGCGATTATAACATAATTGTTAATGTCCGTATAGACAGAAGCACAATCTGTCCCACACAGCAGGCAAAAGTGGAACCTATATATATATATATATATCAAACCCCAGCTGCTGCAGCGTTTCTATTTTCTTTGATTTCCTTTTCTTTCATTCTTAAAAAGAACATTTTCAAAATAATTTAATAAATGTTTTTTTTTTTTTTTTTTTTTTTTGAAACCATCTCAGATGTTTTTATCTATGCATAACTGAACCTGTGTGCCTTAAATAAGAGGTAATGTTCTCCGGGTGAAATTCCCAGGGTAGCGTTGTTGAGCAATTTACTAAAACTAAACTTCCACAAAATCTGAGTTTCCATCTAGTGTCGTCATATTAGTATAGACCCAGCTCGTAACCCAACTTTGAAAATTGATAAACAGCGATGTTTGTTTATCGGGGATAAGAGTCTTGCGATAACGCAGCTCTTCAACGCTGATAAGAGCCCACCACTAATATATACATATATATAATGTGTCAGATAAGTCTAAACTAATTGTTTTATTAATGCTGAGTAGTTCAACTTAAAATTATTTATTGAAAGGCCAAAAATGTAAGATCATAACACTCTGAGGTTCAGATTATATAATTTTATAGATATCAAATCTGTTTGGCAGAATTACCTTCTTTTTTTTTTCTTTGCTCCAAGATAAATAAGTTTCCTGACAAAAGCACAGCTCATTTTTAAAGGGGTTTACATGAGATTAGTATGAATTATAATGAGTCTTCCTTTGTTAATAAGGTCATGTTCAGTGTAATGAATGGTACACTGCGGAGAAATAAAAAACACTGCTTAAAGTTGTTCTGTTGCCAATCTGAGTAATGAAGAAAAAAAGATTCAGACTAATCAGCAACAGGGATTTACATGTTTTGAAATATCTGAAATTCAAGGGAGATGGAGCGACAATAGCAGGAGAGATTAAACTTGAAAATCTGCAATTATCAAACTTCTTGATATTTACTTGTTGTTTTGTTTAACAAACACTAAACTTTTTCAATGTATTCGCTTTTTTTCTGCATAAAAAAGTCATTAAAATACAGCGTCAACTTAAACTAAAATGAAGGTTGCAAAAAGGTATAAAAGCCATTTTTTCCTTCTTTTTCTCTAAAGTGAAAATTGCAAAATAAAATAGAAGCTTCGATGCCCGGAATGCGGAGCGCTCTCTGATGGGAAGGTGGATTTCTCCAATCTCCCTGAATGTGAGGAAATGTTTCTGGCAAACATGGCGTCCTTCTCTGCATGAATGTGAGACAGAGCCAGTTTCCAACTGACACAGCTGGCTGTGAATGTCACCACCACACCCACAGACTCTATCTGTGTTCAGAATGCAAGCTTCAGTGTTTGTTGTCTCTTAGCCAGGGAAGCAACAGAGTGGATTTCCAAGTTGAATTGCCAAGATGCTTGTAGGAACCCCCTTGTTTTGGCCCCAAAAATAAAACATTTGGTGATTGCAAAGTGACATGGCGTCTGATTGCTGTTGCTCAAACCACCTCGCTTCAAACGACTGGCTCATCTATAGCCTGAGAAAGCATCAATCCCCCCCCCAGCCTCCAAATACTTAAGAATCACATTATTCTGCTATTATACAAGCCAGCCGATCCTGTCCGTCACGCTGGCAGCAGCAATTATTTCACTCCTACTGGCAGCTGTCAGCTCTCACGGTTGTAAAGATAATGTTCAGTGGCACTTTGGAGCAGAAAAAAGGGAAAGAAATGGCAGGGGGAAAAAATGAATGGCAGGGTTGTTAAATCAACAGTGGGGCCCGAGTGCATGACTCAAATCTGAACACCAACTTCCAAAAAGGACAGCAGGACTGCTACGGGCAACGTGACATGTACTAAAAAAGTGGGTGACTTGTGATGAAGAGGAACATGAGTGCTGATGATAGAATTTTGGTAAAGGTTTGCTTCAAGTGAGAAGAGGGGCCATCCCCTTCTAAAGGCCTGAACACACCGGTTGTGTACGACTTTTTAATCTCCCATCCGAGTTATATCCATGTCACACTGACTGCATACAGAGAGGCTCCGAACAGGCAAGGTGTGAAGATCTGGGCAGATTTTTTTTTACTTCTGTCTCTGAGCTATACACAAATTAAACCAATATTTGATTTGGACAGATTAAGTCATGATAAAAAAAAATTAAAATAAAAAAACACCAGCGTATTCTAAAAGGCAAAGCCCCACTTAACCAATCTATCTAGCATCTCAAACTCTTATGATCTTGGCGCTGATGATTGGCCTGATTACTTATTTCATTTACCTGTCTAGCTCCGCCCACTTTCTCATTACCGTTAATCTTATCCATTTGCTCCAGTCTCTATATAACGTCCCTGCTTCCACACATCAGTGCCAGGTTATTAGAGCCCTTGGTGAGATATTGACCCGTTCTGCCTCTGTATCCTGAGCCTGCCTGTACGTCTTATAATGTTTTTGCCTGACTTGTCCTTTGACTCCTGCTGGATTCTGCCCTTGTATCTTAACTGGAACTGATACCTGACATCTTTCTGGATTTCCTAAGAAGATTTCCTTCTTAGGATCTCTGATCTCCTGGTCCTGATTCCTGAGCATATCCTTGACATCGGCATTGGCTTTGCCCTCTGGATTATCCTGCCTTCCTTCGTTTGCTCGGTTCTAATCCCCTGCCTTCAGTGTCTGGGACTCTCTGGGCAGCGCCTGCCGCGTATTATCGGCAGCCGAGCAGCTTGAAACAACCTCATCCTCTGGGCAGACTGATTTTTAAGACCAGGCTAGTGAATCACACATCTACGGCACTGTCTGCTGTCACCTACAGTTTTGGGGAGGTGCACCAGAGTGTCTGTGGAAGGGGGGCCATACCTGAGTTTACTGCAACACAGACGCATACGACCTGGTTTCTGAGCATAAACCAGGCTTTAGACGCCCTTGGTGTGCTCTGCAGATCAGTTTTCTTTGTAAAGTTTTTTGAGAAATCTAACTGTCTGCTTCAAAATCTGATTCCTCTTGTGAGCCTGGACACAAACGAGAAAGGATAAAGAATATTCATATGCCTATATTAAAGATATAATGCAGATCTACATCTAAAGAAAAGAAAAACAAAGCAATAAATGCAGTGGGACAGTCTCATCCTGAAATTACTGTATTTTTGTCTTTTTCTGAGGAGATTGCTAAACTGCGATTTCTGTCCCTTGTTGTTTTTGTGAGGCTCAAAGAGGATCAGTACTTTAGCCATTGTCTGTCCTTCTGAACTCCTATCATGGGTGAAGTATTTTAATGTTTCATTTATTGTTTTTGTACGAGTCTGTCCCGCCTACTTTGTACGCAAGTTGCAACTCCAAAACAGACTTTTCCCCCATGTGATTAACAGATTTTATTTTGTCTTTTCTTTCAAAGTGGCTGTGTTTTACTTGGTAACCGTGTCTCTCTTCCTGTCAGACCCGTGAAATATCTGCTGAATTGCTTTGTAGTCTGAATAAAATAGCCCTGGGATCTATCTAAGTTGGATCTAAGCAAGCTCCCTCGCATAACATTTTGTCCAGTGTGATCAACCCCATAGATTTTCAATGAGCGCTAAACACCACAACCTGTTGAATTGGACGCAAAATCGGATTCAGAGAGTCTGGCTTTAAAAAGCCCTTGGACGGGGGAATTGGAGGCGTGGGCTGTCAGACTGGTGTCAAAATTTACATAACAAAGGTTCAAGGTTTAAACTGCAGAAATCTGTCAAATTTACACACTGCTGGCATGACACTCTTTTCATCTATCATCACTGACTTCACACAGTCCTGGCCATGATTCACCACCAAGTAGAAGCAAAGGCATAGAAAAAAAAAGGACAGAAAACAGAGGTGATGGCGTAGTTAAGAGAATAGCACTGTTGGATCATAAGTGTTTCTTTTCCACAGGTCAGTCTGTCAATTAGCCTGCTTCTGGCTGTCAGTGAGGTAAGGTGCTTTGGGAGGAGAAAGCCAGGAAGAAAGTAGACGGAGGAGGGCAGGCAAGATACGAGACAGACGGAAGGGGGGCCGAGGATGGATTGCAGGGGCTGACATCAGTCTTAAGACAAGCAGATAGAGAATAGATAGAGGAGATACGAGGCGCTGACTAGGGCCGGGCGATATAGAAAAAAAGCTTATCGATAAAAAAAAATGCATATTGATCGATATCGATAATTATTGAAAAGATTTGAAACCATATTTTATGTGCAGCTCTGCCTGGACTTTTTATAATATTGCTAAATGATTTAATTTTAATAAAAAACACAAACACAGACTTCGAATTAAATCTTTATTTAACCAACTTTTTTTACCATAACAGAATTGTTTTAAAGAAAAATAACTTAAGAGACCTGAGTTATGTTATTAAATACTGACAAAGAATAAACTAAAGTGACCAAAATAAATATAACAAATAAATAAATGCCCCCCCGCCGCCGCCCCCGTTTCCTGCTTTAACCTGAGTTATTACTTTGAAGTTTCTGGCCCCTCAGCATGTTTCTCTCAATTGTTAGAACTACATGGGAAACTGCCCAGAACTGAAAATATATATATATTTTCCCGAAGATTCCTCGGAGGAGAGCCGCGCCGGGCCCTACACAGCTCGTACTCTAGCGGGTGTGAGCGGCTGAGATGATAAAAAAAAAAGAAAGAAAGTTGGTTGAGTTATCAGACTTCGTTTTCACTGGTTCCCGACAGATTTTACAGATGACTGTGGTTTGTTTTTGGTCCGACTTGCCATGACAGAAATACTGCCAGACTGCCGAACTACAAAAACCCTTCTTTGGAACAACTTCCTCCGACTTTCTTGCTGCGACATCTTCATGTGCTCTGTGTTGTGGTTTGAGAGGGCGGCGCTTGGTGACGGCGTGCCTGGGTCCGCGATTGTTATTAGTTGGGAGGAAGTAGCAACTAGCATAAACCTACATGCTAGGCTACATTGAGAAGGAAGGAAAACTGCGTTTCTTTTTTATCGAACTTTTATCGACCCTCTTTTTTTCTATTGCGCCACACGTCTATCGATCGATAGACTTCCCCCACAATCTGAACTTTTGTCATGTTCACGGCTCGGATGCCCTGTGATCTCTCTCAAAGCAATCCTGCAGAGGCAGCAGCACGAGAGGCATGCTGCCAGTTACCTGCAGACCCCCGTGGGGGATAAATGAGATAGACAGGCCATGGAAGCGAAGGGAGTTAAGGGGCGGGGCAAGCAAACTGAGGTCAAATCACCCTGCTCATTAGGATGCAGTTTGTAGCTGGCCAATATGGGGATTTACATAATGTGACAGTGCTTCCAGAAACGTCCAGGGCATAGATGCTACCTCTAATCCTGGTCAACAGAAAACTGACATGCCCAGTTTAGTCCACCTGATGCTGTTACAGCTACTTTCCATGTGTCTGAACCGCACTGTACAGAGAACACTCCTTTAACCAAGACTTATCTTGGATTTACATATCATATCTAATCATCTACAGGCTGCTCTTGTTGTTTGTCTTGACAGTTCATAGAAAGCTTCCCTACAGAGGTATAGCAATCTGCACTGAACCCCTAAAAAACGGCTAGTGCCTCGGCTATTAGATTAAGAAATCCAATTTTGACAAAGACAAAGCTGTCAGAAACAGATGGAGACCCTGTGAAATCCTTCTCTACAACTCAAGTCAAAAACAAGATTATCTACAGCTGTGAGGAGGGAGATAGTGTCCTCTTGTTTTTCCTGTTTCTCAACTGCTTTCCTGTATTCCTGGAAAAGAAAATTTTTACACCATAAACACCAGTCAGAAATTTTGGAGGAAAAAAGCAATCGTTCTGTGTGTCAGACAGATGCATGCAAATGACTGATGATCCCATTATGCAGATGCTATAGAAGAAATAAAGAGGGTATTGTGATAAAGTGAAGAAAGACCAGCTCTTCTGTGGAGCATATGTTTCATCTCCCCTCCGTACATCAAGCACATGTTGAGAGACGCTCTTCGTCTTTTGGCACATGGAGCTGGGAGGGGCTGCCATCTGAGATGTAAATATCAAAATACCCCCCCCCCCCCCCCACACACACACACACATTCTGCAAGTTGAGCCGAAATGTCAGAAAACAGGGACCACTGAAATATCGGTAATCCAGGCAGAACCTTCAATAAATTGAAAATATAACTCAGAAAGAGAAAGAAAGTACAGGCCACTTTTCCTAAATTGCTCCTGATACATTTGAAGTCCCATTACTCTGGGATGGCCCTTCTAAAGAGTTGGATCAAAAATAGAGAACAGCGAAACTCATTGTTTCTGGATCTTCAACTTAGCGAATCTTCAGGATTGTTTTTGTTTGTTTTAATCAAAATTTGAATGTATTTCTTGGTGGTATTCGGTAAGTGCTTTTGCTTGGTGATGATTTTCTTTGTAATGCCATATCTTCAGATGTTTCATTTTATTTGAAACATGAATGAGAAACACACTCAAGCTCCATCTTATATCAGAGATTTATCTGATTGTTCCACGTTGTTGCAAATGTAGCACATGCTGGCCTGAATGAGTCTGAGGGGAAGAGACTGCTCCGAAGCATTGACAATTGTGACCTCATCTTTGTCATTACCTTTTCAACCATTTCAGCTGTACTTATCTTTTTTTCATTCAGTTATTATTCCTGTTCCAAGATACCATTAAAAGTGTCCACAGTTGGAAGTCGGAATCAAGGCAACACAGTAAGTAATAAGCCAACTCTCAGAACTCCAGAGGGGATCATGTGGCAAAAGAACTCTGCAGAAATATAAACAGCTCTCCCTACCTGAGGCCTGTGAAGCTCCCAAATAAAGACCTGTGGCCTTGGGTGTCCAAATGAGGAGATAGAAGCCAGAAGAATAAACAAGCTCTTCAGCTAAGGTGTGGCAGGGTAATGATACCTAAGCCAACCCACCCGGGCTGGAGACTGAACAATACTGGAAAAAATATATGGAAGAAAGCAGCATCTGATCATTATGAGGGCTAAAACACATAAGAGAAGACCAAATTAATCACCCTGAATCCAGTGAACATCAAAATGGCAGACATCCAACAAAGACTCTCATGTATGAAAAGTTGGACAGCACCATGAACAGACATGATCCACTGATACTAGTTAAGGAAGCTGACTTCTCTCCATGAATGACTTGCTGCACAAATGACGTGACTGCTAAAGAACGGCACCCACCCTTAATGACTGAGCAAGGGACCAAGGGGACAGGCCCGTCCAACTATCGACCAATAACCGCTCTTTGCACAACATGGAAGCTCCTGTCAGGCATTATAAGGGAAAAGATTAGTGCACAGATGGATCAACTTATCAACTGCTGATTGAAACAACAGTCCCCTGTGACTGTAAAATTAGACAAACAAATCTATACACAGCCTGGTTTGATTAGGGGAAAGCCTACAACTGAAATAGCAGAAACTCCAAGGGTCGGGAAAATCACCCCACTTTCAACCAAATCATAAAAATCTTCTTGGAAATATGGGATATATATTTATTCCCATTGCTATTAAAATTCTTAATCAGTCACTGTGGTGTTTTACAGATTTGTTGTCTGTCTATGTGTGCAAAAGGTTTTGTGCTGCTGTTGTATGAGAACTTGACCCTATATTAAAGACTCTTGAACCTTAATATAACATGAAGATTATCTGCACCCCCTGCTGTTCTGCATTGGCTATAGGGTGGAAGGTCATCCACACAGAAGAGAGAAGTAGTTTGGAATATGACAGGCAAATGGCAACCACCAAGAGGCCAGAAGGAAAGCAGCAATAGCCAAATACCTGCAAAAAGTAATTCAAGTTCTGAGAAGTCAGCACAATTGTTAAGAACAAAGTCTTTGCAATCGTTAGCTATGTCTTTCCAGTGATCAGATACCCTACCTTTTAATTCAAGTCTGATTTGTGGGAACTGCAGGAACCATCATGGGAGGAAAATCCCTGCATTGGATGTACCAATTACAGATAGCTGGAGTGTCTGTTATGACCGAATCCTAGCATTTGCTAGAGTGTCAGAGTGAAGGACAGCACAGCAGCACTGATCATAGAAGCACAGTAGCAGGCATTGAGCACCTGAGCAATAACAGTCCAAATCTAATATACCAGGAAAGATTCCACGTCCAGGTTATCCAAATAGGCCCCAATCCAGCAATCCAGCATCTCACAGCAGGGTGAAAGAACTAGGATTGATTTGACTATGTTTGCATACAGTAGAAAGTCTTTAATAATCTTTAGCAAAAAAATATTTTATTTTGTCAGGACCTGGGTTCTTTGGGGATTTAATTCTAGTTTTGTTTATTGTTGTCTTACATTTTTGTAGTTTCTATTTTTGATTATTTCATAGTTATTCCAGTTTATGCATCCCTTGCCTACAGTTCGCTCTTTGTAAGTGTTAGATGTGTTTCATCCTCTCCTTTGCTGCCAATGTCAGTCTCTTTCTTTTTTTAAATTCTTATTTTGTTGTGTTTTTACTTTGAAACACCTTCTGATAAAGGTGCAATATAAATAACATAGAAAAAAAAATATCCCATTCTGTTTTTTAAGCTGCCAGTATGTAAACTGCTCTCTCACTCTCACTCCCTTCTGCTTCTTCTTATTATCAGGATCAATTCAGTTAATTTATATAGCACCAAATCACAACACATATCATCTCAAGGCCCATTTTACAGTTCACCACATCATCCAGTAAAATTTAATCAGTTGATTGCATCGACTCATTAACTGGAATGCATCCCTGATACTAAGCATGCTTGTAGCGACAGTGGAGAGGAAAAACTCACTTTTAACAGGAAGAAACATCCAACAGAAAAAGGCTCAGTGTGAGCAGCTATCTGCTGAGGCCGCTCACACTTGAACTGGGGTTCAAGAAGACAGAAGCAAAGATGCAAAAAGCAACTGTAAAAGGGGGCTCCATCCAGGAAACCCAAAGCCAGGCAGATGAGCTCCGAGCTAGCTCCCATGCCAGAGGATGAAGAGAGCACATCCAGCAAGTCACAGAAACAGGACTACACTAGAAAAACCGGCAGATCTCCTACATCTATAAACAAAGGTGTTGATGGCAGCAGCACAGCTGATATTTCTCTCCAGGATGGAGTCACAGCCAAACAGGAACAGACCAGATGAAGCTACTATGAGAAAAAGCAGAGACAGCAGAACGTTAGAGATTGAACTAACAGATTCTGCAGAGTGGGAGAATAGAGATAGAATGAAGCAGAATGATGAAATAGGTTCCCTATGTCCTCCAGCAGTCTAAGCCTATAGCAGCATAGCTATAGAGAAAGCTCAGGATAACCTGAGCCACTCTAACTATAAGCTTTATCAAAAAGGAAAGTTTTAAGCCTAGCCTTAAAAGTAGACAGGGTGTCTGCCTCACAGACTAAAACTGGTAGTTGGTTCCACAGGAGAGGAGCCTGATAACTAAAAGATCTGCCTCCCATTCTACTTTTAGAAATTCTAGGAACCACTAGTAAACCTGCAGATTGAGAGCGAAGTGCTCTGTTAGGAACATAAGGAACAATCAGATCTCTGATATCAGATGGAGCTTGGCCATTTAAGGCTTTATATGTGAGGAGGAGGATTTTAAATTCTATTCTTGATTTAACAGGAAGCCAATGAAGAGAAGCCAGGATAGGAGAGGTATGATACTAAAGCACGAATTAAAGGATGAACTAAAGCATAAAAATTTAATACATTCATGTAGGTGCTTTCAACTCTTATTGCATATATGTTGTTTTAGCCCCAACGTTTTGTGAAGTACTTTCTTTTTGTTCTAATTGTTATGTATCTGTGGATTAAATGGGCTGCTGCCAAAATCTGGTGAAAAATCTAATGTTCATAGCAGAAAATGTTAAAATATGTTCAGTTTTTTGTTTTCTAAGTTTATAGATAATCCAAAATTTCCTCTAGATGAGTCTTTGCAGCCTAAGCAACACCCAGAGGTATCAAGTAATGAAGTACAAATACATAGACTAGTTTCTTTCCTTTCATTCTCTAGTTGATTGTTTTTCAACTGTTGTTCTAGTTGTGCCCTGAGTGTGCATGTTCATCTAAACGTCATTTTTCTCTTTTGCTCTAATTCTAGTTGAATAGTAAAACGCCTTTTTATTGCTGCCTATTTTTTGACTTAGTGCGTGTTTGTAAACCTTTTCCATGTATTGTATTGCTTTTTTAACACCTCACTCATTAGTTTGAGTGGATCATTTCACATTGCGATGATTTGTTGTTTTTCTTTCCTTTCTGAGTTCAGCAACACCATTTGTGGGCTCTCACATCCAAATCTGGCTGAGAGACAAATCAATATGCCAACCTTTCAATTAAAGTGATTAAACAACTTGAACATTGTCACTCTGAGTTATAATTACAAGTCAACTCAACCAGGTAATTATAATTATGAGAAGCTACATTTCCTGTGAAATTGTGCCAAAATCTTTTCAACAGGCAGCCTGTCCAAAGCCACTTCTGCAGAACATTGAGTGCCGAACATTCCAATGAAAGCTGTAAATAGATGACTAAATTAGAAATCAAACCTGAAGAAACAATTTGTTGTAATGACAAGCTCCTTCAAAAGACCACATCTTGCCTGCCTTTCTCTGCATCCTGACAGTCTTTCTTCACATCTCAGGCTCCTGACAGGGCTTTGTACTCGCCTTGTCACCTCAAATCTCTCTGCCACTGCTATTTTCTACGCTTCCTCCCACCCCTCTCCAGTGAGCAAGCTTTGTCTTAGAAAGACACCCTTAATGTTAGATTTCATCTGGCAGTCTCTTCCTGGTTGATCAGGTGGGGCCCAAAGTGAGGATTCATAGCCACGTGTGAGCCTTTATTCCCTCCTCCGTATTTGACATGGAGCCTGTTGACATAACTGATCGTTGATACTAATTCCTACTGATGGCCTTTTCCTTTCAGCTCAGTTGTAACCTGATTATGCCAATCAGAGTGTCTAACGAAGTGGAGAACGTGAACTGTAGGCAGCTTACAAGCTCAGCTCCCAAAGCAAACTTTATCCTCTGCAACTAAAATTATATGGAGATTCTTGACTCTCCCAATCGCCGAAGAGGTTCAGGTTAGTTTACTGCTGACCTTTTGGTGTTTTGTTTGTTTGTGAAATATTATAATGTTGACTACTTGACATAAAAAGTTACTGAGAGGAAAGTTTTCTAATTTAAATGTATTAATAGATAGCTCTTCTTGGTCTGTGCTTGTCCTGTTTATCCAGTGCTGGCATGACTCTGCACTTTTTGGTTCTGTTGTACTTTTCTTTTCAAGTTTTCAGTTATACTTTGATTCATGCCTTCCTGTGTTTTCTAGGTAATTGGTTTAATTTCTATTTTGTCTTATTCTAGTTATTTCTGATTGTATTTGTGTTCTAAGAATTGTTTGCCCTCTGTTGCCCTCTTGTGTCAGTCTCTTTTTCCCTAGCTCTCTTCTAGATTCATCTGTCCACAGCTGCTCCCAATCTGCCGATTAGCCTGGTCTTTGTTCGGTCTCCCATTTATACACCTCATGTTCAGCCACTGTTTGCTGGTTCCTTGTTGTTGTTGTTTTGTTGCTCCATCATTTCCTGGGTCCTAATGTGTTTTATTCCTTGAAGTTCTTCTAGATTTTGGTTTTCAGTATTTTTTTATTTTTGCCTCGTTTGCCTGTGGAATCTTATTAAATCTATAAACTCATCTCTTACTCATCATCTCTGCAGTTTGGTCCTCAAAAGCCTCCACGCCAACCTGACAAATACAGCTCTGGGAACTGATGTCCCACAGCTTGCTGATAGCCCATCAGCTAAGTCATTTCCATCTTGTGCCATGCACAAATTGCCATTTACAAATTTGTAAGATCTGAGGAGAAAATCCAGATATTTTCAACTTCCTAAGAAAAAAAGAGCTGTTGGGAATTCTCCACCAGGTGGGGGGTCGTTCTCTGTCCAGAAGAGGTCATATGTTATGTAAAGTCCGGCAACTTTATGTTCAAAGCCCTACTCTCTAAAGAGTTTCATCATTGTGTGATAGTAGAACCACCACAATAGTACAACCTTCATAACCATGTTTATGGAGTTGATAAAAGAGCGCCATATGTAAAAAGAACAGGGTTGGAAACACAACCCTGCGGTGTGTCTGATCACTGGGATGGTTGAGTTCCCCTATCCTCTCCAACTAAGGGTTGTTGGAAGTCACTGATCAAGGGGCCTCTCAGTTTGAAACCCAGGAAGTGGAGCTTCTGGGCCGGAATTCTAACAATTTTTAAGGCTAAGCTAAGTGTAATGAAACTGAGGCTGGATCCAAATATAACCAGGACAGGTCAGTGACGTTTGAACAGCTTATTGAACAACTTGCATTGAGAGCGGGACTGAACCTGAGCCTGGCGGGCAGATTATGTGAGGCTTTGCCAGTTTGTTGACCAGGAGAGGAAGGCAGACAGTTTATGCAGAGCTTCTCCAAGTTTGTGATCCAGGAAGAGCAGAGCATGCAGTCCGGCCAGACTGATTCAGAGATCCAGGGATCCAGAGGCAGACCAGAGAGGATATCCAGACAGGCAGAGTCAGACATGGATCAGGCAGGGTCTGTATCAGGAGACAGATCGGGTCAGTAACGGGCAGAAAACTCAACTACTTACTTCTTAAGAGATGCTGGACTATTCTTACCGGGGTTGGCACAAGATAAACTGGCACAAAGGACTGGTCTGATGGGCATTATATAGTGATGGAAACAGGTGACTCCAGTCAGAGCTGATTGCGGACAGGTGGATCAGAGCAGATGTATGGACTGAGTGATCAGGCCAGAATCAGTGCAGAGATCATAACAAAAAGTGCCCTAAAGGTGCGTTTGCATCAAATGCATCAAATTTTTCCGGTTTTGTCCTGGCACTGATTGCTTCACATTTCAACTCACCCTCTCCAAATGATCTGCACAGACACAGCAGTGAGACTGCTTGTCTCATGTAAGACAAGCATCTGTGTTAAACCATCATGGTAAATGGTATGTACTTATATAGCGCCTTTATGTAAGTCAGGAGAGTTGACCAAAGCGCTTTATACTACAAGCTACATTGTAGCCACAGCTGCCCTGGGGCTCACTGACAGAAGCGGGGCTGCCGTACACTGGCGCCACCGGGCCACCATCAGTAGACAATGCAGGTGAAGTGTCTTGCCCAAGGACACAACGACACTGAAAGTCAGAGTCAGGGCTTGAACCGTCAATCCTTCGATTTCAGGGCAAACTCCTACATCCAACGCCAAGGTTTTAACCTTGGTGTCTATTTAACTGACCATGGTGGACCTTGTTTTTACTACAGTATTAGCCGTTGAAAATGTCCCCATTTTATTTGAATGGTCCTTGGCTAGTACCTACAATTCCTATTTTGTTTAATCTAAAATATGATATGTGGATGTTAGGATCTAAAGAGAAGTGTCATCTTCTGGTCAGACCCTGTAATTCAGTGAAAGTGGAGTCAGAGTAAAAAAACATGCACACCCATGAGAAGGCAAGTGGCTAGAAGTGGGAGGGAGTTCGGCTGCCATTTGGCTGGCTTTTGACTGGGAAGAGCCATTTTGAATGGCTGCTAAGTGCGTAACAACGATGTATGTGACATGAAAAGTAGAACAATGTGACCCCATCCCTTTGTCCACTGATCCTGCTTCAGGCAGCTACTGAGAAATTGGGGGGAATCAGCCTCAATCATCAATGGACAGGGATGATTCTTCTCCTGGTGATCTGCTGTTTAGATTCTGGTGTGTGTTATAACCAGTGTAAGACGTAATGATGTTACAAAACTTTATTAAAGCTACAGTGTGTAACTTTTAGCGACATCTAGCGGTCAGACTGCAGACTGCAGCAACATGAACGTCTCCCCCCCACCGCTTCTCCCCCCCAACAGTACGGCGATCGTTACGGGACAAAATGTCTTCCACGACGTCTGCATCACCTACCTTCTCAGGTGATGAGCTTTGTTTACATAGATAATTTTACAGATAGTATTTCATTAGTCTGTGTAGGGTATAGATTTCATGTAGACTTAAGATAATAAATATACCCGTTATTTTTTCTACATCATTGTGACATTTTGGCGATCTCGCAATCGCTAGTTTGTTGGCTCTGCGCTGTCGTAGCGCAAAGATGTCTGCCTCCATGGCTGCGAGACCCGCTCCTATGTAATTATAAATAACGAATTCTAAGGCAACGCAAATATTAAGGTTAAGAGGCTGAGCTCGTAGATGATGATAAAATAACATAGTTATGTATAATATATTACATTTCTGACTGTATATCCCTGTAATTATTACACACTATAGCTTTAATAAATGCATTACTTTTTCATTAAAAAAGTTATATTTTTCTCTTACTGATTATTATTCGCATATTAGTAATGCTGTTATGTTACTTCCAGTCTGATGCAGAGAATTGTTTCAACTTGATGAATCAAAGCAACTTTGCATAAGCACAGCGTAAGGAGAAGCAGGGAGCTAAAATACCCATTCATGGAAACAATTGGCTGAGGAGAGCCGAGATACAGGACACATGTGACGCTGAATGGCTAAGGAGCTGTAATGTGGGCGGATGTTCCGTATGCATTGAACACGGACTGAGAGGAGAGACAATTGAGTCACTGAATCAATGACAGTGTCCTTTTGTTTATGAAAAAATAAAAACGTTTGCTGAAATAAAATGCTAAATGTTTCTGTAATTTCATAATTATGTAAAGGAACAAAGACATTATTTATATCAGTCAGAAGGAGCTATTATCTATAAAAAGTTGTCAAGTTGACTGACAGGTGCTTTCTCAGGGAATTTACATGCATGGTTTATGGCTGTATTTGTTTCCTTTTGTTTGTTCCACAACACATATATCCTGAGATTATTTAATCCTGTTGTTTTTTTGTTGTTGTTTTGATTTTGTTTTGTGTTTGGTAGTTGTAAGATTAACCCCATTTAAAATATTTTGCAGATGTTATTTACTTTTGTTCAAATGAAAACCATTATTTTTCAGTTTCATACCTTTTGAGGCCATACAAAAATATAGCTTTAAAACATCTTTTTATTCTTGTAATACAAACAAAAATAAACCTAATCACATCAACATAATGATATTGCAGCTCACTTGGCCAACCACATACACCAAACGGCACAGATTAGTATTCAATGTTTTCAGACATGTATTCCTTTTATATAGATTCCAGAATTGAAACTATAGTTGTATTTCAGTTTAGAAGGAAAGTCAAATTATTTGACATTGTATATTCTAAAAAGTAACTGCATAAATATTTTGGTTGGTAACTAGTTACATAATTTCTGAGTTACTAAGTTTGTTACTTTTTTAAAGTGGTAAGTTGTAACAGTAACCAGTTACTTTTAAAAATAAAATTCCCACCAATAGTTGTAGCCCTTAGTATTTCTTTAAATCGGTTTAAGTTTCTTACTATAGTCTTGTAACCCTGCCTTTTGCAGCAATCGATCCATTTGCTAGCTAAACCCATCTGTGCTAACTGTAGCAATGCACAGATGCAGTATGTAAATCAAGGTGCATAAAAAAGGTCTAGAGCAGCAGGAGCGGTGCATCTTGAAAACATATTAACATATTTTGCCCTCTGATCACAACAATTATAGCAAAGCCGCTCTCTGCCATTGAACAGAGGAGCAGGAGCAGCATCAGATGCATCTGGACACGCTTTTGGTTATTCTCTGTCGGTTTCTAACTGCTGCTCCCATGTGACCTACCTGGCTCTGCTGTTTCAGGGTGTCATCGTGTCTTGCTAATTATGTTCCTGGAATTTGGAATCACTATTTAACATCTGCCTGAGTTGTACAAATGAGCCTGATAAAGCGGTGAAGAAAATCACAGCTGAGAAGAGAGATGTGCTGCTGTTGCCATGCAGAGGCGAGTCAGACATTAAAGTTTATTTACCCAGGAGTTTATGATGAGATCAATTATTGACCTAACAGAAGCAAAGTTGTAACATCTAAACCCAAAACACTGGACTATCCCAATTTATTTAAAATAGCAGCGTATGTAAACTTCTGTATTTCACAATTTTTCAAGATATCAAGAATGTGTCTTTCTCTCTCATAATCCTGGCATTAAGCATATTTAGTTCTCTCAACCAGCTTAAAACACAGAGGGTGTCTTCAGGTTTAATTACAGATGATAAGCCATGTCTCTTTCTCTACACTTTATGCAAATATGTTTGGTTTGATTTCTATTTATTTCTGCGTCCTTGCCACCCAGATGACAATGTTTGTAAACCTCTTGTATATTCTTTTAAAACCTTTTCAACAAGTCCTTAACATTACAATTAGTTAATATTTTTCTTTTAATAGGCCCTGAATGAAAGAGAAGAGAAAGAAGTAATTAAATTTGACATGCTTTTCCTGAAAGACTCTGTGGATTATGAAGGTGTGCTGGGTGGGCGGCTTTCTGAATCAGGCTTAGTTCTCCCAGTAGCTATCACATGGGAATGCATGATTTTGGAGAATGAATTCTGTTCAAAGAAACCAAGACATCTTAAGAGTTTTTTTTTCAGGTTTACAATCATTTTCATTTAATGTGCTGTCCCATATTTCTGTCCTATACCATTACTGACTTCCTTCTTGTAATTTCTCTCTGGGATTGAGAAGAGCTCACAGAGTCTCTGTGGTAATCACATTAGAAATGTCATTTGAAAATTCTTCAACAATGCTGATGAAATCAGAAATAACATAGGCCTTTTCATTTTTAATGCCTTTTTGTGTTTTGCATTGTGGTTTAGTACTACACACCCAATGTTCAGCTAATGTAATCAGTCCTATTTCTGATTTCCTGGCACTGTAACTTGTCCATGAGCTATTATCTTTATTTTTGGACAGAACAAAACAAAGAAAAAAAACAGGACTATGAAATGGCTGCCATGGAAATAACACTTTTGCCTCATTCACAAGCTCAAGATCAAATCTTTTTTTTGTGTGGCCTTTTCTTTTTGTGGACATTTTTTTTTACCATAGATGCTATTTATGGGGTGAGAGAACTGTAAATAAAAAAGTATGCGTATGTGTGTGTCTAAATGTTTATATGTATAGCAATATAAATTTGTACTTTGTTGATAAGTTGTACCAGATGTTTCATCTAACAGAATCCAAATTTAGAAGTTGCAAATAAAAAAAAAAACTGGTACAAAACACCACAGATTCAAAAGTACCAATAGCAAATTCACAAGTATGATTCACAATCCCTAAAGACGCTGATACATGTCTTACCAGTTGGTTGCAGTAATGCACCTGAAAGTTGTTGGCTTACTGCCATTAAATAAGGAGAGGAAGTAAACAAAAATATAACAATTCTATAATTGCTGAAATGTTGTTTTTTAATACATGCGGTGTATAGTGTTAAATCAGTAGCTCTGTTTTCGTCTTCCTTGTCTCCCTTGAAGGCAGTTAGGGAATCAGCTTTTAAGTATGTCACTATGCGGTAAGATAGCAGACATTAACATTTTATCCGTAAATGTCTGAATTTGTAAATGTACATCTATGATGCTTACTTGAAATTACAATTCAGAACCAGGGTACATGTGTTTTGTGGACCTGAAGAAGGCATTCGACCATGTCCTTCGGGGGTCCTGTGGGGGGTACTCCGGGAGTGTGGAGTACTGGGCCCTTTAATAAGGGCTGAAAGTCCTTTCTATGACTGGTGCCAGAGCCTGGTCCGCATTGCCGGCAGTAAGTCGGTTTTTGTTGAGGGTTGGACTCTGCAAAGGTTGCCCTTTGTCACGGATTCTGTTTATAACTTTTATGCACAGAATTTCAAGGGTCAGCCAAGGTGTTTTAGGGATCCATTTTTGTGGCCTAAGGATTGCGTCTATGTTTTTCGCAGATGATGTGGTTCTATTGGCTTCAACAGGGTGTGATCTACAGCTCTCACTGGAGCGGTTCTCAGTCGAGTGTGAAGCCCTTCTCAGGGTTGGGGGGTTTACTGCCCCTCATGTAGGATTTTAAGTATCTCGGGGTCTTGCTCAGGAATAAGGGGACGATGGAGCTGGAGACTGACAGACTGATTGGTGCTGTAAAACGTGCACTGTACCGGTCCGTTAATATGAAAAGAGAGCTGAGCCAAAATAATCTACGTTCCTGCTCTCATCTATGGTCATGAGCTTTGTGTCATGACTGAAAGAGCGAGATCCGGGATACAAGCTGGTGAAATTAGTCTTCTCTGTAGTGTGTCTGGGCTCTCCCTTAAGAGATACTGTAAGGAGTTCAGTCATCAAGGGAGGACTCAGAGTAGAGCTGCTGCTCCTCCACGCTGAGAGGAGCCAGTTAAGGTGGCTTGGGCATCTGGTTACAATGCCTCCTGGACATCTCCCTGGTGAGGTGTCCGGGGCACGTCCCACTGGGTTGAGCCCCAGAGGGAGACCCAGGACACGCTGGAGGAACCATGTTTCTCGGCTGGCCTGGAAGCGCCTTGGGATTCCCCCGAAGGAGCTGCCCCAAGTGGCTGGGGAGAGGGACCTCTGGGGCTCCATACTGAAGCTGCTACCCCCGTGACCCGACCCCAGATAATTGGATAAAGATGGATGGATGAAAAGGCATATGTTTTTATCCTATACACGTTATGTCTGCTCAAAGAGTTGTGTGGTTCTCCTTTGATGATCTTAAGCTCAAGTCAGTCTGCTCAAAACCCTAACCCCATCCATCCATTTTCGGACCCCTTTAAACCCAAGTGGGGTCACAAGGAGTGCTGGTGCCTATCTCCAGCTGTCAATGGATGAGAGGTGGGGTACACTCTGGACAGGTTGCCAGTCCATCGCAGGGCAACACAGAGACAAACAAGACAAACAACCATTCACACACAAGGAGAATTTAGAGAAGCCAATTAACCTAACAGTCATGTTTTTGGACTGTGGGAGGAAGCCAGGGCACACTGAGAAAACCCAGACATGCTCAGGGAGAACATGCAAACTCCATGCAGAAAGAGCCCGGGCCAGGAATCAAACCCAGAACCTTCTTGCTGCAAGGCAAGCGTCCTGCTGCTCCAGACCAGATGGAGAGATTGTGTCCGAGAGTGGAATAACCAGCAGATTAAATCAGTGACGTCAGAGCATATTTAATTCAGTTTGATGACTATATTTCTGAAGTTTGATAATGCATAATTTACCTACTACTTTACAAAATCTACAGGAGAGGTTTAGCCTTTTTGGTTTTCAATGAGAAATCGCTACTGCTATACAGACTGCAGACGTACACTGTGTAATTTCCCAAAGATATTTATTCAAACAGCACATCTAAAAAAGTAGGATCTAGATTATAGGTTGGATTAAACTAGGTCTGTTTAGAGATTGAAAAATAAATTAGAGAATGAGAAAGTTGACTGAAAGAGTTTTGTGACTATCTTTGCACAGTAACACATTTGCATTGGATATTGAGTATTGCAGTAGTTACTTATCAGACATGAAGGTAGATAAATAGAATAACCAGATAAATATTCATCTGTGCAGCAGTCGTCCCTATTTACTAAAAAGCTTAAAAGAAACAGCTGTTCATGTCACTTCAAATTGATGCACAGCACTTCAGTGCTGTCTATTCTGTGCTTTGCTGGGGGGATTCAGACACATGAAACAGATCGTTACACAATGTTTTTTACATCCAATTTCCAACATCAAATTTTTTTAATGATTTCTCATATTAAGTAAAAAAGTGAAATCTTTTCTGAATTCTGTAATGTTTACTGTCTTCCAAAAAGCAGCAACTTCTAGTTTACCTGATTTGAAAGAACTTTTAGATGGTTAATTTTTAATTGCAACCCAGAAAAGACGCCACAGTGGACGTACAAAGATGCATGTGGGAGCCCTACTTCTCCAGAGGTGAAGACTTCCTCAGATCGGGCTAAATCACAGCTCTTTTTCTTATTTACATAAAATATATGCCTGGCAACTTGGTTACCATGTAAGTCAGTCTTCTCCAAAGCTGCAGAGGTAGTGAGGAAGAGGAGGAGTAGATTGACGCTAATAGCATATACCTTTCCCAGATTCCCCTTTACATTTTGGCAAAAACTACATATTCATATTCAACTCTGGGTCAGCCCACTATCCAGAAGCTTTTATTTAGTTTTATTGTATGTATGACAGAAATCTGAGTTTATATGCATTTTCGATTCACTCACAATGCACTGCTGTCCAGCCCATGGCTTTATCAAAGAGGAATGATTGGAACACAACTGAGCTTCAGCCCATCTGAATATAAAATGTCTGTGAGTGAAACCCTCATGCAGATTTTCGAGATGTTCTATGAGCAACATTGAGATTGCATTTGAGTTTAAGTGTTGCAAGATTTCAATTAAATGTGTCATAACTGTTTTATTTAATTTTTATAGTTTAATTGCACAGACCTTTCAGTGCAATAATATTTAAATGAAATTCTTTGCACTTTGATCATTCTTATTAAAATAAGAAAGTAAACAGTCTTATTTTCTTCTTGTTTTTGTTCTTTTTGTTTTGTGCCTAAAAACTGGTCTTTTAAAGGGGGGTTGTCCTATAATCAGTATTGTTGTATATTTGGGTCAGTACGATATTGATCTCAAATTTGGAATTGGCATAAACTAAGCTTAATTGCAATTGTTTTGTGCAGCAATCTGTTTATAAAATTGTCAGTTGTTGACGGAGAAGGCGGCCGGATATAGAGTCAGAATTCAACTCTTGAAGAGAACAGTGATTAGCCTAAAGATGCTTAGATAATGTTACTAGCCTCAGTTGCAATAAAAAAAAAACTGTTATGTCTCACAAGGTCAGAAGTTCCAGAAAGGTGCCAATCACAGACAGTATACTTTCTCCAGTTGCTTCCAGTGTCAAAGTCACAAAAGTTAGTCATAGCATAAAGAAATAGGTCCACAGGCCAGCAGGAGAGACACTAACTTTATTAAATATCCTCCTTACTCTTCTCACCTTACTTCCAGTCTAGTTCAGCTTATTTCTTAGAAATTGGCCTGTCATATTTTAAATATAGAACTGATCCAGATTTCTGGCTACAGGGAGAGGCTGTCCATCAAAGATTATTGCATTGACTAGAATGGCTTTAGGGTAGAACTGAGAACATACAAATGCAGTCATTTGTCTAAGTTAGGGATTACAGTAAGAAAAAAAATGTGTATGCTCGTGTTGAGGTCTGGCTGAAAGTAGTTGAAGCTACAGAGATGCAGAGTGGATATTTGTCTCAACATTAGCTCATGATGTCCCTTAGCTCTTAAAAGCCCCAACTTGTTTACATCTCAGTTGACAGTCTTCATTTCTATGTCTGATTTGCATTGACAGCCAGTGTGTTTAGACAGTTAGAGAGAGGACACATATGTATCTAAAAAGGATTTGGCTGCTGAAGGACAACCAAGATCAAACACAGGGGAGGTATTTCATTCTCTGAAAGGGAGTGGAATGATATGAAATGGTTCAAAGAAGAAGTATTGGAATTGAAAATAAATGTTAATATTGCTTCTTTGACAACATGAAGGCAAGAGACTATTCAGTATTTTCAAGGTCTGACAAACAATATTTCTCTTAATATTACCTTTTCCAAAAATACAATCATAAAGGATTTATTCACAGCAGTGTATGTTCGCAGTCTCTGGAGTCCTTAACAGGTCTTTCGAAGACAAGAACTTCAGAAAATCGAGTTTCGAAATCCAATTTTTTTACCGCTATGACCAGGCTTCTGAAAGTTTGGAGAAATGCTGAGCAAAGTGCTCATTGACAAAAACACTCAAAGCAAAATACATATACTTTTCGTGATTAGTACACCAGAATCTGGATCCAGTGGTAAAAGCCGCCACAAACATTGAACAAGCACATGAAGCCACACAAGGGAGAAAAATAGTGAGAAAATAAAGTAGAACTGGTTTCACTGCAGTTAATGGGCAATGCAAACAACAGAGAGGGACTCTATACAAGGGGAGAAGTCCACACTCATAATAAACTAAGAAGGACAATGACTGGAAACAGGATATGTCTCCGCCACATTACTGTGATGACTCAGAACAGAGGACCCAGTATTTGAGGCAAGACAGACAGTGGAATCATTCAAAAGGCATCTATAAAAACAACAGATTATTGGAGTAAAAGCGACTATCATAAGAAATTCTGTAGAAGGGAACACAGATTAGGGACCACAATAATATAACGGATGATCATGAACACGTGAGTCACAAACCTGGTTTAACAGTTCAGCCCCTGTCCTGAGAACGAGGTAGTATCGAGCTGGTGGGCTACCAACAAGATGCTGCAGGCGCCACCCAGAGCGTCCCAGACACGGCAGCCCCGTAGAACATGCAGGAGTCCGAAGCCAGGTCTGGTAAATAGATCAGAATAGGAAGGCTGAGAGGTCCAGGAGTCCAAAGCCAGGTCAGGCAAACAGATTGTAACAGAAAAGTTCAGAGCTCGAGGAGTCCGAAGACAGTTTAGGCAGACCTTTCAGTCAGGAACAGGCAGGCTCAGGGGTTGAGAGGCAGAGTAGGTCAGGATAAGGAAATCAGAAACCCTAAGGTATGCTAAAAACCCTTATAAAACATGAGAACGAGAATAATGTGGCGCTGATAACTGAATTCAAGCACCTTAAATAGAGGCAGGAATAGGTAGATCAGATGAGCAGTGCTCAGAAACTGGGCAGAGTTAGACTAGAATGGAAGTAAGCAGGTGATCAGTGCCAAGATCATGACACATTACTGTCTCTTTTAGGTTGTGGATAAACATCATTATCTGTATTGGAAGCATCTATAAATGAGCACAAGCAAGACATTCTCACTGCTAACTTGTCAAATATTGATGCCTGATCAGGTCCTCGGCTTTAGGCAAAGGGGTACCCCATCTCATTATGTCATAAAGCTAAGGGTCCATGATAGGTTGTGGACTTTTTGTTGCATGACATGCATGTGACGAGTGAAGGAAAACTTTTGCTTACAAAGCTGCTGTTCTTACCTCTAGTATTTTACCGTAACATGTATATTGTTGTTTGTTAAGGGGCCATAATAAGGAATGGGTTGGGGTTAGTTCTGAACTTTGCAGTTAATGTAAAATTGAGCACCCTGTCTAACAATAAATGACAAAAGGGAAAAATGATCCTGTCAGCATCTGAAGCGCATGGGGCTTGTTCAAGTGTTGATTTTTGAGAAGTTGGAAGTGAGAATGTCATGGCATTAGAGTCCATTATTTCACCTGTAAGGAGGACCATGGCCTCTACTAACAATCACTAGCTAATATCCTACTACTTTGAAGAATTAAGCTATTTCTGCTATAGTGATGTTTAATCAGTTTATGTGGAGAGGAGTCAGGTGAGGAGGGTCTGATCCATTTTTCCAGATGTTTCCTGGATGCCTCTCTGGCTTTAAAATGTCAGAAATATGTTCATTTTAAATGTCACTTTTTTTTCTAAAATGAAAAATGCTACATTCCCACTGGGCACAATTCCAACAGCAGAAGCAGCCGTTTCACATGCAAAGTCTAAGGTTTGTGCGCACCAAGGTGTATCAAACGGTCCTGCAGTGTGTCTACAGCAAATGTGATTTTAGCAAAAAGGCGCCTCCTGCTTCACTGTTGATACTTGTACACATTAAGATCCAACCCACCTCAAGAGCATCTTTGATGCTCCTGAAGCATGTCCAGTAAGTGTGTCCAGATGCATCTAATGCTTCTCCGGCTTCTGTGTTCAATGTCAGAGAGCTGCTTTGCTATATTTGCTGTGATAGGTGGATAAAAAGTAGTTTTAATATGTTTTTATGAGAAGTTAACCTGAAAACATGGTCTGTGCAGTCAGTTCATCCAGATTACCATCCTGCCTTCAAATATTATTACTCTGTCCGAGTCGTTCAGACCCCCACATACTGGCAGTGCGCTATCACTGGCGATCCCCAGCAGCAGCTGCCTCTGGCCTGGTCGCCTCTTTGGGGTTTTCTCCTACTGTTGGTGGCGGCTGGAAGTAGATAATAGCGTTTTTCAGGTATGTGGTACAAACTGCAGGCACCAGGATAATAAAAGCTAACATTTTTTGCCGGCAGGTTTCAACATTTTAAGTTAATGTAGGCATTAATAAACTGTTTCAGAGGAGTGATCATAGGACTCTGCATCAGCAGTGCTGTGTCTGACTCCCTGCCAGCTCCCAGTTTAGCTTTTCTGATTGGTTTATGTGGCGCATCGAGCAGCATGTCCTGCTTGTGAAGCACATCACATGCTTCAGATGCTCAGTAGCTCAATGCAGTTCAACACAAAAATACAGTGGCCACTTCTGAATCTCTGCAGACATGGAAGATTTTAGCTTAAACTTAGTCTGCCAGTCATATTTTCTCGGGGATGGGAAGAACATAAAGACTTGCTGCATCTGTGGATAACAGCACAGCACAAAGTTCCCCAATGACTGGTGCCTTTTTCCCTCCTAAACAATCAACATCAAAGATAGACAAAGAGAAAAAGTGTAGTCTGAGATTGTGTGTTTGTGTGAGAGAAACTTTCTTCCTCACTGATTACTAAAACTGGAACAGAGGGGATCAGGGCTCTAAAGATAAATACCGGACAGCTGTGGCAGCCATGAAAGGTTCCAGCTGACTATGTCAACCAATCAGCACAGTTCCCAAATAGGCAAAAACATGGTCTGTTTAGAGTAAAGAAAGTGCAGTAGTGCAATTTCAGTTCAACTCAGTCTCTCTTAGCCGGGTTTAACTCAGTTTACATGAAAGGAACGGAGAGCATCTCATGGTCCAGGGAAGCTTCAGTCTCATAGCTAGAGGATTTATTATCTTTGACATGGGAAATGGTCCAATGAAACTTGGGAATAGCTTATGTGACTCACTTGGGAGGGGGGGATCCCGAGTAGAGCCATTCTTTCTGTCCCACATGGTAAACTGGTGCCAAAGGCCTATGTCTATAAGCAGCCATGTTGTAGGCCAAAAACTTTAACCCGGGACTGTGGCCAGCGATGTATAAGGGCTGGAAACAAAGGTTGATAGCCATGGACACAATGGAATGGGGAAATCAACAGCCAACAAGGTATTGTGTTGTGAGCAAACTCCACCCAAATGAGCTGCTTAATCTAGGAGACAGGGACCCCGGGAGCCGAGAATATGTAAAATAGTCTCCAATTCTCCTTTATGATTATTCTCCTTGATAAAGTCGTCCATACTGTCATGAGGCAATCAAAAGAGGACTCAAATGCAAGTCTGGACTCAGGGAAATAACATCAATGATCCTTTAACACAGGCACACTAAGTTGAAGAACTACCAAAATATCCACAGAAGTTTTTATTATTATTTGGCATTTAGTCACGCAAGCATCACCTTGGAACAGGAAGACACCTCATGCAGAACCAGCCTCAGTGTGAGCGACCGTCTGCTGAGGCCGACTGGGGTTCAAGGAGACAGAAGCAGAGATACAAAAGGCAACTTTAAAAGGCGGCACCATCCAGGAAACACACAGCCAATTGGACTAAAGAGGGACAAAATCGGACTGACCAAACGTGGCCCAATTTTCAACAACTATTTCTGGACAATATAAGGACTATGATGGACTGACCACATTTTCTCTAAAAACCAATGTCTAAATGACGTCTGGTGTTTGGAGAGTAGACTCTTTCAGGAATTATATATAACTCCAAACAGCCACTGATAAATTTACTAGTTTTGCAACAGCCTGTCCCATATATTGATGAAAAATCCCAAAAGTTTTTGTGAATACAGATAAATTTTTAACTCATTGGTACTTGTTTCTTGGATGGATTCACCTGTTTGTCAGCTGGTGTCCTAAACAATTCTTTATTGTCCGTGCCATATGTTTAAGAGATTCTGTGTGTCGTTCCTAAAGCTTACTGCTTTTAACTCAACCAGAAAGTACATAATTCCAGGAATTCCTGATGTTTGACCATATTTGAGGATCCCTATTATTAACTATTGGTTTAGAACCTGAAGACAGCAGTTTAACATGTTGCAACCTACAGAGACAACATAGGAAATTCTAAAAACACTACTACTCCTATGGCAAACTGGGATAGTTATGGCCTGATAAATGGATCGTGTTGTAGCTCTCCATCAAGCTGTTACTTTGCACATTACAACGTTTGCATAAGAAGTGGAGGTGGGTTTTACTAATGCTGTGAATCCCGTTCCCTGATTTCAGCAACTGTTTTATGTCTGCTTTATTATGGAGATATTTTATATATCAACACTTTAACTAAATGTCATCAGTCATTAAACACTGTTTATAACTGTGCTTTGAGGTTTGTAACAGGCTTTGGATGCATCACTGTGAGCTCTAAACCAAAACTGATTGGCCTCCTCTTAGTGAAAAGAAATATTATCATTTGATAACGTTGATCTAGAAACCTCTGCTTGGATTGACTGCGTCTTACTTAAATTCTCTTCTACAATGATCTAATGCTGTCTATTCTCTTCTGTCCAACATCTTTCTGTCTTTTCATTTCCTCAGACAGAGAAAGGGAAACAAACATTTTGCATTAAGGCTCCTGCTACATCTCAACTCAGACTCAAGACATCAGATCTTCCACAGACATTATTTTGAACAATTCCTAAGAATATGAAACATGCCTCTACTAATCCAGTTTGCCTACCGACAGAACCGCTCTCCTCAGGATGCCATGTCCTCCGCCCTTCACTTGAGCCTGGTACACCTGCAAGAGAAGAACACTCATGTGCCGATGCTGTTCCTAGACTTCAGCTCAACTTTCAACACCATCATCCCACAGCATATGATAGAAAATCTGGAAAATCTGGGCTTCAGGCCTCCCCTTTGCAATTGGCTGCTAGACTTCCTCACAGACAGACCTCACTCAGCCTGGGTCAGACAGATCACCTCTGATGTCATCACCCTAAGCACAAGCTCCCCTCGGGGCTGCATCCTGAACCCCCAGGTTCACCACCAATAACATTGGTAAGTTTGCAGGCCACGCTACGGTGGTCGACCTCATTAGAGAAGACAACAACCTGGAATACAAAGCGGAGGTGGAGCAGCTGGTGGACTGGTGCAGAGACAACAGCCTGATCATGAATGTGGAGAAGACAAAGGAAATCATCGTCGACCGGCCTACCCACGCTCCACTGCTCATCAGCAGCTCAGCAGTAGAGGTGGTCAGCAGCACCAAATTCCTGGGGGTGCACATCACAGACACCCTCGCCTGGACTATGCACACCAACTCACTAGGCAAAGCACTTGTACCTCCTTCGGAGGATGAAGAGAGCCCACCTGCCCCCACCCATCCTCCCCACCTTCTCCAGAAGCACCATAGAGAGCGTTCTGACCAGCTGTCTCACTGTGTGGTGTGGAGGCTGCAGTGCCTCAGAATGGAGGAACATAAGAAGTGTGGTGAGAACAATATAGAGGGTCATCAGGGCTCCTCTCCCCCCCCATTTAAGACATTTCATCCCAGCACTGCATGTCCCGAGCCTGTAACGTCATCAGCAACCCCTCACACCCCATGCATGGACTGTTCTCCCTGCTGGCTTCTGGGGAGAGGTTTTGCAACAACAGAGGAGGCCGCTCTTCTGTATGGCCCAACACAGAAGAGCGGCCTCCTCTGGACAAGACTCCACAGTACATCTACACCTTGGGGAAAAAGGACATTCTTTTGAGGACCAGAATGTTCACATTCTAGATAAAGAAAATAGGTGGTTTGAGAGGGACGAGAAGGAAGACATCTATGTTAAGAGAGAAAAAACAACTTTAAACAGAGGTGGTGGACTCAGATTCCAACTTCCAAAAACTTACAATTCAGTTATAGGGATGATCCCTTCCAGATATCACCACACCCCCCACCCCATTACAAAGGAACAAAGTACCTCCTCTCTTTAGCCGGTGAACAATACCTCCGTAACGACCGACCTTCAGAATCATAGACAGGTTTCAGATATTACAGGCTAACAATGGAACCAAACAACCCACTCATCGGTTCAATTTGCATGTTTCCAAGCAATACAAGGCCTTGTGTATATAAAGACTGAAACTCACTGCGGATCCAGACATTTGAATTGAGAAAGCTTCCTGGAGGAGAAGCGAAACGTCTTCAAATCTTGGAAACCAAGTCCAGTGGATTGTTGTTTTTTTTTAAACTTTTACGGAATGACTACTTCACTACTCCCAGCTCCAAAACCATCATCCAACCCCCCTACTCTAAAGAATTCCATCACACATCCCACCCCCTCCCCACCATCTTGTCACTTTTAACAATACTAGTGAGGAATGAGCTACAAAAGATCAAGGTGTGTAATTCTGAGTGTCCATATGGCATCAGCTCCAGGCTTCTGGGATGTGCAAATGAACTGTGTGGCATCTTGTGCTACATGTTCAACTTAAGCCTGAGGTTGGGAGAAGTACCACAGCTGTGGATACTTCTTGTGTGGTACAGGTGCCAAATATAACACATCCAAAGGACCTTAGCAGCTAAAGGCCAGTAACGCTGACTTCACACCTGATGAAGATCCTCGAACGGTTTGTCTTCTACGCCCATCTACAACCCTAGTGAGGACTTCATTGGATCTACTGCAGTTTGCATACCAGCATGGGATTGGGGCAGATGATGCCATCACCTTCCTTCTGCACCAACCTCTGACTCACCTAGAGAAACCTGGAAGCACTGTGACAATCATGTTCTTATATTTCTTCAGTGCTTTCAACACCATCCTGCCAGGACTCCTAAAGGATAAGCTGGAGCTGTCAGGAGTGGACCAGCACATGTCCAAGTGGATTCTGGACTACCTCACCAGCTGCCCATAGTAAGTGAGGGCACAGGGCGGTTTCTCAGATAGATTGCAGGAAAAACCAAGGAGGTAGTGGTGGACATTTGTAGAACCAAATCCACCCCACTGACACCAGTGAACATCCAGGAAACAGATGTTGCGATAGTGGACTCTCATAAGTACCTAGGTGATCATCTGAATAACAAACTGGACTTGACTAACCACACTGAGGCTTTGGATAAGAAAGGTTCTGCTACTTCCTGCTGAGGAGACTGAGGTCTATTGGAGTGCAGGGGGTGCTCCTAAAGACCTTCAATGACTTTGTTGTGGCATCAGCCATCTTCTATGAAGCTGTCTGTTGGAGCAGTGGCTTATCTGTAGCTCGGAGAGAGCAGCTGGATCAGCTGATCAGGAAACCCAGCTCTGTGATTGGATGCCCTTTGGACTCAGTGCAGGAGGTGGGAAACAGACAGATCCTAACTAAATGAACATATCTGTTGGATAATGTCTCCCACTCCATGCATGAAGCTGGTGTTGAACTGGACAGCTCCTTCAGTGGCAGACTGCTGCACCCTAAATGCACCAGGGAGCGTTATCACACATCCTTCCTCCCAGCAGCTGAAATACTCTAGAACAGGGGTCTCAAACCGGTTCCAGAAAGGGCCATGTGGCTGCAGCTTTTCTTTCCAACCAAGCAATCGCACACCAGACTCCAGTCATCTCATCAACTGAGTGCAATCTGAACATGACGACTTGATGAGATGACTGGAGTTTGGTGTTCTATTGCTTGGTTGAAAAGAAAACCTGCAGCCACACGGCCCTTTCTGGAACCGGTTTGAGACCCCTGCTCTAGAACCACCACTGTTCCCAACAACCTCAGTAAGTTGTTACATTCATGCTGATTTTGCACATGTTCTATCTTAGCCAGTTAATTAAGATGCTGCTGTCATTTTGCACATCACTTTTTGCTGCCACAAAAAAAAAAAACTAGAAAAAAAATGGGTCTGCTCAGTAGAGCTGCCTTGCAGCAAGAAGGTTCCGGATTCAATTCCCGGCTCGGGGTCTTTCTGCATGGAGTTTGCATGTTCTCCCTAAGCATGTGTGGGTTCTTCTGGGTACACCAACTTCCTCCCACAGGCCAAAAATATGTCTGTTAGGTAAATTGGCTTCCCTAAACTCTCCTTAGGTGTGAGTGTGCGCATGATTCATTGTTTGTCCTGTTTGTCTCTGTGTTGCCCTGCAATAGAGTGGCCACCTGTCAAGGGTAGATCCCGCTTCTCACCCATAGACAGCACCCCTTGCGACCCTGCTTGGGATAAGCCTGACAGAAAATGGATGGGTGGATGGCATTACAGTAAAAATGTCCATTGCTGTATATTGGTTATTTATTCTCCTTGTGTAGTTTTATATTGTTAAAACACTTTAGGGTACAGTATTTTATAATCTTTTAACTCTTCATTATTGTGTTATTCTTATACATTTTTCTAAGGTCCACATTTGTTTGACATTTTTTCAATAATCCTTTTGCTGCTGTAATACCAGAATGTCCCCATTGCGTGACAATCAAGGGATTTTCTATTCTATTCTGTTCTATTCTATTCTATTATGCACCATATATATATATTTTTTGCACTGCACTGGACATTTCCATAACAAAGCCTTTTGAACCATGACCTTAAACTGGTTTTCCTTTTCTCCTACAGTGTTTACATTCTGATCACTACTGCAATTTGTAAATGGAAATGTTAATTTCACTGTTGTAAGCTGTATGCATCAAAATTTAATTTTGTAAACACTCTGTGTGTGCCGGTGTTCTTAAATGTTGATTGTTTCAACATTTTTAGTGTCCATTAAATTAGTTTGACTGTAGTGTGCTGCAGGTCCCCTTTAAAATGAGATCTAGATCTCAATAAGGTTTTAAATCCATTAAACCACTTTATCAGTCATAATGCTTCAATGACTAAATGACTGACCAACAGATTTGTTCTTGTCAAGCTTGGCAAGAGAGACCATAATCAAATAAGTTCCGTCTGTGAGGCAGTGTGTGAAAGCCAGGTGTCCCGCTTCATCGGCCGTGTTCAAACACATTTCCACTCCTCTCCAGAATTCCTTCTTTGTTCTGCTGTCTGCAGGCTGTCCTGTACGTTGCTCCAAGAATCATCCTTGTCTCCCCTACCTTCCTTTTAGGCTCATTCTGCTCCCTCTTCAGCTTTCTTTGTCCTCACATCTAAGTCTCAGTGGTGACCCGAGGTCTATTACTGGAGAAACACCTTATTTTTCTTTCAGACACAGTGTCCTTTACAAAGAAAAATATGTACTTTGTAATAGGCTCAGCCAGGCTGTCAATACCTTCCTTTGCAAAGAGAGGATGAACTGTGGGTGTAGAGTCTACAGCTTTGACACAAGTCAGCGTGAAAGGCCACAGGATGCAGGATCATCGGCTGTGGGTGGAATATTCACCACTGTCACTTCAATGGCGAGATCTCTTCATATAGCCAAATGCCGTCCTGTAGCAGCTGAGTCACACGCACATGGAAATATCCAACATCATATATTCAAGTGGGAATGCTTATGCATTCCCACTTATTGTTTTTCTGTTTATATTTATTATTATTCCGTAGGTTTTTCTTCGTTTAACTAGTTCAACAGTTTTCAGCCGATTTAAACAAATTTGGTATCAAAACGTTCAGCTTGTTCAGGAGAATTCTGCTATATCTTGTGGTAAAGATATTGTTCGTAGTTTTCGCGATATTCAGCTTTTTCTGCGATTTTTGGCCCCATTGAAATACATGTAAAACTTCAAAAATTCCACTAAATCTTCAGCTACTTTGCCCTTTAACTACTTCAGCATACTTTCAGCTAGAAACACCATTCAACTTTTAAAATGTTTCCGTATCTTTCTGCTATTACTGTTTAACTCGGCTTTCAGCTAACTTTTACAGTTTTGCTTCAGTGAAGCTTCAAACTTTTAAACAATTTTTACAGATTTTCAAATTTATAATGGAAGTCTATGGACGGAATGTTCCGCTGCTAGAGTGTGCCACTCTAGCATTTTCAAACATTTCACTCATGCCGAACAGCTTCAACTCACTCGCTCATTTTTTACTCTATCTAGATAAATTTTACATCAAAACGTAGGGATTTTTGTCAGGATTCAGGAAATGTAACCCTCATTTGTGTGGCATTTACGGTTTTCCGACAGTTTGGCCCAGACCACGAAGAAGTCCACACTTCTCCAATAGAAATCCAATGAGAGCTCTCTGAAAATCCGAACTGAAAATTCAAAAAAACAGACTTTTTCGTATCGCTCCCATTCGGGAACCGTTCGACGTAGCAACATGAGCCTTGTGGAAGTTGTTCCTCAGACCTTCCTAGCACTCACATTGAAGGAAGTGTGTCGATATCTTTTATCGTTTAGCTAGGAAAAAGGTTTGTTCGGGGGTAAAAAATCTGTCCGAACCCCAAAATCAAGATTTTGACAATTATACACTTTTTTACATCGTCACCACGCCTAGACCAAATATTGTAGAAATATGAAAGTTACACCAGTTGTAGTCCAAAGATGGCTGACGCTCACGGTGAAAGAATTTTTTGAATACCTAATACGGTTTTGGCTCAGCGCTCGTTTGTTCAGAGGGAAAGTTTTGCTTTTGAGAGTTCTGCTCTACCATTGAGCTGCATGTTATTCAATGAGAGCAGCAGGACCCTCAAACCTTTTTATTCCTCCTTCCCATTAAGGTTGTGAATGAGCTACATCCATGAAAGTTACCCCAATTGGAGACAAAGGATTGCTCTCGCTTAGACTGAAAGAATTTTTTAGATACCATTTACGGTTTGTCTTCAGCACTTGTTTGTTCGGAGCTGATATTCACATTCAAAAAAGCCTGAGAACAAAGGAACGAAAGTGAAGCGCATGTCTCTCTGTCACTGACAGGCTCGTTAACGTCGTCAAGGTAACCGTGCTTCAAAGAGATTTTACCTCCACCACTTTAAACAGCACATTTTAATCTAATGGAGGGAGACAACACTGATTTAACATTAGGAAGTGGATACAATATGACTACTGGCAATGACCCTTCCCTTCACACGCAACCCTGATAGACTTTCAAAATAAGACTCCGGGGACCCTTCAAAATAAAAGCCCCTACATTAAACTCATATTTTTTTCCCAGCATATGGCTCAACATTATGACCCAAACTCAACCACTTTTTTAAAAATGAGACTCTAGGGGGTTTTCGAAACACACCCCACAGAAAATTTCAAAATAAAAGCCTCCCATTGCCACTTTATCTACTGCCCTAATAACAAGGGAAAAGAGTGATTTAACGATTGGAAAGTCATCAAGTATCACTGCTGGGTCTGACCCTTTTCTCAACACACAACCCTGATAGACTTTCAAAATAAGACTCCAGTGACCCTACACAATAAAAGCCTCTATATTATACTTGCGTATTAATTGATGCAAATGGCTCAGAATTATGACCCAAACTCTACCAGCTTGTTTCTATTAGACTCTAGGGACCTTTTCAAAACACACCCCACAGCAAATTTCAAAATAAAAGCCTCCCATTGCTACTTCATCTACTGCCCTAATAACAAGGGAAAAGAGTGATTTAACGATTGGAAAGTCATCAAGTATCACTGCTGGGTCTGACCCTTTTCTCAACACACAACCCTGATAGACTTTCAAAATAAGACACCAGTGACCCTACACAATAAAAGCCTCTATATTATACTTGCGTATAACTTGATGCAAATGGCTCAGAATTATGACCCAAACTCTACCAGCTTGTTTCTATTAGACTCTAGGGACCTTTTCAAAACACACCCACAGCAAATTTCAAAAATAAAAGCCTCCCATTGCTACTTCATCTACTGCCCTAATAACAAGGGAAAAGAGTGATTTAACAATTAGAAAGTCATCAAGTATTACTGCTGGGTCTGACCCTTTTCTCAACACACAACCCTGCTAGACTTTCAAAATAAGACTCCAGTGACTCTTCAAAATAAAAGCCTCCGTATTGTACTCGTGTATTAATTGATGCAAATGGCTCAGCATTATGACCCAAACTCTACCAGCTTGTTTCTATTAGACTCTAGGGACCTTTTCAAATCATACCCCACAGCAAATTTCAAAATAAAAGCCTCCCATTGCTACTTCATCTACTGCCCTAATAACAAGGGAAAAGAGTGATTTAACGATTGGAAAGTCATCAAGTATCACTGCTGGGTCTGACCCTTTTCTCAACACACAACCCTGATAGACTTTCAAAATAAGACACCAGTGACCCTACACAATAAAAGCCTCTATATTATACTTGCGTATTAATTGATGCAAATGGCTCAGAATTATGACCCAAACTCTACCAGCTTGTTTCTATTAGACTCTAGGGACCTTTTCAAAACACACCCACAGCAAATTTCAAAAATAAAAGCCTCCCATTGCTACTTCATCTACTGCCCTAATAACAAGGGAAAAGAGTGATTTAACGATTAGAAAGTCATCAAGTATTACTGCTGGGTCTGACCCTTTTCTCAACACACAACCCTGCTAGACTTTCAAAATAAGACTCCAGTGACTCTTCAAAATAAAAGCCTCCGTATTGTACTCGTGTATTAATTGATGCAAATGGCTCAGCATTATGACCCAAACTCTACCAGCTTGTTTCTATTAGACTCTAGGGACCTTTTCAAATCATACCCCAGAGCAAATTTTAAAATAAAAGCCTCCCATTGGCACTTCATCTACTGCCCTAATAACAGGGGAAAGAGTGGTTTAATGATTGGAAAGTCATCAAGTATCACTGCTGGGTCTGACCCTTTTCTCAACACACAACCCTGATAGACTTTCAAAATAAGACTCCAGTGACCCTACACAATAAAAGCCTCTATATTATACTCGCGTATTAATTGATGCAAATGGCTCAGAATTATGACCCAAACTCTACCAGCTTGTTTCTATTAGACTGTAGGGACCTTTTCAAAACATACCCCAGAGCAAATTTCAAAATAAAAGCCTCCCATTGCTACTTCATCTACTGCCCTAATAACAAGGAAAAGAGTGATTTAACGATTAGAAAGTCATCAAGTATCACTGCTGGGTCTGACCCTTTTCTCAACACACAACCCTGCTAGACTTTCAAAATAAGACTCCAGTGACTCTTCAAAATAAAAGCCTCCGTATTTTACTCATGTATTAATTGATGCAAATGGCCCAGCATTATGACCCAAACTCTACCAGCTTGTTTCTATTAGACTCTAGGGACCTTTTCAAAACATACCTCAGAGCAAATTTCACAATAAAAGTCTCCCATTTACACTCTAATACAGCATCTATTCACCCAATAACATGGAAAACCAGTGATTTCATATTTAGAAATGAATTCTATATCACTGCTGGCCATGACCCTTCCCTTGACACACATCCATGATAGACTTTCAAAATAAGACTAAAGAGACTCTACAAAATAAAAGCCTCTTCCTTACACACACTCATTCATTGTGCCGTATGGCTCGTAGCTATGACCCAAACTCAACCAATTTCTTCAAATTACACTACCAAGGCCTGTTGACCACACACCTCAGTGCATATTTCTTAATCAGGTTCTAAGATTTACACTGTAATAAAGCATCTGCTAACCTCTTAACATGCAGCCTAAGCCTGCCAACAGTGCTTTCATCACACCAGCGGCTTGTAACATGCAGGTTAGTTTTTTTGATAAATTCAGCTCCTTAAGTGGTATTAGCTCTCTTTCTATAAGCTTCTCTCTTTGTCCTTCCTCTGTTTCCCATGGTCAGTCTTGCACATGGGTTTGTAGATTTTCAATCCTCTAAGGATGACACTGTTTTCTTTATGCTGATCAACTGACACAATTTAAATCATTTCAAATTGTTTTGCCAAGTCTTGACATTTTCACATATGATTTCAAAATTTTGATACTTATTCAATACCATCTTCCTCAACATTTTACTTCCCATCCTTAAGCTGCTCATTTTTTCTTCAAGCAGATAAGATTCAAGTTTTTCTTTGTATTTTCTTTTCTGATTCAGCTAATTTAAGACTTTTCAGCCTATGCTGTTAACTTTGGCTTCATTTTGCTCTCTTTCTGGACAGGAATTAAGCTTTTCTGTTTTCTGCTAATTCATAACACGCCTTACATGTTTCTGGGCAGTAGGTGGCCCCCCTTCAAAATTTCTTTAGAAATTTTTCTAGAAACTCTGGAGACATTATATTAAGACCCTTCTAGTGCACACATGAAAGACATTTTTTGATATTATGTATGGTTTGGCTGTGCAGCTTTTAAGATGAGTTTGTTTCTGCCATTTTACTGCCAAATGATTCTACCCTACAACATCTTCAGATGATTCAATTGTTTTCTGCAGTTTGAAGTTTCTGATGACTTCCTATCACATTTTCATATGTTATGCAGTTAATTTCAGCTTTTTTCATTCAGCAAAAAAAGCATTCCCACTTTGCTGTTTCTCCGAAACAGCTTTTTCTAGTTGATTTAAAACTTGTCTATCCAAGGGCGGCATAGCCGACTAGTTCAGCTTCTGGAGCTGCATTGAAATCAGCAATAGTTCAAAGAGACAAAAAAAAAATATTAAATGTATTATAACAAAAACCTCAATATTTTAACACTAGAAATCCCAGAGATAGGAGAATTTTCATGTGCTGGAGAACCATTCCATCCCCTTCAGTTTCGGATTTGGCTAAAGTCTCACTCTTTGAGACTGTTTTACCTGAGACCGGGGGGGGGAATCATATTTGCAGGAAAACTGGAATTCTCCAGGACTTCTAGTGTTAATGTTTTCACAATGAAACGTCTTATTTGTTTTAACTGATTGCTGTTTTATGTAAAAGTACAACAGATCAACAGATAATCACTTTACAAAATCTGAACTTTTACTTGTACATAAGAATCATTTGATTCAAGTTTTTTACTTAGTTACAGTTAAAAGCACACAATTTCTAAGTTAAAACAAAACAAAAAAGTAAACAACAGCAGTTGGATTTCAGAGTAATCTGATCCCAAAAGAGACACATCAATCAGACATGATTAAACCCATCGGTTGGACTTCGATAAGTATATATAGGGGAGAATTGTGAGACGTATCCTTGAATCAGACGTCTTTTTTCAGCTCAGTCCAAATAATGTAATCTCTGTATGTCGTCCATTAACACCAACTGTTTCAGGGGACTTTGCATGGATGATGAATTCAAATCAATCTCATCCAAAGCAATCCTGTTAAGATCTATTCATTCAGATTTTTTAACCCACTATACTAGACTAAAATCCAATTTGCTGCTGAAATCTTCTAAAATAAACAATCTATTTTCTAATTCAATTCACATAAATGTATTTAAATAGACTGTGGTATTTAGTAAATGTTACTCCTTAAACAGGCATAGCAGAGAAAACAAACAAAAGGTTGTTTTTAAATAACCCCTTCAAGGAACAGCCCAGCTGAGGCACAAAAACAAAAAAAATTCCCTTCTGATGGCAGGAATTATTTGACTATATGATCTGGTGAACTGTAAATTGCCTTGAGATGACATGTGTTGTGAATTGGTGCTATAGAAATAAACTGAATTAAATAAACTGAATTAAAGAAGAAAGAAAATGGAGAAGAAAAAACCCCAGAAAATCCTCCTTGAAAAAGAAAAAGGCAAGGAAAGTAAAAAAGTACATTTACTAGATGACTGTAATTAAGACAGGAAAGAGGATTCTGTGGTGGAAGAAATGTCTAATGGCTCTTTGTGTATTTTTTTAATCGTGCACATGGGTCAGTGCCCCCTGTTTCGCAAAAGTTCTCTACGCTGGAAATGCCATCACTGGTTATTTTGTATTTCACCTAGAGAGGCAGCAAAGTGCCAGGATGCAACCAGTTATCACTGAAAGTTATATTTACAATTTGTTGGGTTTTTTCTCGCGCTGCTGACTGAAAAATACACAGTACTTACGACTGAATTAAATGTAATTTACCTATCCAGCAAAAGGTTTGCAACCAATGCATCCGTTTTCAGACCCTTTTGCTACTTCAGGGCTCACCATCTCTGTAAAGAATCTCATAAACACACACCGTTCACTTTCTACATCGGAAAAAGGCATTATTTTCTTCTTCATTATTATTATTATTATTATTATTATTATAGGTTTGTCAGGATTCTTTTCGACCACTGAAATGGCAAGGAGGATGATTAGCCTTCATTTTCTACTCACCCCCATGCTGAACAACACTCTGGAGTACTTTTTTGATATCTCAAATGCATCTGGAGATCTGGGAGGCTTCTTGCTGTCTGCTGACATTCAAATAATGGAGGTCTATGGTGCCCGAGGCACAAAAAAAAACGTGTCATGCGCGCTTTCATCTGGTTTGGTCTGCCGCGTTTTCCGTAGGCTCGTGAACTCGCAGTCATGCGCTCTTTTAGGAAATCCTATACACTACTGTTTATGCTCTAAAAACATTCTAAATGACTTTGGTTCGAGTAAATTATGGACGCTACCCACTCAGGACACTTGGAATACATTGGACGAGCAGTATGGAGGAATATTGACACGTTTTTTGCGGACTTTTATGGACCTTTCTGCCTCGGGCACCATATACCTCCATTATTTGAATAGCGCATATTATTTGACAAGTTAATATGCGCTGCTTCTGCTGCTCGAAACTTGCTGCAGGACCTTTTGAGGCATCTTGATGCACGTCGACCATAGACTTTGCATGTATACTAGCTGTTTCTGCTACCTTTATTGCGTGCGGTCTAAACATAGCATTATGGTGGTTGGAGCCTACATAAATAAGCGACTGGGAAACGTATGCAAAATGTTTGATTGACAAACAAGTAGCCAATCCATTTTTAACAGCAGGCAAAGGGGATTAGCTAATGTTTTATAGGCACCACCGCAGGCAGATTTTATGGATTTAATTTTATTGGGAACCATAAGTGCAAGAATGCCAGCCATCAATTAAGACATTTTTGATTAATCCGGACACCTCATTTCTGAGAAAAACCCTCTTTAATACCTTTAAATACTTTTTTCAAGGTCCTTTCCTTTTCTGAGTAATTTTTTTGGGGGGATACTTATACAACAAGGTATAAGTTGTTGCCATATGGCCAAGATGATGAGTTTTAAGATGAGTTTTCAAAGCAGAGTTGCCGTTTCTTCATAATAACAGATTCAAAATTAAACATCTATTCCATAGTGAAAATGCAGGGATGTGCAGGCAGGGGAGGCAGGTGAGGCACATGGCAAGAAAAACAAAATGGCATAAAATGAATATGAACATTTGTCCACTAATCTTTTTGTATAACTAATTGTAAATGTTTTATAGTCAAAATAGCTAAAATTGCATCTTTTCTGTTCAAATAAAAGGGTGAAACGCGAGATGCAGCAGCAACAAGCCGAGTCTCACCTCCGATTGCGCAATCCATCACTGGGTTGATACATGCAATTGGTGCAGTCCTGCTGCTGTAACGTGGATGTTGCCACTATAATTTTTACATATATGTTTATATACTCTGGTTTTCCACAGTCTGGCTAATGTCTTTAAACATTTACATTTAATGTTTGTTATGACATATTTAGTATTGCTGATGGGACATAAAACTGCAGTGAAAAGGCACAGGGTGAGGCAGTACAGTACTCTGGAGCACTGAAGGGGGGCGTATGTGAGCCAATGCAGAGGTTGACTGATTGATTGATTCTCTCAATCAGAGGGACGAGTAACAGTGAAGTGCACTGCAGCGAACCATGTTTTACTCTGTCCAAAATGGAAGACGATTATAAAGCTATGTTAAAATATGTATAATAATAATGTGCACCTTTTTCTTCCTTTTGGCATAATCTTCTTCTTTGTCTATTTGAGATAATGTAACAAGTAAATGTCTCCGCTGTGAGATCAATAAAGTCAATTAATCAATAATCGAATTAAAAACTGGACTTTCAGTCCAAAGAGCAGTTGATTAACAACAGAAGACCAATGCCAGTGTTCTGTCAGACCAGCATACTTCGACAGACCAGCATACCCACTTCTAAAGATGTCTTATATAATAATTAAGCCAGTTAAAGACCTGTACTTAACAGTAAAAATCTCTGAGTCAACAATATGTAATTAATGAAGTATTAAACAAACATTATACTATGAAATTTCCTTTGGGAAAAATTTGATGTTTTAAACTGAATTTAAAGTAAATTGAAAAAAGGCAAAATACGATTATTAGGTTTATTCTTTTTACATCATATTCATTGTTACTCTGTTAGCCAGATTAGATGTGGTTGAAGGCCTTCCTTCACATGGTGGATTACACTGTGTAAGGTTAGGGCATGGAGGTTTGTCAGTTTCTGATACGGGCAGCTAAGCATCCACCTGATGCAAAACATGGACCCATGAGGTATAAGAAGGAGGAGATGAATTTGTTCGGGACTCAATCTTTGCCGAACGCTCGCTGATGTTTTTTGAGCCCATAGCTGTGCCAATTCCAAGCTATTTCTCTGTCCTGTAACGACCTGATCTGGAATAAACTCTGTTACTTTTTTACTCCTGTTTTATAGTCCTTTTTTATATGGTTTTACCCAGTTTGAGTAAAGAGTAGTAAATAACTTGCTCCCCGGAAAAGAACCGGAAGGGAAGTTCGGAGGTCAGCTGCCTTTAGGGGGAACTAACTTCCATATTTAACACGATAAATAATCATCTGAACTGATTTTTGAATTTTCTGTGGCTTTCAATTAAAGAACACTGACTCTCTGTCATGGTTCTCCCCGTTTGGGATCCCGAGTTTTTAGGTTTCAGTTATTAGTTAATCTGTTTTGTTGATCCTGGGTTTATTTTCCATTATATAGAAGCAGTCTTTAGTTACTCTCTTCTTCACCCTTGTTTCCTTTGCCCTTGGCTTCCTTCTAGTTAGTTCCCCTCACACATGCTCTACATTCAGCTCATTGCTCCATCCTTGGTTCTGTTCCCCTTATATACCTCACCTCTGCAGTCACTCAGTGCTGCTTCATTTGTGGTTCCCCATCGACTCTGGCTTCCAATGTGAGTTTTCCCTGATGCTTTCTCGTTCATAGAATTTGGGATTTTTGGTCGTCTGCCTTTGTTTTTTCATTAAATCCACAAGATTCACCTCTGCCTCCTGGTGTCTGCATTTGGGTCCTCAACCAACCTCCATACAAATTGTGACACCCTCCCAGTGTTCCTATTGGCCTTCATGCAACTCTGTTTAAATGTTGTCAAATTATCTCATATTAAAAATAATTACAGAAAAGTAATTTGTTCAACTTGGCTTCTAACTCTTTCCAGTTGTGTAATTTTATGTTTCTGTTTTTATCAAAAAAAAAATTTTCAGCCTGTTTTTAAATGGTAAATTCTGAGTAATCCTAGTTTGTTACAGTAGGACTCATTGTACTTCTACTTATGGTCATAAGATCATTGACAATCAATCATTCTTGCCTCTGTTGTTTTAAGACGTTAGTCACTATGATGCTATGGTAATGCTTCTTATTTACTCTAGTTATAATACTGTGGCACAGCAGGCTCACTCGACTAATACCAGATAATCCTTCTGATAAACATGCACCCCTGCTCCTGTGCACTCAGATCTATGGGAGGATTTTAAGATCAGCCCTTTTCTTTCTTTCTTCCCCGTAAAAGCTGCAATGGGTTAGACGGTGCCTTTTTGGTGATTATAGGGAGTTTACAATATGCTGCAGAATATAAGGCACTAATCTATCTGTATTACACAACATTCTGATAAACAAGCAGTGACGTCGGTGATCATAGTGTATTTAAGGACCGATTTTTACTCAAAACGCTGTTCTCACCTCTGTTAATAGAATACGGTTCACCAATTCTCTTCAGTTCCATTTTTTTTATTAAATAAAGGGTTTTAAATCTTTTAATATAACTGAATCCTGTTTTCTGCCTTAACAATCTGTCTCCTTTTACTTTCTTTCTTTCCTCTCCATATGGTGAGTTCCTACACAAGTTGTCAGTTTTCTAAATTAAAAGGCAACAAAAAAACATTTATAGTTCTGCTTTTGAATTATCAGAACTTTTAATGCGAAGTCCGGTTAGATTCAGAATTCAAACTTCTGAAATTACTTTAAATATGAATTTATTACATACTGTTCAATAAATGATATATATATAATTTTTTAATTAAGAGTGAATATTATTTGAATGTGCTTTACTGGAGGCATCCATGTTTGTCAAAGAACACTACTGCCACCTACTGGTTTGTGACGTCACGGTGCGGTATCGGCTGTTGATCAACTCCCAGTGCTGTATCTGGTGTTTGTTACAAGGGGCTATTACCCAAGGCATCTTGAAAACATTCTTCTTCCAAATGTTGGCTACATATTACGTGTTTTACTAGCAATGAGTTAGTAAATGCAAAAGACAAACTATGACTTCTAACCTTTTCTGTCCTTAAGGGATGAAATCTGTCCTCTGCATTCTACACAACCCTTCCTGTTTCAGGGAGGGTAACAGACATGTGGATTAGATCGGGGCATTTCTGTCTTCAAGACAGAAATGCCCCGATCTAATCCACTAGGCCACTAACGGTTATCATCCCTGACAAATTCACTGTAGTAACTTAAATTTAAAGGTATAGTGGACACTCTTCTTTTGGCTTTAAGTTCTTCAGGTTGGGTGTCATCCCATCTACTGGTTGTCCTGTAGGCCGATCTATGTTACGTGCTTGCCACATCGGTTTCCGTTGTATATGTATCCAGCACAGGTGTCAAGTAACGAAGTACAAATACTTCGTTATTGTACTTAAGTACACTTTTTAGGTATCTATACTTTACTACATTACAAATTTTTCTTCTTTCTGACATCTACTCATTACATTTTCTCACGAGTATCTGTACTTTCTATTCCTTACATTATTAAAACAACCGTTACTCATTACTTTTGGCTTCGGTTTAATGCAGAGGTCAGGGATTAGTGGACCGCGGTCCGGTGTTATGCGGAAAAGTGCATCCCTGCTGAATATGCATCCCCAGTAGCGGGAGCGCGCCTCGCTCTGGACAACCACATATCAACGAGGGAAACGGATTAAACTATGAGCAATGGAGCTACTTGTTGTTATATTAATGATATAAAAACGTTTAAATATTCCTCTCCTGGGGAAAACATTTGTGATTATATGGAAGATTCATTTAAAAAATATATGGGTGTTATGAACAACATTTAATCCAAAGATTTTGACCGAGGTACGGCTGATTTATTTTTTCTAGTCTCTTGTTTTTCACACACAACAATAAACAGTGATGCCGACGTGAGTTTGGAAACTGCAAAGCTTTGTCTGAAGCGGAAAATCAAACGCGCATCAACACAGCACAGCGTTCATAAACCAGTGTGATGCATTCACGAGCGTCAGATAGCTATGGTGCATTCAGGAGCATGGGACGTTTCATATTTTCAAAGAAAGATACATAAACGGAACAGACCTTAACTAATACAATAATGTATCTATTCAGAAACAGTGTGGGCTTTTTTTTATAATACTGATTGCTCTATAATTGTAATTCTAATTTTTGTATGATTGTGCACATCTGCTAGTTTTTTATTCTAAAAAAATCTGTAATATTAGCAGCAAATTATAAAAGTTTTTCAAAAGCCAGTTTAGAAGCTCCAAATGAGGCTTCAGATCAGACAGCGACAATTACGCTGTTATTTTTTTACAGGTAGAATTTGCATTTGCTGACCCTTGACCTTTAACTACTGATGGATGTATAGGAATACAGTCATATAAGTGTCAACTCCTCTGAGATAACACAGGATGCAATTTTTGGCAATTTTTTTTTTTTTTTTCAATTTAAAAATTTAATGTATTTTCTTTATTCAGACCCACAGATTTTTAATTGGTTACCCGTGGTTTAATGTTTTTTAAATCTTTATTTCCCGTCATGTGCTCCATCCAATGCAAATCATTGGCTTCATCCACATCTAGTGAAAACTAGTGTGATTGGATGAGTCATAGAACGCAAACACTCATTGGTTAGCTAAAGGAAATCATCAGAAGCAAGCAGGTGTTCTTCAAACTGCAAACGTGAATTGTCTATGCCATGCTACAATGTGGGATTCTGAAAAAGATGTTGAAATGTCTGAAAGGTCGGACACAGGCGAGAGCGTATCGGAAGACGGAGACCAACAAGACCTCCCTCATCCTTGGCCCTATCTCAGAGAATTTTAAGAAATAGTCAAAAATGTATCTTTAATATTCATATAGCGGCATCTGGCTGTTTTTTTTTTTAAAGGTTACTTTATACTTTTATACTTTAAGTAGTTTTTGGAGCACATACTTTTTCACTTTTACTTGATTAAAGAGGTCAAGTTGATACTTCAACTTTTACCAGAGTGTTTTTAAACTGCAGTATATACTTCTACTTAAGTAACAAATGTGTGAACTTTTGACACCACTGGTATCCAGTGCAACAGAGTCTAGCTGCAGAGCTGCAATGTGAGGACCCTTCATTATAGAGCTGCACTGTGAGGACCCTTCATTATAGAGCTGCACTGTGAGGACCCTTCATTATAGAGCTGCACTGTGAGGACCCTTCATTATAGAGCTGCACCGTGAGGACCCTTCATTATAGAGCTGCACTGTGAGGACCCTTCATTACAGAGCTGCACTGTGAGGACCCTTCATAATAGAGCTGCACCGTGAGGACCCTTCATTATAGAGCTGCACTGTGAGGACCCTTCATTATAGAGCTGCACTGTGAGGACCCTTTATTATGGAGCTGCACTGTGAGGACCCTTCATTACAGAGCTGCACCGTGAGGACCCTTCATTATAGAGCTGCACTGTGAGGACCCTTCATTATAGAGCTGCACTGTGAGGACCCTTCATTACAGAGCTGCACTGTGAGGACCCTTCATTACAGAGCTGCACTGTGAGGACCCTTAATTATAGAGCTGCACTGTGAGGACCCTTTATTATGGAGCTGCACTGTGAGGACCCTTCATTACAGAGCTGCACTGTGAGGACCCTTCATTATAGAGCTGCACTCTGAGGACCCTTCATTATAGAGCGGCACTGTGAGGACCCTTCATTACAGAGCTGCACTGTGAGGACCCTTCATTACAGAGCTGCACTGTGAGGACCCTTCATTATAGAGCTGCACTGTGAGGACCCTTCATTATAGAGCTGCACTGTGAGGACCCTTCATTATAGAGCTGCACTGTGAGGACCCTTTATTACGGAGCTGCACTGTGAGGACCCTTCATTACAGAGCTGCACTGTGAGGACCCTTCATTATAGAGCTGCACTGTGAGGACCCTTCATTATAGAGCTGCACTGTGAGGACCCTTCATTATAGAGCTGCACTGTGAGGACCCTTTATTATGGAGCTGCACTGTGAGGACCCTTCATTATAGAGCTGCACTGTGAGGACCCTTTATTATGGAGCTGCACTGTGAGGACCCTTCATTATAGAGCTGCACTGTGAGGACCCTTCATTATAGAACTGCACTGTAAGGACCCTTTATTATGGAGCTGCACTGTGAGGACCCTTCATTACAGAGCTGCACCGTGAGGACCCTTCATTATAGAGCTGCACTGTGAGGACCCTTCATTATAGAGCTGCACTGTGAGGACCCTTCATTACAGAGCTGCACTGTGAGGACCCTTCATTACAGAGCTGCACTGTGAGGACCCTTCATTATAGAGCTGCACTCTGAGGACCCTTCATTATAGAGCGGCACTGTGAGGACCCTTCATTACAGAGCTGCACTGTGAGGACCCTTCATTACAGAGCTGCACTGTGAGGACCCTTCATTATAGAGCTGCACTGTGAGGACCCTTCATTACAGAGCTGCACTGTGAGGACCCTTCATTATAGAGCTGCACTGTGAGGACCCTTCATTATAGAGCTGCACTGTGAGGACCCTTCATTATAGAGCTGCACTGTGAGGACCCTTTATTATGGAGCTGCACTGTGAGGACCCTTCATTACAGAGCTGCACTGTGAGGACCCTTCATTATAGAGCTGCACTGTGAGGACCCTTTATTATGGAGCTGCACTGTGAGGACCCTTCATTATAGAGCTGCACTGTGAGGACCCTTCATTATAGAGCTGCACTGTGAGGACCCTTCATTACAGAGCTGCACTGTGAGGACCCTTCATTATAGAGCTGCACTGTGAGGACCCTTCATTATAGAGCTGCACTGTGAGGACCCTTCATTACAGAGCTGCACTGTGAGGACCCTTCATTATTGAGCTGCACTGTGAGGACCTTTCATTACAGAGATGCACTGTAAGGACCCTTCATTACAGAGCTGCACTGTGAGGACCCTTCATTATAGAGCTGCACTGTAAGGAACCTTCATTATAGAGCTGCACTGTGAGGACCCTTCATTATAGAGCTGCACTGTAAGGAACCTTCATATATAGAGCTGCACTGCGAGGTATCATGTGATGTCAGAACTGGAAGTTTGTTCAAAGCTTTCAAGGAAAAACAAAATCAAACAAAAGCTAGTATAGCATAAATATTTCAGGATCACATGTTTATTTTCAGGGCCTTCACAATAGAAATATTTTTGTCTGTTCATGTATTTAATGATTAACATATAATCACTTTCAAGTTCAACTGGATAAGGTTAAAAAAGGCAAGAAAATATCAAAATAACAAAATTAACTCAGTTATTTTACAAAAGCCTCTCTTATGTGAGTCTTCAAGTAATATATTCTATATTCTTTTGGTATTGTTTGAGCTGTTCTTCCCTTTGCTGTTGGACCACATAGATTTACGAGTGGAGGATGTGTGATTTCAAACTAAATAAGCTTTGTATTCTCAAAGAGAATTACTGAATACCTGGATACATCATCAAAATAGCCAATAACTCCTGTATTTTTCCTATGACACCGGAGAAAACAAAAGACACAAAAAAACTTTCAAATGTCTATTTATTTTATTTTCCACCAGGAGTCACATTGACACACATACGCCAGCCTATTACTGCTTCACTTTTTCGAAGTCCATTTGGATATTTAGGATATAATTAGATATATTTCAATACCTTATTATTTAGCTATTTTGTTATCATATAGTTTCCAATTTCTGAATTATTTTGCACATGGCAGCTAATCAAAGCATTCATGTGCTTTGATCAATTAAGTACAGAAATGCTGAAATTTATGTGAAAAACAAGGACTATTATCTATTATTCTGTGATATTTGCCTGAAAGCATTATTCTGAGTTATCACCTAAAGGCTGGAAGATGGTGTCTAATGTTCGGCCTTAGCCATTTATGCCCCTTAATCCTAAATCCTGCAGTCATGGTCATCTGCATATAAATATAACTGTTATAATCTGCCATTCTGGGACTTTTGATTTCTTTCTGGTCTGTTTAGCTTTCGCTTCAGTTTTTCAGTTTTTCTAATGTCATCACCCTAAGCACAGGCTCACCTTAGCCCGCTGTTCACCCTGATGACACATGGGGAAGTTTGCAGACGACACCACGGAGGTGGGTCTGATCAGAGACGACCACGAGTTGGACTACAGAGAGGAGGTGGAGCAGCTGGTGGTGCAGAGATAACAGCCTGATCCTGAAAGTGGAGAAGACCAAGGAGATCATGGTGGACTTCAGGAAGAATCATTCTAACCACGCTCCACTGCTCATCAACAGCTCAGCTGTAGAGGTGGTCAGAAACACCAAATTCCTGGGGGTGAACATCACAGACACCCTCACCTGGAATGTAAACACCACCTCACTGGTCAAAAGGGCACAGAAGTGCATTTACTTTTTGCGAAGGAGGAGAAGAGCAAATTCCCCCACCCATCCTCCCCACCTTCTCCAGAAGCACCATAGAGAGCGTTCTGACCAGCTGTCTCACTGTGTGGTGTGGAGGCTGCAGCGCCTCAGACTCGAAGAAGGTTAGAACAGCAGAGAGGATCATGGGGGCTCCTCTTCCCTCCATTAAAGACATTTCATCCCAGCGCTGCGTGTCCCGAGCCTGTGACATCATCAATGACCCCCCACCATGGACTGTTCTACCTGCTGCCTTTCTGGGAAGAGGCTTCACAGCATTCAATGCTGTGAACTTCTATATCAATGTGGTTTTTTGCACCATGTTTTTTTTTTTCTCCCACAATGTTTACATTTGATCACTGCTGCACTTTAAGGAATGGACATGTTATGAAAGCTGTAGAAAAAGAACATTTCCTTTTGTATACACTACAAACAATAAAATTTGTCCAAGTGGATTTGTTATTCTCTTTTCACTGTTAAAAATTAAATCATATTTTCAATTACTTATTGGTTTTTTCATCTCTGTTTGGTTGTTTTTTTGTCATGATGGGTCTCTGTGATTAAACCCACATGCAGAACACCACAGGAGATAGGATAAAAGTTCAACAGTTTATTTGAATAAACACACAGAGTTAATCGTTTGCACTGATTCTGGTACAGGTCCGGGACTGGATTCACAGAGTTCTCTGCAGAGAGGGACAGTTTGGTTAGCCAGGCAGTTTTGACGTCTTGGCAGAGTTTGATACTGAGTTGTACCTGATGAGGTTCAGACTGAACGGTGGAGAGAAGGAACCAGTTGGGTCCAGAGACAGAGGGTTCAGCAGAGAGCTTAGCAGCGACTGAGCTTGGCTTCAGGCTAGTGAGGTTCAGACCTTGAATTGTTCTCCAGGTTCTCTCCAGAGAACTGGCAAGGAGATGCAGGCTGATGTTCTTCAGGTTTGGCTTCTCAGAGCAGGCAGGCAGGTTTCCAAACATGAGCTCCTCCAGAGCTCCAGACTTCGATCAGGTTTTCCTATGAGGCACAGAAGACAGAGGCAGGTTAGAATCAGGGTTACTCTCCTGAGTAATCAGAGATTCTGATGTGCAGGCTTGGCTCAGGTTCTGCTAACCAAAACTGGTCAACACTCCAGCGCTGAAGGGAAGTCGAGCCGCTGCTTATATAGCTGGTCTCCTGATGAGATGAATCAGGCTCAGGTGTGCAGGTGGCTTTAGCTCAGGAGACCCAGGGCGCTCTCTGCTGGAGAAAGGTGGAAGATCTCCAGATCCCAACAGTACCCCCCCCCCCCCCCCCCCCCCCCCCCCTCAACGACCGCCTCCTGGCGGTCCAGAGGAAGTGGACGGAAGAGAGTTATTATAATCGTCGATGAGGGATGGGTCCAAGATGAAGGACCCTGGAACCCAGGTGCGGTCCTCCGGACCGTAGCCCTCCCAGTCGACGAGGTACTGCCAACCGCGACCCCGGCGACGGGAGTCCATGATCCGGCGAACGCCGGATGACCGTCAATGTCCCGGGCGGGTGGAGGGGAGTCGGACGGAGGGCACAGAGGACTGGTGAGAACGGGCTTGATCTGTGAGACGTGGAAGGTGGGGTGTATACGGAGAGTAGGTGGCAGGTGCAGGCGGACAGTAGATGGGTTGATGACTTGGGCGATCTTGTATGGTCCAATGAATCTACACTGTAAAACCTGACAAGTTAACCTAACTCAAATGATTTGGGGAAACCGATTGCACCAATTGATTTAAGTTATGCAACTCAAATTGTTTTAGTGTTTTTAATCAATTAATTGGAGCCTAATGAACCCAACACAATTATAATACGATAACTCAAATAAATGATGTTTTTTTACTAATTTTATTTGGTATGAGTTGACTTAAACCATTTGATTTTCTTGTACCAAAATGCTGTATTTATTCATACTTGTTTTAAAAGTGTTATATATTCTTAGTAAGATTAAGTTAATTTGACTTTAATGGTTCTTTTCTAAATTACTTAAAATTGTATTAGATTTACTCAATCCAATTGGGGAAACTGATTGCACAAAACAATTTAAGCATGCTGCCACAAAACAACGACAAACTTAGATTTTTTTCCCATTTTTTTTTATTATTAACTTCAACTGCAGAAAATACAGAATCAATAAAAGTGTGGCTTCTGACAAATTATGGTCTTAAAATCTACTATTAAATAACCAAAAAGACATCAGTAAAACTGATTTTAAAGTGCAATTTAATGCTATTATTAAACTTTCAAAAGGTGTATATCAATAAATTAGAATACTGTAGGGTGAAAATTCTAATATTTATGAGGGAAATTATTTTAGAAGTCAAATGGTATCAGCCATAACCATCCTGATCTTTTGATAATGATTAAATTATTACGTTTTCATCCATCCACAATAGTCTGATGTAATGATATACACCTATACACCAAAAATAAATATACGTATGACTAACAGTATTCACACATGCTGTCAGTATACAACACATAAGTATGCCATTGTGAATTTGAAACAGTTTACAAAATCTGTTTAGTCTTTAAAGCCAAACCTCAAAAAGTAAACATAAGAACTATCAATCTCACAATACAAGAATAATGATGGATGGTATAAATTTTGAACAAATTCAAATTATTCTTTTACTTTTCAACATACTGACATAAACCAGTAAATACAAACACAACAAAGGTTATCTAAAACCAAAATAATTAAATATTCTAATAAAAAAAAAAAAACTCAAAATTACACACTATGAAAAAAGGGTATATTTGAGGCTTCTCAGTAGTTTGCCTTTAAATTTAATCAAAAGAAGGATGTCTAGTGTGAAATTTCCTTATTCTTAGCAAACTGAATGTTTCCTTTTTTTATAATTTAGAACCCATGTAAAAATAGAACTGTTGACAAAAAGCCCTTAAACGCTGATTCCTGAACAGGCATGAATGTAGCAACAACAAATCCAATCTACACCAGCTCATTTTTCAGTGTCTGCAGTTTTGGTTTGAGTTGCTTTCTTTCATCATCTAGCTTCAGTAAAACTACTTGAATGAACTCAAAAAAGCTAGTACACTTCACAGGATAGCTGAGATGCAGAGCATAGATTAGCCCAAACAAACACACCAGTGCATCAGTCCATGAGTGATGAGTCATTACAACCTGATCTTCAAGCACAACGAACACTTGACGTGGTGAGAAAGGAACTCCAGCAGGCACCTCATCTTCACCCACATCAGAAACCAGAGCAACTGCGTCTTCCCAGAACTCCATTTCATCCTGAATATGACATGAGTTCAAAATTATTTATTAGAATACATTAAACCTTTTCAATTCCAGTGGACAAAACATGGTAGTCAACATGAACAACATACTTTGCATGTTTTGAAAATGCTTGAAGAATCCTCCTTAAGGTAAATGGGTAGGCCCGCCAGGGCTGCCGCTCTTGTTGCGTTAATGTCGTTTTTGTCCTTAAAGGATTAAAAAAAAGTTAAACATGGTAATGGAAGCCACCAAGCAAATATAGTAACAGTATCCAAGTACCTGTTCCTCATAGGCCAACAAAAGCTGGTCCATCTTTTCACCAATCCGTCCAGTTTTCTTCCTTTTATAAAGCCCAATTAGCTGAGGAGCATATTCATCCAGTGCACCATAAAACGCATGTGGCAGATGCTGATTAGTAATCCGGTGAAATTCACAGTACAGCTAAGGAAAATAACCAAAAAGGATAAAATGAAAAAAAGAAACACATTCTTGACACACACTACATTTTATCAAGCTGACCTGTGTCTCATTAAAGATGGCTGGCCATCTCTCCTTAAGCTCTGATACAGGAGGAGAAGTTGTGATGATCTCTTCACGCCTGAGGGCAAAGGTGCTCATCATGTGCTGATGAATAACGGGAATGTTTCTTTCAGCAGATGTCTTCTGGAACTCTTTAACCATCTCAAGCCTCCTGGTTTCCAGAGACTCCCTTGTTTCTCCAGAAGGATAACTAGGAAGGAAATTTACCTCCCCTCTCCTAGGTCTTTTAATATTGGCCCTTGGTGCAGCTCCTTCTGGGTTTGTTCGGCTGCGTTTTCCAGAATTTACAGCTACATCTTTGATGCCAGCTTTAGCCAACTTTTTTCTTTGGTTTCCTATTTTGTGTCTCAGACTATTCTTCCACCCTTCCCACCCAGTGTCAGAATTCTTCTCCTTCAAACAGGGATGTTTTCTAACTAAAGCTTCCGCAGCCTTGCCAATTTGTGTGCTACTAGGATATGCCTTCAGCCTATAGATTTCTTCCCCCATTATCTCAAGGATGTTGTGTTTTTGATCTCTAGGGAGTCTGATTACTTTTCCTTCTTTTTCAAATGCTGCATTGCCTTCCCTTAGCACATGTTCCACCTCATAAGAAAATGTTGGAACAATAAAAACCTCTGGCCAGCGACCACTGCGCTCTGGTGAATCTGTGGCATCAGTGCTATCAGTCAGAAGGATTGTTTCATCTGTGCTGGTTGAAATCCGGTCCAGATCAAGTAACCTGACAACTTTAATGGATGCTGTGCCTGGCAGGTCTTCTATTTTAACCAAATTACACAATGCATTATCAAAATCTGGGTCGTGAAACTGAAGCCGAAAGTCAAAAGTCAACTTAAGCCTAGTTTTGATTTCATCTATGAGGGCCTGAACGCTGCTTGGGCGAGATGACAAAATAAGCCTTTCAGCATTATCAGTGTCAAGGATGATCCGTAGTTTCAAGCTCTCTTTTGCTTCCATCTGGAGTTGTAGTTTCTGTAACAAACAAGATTCAAATATAGTGATATTTCAAGACAAGTTCAGCTGTCTATTATGTCATGTATGCATTACATTTATACTGTTGAAGGGCTGGGAGATCAGCTTATGTTTCAGTCCTTGTTCTTTAGTCTGACACTAGAATGAAATGTTTTGTTGTGAGAATCAGCTCATTTCCAATCTTGTAAGCAAAATGAGGGATGTAGTCAGACAACTGGCAGAAAGATTTTACACTATGACCCTTCAGTTGATGCTGTACTACTTCATATGACCTCAAGTGTTCTACATAAAAGGTCTCATAGTCTTTCAAGAGAAAATAAATGCCATTTCTGACGAGCAATATGTTCCGAATTTCTTTAAACTCTGGCAATGCAGAATATGCCCCCGTACATACAAACATGCCAATTTCAAAGTTTGTGCCATCAATGGTTACTTTTTTTGTTCCGTATACAGTGGGATTATCAGCAATGCTAGAGATCAATGATTGTGTATCTGCTGGTAATGATGAAATGTACAAAGACTCCATTTTAGATGTCTGCACAGGTTGTTTGAAAAACTTTGATGATGACAAATAAAATGCCATCATGCTTTGATGTCGTTCTGCCAACATTTTTAACACATTCTTGTAGTTGTGAGTGTCATGAATTATTTTTTTGAAAACCTTATGCTTTCCTTCAAATCTCATTGTCCAAAGATGGACTAAGGGACCAAAGCACTTTATTAAGTGCGGGTAATGCTCGATGTAATGATGCTTTGGTCTAAATCGAACATTTGGAAACACTTCCTGGAAGAGTTGCCGGTGGTCCAGTATTTTACAAGCCATATACTGAATGGTCTCTTGATTAAAAGTATGACTCATGGCAAGCTGAACAATATCCTTTAAGTCCATTAGCACTTCCCAAAATGTGTCTCTTTCGGGGACTTTTGAGCCAATGAGAAGTGGTAACAATCTAAGCAGGGCATGATTCTCATGTCCGTTCCCACCAATGGTACCACGGCAAGCAAAATTTGTTGGTATTGGATGAGGGAGATCAACTTTGTCAGAATGTTGGTATGGAAAGCGCAATATTGCTCTGTTTAAGTCTTCTAAGGTAAAATATTTCTTAGAAATCAAACCTTTTATGCAATGCGCCAACTCCACAGGAACGACACCCTCAAATAGGTCGTGTAGTAGGTCAGGTGGAAAGCCTGTGATAGGATGAAAGAAGGAAAGATGATCAGAAAGAGCACAACTGTTTTTCACACCATAATTTTCCTCACTGCCATTCTGAAGCTCTTGTACAAGATTATCATGAGCAACTTTTGTTCTCATCACATAATCCCCTGTAACAGCATTTTCTGTTTGCATTTCTGTTTGTTTGGCATGACAAAGCCTGCAGAAATGTGTAGACCTGAAACTCTCATTAAAACCAGCAAGCCCATGGGCAGCAAGGTTATCTGCCACAACAGAGTAGACAGTGCCTTTAAGACATTCACCAAGGGTATCAATATAGACACCTACTTCTTCCAGAGTTCTCAGATCATTTAGGAGAGGTGAAAACAATTTCTTATACCCAAAAAGGCGTACATCATTAGAATTGCACAGGAGAGCGAGCTGAGTGCAATGGAGAGCAGAACGGGATTTGACTGGAAAGTTTGCCAGTGTCCAATAAACTGCAAAAACCTTATGTATTTTCTTTGAAGTGCCAAGTGGGTTTGCAATTTCAAAATCATCAACATACAGTATTATTGACAGTTTAGGACCCTCTTGTGACAGTAGAACATTTTCCTGGTAGTAGGATCCATCACAAAATGATTTGAAATGTCCAGGTATCTGTGTGGGTGCCCGTTTAACTTCTTCAAGCACATCTGCTTTTTTCAACAGCAGTTGCAAAGATGTAAGAATTGGCACATACATAAAGGTGTGCTTTGAGGATTCAATTAAGTACTCCACAGGCTTGACAAATGGAAAGTTTGCTTCATAGTATGATTTTCTCCTCTTTGCTGTTGAAAGCGGTCCTTCAGATGTGATGCATTTATGTAAAATGTTACTATCAGAAACCGCCTGACAAATCTCATCAACCACTTTGTCAGTATATGGACAGGTATGTTTTTTCAGTATTTCAGCAACTGTTTTTCTGATCAGTGGTTCCGATAATAAAAAAATATTATCAATATGCTCTATTATCTCCTGTGTTGCTCTCTGGGAAACATGGAGAATGCTCTGCATTTTCAAGAAAAAACCAGCCAGATTGTACTGCAACTGCTCTTCCAAACCCTCTGTACTACTGATTTCATTAGTGGATGCTTCTTCATTTTCATGTATTGACTCAGTTGAGTCAAGCTGCAAGTCATCTTGGTTTATGTTCATGACACTATGCACAATGCTTTCATCATAGTTTGTTGAATTTTGGTGGTCTCTGCATTTGTGGGCATTAAATGTCGAATAGACATTTGTTCTAAAACTGCAGTCCTTAAAAGGACATGGCACAGTTTCTTTCTTTTTTAAATGACCCCTAAGATGGATAAACATTTGCCTTTCAATGAATGGCTGCCTAAAGGTACACACAGGGCAACAAAATCCATAATCCATAAGAGATGGATAAGAAAGTTCTTCTCTTTGTGTAGCAGCGTGCATTCTTGACATATGTATCTTTAAAGAATTAAATGTACTAAATGTACACATGCAGTCGTTGTAGAGACAGGGTAAAGGTGAAATTGTTGAATACTGACCATGGTTAAGCCGATAATGCTTTAGCAACATGACCTTTATTGCAGTAGAAAAACTACACAACTTGCAATTCCACATTTCTGAAAATAAAAAAGGGTCACAATTAGATATCGAACACTTTATATTACCTTCTCTGGCTGTCTTCAAGAGGCTGAACAGAAGTGGTGGTTATGGTCCTTCCAAGTGTGCTTCCTTTTAAATCAAACACTGCAATGCAACATAGAAAAAATATTGTAACATGTTGTAACAACCCAGAGCTAGCAGTACATTAACTACACCTAAAATGTTCCATGTGGATAGCAGAAACTAACTACATTTACAATTTTTAAACATCTGGTGTAAAAGAAATAGAAAACTTAAAAGGTTTGCAAAGTCTAACAAAAAAAAACCAACAACGTTCATTTACCGTCATGTCTTCGGCCACGCAGTTTGAAAAAGTACGTTTCAGCACACAGTTTTAATCAAGCCGCCCCCGTTATATTTAAATCTGTACAGGCGGGATTGTCTACCAGCACCAATTTATTTTCACAAACGCTGTGTTAACAAATTCGAACTAAAAAAATGCGCAGTTGCTTTGTAAAAGTAAACTATTTAACCGAACAACCTACTGCAATATTTTAAATTTATATAGGTAAACTTCAGGCAACCGCAGGCGGGAGATGTGCTCGCAAGCTCCGTTTTTCTGCTTGATATTGGCAAAGTAGTTTGATAAATTCGGTTGCAATCTCTGTGTATGTATTTAAACAACAAGAAAAAACATTTACCTTGATATTTTCACGTAGTCACTGAAGCTCCCCTCTGTGCTGAGTTCGTCTGGTTCGAAGCTTGCAGAAAATGCGAGAAGTCCGGGCAAAACACTTTGGCGCCGTGTGCAAAACTCAGTGATGACGTAGACGGGCTTTTTTTTTTGTCTGAATCAGTCATGATTACTTGAACAGTTTAAAGAAAATCTACTCAAAATCAAACATACGCGTATGAGTACTTATTATAAGTGAGTTAGTATATCACATTGTTAGTTTTGAACCGACGTAACACAGTTTATAAAAGTCATTTTGACTTATTAGCTAAACTGAGTAAAAATAACTTAATTCTTTTAGTGAGAAGCACCATTGGGTTTTACAGTGTAGGGGATAATTTCTTAGACATGGATTTTAGCGGGATGTCACATGTGGAGAGCCATACCTCTTGACCAGGAATGTATTCGGGTGCAGGACGTCTCCTTCTGTCCGAGAACTTTTTATTCTGTGCGGCAGTTCGGTTCAGAGCAGATTGTCTCGTTCCACACCTTGTGGCAACGGCAGATGTGCTGGTGGACGGATTGGACGGAGATTTCTTTTTCCTCTGCAGGGAAGAGTGTTGGTTGATAGCCAATGGATACCTGAAACGGAGACAGGCCGGTAGCAGCAGATTTTTGTGTGTTGTGAGCATACTCTACCCATGACAAATACTGAATCAGTCGGGTTAATGGATGTCAGGCAACGGAGAGTGGATTCTAGCTCCTGATTCATCCTCTCCGTTTGGCCATTTGACTGTGGATGATATCCGGAAGTGAGAGAGACTTTTGAATTTAGAGCTGTACAGAAACCTTTCCAAACCTGGGAGATGAACTGGGGACCTCGATCGGACAGAATCTCTTGTGGAATACCATGAAGACGGAACACATGCTTGACCAATAGCTGAGCGGTCTGGAAAGCAGTGGGCAGTTTCCTGAGGGGAACCAGATGACAGGCTTTAGAGAAACGATCAATTATGGTGAGGATGGTTGACATACCCTTGGAAACTGGGAGACCAGTAACGAAATCCACTGCTATGTGGGACCATGGGCGAGACGGAACAGGCAGAGGATGTAGCAGCCCAGACAGTGGTTGGGGGGTCGGCTTATTCCTGGCACAGATTGGACAGGCCAGCAAGTACTCCTTCACGTCCTTGTGAAGGGACGGCCACCAAAAACGTCGTGTGATGAGAGCGATGGTTCTAATTATTCCTGGATGGGCTGAGAACTTAGCTGCATGCATTCACTGGATGAGACGGGATCTGACAGAAATAGGTACATAAGTTTTATTTGGAGGTCCATTTCCTGGGTCAGGTTCAGAAGCTTTCCCAGGAAACGGCTCCAACCGTGCAAGTGGCAGGGAGAACAGGCTCGGGTGTTTCAGGCTTATGGGATGAATACAGGCAAGAAAGGGAGTCGGGCTTAATGTTCTTGGAACCGGGTCTGTAAGATATGATCAGATTAAATCTTGAGAAGAACAGAGACCAACGGGAATGACGTGGGTTAGATCTCTTTACAGACTGGATATATGACAGGTTCTTATGATCCGTCCAAACCAAGACTGGGTGTTCAGCGACCTCAAGTCAATGTCTCTTCCAGGGCTAGCTTGATAGCTAGTAACTCTCTGTCACCAACATCATAATTATGCTCTGCTGGAGAAAGTCTGCGTGAGAAAAAGGCACAAGGGTGAGTTTTTTTGTCTGAGTCAGATTGTTGAGACAACACAGCTCCCACAACAGTATCAGATGCATCCACCTCTAATATGAATTGCTTAGAGGGGTCAGGTTGAATCAGTATGGGCGCTCTGGAAAAGAGAGCCTTTAGTTTGTTAAAAGCTGCATCGGCTTCTTCAGACCAGTGGAACGTTTTCTTAACAGAAGTCAGAGCTGTGAGAGGTAGAGCTGTTTGACTGTAGTTCCTGATAAATCGTCTATAGAAGTTAGCAAACCCCAGGAATCTTTGAAGCTGCTTGCGGTTCTCGGGAGTAGGCCAGTCCAAAACTGCTTTTATTTTGTCTTCAGATGGCTTCACCTGCCCGCCCTCGAGCACAAACCCTAGAAAAGTGACAGAAGGTTGGTGAAATTCACATTTCTCGGCTGTTAGGAAAAGTTTATTTTCAAGCAGTCTTTGAAGGACCAGACGAACGTGTTTCTTGTGATCAGACAGGTTCTTGGAGTAGATCAGGATGTCATCGATGTACACAAAAACAAAAACATTGAGGAAATCTCTGAGAACATCATTTACTAGAGCTTGGAAACAGGCAGGAGCGTTTGTCAGACCAAAAGGCATGACCAAATATTCAAATTGGCCAATGGGGGTCTTAAATGCCGTCTTCCATTCATCTCCTTCTCTTATTCTAAGAAGATGATAGGCGTTTCTTAAGTCGAGTTTGGTGAACACTGTTGCCCCTTGAACAGGTTCAAAAGCTGATGCTAGCAATGGTAAGGGATACTTATTTTTGACGGTTATTTGATTCAATCCTCTGTAGTCTATACAGGGTCGGAGAGAACCATCCTTTTTACCCACGAAGAAAAAGCCAGCACCGAGAGGGGACGAAGACGGTCGGATGATCCCAGCAGCTAGTGACTCATTGATGTATTTCTCCATCATCTCTCTCTCAGGTTTGGAGATATTAAAAAGTCTACTGCTGGGGAGGGGAGCTCCAGGTAACAGATCAATGGTGCAGTCATATGGTCTGTGAGGTGGAAGAGACATCGCACTGACCTTGTTGAAGACTGGTGCCAAATCGTGATATTCGGAAGGAACAGAAGAAAGGTCAGGAGGGTCCATCTCCCCCCTACCTCTAGGAGACTGAATAGCAGGAGCTGCAGAACGGAGACAGGAGACGTGACTGGAAGCGGAGCAAGACTCAATGTGACGTTCAGCCCAGTTGATGTGAGGGTTATGAAGCTCCAACCACTCGTATCCCAGCACTAGAGACGAACAGGCAGCGGGAAAAACAAAAAAGGTTAAAGTTTCTCGGTGGTTTCCAGAGATCAGGAGCTCTAATGGCCGTGTCTGATGAGTGACTTGATGTAGCCTCTTTCCATCAATGGCTGAAACTCTGAGAGGCTTCTTCAGAGGAATGGTCTCAATCTTCAGCTGTTGAACCAGATTAGAGTCAATAACGTTTCTCTCACAACCAGAGTCTATGAAGGCTGACAGAGTGAGAGTCTAATCAGAAAAGAACAGAGTTGCAGGTAACAGAAGATGAGGAGATTTTTCAGATCGTAGATGGTCCGTCAGACTCCTTACATCCTCTGACGGAACCCGGCTTTTGATTTAGCTGGGAAGGTGGAAATAAAATGGCCGGGCTCACCACAATACAGACACAGATTTCCCCTGAATCTTTGTTGTCTTTCTTCATTGGAAAGCCTTGTATGCCCAATCTGCATGGGTTCAACCTCAGCTCTTTCTGTAGACGAGGAGACAAACTGAGTTGCGTGAACAGGAGCGGATGCAGATTGATTCTTAATCCTTGGTCTGGTACTGGGCTCTAGAGATTCAGAAAAAACAGAAGTGCTGTTAGATGCGGGAGCAGCAGCAGAAAATGTATGGCTTCTTTGCCTTGACCTGGTTCTAGTTCAAAGTCTATTATCCAACCGGATGGTTAACCTGATTAACTCCTCCAAACTAGCCGGTTCGTCGATCGTGGCAGGTTCGTCCTTAATGTCTTCATTTAAAGCCTTAAAATAGGCACTCTTAAGTGCACACTCATTCCAACCAGAAGCTGCGGCTTTAACCCGGAAGTCAATAGAAAAGTCTGCCACAGTCTGATCTCCTTGTCTTAAACTGAGCAAAGCTCGGGAGTCAATGGATTTGTCTGAGTCTTGATTAAAGACCTGAGAAAATTCTGTTATGAATTCTGCAAAGGTGCACAGAAAACTGGATTCTGAGGAAAACCTAGCCTCCGCCCATTCAAGAGCTCGACCAGTAAGTTGCGAAAGGATGAAGGCTATCTTTCTTTTATCGTTGGAAAAACTGGCAGGTGAATGTTCAAAAATTAATCTGCACTGGAACAAGAATCCTTTACATTTGCTGGGTATACCTGAGAATCTTTCTGGAAGAGACGGACGGAATTCGGGAAGTGACGTGACAGGTTCTTACCTTTGAGGCGGATGTGGCTCCGGAACCGGAAGTTGAGCAGGCTCCGCTCCGGAGTTAGCATTGCAGAATTGGCCAGCTAATTCCTGTAACACTGCTGGTCCAAACGTAACTTAAACAAACGGAAGGTAGAGAAATGGTCCTGTAAAAACACTCCTTGCTCTTCTATCATCCTCCGGAGGTGATCTGCTGGGTTTTTGTTTATGGCCGGAGTGTTCTGTCATGATGGGTCTCCGTGATTAAACCCACATGCAGAACACCACAGGAGACTGGATAAAAGTTCAACAGTTTATTTGAATAAACACACAGAGTTAATCGTTTGCACTGATTCTGGTACAGGTCCGGGACTGGATTCACAGAGTTATCTGCAGAGAGGGACAGTTTGGTTAGCCAGGCAGTTTTGACGTCTTGGCAGAGTTTGATACTGAGTTGTACCTGATGAGGTTCAGACTGAACGGTGGAGAGAAGGAACCAGTTGGGTCCAGAGACAGAGGGTTCAGGAGAGAGCTTAGCAGCGGCAGAGCTTGACTTCAGGCTAGTGAGGTTCACATCTTGAATTGTTCTCCAAGTTTTCTCCAGAGAACTGGCAAGGAGATGCAGGCTGAGGTTCTTCAGGTTTGGCTTCTCAGAGCAGGCAGGCAGGTTTCCAAACATGAGCTCCTCCAGAGCTCCAGACTTCGATCAGGTTTTCCTATGAGGCACAGAAGACAGAGGCAGGTTAGAATCAGGGTTACTCTCCTGAGTAATCAGAGATTCTGATGTGCAGGCTTGGCTCAGGTTCTGCTAACCAAAACTGGTCAACACTCCGGCGCTGAAGGGAAGTCAAGCCGCTGCTTATATAGCTGGTCTCCTGATGAGATGACTTGTATCTGTGCTTGTCCTGTTGGATCTTAGTGCTGCATTTGATACAGTTGACCATAATATTCTTTTAGAAAGACTTGAATATTTTGTTGGAATTAAAGGAACAGCACTAGACTGGTTTAAATCTTATCTATCTGATCAAATTCAGTTTGTTCATGTTAATGATAGATCTTCAACATGCTCAAAGGTTACCTGTGGAGTACCACAGGGATCAGTGCTAGGACCAATTCTCTTTACTTTATACATGCTCCCAATTGGTAGAATTATTAGACAGCATGGGATTAATTTTCACTGTTATGCTGATGATACCCAGCTATATCTGTCTATAAATCCAGATGAAGCTAACCCAATACATAAATTTCAGGCCTGTCTTGAAGACATAAAAACCTGGATGACTCTTAACTTTCTGCTTCTGAATGCAGACAAAACAGAGGTTATAGTCTTTGGACCAGAGTCTCTGAAAAAGAAGCTGATTAGCCAGTCACTTCATTTGGATGGGATTAAACTGATTTCAGATAAGGTAAAAAATCTTGGTGTTGTTTTTGATCAGGACCTGTCATTTAAATCCCATATCAAAGAGGTTTCTAGAATTTCCTTCTTTCATCTGAGGAACATTGCAAAAATTAGAAATCTTCTGTCCAGGGGTGATGCTGAGAAACTAGTCCATGCATTTTTTTACTTCAAGGCTGGACTATTGTAATTCTTTACTATCAGGAAGTCCACAAACTGTAGTTAAAAGCCTTCAGCTGATCCAAAATGCTGCAGCCAGAGTTCTGATGAAAATGAAAAAGAGAGATCACATCTCTCCTATCCTGGCTTCTCTTCATTGGCTTCCTGTTAAATCAAGAATTGAATTTAAAATCCTCCTTCTCACATATAAAGCCTTAAATGGCCAAGCTCCATCTTTTATCACAGATCTGATTGTTCCTTATGTTCCTAACAGAGCACTTCGCTCTCAATCTGCAGGTTTACTAGTGGTTCCTAGAATTTCTAAAAGTAGAATGGGAGGCAGATCTTTTAGTTATCAGGCTCCTCTCCTGTGGAACCAACTACCAATTTTAGTCCGTGAGGCAGACACCCTGTCTACTTTTAAGGCTAGGCTTAAAACTTTCCTTTTTGATAAAGCTTATAGTTAGGGTGGCTCAGGTTATCCTGAGCTATCTCTATAGTTATGTTGCTATAGGCTTAGACTTCTGGAGGACATAGGGACCCCCATTGCATCATTCTGCTTCATTCTCTCTCTGTTCTCCTATTCTGCAGAATCTGTTAGTTCAATCTCTAACGTTCTGCTCTATCTGCTTTTCCTCAGAGTAGCTTTTCCTCGTCTGTTCCTGTTTGGCTGTGACGTCATCCTGGAAAGAAACATCAGCTGTGCTGCTTCCATCAACACCCTTGTTTATAGATGTTGGAGATCGGGCCTGTTTTCCAGTGTGGTCCTGTGACTTGGTGGATGTGCTCTCTTCGTCCTCTGGCATGGAAGCTGGCTCGGAGCTCGTCTGCCTGGCTGTGTGTTTCCTGGATGGGGCCGCCTTTTACAGCTGCTTTTTGTGTCTCTGCTTCCGTCTCCTTGAACCCCAGTCGGCCTCGGCAGATGGCCGCTCACACTGAGCCTGGTTCTGCTGGAGGTTTCTTCCTGTTAAAAGGGAGTTTTTCCTCTCCACTGTCGCTACAAGCATGCTTAGTGTGAGGGATTGTATTTGAGTCAATGAGTCGATGCAATCAACTGGTTTTCCTTAGATAGAAAACTTTGTATCAATTTGACTGTATGATCTGGTTGAACTGTAAAGTGCCTTGAGATGACATGTGTTGTGAATTTGGCGCTATATAAATAAACTGAATTGAATTGAATTGAATAAGCCTCAGGTGTGCAGGTGGCTTCAGCTCAGGAGACCCAGGGCGCTCTCTGCTGGAGAAAGGTGGCAGATCTCCAGATCCCAACATTTTTTAGTTATCTCAAGTCCTCTATCCATTAGTTTTCCCTTTGGTTTTTTTCTGTTTTGCTCTCAATGGTCTTGTTATCCTTTTGCTTCATTTAAGTTATTTTCTAGTTTTGTTTAACCCCTGTTTACTCCTTGTGCTCCTTTCTTTTCCCCCTTGCCCCAGATTCCACATCCTCCATCAGACCTCTGCTCCACCCTGCTCACGTACGTCGCAGGAAGCCACGTTAACCAATGAGAACTGTTCCATATCCACCGCTGCTCCTCCTCATGTCACCGTACGTCTTCTATGTCGTTCACCGTCGAAATAATGAGCCAAGCTATTTTTTGCTCCGCTCCGGTCCGGCCAGGACAAGATCCATAATAGCAATCGCACCAAACAGGAAAAAGAATGTCAAGAATATCCAGTTTGTCAAATTAAAATATGGTAATGATAGATCGGTAGCTATGAATTAGAGCATAATTCTTGCATATTCCCAAAAACTAAGACCGTTGAATTAAATTAAACTTAATTAAATTAAATTACTGCGTGCAAATCATTGGAACTTCAACATACCAGGAAGCAGATTTGTCATCTTGATCAAAATAGTTATTTCATACCGAGATAATTAAAAGTTTAATCAGATCCAGTCACAACAACTTCCAAGAGCGCATCCCACAACTTCAAAACAAACTTCTTATTGCAGGCATGGATGAAGAGATGCTTAGTTTGGAAGTAGAGAACAAACCAATGTTGTATGATCCTAATTATCCCTATTCCAAAGATCCCCAACGAAAAGAAAATGTATTGGCAGAAACGTCTGTGAATGATACTGATGGTGAGTTTTGATTATGTCATCTTAAATCAAGAGTTAATTACCGCACGTCTTGCTCCTATGAATTTAATAATAATATAGCGCATGCTTTCTCGGAGCTCCGAGGAAGTCGGAGTAGAGCAAGAGGGGATGAACACCGGAAGCTGTAGGCTTTGCTTTGGGCAGGCGGCCTGGAGTGGAGTGGAGGGGGGCTGATAAAAGAGGATGTGGGATTGCGGTGTTAGCTGCTTCTGTCCACACCTGCTCCCAATTATCTAATCACTGCATTAGTTGTTCTCTCCCAAATATGCTCCTCCTCTGCAGTTTCTTATTATTGGTTCCTCTTCTTTCCTCATCTATGTTTCTGGTTCTTCCTGGGGTCTTTTCTATCTATAGATTATATCTGTAAGGAATCATCTCTGCCTCCTCATTGTTGCATTCGGGTCCTCAACTAACTTACACTAAATTTGACAAAATACTATTTATTATTGTCCGAGACATTAATGATCACTGAACAAGAGTTGTATAAAAGAAGGAGGTGCTCCTTCATTTTCCAAAAACTGGAGGATAAAGATGCAATGAACACTATGACTGCCTTATGGCAAAGAGAAAAAAAAAAGCTATACATCATTGTGATTCATTGTGATGATGAACAGTGATGGGACTAACGGCGTTGAAAGTAACGGCGTTACTAACGCCGTTACCTTCTTTTAGTAACGAGTAATCTAACTAATTACTTTGACTGTAACTATAACGCAGTTACCATTGCAGACACCCCGTTACTGCGCGTTACTCAGGTCGCACAATGAACCTTTTTTCATGATAGGACTCGTGCGCAGCTGCGTGAAGCTGACACCCCACCCACGTCCAAAAACTCTGCAAATAGACTGAATGGTTAGTGCAACGTTAGTGCAGATTTGTGCAGAAAAAAATATTGTTTGTTTTGTTTAAGAGATATTAAAGATTATTTTTTTAGCTCATCCAGAGGTGCGCGCCTTGTCATGAGAGAGGGGAGGATGAGAATGGCTGATGTATAGTGATATTCCGTCTGTCAGTTGGGTAGGTGGGTGTTTCTGCTGGTGGGTGTTAACGTACAGCACACACAGAGAGATGGAGAGTGAGGATGACTCCAGCAGCAAAACAGCGTTTTCCTGATGGAAATACCGGTGTTACGTCGAGCTGCGTTTCCCCACCACATACGGTTTCCTCTGCATCTCCGCACAGCGCAGGCGGCAAGAGTCACCGCGCAAGCGACAGGAAACGCGCATGCTCGCTAAAGGCGCGCACCAGTCGCCCTGTGCTCGCGCCACAGGAGAACTATGGAGAGCGTGAACGATCAAATGATAGCCTATATGGAGAAAGGGAGAAATCTGGATGGATGGATGGATGGATGAATGGATGGATACTCTGCCTTCTCAACCTACTGTATTTTTTATTTTAAACATTATTTGATGGCCTTTGTGGCAGGGATGGAGATCCATATTTTATGTCACACACAAAGTATACATCTAGATAGATAGATAGATAGATAGATAGATAGATAGATAGATAGATAGATAGATAGATAGATAGATAGATAGATAGATAGATAGATAGATAGATAGATAGATAGATAGATAGATAGATAGATAGATAGATAGATAGATAGATAGATAGATAGATAGATGTTGCAGTATCTATAACAACCCAAACACACAGGATTTCAGAATTAGACATCCCCAGTTATTAATTTCTATATATATACTCACCAGATCTGAATGCCCTGTTAAAAAACTTCACATCGCGTTCCCCCCTGATGTCATTTACGTTGAGTTGCAATAAATGCAAAACTCTCTGCAGGTCTTTGTCATCCACTCTATTCAGCTGGCTTTGGAAACACACTGCAAGAAGGTGTGGGCTGGGTGGTGAGGGTTACGGGGGCGAGAAACGCAAAAGTAACGCAATAGTTACTTTTACTAGTAACTAGTTACTTTTATTGTGGAGTAACTCAGTTAGTAACTCAGTTACTTTTTGGGAGAAGTAACTAGTAACTATAACTAATTACTTTTTCAAAGTAACGTGCCCAACACTGATGATGAATGACTTCAGTTTCTGACTCACCATCTTTCTCTGTAAAACAAGAGACTCTTGAACACCTAAAAATGTCTCTTCTAAAAGTAAACTATTAATATTAATAGCGTCTATTTATTATACAGGTCACTCTGAGTAGCTGTCTTCTAAACTGTAAGCATCTCTTGATAAAAAACAAACATGTTTTTCAGGCATTTTGTCTCTAATTTCCATTCTCAGTCCATCACTATTGACAAGACAGCGCTTAGTGGAACCGGTTTCTTTTCTGCAAGTGGGATTTATTTGGATCCGGCTTTTTAGATTTCAAAGATTTGTTTGATTCTGTGTTGAAAAGATTTGGTTTAGGGTCTAATCCTCAGCTCTGGATTTATCTTGCAAAACTGACATTAATAAATTAGTTTTAGAAGAAGAAAAAATTTTAGCACAACAGTGAACTCAGTGAACCTAAAAAGAAGTGCACAAATAAAACCAACCTATCAAAACAATTACAAAGAAATGAAGCTAACATTAAACAAGCTTATAAAAATGAAGATAATAAAAGAAAAAAACATTTTCTGAAATAAAAATACTTCAGCATAGCTAAAAACTGTGTTTGTTTAACGTTTGCTTTTAAAGGAGAAAATTACGGAATGATTTGAAGTTCTCCGTAAGAAGGAAATAGGCTATAATTGGAAAAAAAATAAAAATTATTCTAGTTAATGATCTCTTTAAAATGTCCTCTTTCATGCAGGGCTCACAGGGGATGTTTACCTTTCTTTTATTTCTGTAAGTCACTGCAATACACAGCTTCTCATAATCAGTGTTACTGGGGGCATTTTGAGCTTTGTGTTTTCTCTCGTTTTAAATTGACATTTAGCTCTCTAAATGCTGTGGTCCATTCTAATGTCAGCAATTTGAGCTTTATGCTGTAGCACTACTTTGAATTGAACAGGCTGATTATTATTGGTTTGGGTGGTTATACTGTGTCTAGGTTTGGCCTAGTTTTAGTACCATCTGTTCTGACTACATGCAAAAGGTTAGACAATGTTCTACTTAATCTGCTCCTCTCTTCAGTCTTTTAGGATGATTGATAGCACACTCCCCCCTGACTATATTTGGAGTCTGTTTCTACCTGCTTACATGTAATTATATCTACAGTTTAGGTGCAAAATAGAATGGGGTAAAGGGGAGGTTATCTGACTACTCAGTCTGTTTTTTAGTTTCCTTTTTCTTTTCACTCATTGTCAGGTTGTGGTGGAGGATTGAATTGCAAAAACAAATCTGACTGTTTTTTTTTATGAAAATCTTTAATCTGGACTCAGTTTGGGGGTTAATGCATCTTATACCTGTTACAGGCGTAACACCGTGGCTTTTCAGAAAACACCAGGCGCTAAGCTGCCAGTGGCATAGGTCTAATTGCTTATTAGTCAGAACTGGAAGCAAATCATCAAACCAACAACGTTGTCTTGTTACCTAAAAGTTAAACACAGGATTACTTACAGAATTACATAAGGGTTTCCATGAGTTCTACTTATAACCCCTCCCCTGCTGTTGTGGTATTGAAGGATGTAATCAGTTTTAGCACACAACAATCATCTCATTATCATGGCAAAACAGCTTGCTAGTGAGAAAATTATCATGTCGTTATCACAAATCAAACGACTTTGTTATCTTTATGGGCCGCTCTCGGCTTCCGTAGGTAAGCTGTTCAGCTGTAATACATCTAAATGCAGCATTGCCACACAAGTGTTGCTATGTTGTTATGAACACTAGGCTCTGTAACCCTAGCACCATCCAGCCGAAACAGAGGTGAGCCTCAACTTAAGCCGAACTTTAAATGTCAATGGTAATGTCAAAATCAGAAAAGGTAAATGAAAATGCGAATTAGAGAAGCTACTGTATTTAGATGCTAACCCAGATGTAGAGCTATGCTACAAAGAGCTCAAGTTTCTAACTGAGGCTGTTCCTGATGTGAAGTAAAAAATGGGCAGTGAGAGTTGATATGCAAGGAAGAAAAGGGTTTATTTTACTCTGCAGAGGAGAACGACACAAACAGCTGAATACAACTCTCAGTGTGGCTCTGGAGTGTTATCATCCCACCCCTGCATATAAGGGGTGGGATGATAACTAGTAAAGTGTTTCTCTTCCCAAGAGAATGTCCTTTAGTTCATCAAAGGACAGAAATTTGCTCAGATAAACATTTCAGACAACTGTTCACACCAGAAACAGGATGTGAGAATCTTGAACACAATAAGGACATGTTTATCTATGTTTCCCCCTTATCTAAACTAGGGAGGAAACTTCTTTTCAAACCTCCTTCCTTTCCCTACATCTCAGCATAAAGAATGGAACAAAGCCCCCCCCCCCCACCTTTGTTGAGCTTCCCCTCCCCCCATTGACTCACAGACCAATCAGCTGAAAGGAAAGCTGTGATCTCACTAGGACCAACCCCCAGCATCACTCCATTTTTTTAAAACCACAAGCGGCAACAACACTTCCTCTTTCCCCTGGTTCCTCCGAACTGTAAGGGGGTACACACTCCACGTGGCTGCTTCCTGGAGGCTAGAGGAATTAGCCTTCTCTCTTCCTGCCGTCAAAGCAGGCTGATATTCCTGACGTACCTGATATCCCCAGAAAGCTCTCTGAAAGTAGCTTTCGTTTCCTGCGTCAAAAGTCACGGACCGCAGCATATTCATTGTACCTTTTGACCCGCTGAGTTGGGTGAGAAACAGTCTCAAAGGCTGAGCGCTGTGTGTGGATTATTTCCCCTTTGAGGACCGGCTCCTTAGTGTTTTACGGTTCACGTGGGGACGCCCTTGTTCGACAGCTGTTAGTAACTTCCTTGATTTAAAACCCCATCAATTTCCTCTGCTGTTGCATCAGACTGATCTCAGTTTCTTCCGAGAATCGACCCACTTTGGACGGACTTTTGTGGAGTTGGAACCCAATGCTGCCTTTCCTCCTCCTTCACCCGCACTGCAAATTGTCTCAGAGTAAAACCTTCCATAACTCCATTTGATACTTTAAATGAGGTGCAAGTTTGGGCAAGCTAGTTAAGTCAGGTTTTGCAATGTTTTGATTTGAACTTTGGGACTCTTAATGCTGATGTTAAACTGAAGGGTTTACAAAGAGTTCTGATTTTAATGGTTGAAATGAATGTGGTGTGGCTGGCTGCCAGTGAATTGTATGTTTTCTCTCATCATGATTTTCTTGCTTTATATATATATGCATATCTATAGCTACAAATCCAAATAAAGTGATAGTGACATTGTGCAAAAACAGTGCAAGGAATGAATACATGCTAATTACAGAGGGGGGGTGTCTGAATCACTTGAGGGAGGTGTTGTAGAGATTGATGACTACAGGCAGGAATGATTTCCTGTGGCGCTCCGTGGTGCATCTGGGTAGGATGAGTCTTCTGCTGAGGGAACTTATCTGCTGGACCAGTATCTCATGGACAGGATGTGAGTCATTGTCTGAGATGGACTGAAGCCTGGACAGAATCCTCCTCTCTGCCACACTCGTCAGTGTCCAGCTCCTCCCCGACAACATCACCGGCCCTCCTGATCAGTTTGTTCAGTCTGTTGCTCAGCCCACTGCCTCAGCATGTGACAGCAAAGAAGATCGTGCTAGCAACAACAGACTCTTAAAACATCTTCAGCATCGCCCCAAAGATGTTAAAGGACCTCAGCCTCCTCAGGAACAATAGTCGGCTTTGGCCCTTTTTGTAGAACTCCTCAGTGTTTCGAGTCCAGTCAAGCTTATTGTTAAAGTACACTCTCAGGTACTTATACTCCTCCACAGTGTCAACAGGAACCCCCTGGATGGAAAAAGGCAGACATCCCAAGTTCCAAAAACTCATTTCAGGAAGATGAATAAATATATGTATAACATTCCTCAACAGTATCATGTGCGGATTAGAACTACTGCGATTGCCTTGGCACAACAAGAGGGGAGGAGGTTGCTTGTGAAACCTGTGCAAATCTGTCCAAAGCAATGCTCTGTTCAACAAACGTTCCAGGCGACTGGTTGTCAGAGAGCAAACTGATTGCAATAGTTCATCATGTTCATGGGGTTCGATAAGCATCTCCCTGAAATTAGTTTCTGTAACTTGGGATGTCTGAAATTGAATGTTCAAGAAAAACTTTAGGGGGGATGTGTGTTTGTACAATCAGCAGAACACCTTTTAAAACAACCTAGAAAATGTATAGGTATCAGAAAATGAGCCACTGACTAATGAATCAGGACCAAAGTTTTCAGGAAGGCTATAAATAACTAGCATCAAGTGTAACTGTAGACGGTGCCAACGAAGTATTGAAGTGAAACACAAAACATTCCCATAAAAGAGAGACACAGATTTATGCTGCAGTCTGAATATTAAACCATGTCACCTAGTTCATATAGTTGTTGTTGTTTTTTTTCTAACTGACAGCCATCGGAACTCGGGGGAAGCTGACATACAGGCAGAGCTCCAGGCTAGAAAACAGAATGGAGCAGGGGTGTTGGGATGATGTTGATCCATGTTTTATGACATCGTTCCACTCCACCATTTGCTCTACTTTGTTTTCTGCATTTGTTTTTGCTTTTTTCAGCCCGTGTCTCTTTTCCTCTTCATCAAACACTACTTGTTTTCTAGTCTTTTCCCCCAGGGATTGCCTCAGTAAGTGACAATGTGAATGTGACAAGCACTTTGGAGACCGTTAAATGCCCATGTGGATAGGAGTTTCAGAAACTCTCTCTCTCTCTCTCTCTCTCACATACACACACACACACACACACACACACACACACACCTGAGGTTATACATGTAATAATCATTTAACAGTCAGTCAGACTGGTTGTAAATCTAAAATCATTTGGTTGCAGAGGTTCAAACATTTGATCTGTTTTACTTCAGACCAGCACTTGGCTCGAACGGACTGCACTGTGATATTATCCTCTGTCTACTTTACCTTCTACCCTTATGCCTCCCTTCCCTATGTTCTCATCTTAATGAAAATCTAATTCGCTCATGCGGAATTAGAGGAGAGCTCACCGATGAATCGAGCGTTCTGCATTAAAAGGAGCTTAACCTCCCTCGGCCTTTCTTTGTTTTTAATATCATTTGTTTTCATGGGTCTTGTTTTTGGATTAAGTCTAAGCAACATCTGCAGCCTTCCTAGCAACCACTTGGATTTAGTTTGTTCAAACTGTATGAGGCCATTGTTTATTGAAAAACCTCCCCCTCTCACATTGACTACTCAGCTCAGAATTGTAAAACCACAATAGCTTGCCTCAATAATGTGCAGTACCTTCCAGTATAAAGGTTTTGGAGGTGGATCATAAAGGAAAAGTCCAGTCATATTCAGAATTCAAACTTCTGAAAGTACTTTAAATATGAAATTATTACATACTGTTGAAATGAATAATACGTGTTTTTAATTAAGAGTAATTTTCATTTGAATGAGCTTTACTGGTGGCGTCCATGTTTGTCAAAGAACACTACTGCCACCTGCTGGTTTGTAAAGTTACAGGGAGGTATCGGCTGTTGATCAAGTCCCAGTGCTGTATCTGGTGTTTGTCACAACGCGCTATTATCCAAGTCATCTTGAAAACCTTCTTCTTCCAAATGTTGGCTACATACGTGTTTTTTCTCTGGCCAGAAGTTCGATGGGAAATTCTCCCTATTCAAGTTGGCGATCCAACGACCAACCCGTCCGTGGGGGATCAGGTATCGGAAAGGTGACATTTTTTTTTTTTCAGTTTTACCGATGTATTCCAACATCCAACTACCATGCACGTGGGCATTATCAGTTTCACTATAGCTCTGGTGAATTTCAATGGTGAAGTCCTCTGGAAATCTTCAATAATTGTTATTGATTGCAGATGTGTCTAGTAGTTTTTTTTTTTTTTTTCTTTTGGACTGTTCTCCGCTGCCCTCTGGGAAGAGACTTCGAAGCATTGGATGCAGGTCCAGCAGATTCAATAACAGTTTCTTCCCCACTGCCATCAGACTGCTTTAATGTTTTGTAGAATGGGTTATTTTATTGTATTTTGTTATTATATTTATTATTATATATACATAAAAAACTGAAAATGTTAGAACTATAAATTTACAGGCATATGTTTATATTACTATTTTTATACATTTGTTACTATTTTTAAAGGCTGCACTTTAAAAAAAATCAATTGTGCATTGAGCTGTTCTAAACAAATTTCTTTTTGTTTTACACTTGTTTAAACAAAATAACAAATAAATCTGTCGAAGTCCAAGTTCCCATTGATTTTGCTTGTAGTGGGGAGAATAGCGCTAGGCTTACCGCACCATGACATCACTGACGGAAGATGTCAGGAGTTAGGTGTGAGGTCAGTGATTGCGACAAAAATTATTATTTTTGTTTATGTACTGATTAACGCTAAATTCATAAAAAATCACAGCGAACATATTAGTTTTAGGTATAAATAATGATCAGTGGATTATTCCTTGCTGACCGGACTTTTCCTTTAAAAAACCCATATGTCCTGCAGATAGCAATTAACCAAATTTCTAGCTTGTTCCCTCCAACCTTTGACACATACATACAGAGAAAAGAACAGGTCAGACCTTCTAAGGCAGGCTTTTCTTCTTCAAATAGAGTTGGGCTCGATTTGAAAAACAGAACGGTAAATCTGTAAGGACATTAGAGTCAAAGTGGAAGTTCCTCAATTCCTCTCTATTATCCCTACCATCCGATTCGGGCTGGCAATGTGGAAGGAGGTAGAAAAGCGAATCTGGATGTTTCCTCTTGTAATTATTTTAGCATTGTGATCCAACAATTTTCCTCTATCTAGTATGTCCTACTAGATATGTCAAATATAAATAGAAAATCCTGCATTAAAATAAAGTATCAACATGTTCTGCCTGATCTTTCAGCAGTAAACAGCGAAACAAAGCAGAAGTGTAACGATTTTATAGAGTTTGTGTTCAGGGACAGGCCAGTTGATTTTATGGGATATTTAAATACACATACAAACTTGAGATACTAAACTATCACGAACAACACTTCACACCTCATGGTGCCAGTAATGGGGAAACTGTGGCATTGTATACAGGAATTTGCCCAGCAAGTGCAGAGTTCTTTATTCTTTTTTTTTCTTTATGTGTCCTGTTTAGCTCATACAATTCTGGGTATTGACGTCTCACAACTAGCTGATAGCCTACCAGCTTTGCTGGCACAAGCAGACCAATTGACTGTTACCATAAGGTTCTGCTGGAGCTGAGGGTATCCTTTCCAAGTCTTGGACTCAGAACCTTCAGTGATTAAACAATGTTAATCAGAGTGATTTTTATCTGTATCTGCAGCTTAGTATTTTAGTATTAGTGTGTATCCATGAACACCTTGAACCAAACTCCCATGGTATGTATGCATTTGCATGCTAATGTACACTCACCGGCCACTTTATTAGGTACACCTGTCAAACTGTTCGTTAACACTTAATTTCTAAGCAGCCAATCACATGGCGGCAACTCAGTGCATTTAGGCATGTAGACATGGTCAAGACAATCTCCTGCAGTTCAAACCGAGCATCAGTATGGGGAAGAAAGGTGATTTGAGTGACTTTGAATCATTGTTGGTGCCAGAAGGGCTGGTCTGAGTATTTCAGAAACTGCTGATCTACTGGGATTTTCACGCACAACCATCTCTAGGGTTTACAGAGAAGGTCTGAAAAAGAAAAAAAACATCCAGTGAGCGGCAGTTCTGTGGGCGGAAATGCCTTGTTGATGCCAGAGGTCAGAGGAGAATGGCCAGACTGGTTTGAGCTTATAGAAGGGCAACAGTGACTCAAATAACCACCAGTTACAAGGTTGGCCCACCTTGGTTACAACCAAGGTGGGCAGAAGAGCATCTCTGAACGCACAGTACGTCGAACTTTGAGGCAGATGGGCTACAGCAGCAGAAGACCACACCGGGTGCCACTGCTTTCAGCTAAGAACAGCAAACTGAGGCTACAATTTGCACAAGCTGATCGAAATTGGACAATAGAAGATTGGAAAAACGTTGCCTGGTCTGATGAGTCTCGATTTTTGCTGCGACAGTCGGATGGTAGGGTCAGAATTTGGCGTCTACAACATGAAAGCATGGATCCATCCTGCCTTGTATCAACGGTTCAGGCTGGTGGTGGTGGTGTCATGGTGTGGGGAATATTTTCTTGGCACTCTTTGGGCCCCTTGGTACCAATTGAGCATCGTTGCAACGCCACAGCCTACCTGAGTATTGTTGCTGACCATGTCCATCCATTTATGACCACAATGTACCCAACTTCTGATGGCTACTTTCAGCATGATAATGCGCCATGTCATAAAGCTGGAATCATCTCAGACTGGTTTCTTGAACATGACAATGAGTTCACTGTACTCAAATGGCCCCCACAGTCACCAGATCTCAATCCAATAGAGCATCTTTGGGATGTGGTGGAACGGGTGATTCGCATCATGGATGTGCAGCCGACAAATCTGCGGCAACTGTGTGATGCCATCATGTCAATATGGACCAAACTCCCTGAGGAATGTTTCCAGCACCTTGTTGGATCTATGCCACAAAGAATTGAGGCAGTTCTGAAGGCAAAAGGGGGTCCAACCCGTTACTAGCTTGGGGTACCTAATAAAGTGGCCGGTGAGTGTATAAAGGATTCACAAAGCTTCTTCAGGAGGAAAATATGCTTAATAGCAGGTGTGGGTGACCCCAGACCAGCCCTATAGGGCCCTGGACAGAAAAGGAGGTGATACGAGCCCCACATATCCAGAGGTTCCCCAGATCACTGGGACACAAAGAGGGCTGACATAGGGATGGCCGCACCCACCAAAGAAGGGCAGACAAGAGCATCCAGAGCCCAACCCCTGAGGGGCCAAACCCTAATCTATCTGTTAGAGGGTGTTAAAATACTTAGTTTGATTCCTCTGTAGTTGGAACACACCCGCCGGTCCCTTTTTTTAAATAGAGGGACCACCAACCCAGTCTGCCAATCCAGGGGAACTGCCCCTGATGTCCATGCAATGTTGCAGAGTGGCCTTAACAAACACAGCTCCACAACATCCAGAGCTTTAAGGTACCCCTGGGGCCTTGCCACCAAGGAGCTTTTAAACCACCTCAGTGACTTCAGCACCAGAGATGGGAGAACCCGAGCCGGAGCCCCCAGGCTCTGCTTCCTCAATGGAAGACGTGTTGGTAGGATTAAGGAGGTCTTCAAAGTAATCCGCCCACTGAGATACGACGTCCCGAGTTGAGGTCTGTAGCACACCAACCCCACTATACATAGTATTGGTACTGCACTCCTTCCCCCTCCTGAGACGCCGGATTATGGACTGGAATCACTTCGAAGCCGTACACCCTTATGCTTGAACATGGTGTTCATTATGGACAATTCATGACAAGGACAGAAGTCCAACAACAGAACACCACTCGAGTTCAGGTCAGGTGGGCCATTCCTTCCAACCAAGCATTCAGGTCTCACTGTCATTGCCCACGTGAGCGTTGAAGTCCTCCAGAAGAACAAGGGAGTCCCAGGGAGGGGCAGTCTTCTGTACCCCCAGCTAAAGACTCCAAAAAAGGTGGGTAATCTGAACTGCTGTTTGGTGCATAAGCACAAACAACAGACAGAACCCGTCCCTTCACACATATGCGGAGGTAGGCCACCCTCTCATTCAGGGTGAACCCCAACATACAGGCACCAAGATGAGGGGCAACAAGTATGTACACTCCTGCTCGGCGCCTCTCACCAGGGGCAACTCTAGAGTGGAAGTATGTCCAGCCCCTCTCAAGGAAACTGTTTCCAAAGCCAGAGCCATGCGTCAAGGAAAGTCCAACTATCTCTAGTCGGAACCTTTCAACCTAACTCACTAACTCAGGCTCCTTCCCCACCAGAGAGGTGACATTCCATGTCCTAAGAGCCAACTTCTTCAGCCGAGGGTCAGAACGCCAAGGTCCCCGCCCTCGACTGCCACCCATCACATATTGGACTCAACCCCAATGGTATAATAATTAAAATAATTGAACTTTATACATTGGAGAAACCTCTGCATTTAACTCAGGGGTCACCAATTAAAAATCAGCAAGGCCCGAATAAAGAAAATCATCAACCAGTAAAGGTCCGGAGATATATTTTTAATTATAAACTGTTACTTTAAACAGAATTTAATACTGAAAAAAGAGGATTTTATGCATCCACTTTATACATTAAAATTTTAAATAAAAAAACATTGTTCAATTTTAAAATCTAAAGTGTTTTTGAAGTAGAGAACAACAACAATTTCAGTATATAGACAGTTCCTAACTCATATTTTATAAAACAACTGAACTGACCATCTATTTTATCTTTCTTCTTTATCGCTTAATGAGAGCAGTGGGCTTTACCCCTTGCTCACACTGGCTCCGGTGCGGTTACCGAGCCGACGGAGACCGCAACTCTCGCACACCCCCTCTCACACCGCCCTTTTGACTACGGTGCGGTGCGGCTCTGCGGCTCCGCCAACAGGTCCGGAGATTTAACAGAAGTTCACTTGAGTTCACATAACTTCACGCGATAACACGGCCCAAATAAGGATATTTGCGAGAGCTTGTTGCGGAGGGCTCCGGCACGCCGCAAGGATAGCTTTCTTGCTGATTTTTCTGCAGCGCCGTAGTGTCTCGGTAACCGCAGCCGGACAGCTCAGCAGCCGGTGAGAGAGGTTTACGTCTTTTTAATGACTTGGAATCACTGCGGCGCTGCACCCACCGCACCGCAACGGTAAGACCGGAGTCGGTGTGAGCCAGGGGTTAGGCTTCCCTGCAAGGCTTTAAACCTTGGTTTGAACGACGACAAAGCCATTCTCAAGCAAATCCATATACCTATTCCCAAAAACTTAGGCCGTTTAATTAAACGACTGGATGTACTTCAACATACCAGGAAGCAGATTTCTTATCTCGATCAAAATATTTATTTTATACTAAGAGGCTTAAAAGTTTCATCAAATGTAGTCAAGACGCCAAGGAGCGCCTCTTACCCTTAAAAGGAACCTCTCATCTCAAGCATGGATGAGGAGATGCTGAATTTGGAAGCAGAGAACACACAAACATAGTTCATACAAACCATGTATCATCCTAATTATCCTTGTTACAAAAATCCACCATCCAACGAAAATATTTGGGCAGAAACTGAACATATGCTTGCTGGATGATGGGGGGGTATTTTCATATATTTTATTAAGCATTTTAAGCATTAAGCAAATGTTTTGCTCCTGAATTTATTAAGAATCAGTGTTGGGCACGTTACTTTAAAAAAGTAATTAGGTATAGTTACTAGTTACTCCTCCCAAAAAGTAACTGAGTTACTAATTGAGTTACTCCACAATAAAGGTAACTAGTTGCTAGTAAAAGTAACTACTGCGTTACTTTTGCGTTTTTCTCACCTTAACCCTCACCGGCCCCCACCTTCTCGCCGTGTGTTTCAAAAGCCAGCTGAATAGAGCGGACGACAAATCTATAACGACATCTATCTATCTATCTATCTATCTATCTAGTGAAGCATATGTGATCAAATATTTGCAGTTAAATAAACACACACACACACACACACATATATATATATATATATATATATATATATATATATATATATATATATATATATATATATATATATATATATATATATATATATAAAAATTTAAAGTTACCACCCCTCACCAACAAGTCGGAAAGATGATAAATGCGCCATAAGCTTTAAAACAGAATTAATCATTTAGCCCGGTTTTATTTACTGCATGATTTGGCTTGTCTTATCATATTAGTATCAGAGGGAAGACCAAATGGCATGTCTGTTCTGAAGGAAAAATAAGGAAAATATTAAAACCCTGCCAATGCATGTGTTTACACTTTTTATATGCATAAAAAACAAGACATGTTTAGGCTATTTGAGGTTTAATTTAGTCACTTTGTGATTGGCTGGCAAACTGTCTAAGGTGAAGACCACCTTTACCCGAGGGCTGCTGGAAGGAGGAATAGGAAGAATGTGGTTCTACAGGGAGAAATAGGTGATCAGATGAGGTAATCAAAGGATTAAATAGGCTAAAATCATATAGTTTTTTTCTAGTCATTCTGACCCATTTAAGCACTTTGCACTTTAGCCACATTCAAACAAATAATGCACAGAGAACACATCAGTACAGAGTGGTAGAAGGTTTGGCGTTAGGTGCAGAGATGGCAAAAGTACTCACTTTCCATACTTGAGTAAAAGTACAGATACTTGTGTTAAAAAATACTCTGGTAAAAGTGAAAGTACTGATTGAACTTCTTTACTCAAGTAAAAGTAACAAAGTACAGGCTTGTAAATTTACTTAAAGTATAAAAGTAAAAGTAGAAACCACTTTTTTCATGCCGCTGCCTACATTTTAAATGGATGTCTGCCAATAGGACTAGATCTCCGTTGTGTTCATTTTCAATCATCTCGTCGTCCATGCTACTATGCTAACGCCACCGCCACCAAGCTGCAATGAATTGCCGCGAATGAATACCGCCCAATCTGTCGATTCATCTTGTAGTGGTGCGTCAAATGCAACGTAGATTCACATCCAATTAGATTGAATTTGGTATTGATGACGTTAAAAATAATAACGGTAACTCCATTGAAATGATTCAAAACTAAAGTAACGAGCCAATTTTTTAAAATGTAAAGAGTAGAAAGTACAGATATTTGTGTAAAAATGTAAGGAGTAGAAGTAAAAAGTCGCCCTAAAAATAAGTAGTAAAGTAAAGTAAAAATATCAGAAAAATCTACTTGAGTACAGTAACGAAGTATTTGTACTTCGTTACTTCCCATCTCTGGTTAGGTGTATTTCCCATTCAATCTTTACATCACCACTCTGCTTAAAGGGGAATGCCGTTTTTTTTTTACATTGGGCCCTTGATTTTACGTTTTTACATCATGTTCTACTCAACCATGTGAGTTTTGTGTCATTTGGAGCCGTTCTGAAGATATTTAGTTAGGTTATATCCAAGTAACGTCTTCCTATGGGAAAATGACTTGAAGGCACAAACTAAACTGTTCATAATTTATCATTTATGGTACGCCAGCAATAATAACATGTAGGCGAATCACTGTCCCCCAGACATCTGCGGTTAATTTTCTATATTTATATTTCTTAAAAACAAAGCGGTGCGAGTATGATGTCACCCGCACGCTCCGGCTGCCATTCATTTATCCTGTCCGCTGAACTTCTGCTAGTTTTCATCACATGCCTGGAAGATGTCTAGTGCTGCTGCCACAGATGATCTCTCTCTCCCAATGGAATTGAACGATTCAGAAGGGGTAGAGCGTTGCTGCCTGTGACAACTCCAGTCCGGCGCGCAGATGACGTCATACACACTCCGCTTTGTTTAAAAAAAATATAAATATAAATAATCTAACGGCGGATGTCTGAAGGACAGTGATTGGCCTACATGTTATTATTGCTGGCGTACCATAAATGATAAATGATGAACAGTTTAGTTTGTGCCTTCAAGTCGTTGCCCGTAGGAAGACGTTACTTGGATATAACGGAATATCTTCAGAACGGCTCCAAATTACACACAACTCATATGGGTGAGTAGAAAATAATGTAATAATGTAAAATCAAGGGCCCAATGTAAAAAAAAAACAGTGTTCCCCTGTAACACACTTTATTACAACTGCAGGTTGACAATTTTTTTTTTTTTTTTTATCATGTAAGGCAAAACCTGTCTGGGTCCTCACCTGTGACAGCTGTTCAAGTTATAAGGCCACTCTATTACAAATTTGCAGGTGATATCCTGCATATTTGTAATAGCCCTCTACAGTAATCACAGATAATCATTTTATAGAAACCTTTCATAGTACCACCCACGGATGTTAAATGCTTTTTGTAGATATGATGCGAAGACTTGCTCTAACAAAGATCTTTGGTTTTATTCAGAATCATAGTCACATTTTGACAAGATTCGTGGTCTTTTTCTGACATATTTCTCAAGTTGTCAACTTAGAAATGCAACTGCAGCACTGTGACCTTTCTGCTTCTTTTTTTAAAAAGTCCTCTCGGCACTTTGTGTTGGTTTGTTTGTGTGTGTTTGTGTGTTTACTGGGGTTTTTTGTTTTCTTTTTATAGAATAACTTTTTATCATAATCTGAAAACGTACTAATGAAATATTCTTTAAGGTTTTATATCATGCTATTTTAAGCCTTCCAAAGTCAACTAAAATCAAATATATGTGATGAAATCTTAACTTTTACACTATGGAGTGTTCATTTGTTATGAAATATTAGTTATTTTCTTCCATCCTAAATGAAAGACACTTACCTGCACTGCTGCAGCCCCTCTGCCTCTGCGGGCGCCAGCAAAGTATGCAAAAGGCTTTTAAGCTGTTTGTCATTTTTATTGACGAGATCAAAGGATTCCGTCATAATTAGGTTTTCAATTATTTTTCATCTGGATAAAGCTGAACAGGGAATCCACGTCAACCAGATGAATATATCAAAAAAACTGACTGAGGTCCAAGTTACAGTAGCAGCCATTCAAAATCGCCCTTCCCAGTCAAACACCAGCTGAATAGCAGCCCAATTCCCTGCAACTCTAAGCAGAATACCCTCCAACTTCCATCCACTGGAGTGACCCACTCCTCCTCAGCGCTTTATATTTTCTACTCTGATTCCACTCTTTCACTCTTTAGATCTTAATGTCCACAAATCATGAGAGAAGGAATATTTTAGTACAAAGATCAGTGTTGGGCACGTTACTTTGAAAAAGTAATTAGTTATAGTTACTAGTTACTTCTCCTAAAAAGTAACTTAGTTACTAACTGAGTTACTCCACAATAATAAGTAACTAGTTACTAGTAAAAGTAACTATTGCGTTACTTTTGCGTTTCTCGCCCCCGTAACCCTCACCACCCGGCCCCCACTTTCTCGCCGTGTGTTTTCAAAGCCAGCTGAATAGAGCGGACGACAAAGACAAGAACCTGCAGAGAGTTTAGCATTTATTGCAACTCAACGTAAATGACATCGGGGGGGAACGCCATGTGAAGTTTTTTAACAGGGCATTCAGATCTGGTGAAATTAATAACTGGGGATGTCTAATTCTGAAATCCTGTGTGTTTGGGTTGTTATAGATACTGCAACATCTATCTATCTATCTATCTATCTATCTATCTATCTATCTATTATTGAAGAAAAATGATTATTTTTAGTTTTTAATACAGTTAATCTTATGGCATGTGTAACAGGTATGTTGAACACTCTCATTTTGAACATATTTCTTAATTTTGAACAAGTTTGTGAAGATAACCTTTCCTTGAACCAAAGGACTGAATTTAAGTTTGTTCCTGAGAATTTATGGCAGGAAAGAGGCCCCCGCATTCCAACAGCTATTCTGTGAGGTCTTATCTTATGTTTTCTTTAGCCAGAAGACCATAGAATTCCTGGAGGTCAGGCCATAAATTAGGGGAAGCTCTAAGTTTTTCTGAGTGTCCAAGATAGCTCCTGGTTGGAGGAGCAAAAGCCAGCCTTATTTGAATAAATTAAATACAAGAGGATAAAGCTTTCTACATAGAAGTAACAAATCAGATTTGCTCTTGCAACTCTCCAAAGATGTCTTTGTACGTCTTTGCTTTCTTTCCTTCTCTCCATTTATGTCAGGTAATTGAATGTATGTCTCCGTTGTTCTGCAGTTTCTGGTATAAGTTTGTCCATTGTCTTATTTCTAAGTTTGTGCATTGTCTTATATTGGATTAAACTCTGTAATTCTGTGACGTCAACACGCATTGCTGGTTTTCCTTGTGGCCACACGCAGCTCGCCGAGAGGATCTGGGAAAGGAAGAGAGAAAGCCAACCTTTTTCCAAAGTTAACTATTTTAGAATATTTTCTTCCTTAACAATTGGGGGCTCGTTCCGGTTCTGGAATCTCGGTGGGCGGCTGTTTGGCACTGATTGATCTGTTTCGGCCCGACGCTTCGGTGTGGTAAGACAGTATTTGATTATTTTTTATTTTTTAGTTGTCTGAAGCGCCGTGTGGTTGGACCGTGGCTGATTGCTCTTGCTGTGTGCGGCCTCACAGAATTTAGAAGCTGCAGAGGTAGATAGAATCCCTCCTAAAAGAGTCGGTTGTTTAAGGATTTGAATAAATACACTTTACAGGGAACTTTGGCTAGTTCAAACAGAGCCTTTACGTTAACTCTGATTTTAAGCTGGGTTTTTTATTATATTCTTTACCCTGAGGATCCATGCCTGTGCCTCAATAAAAGAATTTCGGGTGTCTGTGTATTAATTAGCAGGGGCTTGTATCAGCCCGGAGATTATGGCTCATCTCCAGTGGACTTATAATTAATTATTTGGGTTAATTGGACCGAGTTGTATCACTCATGGAAAAAGGACTAATAGGTTGGATCACCTTTCTCTGGCATTCTGAATCGAGTTGCTAGTAGTATAAAGGACTGAGAATAATTAATTTAGCAGGATGAATCACCTTAAAGGACTGATAGCAGGTTGAATCACCTTAAAGGACTGAGAAGTTGAAATGAGAATAAAAGGGATTTGTAAAAGTGAAGTTGGAAAATTAAAAGATGCGTCATACATTCTTTTAGCCGGCACCTGACATTTTCTTTTCTTTTCTGTCTTTTTTTTGACTGAGCTACGACGTTGTCTGTGTTTCTGTGTTTTGTATGTTTCTTTGTGTTTGTGTGCGTGCTTGGCTGCGGGTTGATCTATTGCTGTGTGTCTGTCTTCCCCCGTTATATGTTCCACCACGCGCTGCTGTCTATTTGTCTGTCTGTGTCTGAATTGTGCTGAGATTGTGCAGAAGTGATTTGTGTTTCAAGATTGTGTTATGAAATATTTTCAAATGTTTTTGCTGGATGTTGTATTACCAACTTTCTGTTAAAATGTGCTTCTGTGGGACAGAGGTTTCTCCATTTTGGTTAAAAGTTTTGTTTCACAGCAGGGGGATTGATGGACCCCCCCATTTGCATTTTGGGAGTGCTTCAGTTCTGTTAACACTGATATTTCCAGCTCACTCTTTCAGGATTCTTGGATTTTGATGTGAATTTCTTTTAGAACTGTGTTTTGTGTTGAAATGAAAAGTACAAAATAACAGATTTACAGATGTTTTTACTTTCTCAGTAGGAGAAATGTGTGGCATCAGTTCCAGGCTGGAGCACTGGAATGATCCAATTGTTTTTTTTTTATAATATTGTGACATTGACAATCACTTCAATTTCTAGGTTTCCTGACACAGGATGGAACACCCTCACTGTGTGGAACAAGAGAACAAAAGCGAGAACATATGGATGTTTTTCTGCTTGACAGTGTTTTCTACACTGTTAATGTAGGACATGTTGAAACACTAATGAATAACTTTGTTTCTTGTAGGACGATCTTCGTGTGCAGCCCATTTTGCATATTACTTGACCACATGAACAGTTTTTGGGTTTTCCTACAGGGGGTCTAGGTAGTCATTTGATAACAGTGGGCTATCATGAAATACGGTTGTGTGTATAATATGGAGTTTTTAAAACAGGTTCACTCAAAACTGAACAATATTAGAACTATTGCATAATTATTTTTTCAACCATGGTGTTATAATAATTGTGTTTAAGACTTTCACAGGACGAATTTTGGTTTGAACTCTGGGGTAACATCCTGCATCTTTCTTACAATGGGGTGTTGATGAGTCTGCTTGAGTGTGAATGAGAGTGAATGTGTAGGCAGATGGCCTTTGATGGGTTTTTAGGAAGCTCTATTTGAATATGACGTCACTTTAGTGAGTAGCTGTGTGATATTTTTCTTATTTTAAACTATTTAGGGACAGTAAAGGTTTTGTTTCATAAATATACTTTTATTACTGCTTCACGGACAATTTTAAGGTAAAGACGATTACATATTTTGGGGTCACAATCTGGTTGAAGCTGAATCATCTGCTTGTGCAGTGGAATTAATATGAAACGGGAATTCAGCCTTGGCTTAAAGCAGATAAATGTTGTTATTAGGAAACTGTCTTATCCACTTTGACTAACAAACTAACTTAAATTCTAACTAAATTAACTTGGTTTATATTTCATATGGGTAACTGATTGGACATGTTGAAATTTTAGCATAATGGGGGAAAGTTCTTCTATTTTTGTTTTCCACATCTAAATTGTTTTTCTTTTGGAAATAAGAAAAACACAGGGGGATGTTATAAATATAAGATATTACAGATGGAACTTTGAAATTTACTTCACAGTTTGAATACTAGATGGAAGATTGGAGAAATGGTGGAACATCTTATAATATTTTGGTTTTTCAGCTAATTATTATATAACAGTGACATAGATTCCAAATTGTTTTCAAAATGATAATTTTATTATATCAACAGGGGGAGAAGGAGAAGTAGACCCTAATTCCTGGTAAATTTTTGGATATGGTTAATTGTAAATTAGTTAATCAATAATTTTGATTTTTTTCATTCAACAATAGTGAATTATGGATTTTTTTTAATGTAGAGTCATATGGCCTTCATGCTTGACTAAAATATGGTATATGTGATATAGAAGCTTCTACTAAATTAGATTTGATCATCTAAAATTGAACGGTTTCAAATAACATCTATGCCATGTTTATTTACATTTAAAATTGTTGATAGATTTCTGCATCACTGCTGACTTTGATTATATACAGTTGGGTGTAAACTGTTAATTTTGAGGAAAATTTTGGTTAAAACTGCTATGAAATTCAAATAAAATGTAAATAATTTCTGAAATTTTAAAATAGGACTTTGTCTTGAAGCGTGGGACAATGATAAGGATGTTTGGTATTTAGTAGAACAATATGAAATTCATAATTATTTGACAAAGTGCAATTCAATCACAACCTTTATTAGTGTCAGTACTAGGACATTCTAGAGTTTGTTCTAATCCTTTAATGAGTTTGTGAGGTTGTGATTTTAAAATTTGTAGTGATATTTGGCACAAGCAGAGTGAATGTCATCGAGGTATTGACGTTTATTGATTTTGAACAGTAAGTGTCAGTATTTTCTTAATTCTGGCACATCTGATCGTGGACTATTTTAACACATTTCTATGTTTATTCTTTTTGCAGTTCAGGATTTGGGGCGGTTGGCCGTTTGTGCTATAACAACAACAAATCTAGAGCCACACGGGAGGATGCATCACAAGATAAATTTTATTTATAATAGTGAAAGTAACAAAATGTGGCCTATATAAGTTTTGATTTTTAATTACTTTGTATTATTTTTTCTCTGGCAGTTCTCCTTCCTTCTGACTTGATGGCAATCTTGGGGAAGGGGTCTTTTAAGCTCAGAGATCATGGGACGATGTATTTGAAGGGATCTTCTTGATTACCACATCAGGCCGCTGTTGTTGCTGAACAAAGACATGATGATGCTGAACTGTGCCCATCTTCTGCTGGACTGCTGTATGTAAGCCAAAAGCTGTTGAACGATTACGAAGGTCGGCGAAGACGAACTGTTCTCCTGCTGTCACGTGAGGGCAAAGTGCTGCTCACAGGACCTGGCAACAGATGTCTCCTTTGAGTGTTGCTTTTCATACCAGGCTGAAAATAAAAGGGACTCAAGTGTTATCTGAGGGAGTCTTCTACGGCTGGGAATCAGCAGTGAGTCGGGACCACAAAGATCATAGCCTTTTGTCCAAACCCGGACGGGGGTTTCAGTGGATGACTGGTCTGCTGGTTTCTATGTCCTGCTCTGTCGACCACGAAAGGCTGACCAAAGGTCATCAAAGCGGGACTGTATCCAGATGCTACTGCACTGCGGGAATGACTGCTACTCTGGACACCTTCTGATTCAGCAGATAAAGAATTGGGCCATGGCAAGTCGCTCAGCGGTGGTCCTGTTGTGTGTTCTCATGTTTGATCCTGGATTCTCACCTCTGATCATGTGACCTGGGCGCCAAAGCCCACTCCTGGGGTTCCCTTCAGTCTGCAGGTTGGAGACGAACCGGGTGCCAACTAAACTTGGTAGTGGTGAATAAGTTCTTTTTAAATTTTTGTAGTGTGTGATGCCATTGTTCTCTTCTTACTTTAGTTATAGCACTGATGCGCCCTGTTGTCTTCACGTCCTGAACCCCTGCAGTGTAATGCTAAGTGTTGAGGACACCCCATCTCCTGGGGTCAGAGGTTTTACAATGCAGTTTGAGGATTGGTGTGCACCAACTGTTACGACACTGCATTCCTCGGAAATGCATTAACTTCCTCCATGATTCACTCTGTTTGTCTCACAAAATGCTAATGTGTCTTTTTTCCCTTCCTGCCTGAAAAGAATGGGCATGGACTAACTATTGCAATTACATATTTTTTCCTTAACCATAGCTGAATTGCATTGTGTGTTACGCTTCATCTACTAAGGAAGATGATCTAAATTTTATTTACATAGTACAGAGGCTACCATTCAGTAAAACTAAATTTAAATTTAAATGGAATTTAACATTAAGGTGTTTAAGTGGATTGATGGGTGTCTATAAAGCTTACTGAGCTAAAGACACCAAGTTCTGTGTTGATTTCATAAATTTAATCAAACATTAAATTCTTTGATTGAGGTGTGCAGATTGTAACAGCATCTGGGACACCATGTTTGAATTGCATCCAACTGTGTTACATGAGGCTAAAGTTCGTGGTGATAGCGGATTTCATCTCAATGAGTTGTGTAGGATTTTTATTGTATTCTATGACAGAACAGTTGTTCTGTTATAGAAACAGGGGGACATGAATGGAATTGATCTAATAAGCAAATTTTTAGTTTGGATCTCTCTTTACTTTTCGGAAAAAGAGGTTATTGAAGTTAAATCAAAATACATTAAATGTTTTACAGTGTATTAGAAGCATTAAATATGAGCTAACTATTTGGATATGAAATAAGTAAAATTTATAAATTGAATATACTAAACTAAATATTACCTATCAAATAATTTACATAAAACAGTGTTGCTTAAACTAAGGAAGGTGATCGTTGGATTGTTGCATCTCTTTTCATATGATTTAAAATAAGTTGTTTAACTAAGACATCCAGGAAGGTCTAAACTAAAGATTTACATCATTTAATAAATTTAGCTGTATCGAATCTCTCTCCAAAACTGAAAAGGCATTGATAATTGATAAACAATATAAAAAGGGTAATACATTATTCAATTAAATATTTTATAAATAGGTTTTCAAAAGAATAAATGGATCAAAGGTAAAAATGGTTGAAATTTTTGGGATTTAAAACTATGATTGGAATAAAGTAGGTCATTTTTGATATTTAGTGACAAGGTTAGCTATACTCATGTAAAACAGGCTGATCATTCTTTAAGGTTTTAAAAAAATAGAAAATATGATGATTGAAATTAAATTGGTCTAAATTGGAGATTTACAAATTAACAATTATGGAACTTCTTCTAAAATACAGTTAAGTTTTGGGTTCAACATGATAGGAAACATTTATTTCTCATGTAGGCCTTATATAAAAAGAGGGTCAAAGGATTGATAAAATACAGCTCTAAAGAAGCAGATTTATAATACAAAAGGAAGACAGCAAAGCTGTCATAAAGTGTCGGATCAATCATTAACCAATCAACAGGGTTCTCTCCATTTGAGCTCCAGACAGGACGGATTCCAGGACCTGCTACCCGCATTCCAGGATGGAAAGGTAAGCTTGCACATTTATCTCATAAAGATTTCTTCAATGAGTTACAGGTCCTGGCAGCGGAATTTACAAAATACCAGACGACACAGGAACGTCCAGGCTCGGGACCAGTTCCGGGAATCGACTGGGTGCGTCTGAAGGTCATCAAAAGAAAGTGGTCTGAACCTCGCTTCACCGGACCATACCGAGTCGTGGAGAGGACATCTCATGCTGTCCGTCTGCAAAGGAAAAGGAGACACCGGGTTCCATTGGAGTCAGTGCACAGCAGCAGAGGAGCCACAACGCACGCTACAAGGCGTACAGGAGAATCTACAGTCTCAACCTGCGGTCGAGGAGTGTCTGCAGGCACATCCCAACGCGGAGGAGGATCTGCAGTTCCAGGCAGAAGTGTAGCAGGGATTCCTGCCAAGACCACTTCATTTTCCTGAATTACAAGGCTTAAAAGGCCCGGAAAGGCACAATAATCCTGTTCCGGTGTCCTTCCATTGAGAAAAGGAGATTGCAACCTCTCCTTAAACTCACTGTTATATTGGCACAATACTCCAATTTTCTGTGAGCAACGGACACTCAGGTGGAAACCTGAGGTTTACAACCGAGGAGGAATACGTGAAGGATCAGGCTACAAGATCATCATTAACTTATCTTCTCTTTATTGCGTGTTTTCGTTTTTTGCGAGCTCTTAAAGAACATTCGTTTCTTTTTGCGCATATTTTTGGATCGTTTCCTGACGAAGAATTCATATTCATTTTTGGAGGACTATCGAAGGAGCATAGAGACGAACTCTAAGTTCTTAATATTGAATCATGTCACACAAAAAAAAAGGTATTTTGTAATTTTTATGTGTTTATGATTTATTTTCTTTTTTTGATGTTGTTATTGTTTTGTATTGACAAATTGTAATTTTTGTGGCGAGTATTGTCTTTTAAGTTTCCTGGGCATGTTTTAGTAATTTTGAGATATCTTACTCTTGTTTTCTAATTTTATACTTGGGCTGATATTTCTATTGTGTTTTTTCTTCTATTGACATAACTGAGTTTTATGATTTTTCATGTTTGATAAGTGAAATGTATTTTTAGTTGTAGTTTTTACTGGTTAAAATTTTGTGGTTCATCAGGTGAGTATTAAATTGTTGGATAGCGCAAGATACATTTGATAAGTTCAGATAATGGAGTTCAGCTTCAGACACATGACCTGGCCGTGGAGCTAGGAGGTTCTGTTTAAAACAGGGACTGTTATATAATTAGGCTAAGGTTTTAGTTTTTTAACATACTAAATAGTTTTTTGGTTCCTCTATTAGAAGGCTTAATTTATTTGTGAGGTCTGTGTGTCTCAGACCTCAAAAGAGGGACTATTGAAGAAAAATTATTATTTTTAGTTTTTAATACAGTTAATCTTATGGCATGTGTAAAAGGTATGTTGAGCACTCTCATTTTGAACATATTTCTTAATTTTGAACAAGTTTGTGAAGATAACCTTTCCTTGAACCAAAGGACTGAATTTAAGTTTGTTCCTGAGAATTTATGGCAGGAAGAGGCCCCGCATTCCAACAGCTATTCTGTGAGGTCTTATCTCATGTTTTCTTTAGCCAGATGTCAGGCCATAAATTAGGGGAAGCTCTAAGTTTTTCTGAGTGTCCAAGATAGCTCCTGTTTGGAGGAGCAAAAGCCAGCCTTATTTGAATAAATTAAATACAAGAGGATAAAGCTTTCTACATAGAAGTAACAAATCAGATTTGCTCTTGCAACTCTCCAAAGATGTCTTTGTACGTCTTTGCTTTCTTTCCTTCTCTCCATTTATGTCAGGTAATTGAATGTATGTCTCCGTTGTTCTGCAGTTTCTGGTGTAAGTTTGTGCATTGTCTTATTTCTAAGTTTGTGCATTGTCTTATATTGGATTAAACTCTGTAATTCTGTGACGTCAACACGGATTGCTGGTTTTCCTTGTGGCCACACGCAGCTCGCCGAGAGGAACCTGGGAAAGGAAGAGAGAAAGCCAACCTTTTTCCAAAGTTAACTATTTTAGAATATTTTCTTCCTTAACACTATCTATCTATCTATCTATCTATCTATCTATCTATCTATCTATCTATCTATCTATCTATCTATCTATCTATCTATCTATCTATCTATCTATCTATCTATCTATCTATCTAGATCTATACTGTGTGTGACATAAAATATGGATAACCATCCCTGCCACAAAGGCCATCAAATAATATTTGAAATAAAAATTACTGTAGGTTGAAAAGGCAGAGCATCCATCCATCCATCCATCCATCCATCCATCCATCCATCCATCCATCCATCCAGATTTCTCCCTTTCTCCATATAGGCTATCATTTGATCATTCACGCTCTCCATAGTTCGCCTGGCACGAACACAGGGCAGCTGTTATGCGCCTTTAGCGAGCATGCACGTTTCCTGTCGCTTGCGCGGTGAATCGTGCCGCCTGCGCTGTGCGGAGATGCAGGGAAAACCCTATCTGATGGGAAAACGCAGATCGACATAACACTGGTATTTCCATCTAGAAAACGCTGTTTTTCTGCTGGAGTCCTCCTCACTCTCCATCTCTCTGTGTGTGCTGTACGTTAACACCCACCAGTGGAAACACCCACCTACCCAACTGACAGACGGAATCTCACTATACATCAGCCATTCTCATCCTCCCCTCTCTCATGACAAGGCGCGCACGAGTCCTATCATGAAAAAAGGTTCATTGTGCGACCTGAGTAACCTGCAGTAACGGGATGTCTGCAATGGTAACTGCGTTATAGTTACAGTCAAAGTAATTAATTAGATTACTCGTCACTAAAACGAGGTAACGGCGTTAGTAACGCCGTTACTTTCAATGCCGTTAGTCCCATCACTGACAAAGATTGATGTTTATAAAGGAATTCCAGCAGACCAGCCAAGGGCGCATCAAGGAAAGTCAAAGGGAAGTTTACATGGGCAACTACTGCACAACATGAGCATTTCAGGTGCTGGTAATAAAATTAGAATATCATGAAAAAGGAATTTTTTTTAGTAAATCCATCCAAAATTCTGCATCTCGTATTGATTCATGATAGGCAGGCATTTACTCTTTAATATTAATTCACATGATTATGACTATATATACTGACAATAATAGAAATAGAGTAATTCAGAAAGCTATAATATTGTGAAGATGGACCAACACTCTAATCAGCTAATTAACTCAAAACACCTGCAAAGCCCTTTAAATTGTCTCAGTCTGGTTCAGCAGGTTATGTAATTATGGGAAAGACTGCTGACAGGACAGTTCTCCAAAATAAGACTGCTGACACCTTGCACATTGAGGGCAAGAAACAAAAGGTCATTGCCAAAGAGGCTAGCTGCTCACAGAATCCCATGTCCAGGAACATTCATACAGAGACGAAGGGAAAAGGTGGCTCCTATAGTCTGTCAATTTTACAGAAAGAACTCCATTTCACCCGCATCCCCGCCATCCTTCTGTGTTTAAATCTGAGAGGAAGAAGAAGAAGACTTTCTTTCTTTTTTTCCTGACTTTTAACAACACTTTATTTACACAATTCAAACATAAACAATTGACGTAAAACAAGTGTCAGTTAAAAATCACTATTAAAATAAAAACAAGTGTCGGTTAAAATCAGTAAATTAGGAGCTTGTTAAAATGGAGTTCTCCATCATCTGACACAGTACATAAAATGTTTTTAAAACCCCACAACTGAATAAAATCCCAATGTTTCCCGTTAAAGAATGAGCCACAGTCTCGTTTGGGCCCGCCACACTATATAGACACAGAGAGAGAGAAAACAACAACAGAAAGATCTGTCAGTTTATCAGACCATTCCACAGCTGTACTTTCATATCGCCATAGAGAGGCAAATTGTTTGTTATATGTTTTACGAAGTGCACGTCCCGCTCTCCTTTATAAAAATGCCGCCCAGGCTGCCCGGTTCACCTATGCAGTGTTGCCAACTCAGCAACTTTATCACTGTATTTAGCGACTTTTCAGACCCCTCCAGCGACTCTTTTACAAAAAGCGACTAGTGACAAACCTAGAGACTTTTCTGGTGTCATTGGCGGCTTTTGGAGACTCTTACATGAAAGCACATATCGTTCCTACTCATGTCCTCCGACGGCAGGTGCTGCCGTGGGGCGCCTCCCCCGTCCCAACCCCGTTCTCCCGCTCCAGGAGGAGTCCCTCTCAGCGCTGCAGTCAGAGCCGCAGCATGTTTGCATTCAGCGGGAGCGTGCGGGATGTAAATGTAAAATGTTATTTGGTCTAAAATAAATAACTGAATTTGAAATGTTTTATCTTAAATAACGGCATTTGATTCACACAGCAACAGTCACTTAATCAACTTGTCTGTTGTGTTTTCCTCTCTAAGATAATGATTTGTAGGCTCCTACAAATCATTATCTAAGGAAAAAAAGAAAAAGTGGCCTCAAAAATGCACTTAAAGGGGAACGCCAGTTTTTTTTACAGTGGGCCTGTCATTTTACATTATTACTTCATGTTCTACTCACTCATATGATTTTTGTGTCATTTGGAGCTGTTCTGAAGATATTCCGTTAGGTTATATCCAAGTAACGTCTTTTCAGTCCAGATGCAGACTTGCCGGCTCTGAAGGTTTTGTTGGTTAATGACTTTTGTGCAGCAGTTGTAAAAGGCTTTCTGATCCATAGTCGATAAAACCATTCTTTGTGGGAACAGACTGGAGAGCACAGGTCCGCTTTGCTCGTGGAAACGAGGATCCAAGATCAGGCCAGGAAAGGAGTCCATCGGGTCCAGATGGCTCTGACCCTCGCAGTAGGAATGAAGGAGGCTCCTCTCCTTGGCCGTTTTTCCCTCTAAAGGTTCAGGAAGCGCCACGCCAGCCTGGCGGACCATACCTTCATAGAGGAACTAGCGGCTGCAACGTTGGAGAGGGACGGTCCTGCAGTGTTCACCAGCCGTCCCACCGTTGTCATCTCGGAGTGGTGCAGACCGTTTGGGACAGTCTTAGTTTAAACAGGGCGAACGATTTAAAAACACTGTAATAAAAATTACGCAATCCCCTTAACTTTAAAAGACTGAAATCTGTCAAAAACAAAGCAGAATCCCACCCTAGGTTGCTCAAGCATCTAAAAATACAGCTGTCCATGTCCCTCCACACTATGTCAAAGGGCCCCAACAGGTATTTCTGAACCTGCAGAACACCTCTACGCACCCTGAAAGGAGCACACAGGTCACCGTTAATCTTCAGCACGCTCTCTATGCCGCTGTACATCAGCTTGATCTTGGCAATCAGACCGGCGCCAAACCTGAACCTCTCCATCATTCTCCAGAGGAAGCTGTGTTCGACATGGTCGAACGCCTTTTCTTGATCTAGTGCAATCAAGCCCGTTCCAAAACCCAATGAACCAGAGATCTCCAAAACATCCTAAATTTGGTAGATGTTATCTACCATTGACCTGCCGGGGACACAGTAGGTCTGGTCCCGGTGGACGTCCTGCTCCATAGCCTCCCTTAGCCGAGTTGCCAAGGCTTTGGCGAGAATCTTATAGTCGGTGCAGAGGAGAGACACAGGGCGCCAGTTCTTGATGTCCTGCAGATCTCCCTTCTTCTGGAGAAGGGTCACGACTGCCCTGCGGCACGACAGCGGTAGGGAACCGGTGGCCAGACTCTCGATGTATACATCCAGCAGGTCTTGAGCTAGGATGTCCCAATAGGCCTTGTAGAATTCGACAGTGAGCCCGTCGATCCAAGAGGCCTTTTGGCCCTGCATGCTGAGGAGGGCTGTGTGGAGCTCTTGTAGCCCTAGGGGGCACGCCAGCTGTAGGTAGGTCTCACCAGATACCTGAGACAGCCCACTACAGAACTCCTCTAGCAGCTCCTCGTTGTCCATGACCTCAATCTCAATTCTCAACTCTACAGCCCTCATCCTAATCTGGCTTGGTCCACTGCTGCCCTGTGTCAGATAGCAGGGAGTGAATCACCTTCCTCTGCCCGTGTTTCCTCTCCGAGCCAAAAAAGAAGCTAGAGGGAGCGTCCATCTTCCATCTCTGTGAGGTTCTGAACCCGAGACCTGACCAACACGCCTTGGACTTTAGACTGCAGCAGGTTGGCTAAAACTAGCCTTTTAGACTTGAGAGCTTCAATATGTTCCTGATTTCCTGTGGACTTCCTTAGATGTTCTAGCTCAACTATGTTTATCTCCTGATCTCTGATAGATCTGGTGACATCACGAGTGACATTGAGAGTGTGCTGCTGACTGAGTAGTTTTATTTGAACTTTGCCATGGTCCCAGTACTGCATTATACAAGTAACATCCCTCTTTCTTTGTCTAAAAACAGTCCAAAAATAACTTAAAGCTTCTCTAAAACTGTGATTGTGGGTTAAACCCAGATTAAAATACCAGAAGGCGCTTTTGGGTAAAATGTTTTTCATAAAAACACTACCTAAAAGCAAAGAATAGTCTGTAAAAGCTACTGGTAAAATCTGGCATGTTTTAAACACATTAAAATTGTGCTTAATGCAATAAAAACAATCAAGCCAAGCACAAGAGATGTGGTTCTCTGACAGTACGAGTACTGTCTGGCACCCACGTGCAGACAGTACACGTACACCATCCTCCACACGTCCACCAGGCCGTGGGACGAGACAAGCTGCCGCAGAGCCTGCTGGGAAGCAGCATGAGGCTCTGCATGATCTAAAAACTTGTTCTCCCCTCCTAAAAAAAACATAATCCTCAGACCCCAAAAAAATTTCCCCGATTTTCTCCAAAAAATTGTTTTCCTCTGCACTGACATTAGTAGCATAAATGTTGGTGAAAAACATAAAAATGGCCAAACTCTGCCTTAATTAAAAGACACCGACCCTGGATGGGATGAAAGCCTTGGAAAAGAGGAGACCCAACCCAAAACTCTGAGAGGTGCTGTGACCAAAAAAAGCTTCTCTTTTCGACTCCCTGCGCCAGTTTGCTTCATTATTAAAATTGCTGTGAGTTTCTTGTAAGAATAAAACAAATTCTTATCTGTTGTGCTGTTTCGCAAATCATGGTGCATTTCTTAGCCTCCATAGCTCTATTAAGATTTAAAGTGGCTAATTTAAAATTATCCATAATCCACAACTTCATGGTGGGCGATGTTGCAAAGAAGATGTAATCAAAGTCACCAATCTTCACCCCGACAAAATCTTCTTAACAGGGGAAACCATCTTCCCGTGACGAGACAGCTCTCTGACAAGAAACTCATCGCTGACAAAAGGAGGGACATTTGATAAAATTACTCTCGTGGCAGGCTGCGTGAGCGGGGACACCTGAAGGAACGAGCCGTGCATCGAAATGCTGACTCCACCAACAGGTTCGCCTGCTCCACCTTTTCAACAAAAAGGACCGCAGCTCTGTTCATCTGGGCTGCAGACTTGATGGAACTATGCCCGATAACCTCACTGACCGCTAGACAAACATCCTCCACGCTGCACGGAAGCTCAGCACCCACCTTGATGCCGTTCCTCCGAGTCAGCGTGGAGAAACCTCCCAAACTCCCAACCACCCCCATGGCGTTTACAGACGGAGAAACCTCCCGAACTCCTCACCACCACCATGGCGTTCACAGACGCAGACCTGATATAAAGTCCTCCACTGGGGTGTTCTGCCAGTAATTTTTATCAGTCCAAATGGAGACTGTGCGGTTCTCCAGTTGTCTTTGAGTCATTTCTTTTGAGCAGACTTGATAAACAGTTTTTTGTCCATGCTGAACAAAACCATCTACCGTGGGTCTAGGCTGGAGGGCAGAGGTCGGATTTGCTCCAGGAGCTCAGTGTCAGGTCAGGAAAGGAGTTTGTTGGGTCTGGTTGACTCTCTCCTTCACAGTAAGTGAGGAGAAGGCTCCTCTCCTTGACTGACAGCCTTTTTCTGAGGAGGTCCAGGAAGCACCGCACCAGCCTGGCGGGCCGTCACCCATCACAGAACCCATGGCCTCGACGTTGGAGAGGAAGAAGAAGAGTCCTTCTTTACCCACTGAGCGATTTGTCCATGACCGTTGACTAAAAATCAGACATGTTTCATTTTCTCCCGACCTTACGATTCCTGCTAGGGAGGTGATCGTTAGAGTCTGATCACCCCTCGTTACCCCCTGTACACTACAGGACACACAATGCACGATCACGCTGAATGTCGGGCCGATCGAAAAATTCTCTCACAAGACTTGAAAGTCAGCACGAAAAGGGCGAGAAATCTCACAGTGTAAGCCCGGCTTTAAGCACAGAGAGAGGTGGGTGACCGCTGGATGATTGGACTGAGGAAAAATTAGGTGTGTAAAAGACCAACCTACTTCCTATTTTTTATGCTATTTAGAAAATGATCACAGCTTGTTTTTAAAGAGTTTCCAACTCACATGATTTAGTAGTTCTTAAAGAGCTCCTTGTGTCTCTGCATTAGTTTTCTCCTTAATAATTTCAGCAATACATGTCAGTGTGTCACTGTGCTGATTAGCAGCTGAAAGAGCCATTTAACCTTCTGTTAGTCACCTCCACTCAGTGAGAACCTGAGCGTGTTTTTTTCTGAGCAGGATCAACGAGTCGAGGGTAGGTGCTTCCTGTAGTCACTATTCTATGAAAATACTTGTTTTTTTTCTATAACAGACAAGGGTGCTGCTCAGATAGACAGGTTTTAGCAACATAACCAGACATGTACCGAGCAAAATACTAAAATTAAAGAAGGAATAGTATTGCTATTAAAAGGTCATAAAATTTTGCGTTTGCTTGATATTAGTAATTTTAGTAAAAAGTGTTTGTTTTTTTTAAAGGAAAAGTCCAGTCACATTCAGAATTCAAACTTCTGAAAGTACTTTAAGTATGAAATTATTACAAACTGTTCAATAAATGGTAAGTGGTAAGTATTGGTAAGAGTAATTTTCATGTGAATGTGGTTTACTGGAGGCATCCATGTTTGTCAAAGAACACTACTGCCACCTACTGGTTTGTGACGTCACGGTGCGGTATCGGCTGTTGATCAAGTCCCAGTGCTCTATCTGGTGTTTGTCACAACGCGCTATTATCCAAGTCATCTTGAAAACATTCTTCTTCCAAATGTTGGCTACATATTACGGGTTTTTTCTCTGGCCAGAAGTTCGATAGCAAATCCTCCCTCTTCAAGTTGGCAATCCAACAACCAACCCGTCCGTGGAGGATCAGGAATCAGAAAGGTGAAATTATTCTTTCTTTTTTTTCACTTTTCCCCGATGTATTCCAGCATCCAGCTGCCATGCACGTGGGCTTTGTCAGTTTCACTATAGCTCTGGTGAATTTCAATGGTGAAGTCCTCTGGAAATGTTCAATAATTGTTGTTGATTGCAGATGTGTCTAGTAGTTCCCATTGATTTAGCTTGTAAAGCGGGGAGAATGGCGCTAGGCTTACAGCACCGTGAAGTCAATGTCGGAAGGAGTTACTACATTTGGGTGAAAATGGCCACTCCCAGACTCAGTTATCGCAAACAAAAATATTGTTTTTATTTTTTTAACTAATTAACGCTAAATTAATTTAAGCTCTGCAAATGTATTAGTTTTAGATATAAATAATAATCAATTGATTATTCCTTGCTTACTGGACCTTTCCTTCAGACAAAGTTGCGAGTTTAATTTCTTTGTTCCCTGTGTGAATCACTATCAAAGGTTGTGTCAGAAGTTCAATTTAATTCCGTATACTGTAAATTTAAAGATCCTCCAGCATGCCATTGACCTCTGAGACCTAATCTAACAAAGTTGGGTATTCTGTGTCATTCTGCCTTTACTTTAAGAGAAATGCTCACCTCTCTTGCATACATCTTTGCTGGTAAGATTCAGTTCTCACTATTAAAGGCTTTCAAAGACTTCACATCAAAATCTACACCTCAAAGGCCATTGTGAAATGAATATGCCAGCATTATGTAAGCTATCCTTCCACAATGAGCTCCTTTCCTGCCACCTAATCTACACTGATTACAGTGACAAATAAATAGAGTCAAGCCACCCTAGATTTTGAAACAGAAAGAAGCAGTCTGGTAAACTGAAAACGACAGGCCAAAGCAAAGAAACTCCCAAGACTGAGCCCCACTGCTTCCTCTGTATCCAAGGCCATCTGCTGCTGTGCTGTTTTAGAATATCTGATTGACGGAAAGCTTTACCACACATTTTCAAAGGGCTGAATTTTTTCTCTGAACGCTTTCTTCTGTTGCCCTTCTAAATTACATTTGCTGCTTTGAATGGATTGATCTAAGGGTTTTGAATTTCATTGCTAAAATGTATAATTTGTGCCTGAATAATGCCTTCCATACTGTCATATATTAGATAGATTTCGGCAACCCTTAAATCAGCCTATATATACTGTTAATAAGTGAGTGAGCTTTTCTTGAATTCATCTGTTACCTTAAACTATATATATATATATATATATATATATATATATATATATATATATATATATATATATATATATATATATATATACAATAAATAATCATAACTACAACACAAAAATGAAAAGTAAGACGTTCTAAGACAAAAATGTGTTTTTTTTTGAGTGGAGCTTTGAGTGTTTTACAGCTTCTCCAGAGTTAGGTCCCCCACTTTAAGCTGCTTGTTGGATTCCTTCACTTCCTAGTGTTACATTATATTACCTCCAACAGCTAGTTTCTTTAACCATCAGAAGAAAAATGGTTAGTGATCTTCAGATCAGTAGAAAGACTGTTGGCTAAATGTGTGCACTCATATTAGCAAACATTTTAAAATAGGAAAGTGCCATTAAATATATGCTGTGTGAAAGAAACATTAAGATACTGACACTCTGTCATGGCTGGCTTGATTGTTCATTCCAATTACCTGTTTAGCTTCTCCCAGTTTCTCATCACCATCTGTGTAACAGGCTCCAGTCTCTCTTTATCCTGCCTGCTCCCAGTCATCAGTGCCAAATTATTCAAGCCTTTGGTGAGAGTTCTCTAGCGTACCTGACTGTGTTTTGATTGCCTGATGCTGACCTGTTCTGCCTTTGGACCTCTGAGCCTGCTTGTTTCTGTTCCGTTCTGTTTGTCTGACCTGTCTTCTGACTCCTGCTGGATTCTGCCTGTGGACTGAACCTGGATCTGCTTCCTCACCTGGATTTCCCTTAGGTACCTCTTCGGATCTCTGATCTTCTGGCTTGGACTCCTGTCAACCTCTTTGAAACTGGCTTTGGCTTCGCCTTCTGGAATCCACCTCTTGATAATGGTCTGAACTCTAAGACCAGAGGTTCCTGTCTTTAACGTCCTTGAAGTTACCGCAGATCCACTGTCTTTTTAATAAATGCCTTTTTGAGAAATCTGTTTGTCCGTCTTAATTAGTCGGTCCTTTGTTCTGAGCCCTGAGCCACTCAAACAGTTGGATGAACCTCCACATGCAACATGACATAATTCAACAAGCTAGTTTCTTAAACATGATAAGGAGTTTACTGTACTCCACTCGAAAGCGGAACAACTAAAACAAGCAATATTACATATGTGTGATGTAGACTCTCAGATGGCAACCATAGTTTTAATAAGAAACTGAAAACAGTGGCATTTGTTCAAGTTAACACACATGTGATGTGTTAAACTGAACAACTTCTTTGGAGGGTTTGAGGCACTAAACAGCCTCCAGCAGTGAAAGCTGTTTCACACCAGGGGGAGGAGGCACTAAATCTGGACGTAGCTGAACTGAGAAAATCTCTGAGGAGAGTCAATGCAAGGAAGGCTTCCTCACCAACAGACCTCAGTCAGTCTGGGTTGGACAGAACACCTCTGATGTCATCAGTCTAAGCACAGGCTCCCCTCAGGGCTGTGTCCTGAGCGCCCCCTTTCACCCTGATGACACATGAACGCGTCCCTGGGGTCACCACCAATCACATCATGAAGTTTGCAGACGACACCACGGTGGCGGGCCTGATCAGTGATGACAAGGACCAGAACTACAGAGAGGAGGTGGAGCAGCTGGTGGACTGGTGCAAAGATAACCTGCCTGATCCTGAGAGTGGAAAAGACAAAGGAGATCATCTTCACAACCTTCTACAGAAGCACCATAGAGAGCGTTCTGACCAGCTGTCTCACTATGTGGTGTGGAGGCTGCAGCGCCTTAGACTGGAAGAAGGTGATAAGAGTAGTAATAACAGCCGAGAAGATCATCGGGGCTCCTCTTCCCTCCATTAAAGACATTTCATCCCAGCGCTGAAACATCATAAATGACCCCTCACCCCCCATTATGGACTGTTCTCCCTGCTAACCTCTGGAAAGAGACTCCAAAGCATCCAATGCAGGTCCAGCAGATTCCATAACAGTTCTTCCCCACTGCCATTAGACTGCTGAATGTTGTGTAAAATGGGTTACATTATTTATACAAAAAAGGAAAAAAAAAACTTTGGTTAGAACTGTAAATATACAGTCATATGTTTATGTTACTATTTTGTTTTATGTATTTATTAATGTTTTCATGCTGCACCTTAAAAAATGAAATTGTCTAGAGCTGTTTTAAACTAAATTTCTTTTTGTTTACACTTGTGTATACAAAATGACAAAATACATTTAAAAATATCTGTCTAATGTGAATATTTTGTGGATGTACAATAATTCAGCTGTGGCATGGTTGTCTTAAATAGCAACAAAATAAGGTGCTGACATCCTAACTCTGTCTTTACTCCCACATTCGTTATTATTTTCCTCTATCCTACCTTTCATTGTACCTTTACAACTTTTCAGTCAATTTGCACATTTTAATTGACAAGGACACACAGATCCAATAGACGGGGACACTCATACTTCTCTGTGTTGTGTTGCATAAAAGATATATAACAGTGTCTCCTTATAGGGAAGATCCTCATAAATAAAGGCAGGACACTTGAGTGGAGAGGTAGGAACCTGCATAGTCCAGCAGGAAATTAATTGAGCTTCACTTGAAAGAATGTGAGACTGCTTGTTGTTTAAGTGCAAAGATTGATTGCAGCCTGGGTTACTTTAACGGATGGCAGCTTCATAAAACATTAGGTTATATGCAGAGACGAGCTTGAGTTGATTCATAGCAACCTTTGCTGGATATGTGTGCTTGTGTTGTGCAGAGGAGTGTTGTACACACAGGTACAATAAAATTACAGTGGCTCTCTAACATGTTCCTTTTTTAGGAGACAGATTACAGTGAAGCTAAAGAAAAATGAGTGACACAACATTTCTAAATGTGTTAATTGATGTAATTATATCAAAATTCACAAAAAGTAAATTTAAGGAATCAAAATAGCAAAAGAAAAAATGAATTTAGTTTTCTCTTTTAGAACAATTACTAACTTTTTTCTTGAGTTCCCCTCTCTACTTTGCAAAACATTCCCCAAACACAGTAAGGATATTTCCCCACAGCTCTTTTTAGGTAAACTCCTAAGATTTTCTATTAAATGTAGTTCATATTATCGATAGGCAGTCCCAAGACTTTATCCCCCATTTTATATCTTTTTGTTAAATTCCCTGGTTACTTCAATACAGTGATGTGAAAAAAATAAAAACACATCTTAATCTTCAGTCCAAAGAAAAGTGACCCCAGAGCATCATGCTAATAGCACCATCCTAATCTGTGTTTACGGTTTTAATTGAGTAACTGGCAACCAAATTAGCATTTTCACATTTAACCTTTGGAAAAATGCATTATAGCTTATCAAATAAAGGGGAGGTGTTGAAGTGCTTGCAGGACCCCTATGCTCTGGGGGACCTAAGGATGGCTGACTCTGTGAAGCCCTTAGTTTCTATTCTTTACCTTTCATTGGGTCAACATTAAGAACTCAAGAGGACTTGATCTCTGAATCGCTCTCCAGAATGTAGAAAGGCTTTAGCCCTTCAAACAGGACTTGATGCTAGTCTGATTGGGACTACAGCCTTTGGAAAAGAAAAGAAAAAAAAATACAGGTTACACATAAACAGAGTAATCCATCCATCCATCCATCCATCCATTTTCTAACACACTTACTCCAAAGTGGGGTCACGAAGGGTGCTACTGCCTATCTCCAGCTGTGAATGGGAAAGAGGCAGGGTCCACCCTGGACAGGTCGCCACTCCATCATAGGGCAACACAGAGTCAAACAGGATAAACAAAACCATTCACACGCACACCTAAGGAGAATTTAGAGAAGCCAATTAACCAAAAAGTCATGTTATTGGACTGTGGGAGGAAGCCAGAGAGAACCCACGCATGCTCAGGAAGCAAATGCAAACTCCATGCAGAAAGACCCCCCACCAGGAACTGAACCCAGAACCTTCTTGCTGTAAGGCAGCAGTGCTATCCACTGCTCCACTGAGCAGCCATAACAGAGTAAATGTAAAACAATTATATATTTGTGTTTTTTTTGGCAAGGTGGGCTGTGCCTATACTTCTTGTCTTGCAAACAATGGCACTGGAGAAAGAAGGGGCAGTGCCCGCTCAAACAAATACCTTTACCCTCAAATCCAACCTGCCAAAAGTACCTGAAAACCACTCTGGTTCTGCTGCACATTGCATTGCACAGTCTTTGATCTTCTCCTGTCTGCATGTGGTCAGCAGAGAGCCAAAACCCCACCCCGCTCCTTCTGGTAAATGACCAATCAGCAGTCAGTAGGTAGATGGGCCTACAAGTACCTTGATAAGCAAACAGTGTCAGGTTTCTCTCTGACGGAGAGGAAGAGCTGAATAGGTAAACCCAAAAAAGAATGGAATGGTCCTTTGGTCCTTTGGCTTCTTTTGTTAGCCTCCAATGCCCCATATCTGTCTATGTCTCTGAGAGGAGGTTGTTAAAGGGAAATGTTGGCCTGGCTGAATAGGCTGGGGTCTTCTCTTCCCCTGTAAAGGAGTTGGGGTTGCTGTTTCCATTTCAATTAGCATGTTATCAAAGCAAAAACAAGGCTCTGATGGGCTCCTGTATAAAGCAACTCAATGCTAGCTCTGACATTTTGAATTGTAAAAGCTTCCTGGATGGGAACATCAACATCTTCAAACTTGAAAAGAAAGTCCAGTGGTTTGTGTTTTAACTTTTTGGAATGACCATGACCTGGATGACTGAAGTCTTCACCAACATACTGAATAGGTTAACTTTGAGGAAGCAGAAAAGATCCATGAAATTCATTCTAGTGCTGTTAAAAATAGTTGACTAAAAAAAAAAAGATGCAAATACAGCATCTATTTACTTAAATCTACCTGAGAACACTTTGGTGTTCATTTCCAAAGGACGTTTCTCAGACACATTAGCAAAGAAAGACATTTATAAATGTTGGAGCTTGGCCAGTTTTTCAGTGTAGTCCGTTTTCTATTTTACCCCTTTACCATTGGCCAAAAAACTCATTAAAACCCGGGAACAATCAGCTTATCGTGGCAGTGGGAACAGCTCACTGACGTGTGTCTACCCGCGGGTCAAATGACTTGGCAAGCGACCCGTGTTAAAATTGCCTCGGCTCTGATCGGCATGCTGTGGGAACAGAGTGATTTAAGTCATTTTACTGAGCAGTTAATTTATGTGAAACCATTGAACACAATGTATGGACATCAACACACCGTGCCAACCACATCTAACATAACAAGCCGAAATAACTCTGTTTACATTCGCTAAAGTTGGAGCAGTTCTTGGTGGGAGGGATTCTGAGGGATAGGAGAGCGAAACAATAAAGCTCACTGACTACATCCAGGCTTCCTTCCATGTTGCTCTCCATTGTTTACTTACCTGATTTCTGTCACACTGATGACATAATCAAGGCTAACCGTGGGGTACAGAGGCCACACAGCTGGCAGTTAGGGGTTAGACCCAGTTTTTTTTTGCCAATAGGAAGAGAGCCAAAATCCAATGGTTAGCGGATCGACCGCTAACCCAGAATTTTGAGTAGGAAAGAGAATTTACTGTGACTAACTGGATGTGCTCTCTTCATCCTCTGACATGGGAGCTGGCTCAGAGCTCGTCTGCCTGGCTGTGTGTTTCCTGGACGGGGCCGCCTGTGGAGCTGGTTGACAGTTGCCTTTTGTATCTATGCTTCTTTTTCTATCTCTGCTTCTGTCTCCTTGAACCCCAGTCAGCCTCAGCAGATGGTCGCTCACACTGAGCCTGGTTCTGCTGGAGGTTTCTTCCTGTTAAATGGGAGGTTTCCTCTCCACTTTTGCTACGATCATGCTTGGTGTGAGGGCTTTGAGAATATTGACTCAGCAGGGAGTGATAACCACTAACTATTGCAGTTGGTTTATGTGTGTTTGATCAAACTGAGGCATATTTTTCAATGTGTGTCTGATCCTAATGACGTACCCTTGTCCTTTCATTTCTTACATACAATTGCAATATCATAATTTCTTGTATAACACTGCCATCAAATCTCCTCAGTTTGCATTAGATCACATTCTGTGAAATTTCTGTTGGTAAAACTGGACTAACTGTGCCCTCATATCTTAAAAAAAAAGAGTTATGTCAAAAATGCTTGGCTTTGATCCCCATTTAACAGCTTCACACATTGCTTCTGTGTTTTTTGCAGCAGTCCCCCTCCCTGCTACCCCCTTCCCCTCCCGACTGCTGATGGTCTAGCAGCCAGGGGCGGTTCTTCAACCAATCTGTCCATATGATTTGTTTGATTTGACTTTGTGAAATGTCTCGAGACCTGTTTTGAATTGGTGCTAGATAAATAAAAGAAAATAATTCTATTTAAGGATATATTTTCCAAAGATTGTCCAGGGGCCATCGGAGAATGGATTTGGTTCGGGCTTGAATGAAAACTCAGTAATGGCACAAATACCTAATGCATGCAGCAGATGCAAAAGATTCAAAAACAAATGAAGTGAAATTCTTTCAAAAGATGCAGGCAAATTAGCAGGTTTCAAAATTGGAAACCACAACCTTCTCACCTTTTATTATGTTTAATTTTCACTTTTACCATAAGATTTTCTTTTAGAAAAATCTGAACTGTTTAAAAGATCCATTTTATTCCCTTTGCCATAGACATTGGATCACCTAATTTGTTTTACTAAAATATTGTGCCTTTAGTTTAGAGAGAAGCAGGGGAAGAGCCAGAACCTTTTATAAGGGTGTCCAACACTAACCAATGTACACTGAGGGGTTGCTGAAAGTGGATCGGCGCCAGAACTTCAGGGTCAATCTACACTGTTCCTACAGGAAAACTAACGAGCACATAACATTCATAGTTTCAAAAATAAAAACAAACTATACTTCCTACAGCCTTTTTTTAACAAATAGACACATATAGATAAAAAAGGTATAATTGATCAAATTCTTTCAGGTTTGAGTTCGGGGACGGACATCTTTTCCATTGTCATTACTTACCCATGTTTATCAATAATCATTCTGCATAAAATTGATATTTAGCAGTACTAATATCTACATAAATTGATTATTAAATACATTTTTATTAATATACTTATTTGTCAGTAATTTCACTGAGGACTCCTAGATGACTAGCACACACATCATTTTCTCTTTACCCCATATAACAAAAAATCTAGTTCTGAAAAAAGCATTAATTCTGTACTTATAATTTTTAATGTAAGTATACTGATGTGCATAATAAACCACAGGGTGTTTGTTGTCAAGTAATTGTTGATATATGAAATAAGAATTTTTTGAATATTCCACTTGCGAGTGCTACTGCTGCCACCATCTGTATTAGAGGGAAACAAATGGTAGGGGTGGCCACAGGGGTCCCAAAACCTTAAAAGAGACAATGACAATGTGATTTTTTTTTTATTTTAAATGTAACTTGTCTTGTTCCATTGGAAAAGTGTCTCATTTACCTTCTGATTTCAAGAAAAAATGCACTTATGTTAAAAAAAAAGACTAATTTAGAGTTCATTCTTTGCCGTCAGTCTTTTAGTGTTTTGCAGTGTAGCCATCACCGAGCTTTAACATTAACTTTTAACTTTCAACCCCTGCTTCTTCACTACCAGATCTAATAAGCTACATAAATAATTTAGCATTCTGAGACCTGTTTAAATAATTAAAGAGATTTCTGCAGCTTAAATAAATGCAAAACAAATTTATGACTAACCCTATTGACTGGTTTTCTATGTCCTCTCTGACTGGGGTGGACCTGCTGATGGCCTAAGGGCTGCTCAGCTGACAGCTGCCTGAGGCTAAATGTTTATTTGCTTGTTGAGCGAGTCAATCAGATGTGATCACACAGGGATCTAACTGCCAGGTGTGAATGGCCATACTTAGAGCCAACTGTGATCTAATTAGTCATATAATTTCTTCAGGGAGTTAACATCAAATGTGAACTTGTTCATCAGAGCTGAGACAAATCCACAGTTTTCACAATAATCAATAATTTTTAAAACCCTCACTGCTAGACCTGGGATGAATTAACCTTTCTACTTTGGTGGGCTATTAACAAAGAGATATCTGAAGAGAACTTTTTTTTGGGTCAGCTGCAAAGGAACCATAAAATCTACTGAAGAAAAAAACGGGTTTCCTTTACTTTTCATTAGATGAAAGGTGAATTTTGTAAATGTTTGTTTTTCGAATGATTTCTTTTTTTGGGACCACAGGTTTTTCTTTTCTGGATTGAAGAAAAAATCATGACATCATAGTTTGACAATGTTGTACAATTAAATGCATATAAGTTATATGATTGCTAAAGAAGTGTTGCACAATTTAAAACAATTTATTTAATTTTTTGTTTCCCATAAATGCCCTTAAAATGATGCAATGTTTAGATTAAGTTTCATTTCTTTACCACAGTTGCCTCTAAAGGCTCCCTTAGTCAGTGAGTGAGAGTGATTCAAGTCATATTCTCTTGGCGTGTGCGTGGGTGTGACGCTCTTCTCCTCGCTACATTGTTGAGTCTCTGTTGCTGCTGACGCACTAGCGTGAGAACGCAGAGGGCTGTTTTTGAAGAGTGTCCTAAATAAAAGAAATAGAGAAAAAAATACATGAATCATAAATAAATTGGCCCTTTTTTTAATTAAGTCACCCAGCAACATTCAACCACATAACCTGTCATTTGTCAGTTATTATTTTTAAAGTGGACCTGTTACCTTACAGTTAAGAATACTTTGGGCAAAATATTCCTAAAGACCCTTTGGTATTAGCCTATAGGTTGATACTATGATTTGACATCAGTTTGTGGCTGCACTACCTCATCTTGGAAACAGTAAAAATAGCTCACACACATTTTCTCATTCAACAGGTTTATCTTTGTTCTTAATAAATAGCATTTAAGCATTTTTTGGTCTAGTAGCCCTTTAATATCAACTATTAATGTAATTTTACTGTATGTGTGCTGCAACATGCTCATCCACACTCTCCAGTGGAGCAAAACCTTAGAGAGAGAGAGAGAGAGATAAGGTACAGCTTGAAATAACAGGGTAAATGTTGTTAAGAACAAGTTTTATAGCAAATGTTAATGTTTGCTAAAAATATAATTCAGTGATTTGATCATCAAAGATCATGTTTTACTTCTATTTCTCTTCTATTAATTCTATATTTCTTTGTCTCTATTTCTAGGTGTTATTGAAGGGTGTTTCCTGCCCAGACCTGAACAAGTTGCATCACTTGAAGAGAGCCAGTAAAGGTTTTCACTCAGCCTGGACCAACCACACAGCTGCTGCGGCACAGAGGTGAGGAGATTCTTTTAAATATCTCCAGTGCTTTTTAAGGGGGCGTTTCCCGAGTTCGGTGAGCTTTGGGTTCTCAGGCCGCCAGAAAGTACACCACAAAATGTTGCGTTTTTTTTAGCACTGAATCTACCGGGGTACAATTTGAACTGAGAAACGAAAAACACACCAATTTGAAGAAAAAAAAATAGTCTCAGTTGTCTTTTTATCCAATTTTCCTTGTGTAAAAGAGCTTATACGTTTATTTTATAGGATTTTAAGTTATAATGTTATGACTGTCAAGTAGAATGTGGTAACTTCTTACACTAACTAAAAATGTAAACTTTAAGATAAACATCAGATAAGGATTTAATGTTTTCTACTTTTCTACATGTTATTTCAAACAAAAAGTATAACAGTGTAGTGAATAAAAAGAAAAAAAGAAGAGAGCAAATATTGGAGGCCTTAAAGTTTTTCACTCCTCCTAATAGCATTATTAAAATCGCGTTAAACTTGTCAGAGAGACTCTTAACTCAAACAACAGTGTTTTGTGATGCTTTCTCCTTTAAAATGCACAAAAGGCCATGGGCGCTGGTGGGAGGGGTAAATGTTCTGCTTACAAACTCATTAATGAATTTTCAGACCCCTTCAGAAATGTTGTGCCAATTCATAATTAATGACCTGGTTTTTCTCTGGCCAGAAGTTCGATGGCAAATCCTCCCTCTTCAAGTTGGCGATCCAACGACCAACCCGTCCGTGGAGGATCATGAATCGGAAAGATGAAATAACTCTTTTTTTTTTCACTTTTACCCGATGTATTCCGGCATCCAGCTGCCATGCACGAGGGCATTGTCAGTTTCACTATAGCTCTGGTGAATTTCAATGGTGAAGTCCTCTGGAAATCTTCAATAATTGTTGTTGATTGCAGATGTGTCTAGTAGTTCCCATTGATTTAGCTTGTAAAGCGGGGAGAATGGCGCTAGGCTTACCGCACCGTGACGTCACTGCTGCAAGATGGCAGGAGGGAGGGGTTACTATATTTGGGCAAAAATGGCCGCTCCCAAAATCAGTGGTGGTGACGACAAATATTGCTTTCATTTTTTTACTGATTAATGCTAAATTCATTCAATCACAGCAAACGTATTAGTTTTAGGTATAGATAAGGATCCAATAGATCAGTCCTTGCTGACCAGACTTTTACTTTAAGACTTCGGTGACAACAGGTGATAGCACTAATCACTTTGAGATATCAGTGTGAGCCTTAGTGTATGCTTTCTGCTGAGGTCGACCCGGGTTCAAGGAGATAGAAATAGACAACAAAACAGATAAAGAAGCACTACTCTAAGAATACTTTCTACGTTAAAAAAGTTGCAGTAAACTAGCTCCATGGGTGACTCTGTCTAGGAAGCTCTAAACCAGTATTTAAATAAAAAGTGATTGAAGAGAGCACAGAGTTTTTCCTCCCCACTCTCGCTGCATACATGTTCTGTGTGAAGATTTTCTGTAGAGTCTAGGACACAATGAAAAGCAAATATCTACTCTCTCCATATGGTAATGGGAGCAGCCTGTCCTGCAAAGTCACTGACTGGATACAATCAGCTTGTTTTCTTTAGAAAATGTTTTACCAGTCTGACTGGATGATGTAACTGAAATGTCTTTGTAAAGTGACCTTAGATGACTTTCATCATAACTGGGCTTTACAAACGAAACTGGATTGACCTGAAGTATGTAAAGTAAATTCAGAAACAACTTTAATGTTCCCCATACATGCAAATGCTCTGCTGGTTCCATGGTTGTGTTCTTCAGACACACACGCACACCTACTCCCACACTCTTAGTCATTAGTGCGATGTCTCGCCTACCATTTCAAGATGTCAGTGAAGCAGCCTGGGTGTTGTTGGCATTGTGGCCTTGCCTGAAGACATAGGCAGAGACTGTCAGTGTGGATCACACCCCAACTTTGATGCCCCCTCCCTAAGCTCCTTTACCACTTTACCCATCTTTTTGTCAACTTGGAGTTTATCTCTGCCGTTCAGAACCCTCAAGAAATCCTAGCACTATGCATAAACATACCCTTGAACAGGGTAATTCATTTAATTTATCTGTTTATCTTGTGGATGCAGGAAATATATCACAAACAACTGGTATTTTGATACATTAAGTTTGACTTGTTTTCAACCTTCCTTGTTTATCTGAAGGACAAGCTCTACAAAAGAAGCAATGGCATTTACCTAACCAAGACCCAAAAACAACTCCAAGTAACTAAACAGGAGGGAAAAAATGACATAAAAAGGTGCAAAGCCACAAACCTTTCTCTTTCCAACAGTACATCACTGCTCTGCTCGCAGCCCTTAATCCATGTTAGTGAACATTTGTGTTTATGGTCTACACCAGGGGTCTTCCACGTTTTCCAGGCCAAGGACCCCCAAACTGATGGGACCCCCTAATTATATATATTGTATGAAATTGTGTTCTATCAAACTGGTCCTTTAGTCACTCTATTACAGATGGAGTAATGTAACTAAAGTAATTTCGCCCTGGGATTATTAAAGTATTTCTGATTGGGATTCCTGGTTGATGGGACAGGTGTTGTGAATGAAACGGTGCCCAGCTTGAAAGAGCTCCTGTGTTTCGCGGAATGTGTGCATTGATGACTGAAAGACATCTTCTGCCTCCATTTATCTGTTTAATACAGTGTGTTGAATTCATGTTAATATGTATTCAAAGACATTTCACTTAGAGAAAAAAAATTGCTGGGGAGAATATAAAAAAAGTCTAATCCACAAAAACTTTTCCGACCCCCATGCAGTATCTCCGTGGACCCCCTAGGGGTCGTGGACCCCTTGTTGAAGACCTCCGATACACTGAAGTAATTCCTGTTTGTTTTCAGCTTTCTTTCATTTTTCTTCCTGGACACAGTGTAGAAAAGTGCAAAACAACCTGAAGACGGTTAATAGTGTTGGCTACGTTATTAATGTAAACACCCCTGGATCTACTGGCTCTGGTTTCAATGGATGTGTCATTGAACTCATCGATCAATGTATCAAAAAATGTTCACCCATAAACCCTCTAATTACCAAGCTCCATCTGATATCACAGATATGATTTTTCCTTAGAATAGGGAACTTCGCTCTCAATCTGCAGGTTTAGGTGGTTCCTTACTTCTAAAAGTAGAATGGGATGCAAATCTTTTATTTATCAGGCTCCTCTCCTGTTGAACCAACTACCAGTTTTAGTCCGTGAGGTTATCCTGTTGCTATAAATGCTTTGCAGCTGGCGTGACAGATTTTCACATCGAGTGCCTGCTGTGGTCACCTGCATAAAAGATGCCAACTGTATGTATTGCCGTTAGATGTGATGAAAAAGTGACCAAAATATTTATTTTTACAGTTTTCCAAAAGTGAATGAACATTGTTAGAGATGGCTGTCAGTGACCAGAAGTGCTGACTGGACACCAACTACAAGTATCTGTCTGCTCGGTGTACATTTCCTATCAGCTGAGTTTCAAAAGAAGTCAGAAGAACTAGCGTAGGCTGTTGCCAATTGGATTTACAGTGTCTTGTACAATTTTTGCCCCTGAAAATGAATTCATTAAGCGCTTTATATACCAATATTTTCTTGTTTTTCAGATGTCATATATTTAGATCAATAATCCAGCAAGCAGTTAAATACAGATAATCATCTGTGCTTTTAAAAGCTTTCAGACTATCTCCTATATATTAGGACGGGCTGTGTAAAAGATATACAGTTTGTATCAGTCATGACAGGAAAAATCTGGAAGTCTGTTAGTTGAAGAATGGTGTTAAAAAAGTCTGCAGGGACGTTGTATGGATCGTCTACAATAGCCCCAATTTTATCTGTTTTTCGTTTAAGCTCATGGGGATTTATATGAGAATGATCCATTCTGGTCAAAGGGGATGTGGCACATAGCTAAGCGTTTTGTACTCGATAAGGCGGTCTAAGCTAGAATCGTTATGACGTCACTCTTCTGATATGCAATTATTGGCTTAGACTGCTGGAGGACATAGGGACCACTTTTCATCATTCTGCTTCATTCTATCTCTATTCTCCCATTCCACAGTATTTGCTAGGTACCACTCATAACTTTATGCTCTGTCTTCTTTTTCTTATCATTGTAGCTTAATCTGGTCTGTTCCCGTTTGGCTGTGACTCCATCCTGGAGAGAAACATCAGCTGTGCTGCTGCCATCAACACCTTTGTTTCTAGATGTTGGAGCTTGACCTGTTTTTCAATGAAGTCCTGTTTTTTCTTTCTGTGATTAATTGTAAGTTTTCACTTTCATCCTCTGACATGAGAGCTGGCTCAGAGCCTGTCTGCCAAGCTATATGTTTCATGTGGACCCAGGAACAGGACCGCCTTTAGAGCTGGTTGACCAGTTACCTGATTACCTTTTGTATCTATGCTTCTTTCTGCATGTCTGCTTCTCTCTCCTCGAACTCCAGTCAGCCTCAGCAGAACACTGAGCCTGGTTCTGCTAGAGGTTTCTTCCTGTTAACTCTTAAAGGGGAGTTTTTCCTCTCCGCTGTCGCTATTGCTGTCGAGTTCAATGAGACAAAGTAATTAGCTGGTTTTCCGATTTACCGGTAGGACCATCACTATAATTTTTAGGACTATCACTTTCCTAACAATTCATAACATCTTTACTTTAGAGTGTTTTATTGAAAATGATTATGCAGCAGCTGTAATTTCATTCATATTGGAATGCGTTAAAGTTGACTGGAGTTGCTCTTCAGGGTTGTTATGTTACAACGGCCCCAGAGGACACAAAGGTGATCTAGTGACAGAGGAGTTAATGATTTCTTAATTCCCCAGGATGTCCAGGCAATGCTAATGAGCTGACAGATAAGACAATCCTTGAAGCTTTTAAAAACCAAGAGCTACTAGAAGACACTATTAGGAATCAGCTTGAGAATCCAGTTGAGGTTGCTCATAAGAACACAAATGGAAACAGCCTTGACAGCTGGTGGATTTTCTTTTCAGAAAAACACCTCAATAAAAACCCAGAAGCTCATGGAAAAAGCTAATTGGTGTGTAAGGTACAGAGATGACTGGAGACCACCACGCAACTGAATTGTTATAAGGCAGCAGTGGAACCCCAGGAGACAATGCTTGACCACAAGACCGTCATTATGGAGCTCCCTCACCCTGCCTTCAAGAAGTTTCCCTTCCCAAGGTAAAGTGTTCCTTCTTTATCCTTAAGACGTTTGCTACTTTTTTTTTTCCCAAACTGGATGAACTGGTTGGCCAACCTGAGAATTAAGAAGACACTTAACTCTGTCTTTAACAGGCTGGTTGCAGGATGGGTTTAGTACCTATGCTTGCACCATTCCTGTTCTTCTTGACACTGCAGACTTCCTTTTCAACTGCCCTTGCTGCAATTCTCAGAGATTCTCTGCTCCTGGTCTGTCTCATCACAGACTGACTTTCTGGAAAGGTGTAAGCAGAAGTGCTTCCCAATCAACATTAACATAACTATCTACCAGGCGGTGCATTTGTGCCACACTGACATCAGAGGGAACTGACAACACAAACAACGCACTTTTTTTTTTTTTTTTTGCATGGACAACACAGCTAAATTTGGCCAAGCTCAATACACTACTTCATCAAGCAGGAGGAGCTTCTGATAGCCTGCTGGTTTCTCTTGTCTGTTCAACTCAATAGTGGCGCTATCTGTGGGTCCACCAGATCCGGCACAGACTTTCCCAGTTTGGCAAAATCTAACACTTCCTGATGGAGCTGTTGCTGGATGACTGTGGCTTCCAGTTTCAGGACCTGCTGTCCCACTGCTTAGTCTTCACTGCAGTCCTTCGTCCTACATCACAAGATCCTGTCACTAAATGCTAAGCACAACTTAAATTGAAATCAAATTTTCAATTTAATTCAAGTGAAATTTACCATGCCTATTTTTAGTTATGCTTTGTTAAATTTGTGCTTCCACCACATTTTTTGCTATACTCTATTTGCCCGATTCAATGAATTTGTATCACTTGAAAGCAACTCTTTGCATCACAGATTGTTAGTTCAGTCCTAATCCTTTTGGGTTCGGTGTGAATGCACCTTTATACAGCGAAAACCTGCATGTTCACCCAAAACATAAATTGGACTGTGGTCAAAACACTTACAGGCTTCAGTATAAAAAATACATTATTCATTATTTGGTGAGGATGAGACAAGCTCAGAGTGAGCTCCCATGTCAGAGCATGAAGAGAGCACATCCAGTTAGTCACAGTCCAAAAACAGGCCGATCTCAAACATCTAGAAACAAAGGTGTTGATGGCAGCAGCACAGCTGATGTCGATTCGGAATATGTTGATTGTTACACCGAAATCCCATAAAAATTTATGAAATTAATGAAAAAATCCCCCAAAAAATAGTGAATTGTAATTATTTTAAATGATCCGCGGAAGTCCTGGATCATTTCCGTATGTTTTGCTGCTTTGAATTTAATCATCTCGCGCATGCTCTCTACCATCTCCAAGGAACTCAGAGGGGAGCGGACAAAGCCACAGTGGAGGCTGTAGACTTTGCTTTGATCAGCCGGTCTGGAGCGCAGCGGGGCGGAGCGGAGCGCTGATGGAGTATGAGGGATTTCGGGGTTAGCATGACATGTTGGTCATGTTGCTGTTAGCATAAACAAAACGTGTTGCACAATGCTTGCACACTGTTGCACTTTTATCCACAACTTTCTTTCTGCCGTCATCGTAGGTCACTCTAAATGCAAAGCGCTCCCATACAGCAGACCTATAAAGTGCTGCTGGCGCGTCTTCCATCTCCTGTTCTTTCCCACTCGCCATACCCACACAATTCTCCACAACAACAGATTTGTTTCTGCTACACCCGGCTACGCTGCTTCGCTTCTTCTTCTTCTTGTTTACTACTGGTGGTTGGCTTTGGTCGCAGTACCGCCACCTTCTGCTCCGGAGTGTAAACGCTTCGCCTATGAGAAAATGGAGCAGCGCATGAACCGGACGCAACACACGCAAACCGAACCGAGACAGTCGAACCGAACGCTTTGGACGGTTTTCATAAATCGTCCCATCCCTAATATATATATATATATATATATATATATATATATATATATATATATATATATATATATATATATATCCTCAGCAAATATATATGTCCAGGGATTAAGGTTAGGCCCCATAACCCACAGCAAGTGGTGGGCAAAGGTTTGCCAAACTCTGGCTGTTGGACACTATTTCATACTTTATGGATAAAGGAGTATTACCAGATATTACCAGAGGCCCTTTTTACTGCAGCATCTATCACATTTTAGAACCAACCCTGCTCCCAAAAATTCATTATTCTTTTTTTTATATTTCTCTGCTATTATTTTCTCTAGTTATGGGTAAATGAACCCATAAATATCAACATAAAGTATCAGTATCCTGTTGCGCTACCATTATGGTGAGATTGATGCTTTAGTTTCCGATCCAGTCTTGTGTGTGTTGCTGTTTTTCTGTCAAAAGGCAACAGCCAGGTCAATGGATGATCTCGCTGCTGTTTAGGGACAGACTCGAAGTGAGAGATTTTACTACACTTTTCTATTTTATTTTCTTAATTCTTTATCTCAAAAAAGATTTTGTTTTGATTTGCTCTAAATTTATAATGTTTTGAATTTTTATTATTTGAAAGAGCATTGTTCTTTTAATGTTTCTGTTTATCATATTAATATGATACTTTTAGGCAGTCACCCATAAATGACTAAATGCAATAACAAAATCATTCACAGATTGAACTAGAAAAACACCTGATTTCACTTTGCAAAGGATTTTTCAGTATCATATTTGCTTGTAGCTTGTAGTGGGAAAAAATTATTCAACTATTTACTCCAGCTAAATAAACGGAGATCGATGGATTTCACTCAGTCAGCACTATATTTTTATCTTTGCAAAGAGAGAGTAGTTCATCATCATACGGCCCTTATAGCATGGTAATAAGCCCTGTTCTGCCTGGGCAGCGTTTGTTCCGCATTACTTACAATAATGAAAAGTTGTCAGAGTCAAAACAAATTACAGACACTTTGGTTAAACAGTAACATGTTATGAATAAACAAAGAATCTGGTTTGTTATGATAAGAAGGTATGTCTTGTCTACAAACACCCTCATGCAGGGGAATTGTGTGGCCTTGCAGATGAAACAGGCTGAGTGAAAACCTTTATAGTGAGTAAATACTATAATTTTATATATGAAATAAGAGAAACTAAATTTTCCGACCACAGAGCTGAAGAATATATTGTTCTATTTTAAACTCTATTCTTTTGATTAGCTGGTAATACACCGGAATTTCCTCACTAAGGTGAATAACAAATATTCTCTTCTATTCTATTCTGTTCTCTCCTTTTCTATTCCATGTTGGGATTTACCACTAATCTACTATACTTTACTATTTTAAAGGAATAGTCAATGCATTGTGATGTATCTGTGATATCCAAGGTGGTTTAAAGCCTTGGCTCACTGTTGTCAGTCTAATCCCAGCAGAAAATAGAACAGAGGGACTAGTACATGGCTGAGCAGACATGATGGGATGTGATATCTCTATCCAGAGGTAAAGGGCTGTGTAGGGACGGCTGCAGCAGTGAGACAGGGGGATGTCAAAGGGGACAGGAGGAACACAAAGCCCAGTGAACACAGCTGGAAGATGCCAGAGCACTTTGTGGCTAAGCTGACTGACAGACAGACTGTATCTAAATGACACACAGACAAACACACATCGTCTTTCTATATTTAGTGAGGACTGCGTGTTGACTACCATCAGTTTCTTTGTCATTTCCAACCCTCTATGCTCTAACCCTGACAATAACCCTGAACATAACCATTACAGCGGATATCTTATCCTGACCTTAACTCACTTCACACATTAGCCCACAACTCAACTTGATAAAAAAGGGAGTGAGGACCAGCAAAGGGGTCCTCTTCCTGAACCAAGCAGTGCAGAAACACACACAGCCCATGGACACAAGCACAGGTTTGAGGGTCGCTGGATGATCTGAAAGGATTCTGACAGTTCAAGTCTGGTGTGTGTTAGCCAGTGTCTTCAAAGGCGCATTGCTTTAATGTGTCTGTCTCCATGTGTGGGTGCATGTTTGTATTCATTAGTGTTAGAATAAAGCCAAATGCCTGAATGTTCTGCACCGGCTACAAACCGCTTTATGTGAACTGAATCTACACTGAGGGACAAAGGGAGCTTTGCAGGCGTCAGATACTCTCTATCAGAAATATTAAAATAGCCTTTTGTAGGTTATACATGAGAAATATCCTCATGGCTAACAGTTGTCAATTTGAGTGTGACATTTTACATCACTTCTTTTTCCAGGAACTGTACGATAAAATGAGGAGAGCATTCACAGCCTAGAGGGTGAAAAGCTGCATTCAGAATCTGCTTTTTCTCTGGGTGACCAGTACCGGCATGACAAAGACCAAAAGCTAAAAACATCGATGCCACTCATGTCTTTAAATCAGTCTTTTCTTATGTTAAGCCCTTACTAATATACTAGTGAAAGATGCTCAATAAAATGATATATCAAAGCTGGAGTATGTAGGAATACTTAAGAATTATCAAACTATCTTGCTGACAAAATGGAATTTAGACATTTAAACAACCTTACAAGTTGTGATGTTTGTGATCAATTACAAATCAATGGTTGTGAAAATAAAAATAATTATGCTATTGTTTTTGTGTTTTCACATTTTCACTGTGTGATCTATTAAGATGTTTCCATTTAGCCCATCCCATGCGGAGCAGTGGGCTGGAATCGTCCAGAGCCTGGGGGGGTTTATTCTGGGGCTAACGGTCTTAACTTTATTGACACTAAAATTTATCTTAAATCATTTAACAAATCCAATTTCCTGGAACATTCTGTTGTTTTCAGTCTCTATAGACCTATATTCCTGGTTAACTAAGTTTGTCCACTTTGCCCTCATTAACAAACCCTCCTTCTGTGCCGCTGCTTCAACCACACTGATCCAGCTCATCACTTCTCTTTATATTTAATTCCTGAAATAAAGCTATTTATTTTTATCTAAGCTGATATCAGTCATGTAATGTTTAGGCAGATAAATACATTCATTCTTATTGTATTTATTGGCCCCCTCGAGCCAGTGTCTCCATTCCTCCAAGGCGAGCTTAATGGCCAAAAGTTCACGGTCTCCAACATCATAGTTTTGCTCGGCTGAGGAAAGTCTGCGAAAAAAGAATGCACATGGGTGAGTCTTCTGATCTGAATCAGACTGCTGGGATAGCACAGCCTCAACACCGGAATCTGAAGCATCCACTTCTAGGATGAACTGTTTTGTAGGATCTGGTTGGACCAAGATGGGAGCACTGGAAAAACTTTTCTTCAGTTTATTGAAAGCTGCCTCAGCCTCAGCAGTCCATTGAAAAGTCTTCTTTACAGAGGTAAGAGCAGTGAGAGGTTGAGCTGTCTGGCTGTAATTTCTTATGAACCTCCTGTAAAAGTTAGCGAAACCAAGAAATCTCTGGAGTTGCTTGCGGTTCTCAGGTGTAGGCCAATCCAGAACTGCCTTTATCTTGTCTTCCGATGGTTTCACCTGCCCGCCCTCGAGCACAAACCCTAAAAAAGTAACAGACTGTTGGTGAAATTCACATTTCTCGGCTTTCACAAAAAGTTTATTTTCCAGAAGTCTCTGAAGGACTAAACGAACGTGCTTTCTGTGGTCAGAGATGTTCTTGGAGTAAATCAAAATATCATCAATGTAAACAAAAACAAAAACGTTCAAAAAATCTCTGAGGACATCATTGACCAAGGCTTGGAAACAGGCAAGAGCGTTCGTAAGACCAAAAGGCATGACAAGGTACTCAAACTGTCCTAAGGGGGTCTTAAAGGCAGTCTTCCACTCATCCCCTTCTCTTATTCTCAGGAGATGGTAGGCGTTTCTCAGATCGAGCTTAGTGAATACTGTAGCACCTTGTACAGGTTCAAAAGCTGATGCCAGTAATGGTAGGGGATATTTATTTTTGACAGTTATTTGATTCAACCCCCTGTAGTCAATACAGGGGCGCAAGGAACCATCCTTTTTGCCCACAAAGAAAAAAACAGCACCGAGTGGAGATGAAGATGGGCGAATTATCCCAGCAGCAAGAGACTCATTTATGTATTTCTCCATGGTTTCACGTTCAGGTTTGGAAATGTTATACAATCTGCTGCTGGGGAGAGGGGCTCCTGGTAGTAAATCTATGGCGCAGTCATATGGTCTGTGAGGTGGTAGAGACGTCGCACTGACCTTACTGAAGACTGGTGCCAGATCGTGATACTCGGGGGGAACAGAAGTAAGGTCAGGAGAGTCCATCTCCCCCCTACCTCTAGGGGACTGAAGTGTAGGAGCCGCAGAACGAAGACAAGACTCGTGACAGGAGGTGTACCAGGATTCAATGTGGCGCTCAGCCCAGTTGATATGAGGGTTATGTCGTTCCAGCCACTCGAACCCAAGCACCAGAGGAGAACAGGCTGAAGGAAAAACAAAAAAAGTTATCATCTCTCGGTGGTTTCCAGAAATAAGCAGTTCTAAGGGTTGTGTCTGATGAGTGACTTGATGAAGTTTCTTTCCATCGATAGCTGAAACTCTGAGAGGTTTAATTAAAGGGACAGTCTCAATCCTTAACTGCTGAACTAGTTCTGAATCAATGAGGTTTCTTTCACAACCAGAATCTATGAAGGCAGACAATGTGAGATTCTGGTTTGAAAAGAACAGAGTAGCAGGCAACAACAAGTGAGGAGTTTTCTCAGATCTTAGATGGCCCGTCAGACTCCTCACATCCTCTGACGGGCCCTGGCTTTTGATTTAGCCGGGCAAAAAGCAATAAAATGGCCAGTCTCACCACAATACAAACAAAGTTTAGCCTGAAATCTTCGTTGCCTCTCTTCAGGGGATAATCTGGTGTGTCCTATTTGCATAGGTTCGGTCTCAGCTCCCTCTGTGGAAGAAAAATGAGAGACCTGGACAGGCGTTGGAAGAAACTGGCTCTTAGATCTTGGCTTGGTACTGGGTTCTGGGGAAACAGAAGCATTGTTAAATGCAGGAGTCGAAATGGGAAAACTCAGATTTTTCTGCCTTGAATGAATTCTAGTTCGAAGTCTGTTATCTAACCTGATGGTCAGACGAATTAAATCCTCCAAACTAGCAGGTTCGTCTATTGTGGCGAGTTCATCCTTAATATATTCGTTCAAGGCTTTAAAGTAAGCACTCTTAAGTGCGCACTCGTTCCAACCTGAGGCTGCAGCTTTAACCCGGAAGTCAATGGAGAACTTGGCTACAGTAGAACTTCCCTGTTTTAGATTTAGCAGAGTTCGGGAATCAATTGTTTTATCTGAGTCATGGTTGAAAACTTGAGAAAACTCAGATAAAAATTCGGAAAAAGTGCACTGAAAACTGGACTCAGAAGAGAACCTTGCCTCCGCCCATTCCAGGGCTCGACCAGTTAGCTGAGAGAGAATGAAGGAAATTTTCTTCCTATCATTTGGGAAACTGCCAAGAGAGTGTTCAAAAAGCAAACGACACTGAAACAAAAATCCTTTACACTCCTTTTGGTTACCTGAAAATCTTTCAGGGAGACTTGGACGGAACTCAAGAAATGACGTCACTGCCGGTGACCTTAGAGGCGGAAGTGGTTCCGGAACAGAACGGACTGCAGGCGTAGCGTTAGCACCTCCCATGTAGCTGGCATATTTCTGCAGGACTTGGTTCTGATGCTCTAGTTTAGTGTGTAACTCACGGATGGTGTGGGCGTGTCCAAGGATTTGAGCGTCCTGCTCCTCAAGCCTCCTCCAGAGGTGATCTGCTGGGCTTTGTGTTTGGCCGCAGTGTTCTATCATGATCAGTTCTGAATTAAACCCACATGCAGAACACTACAAAGGAGACTGATGAAAAGTTTAACAGAGTTTATTTTAGGTTGGTACAAAATAGATAATGTTCAGGAAACAGGTCCGGGCTGGATACTCAGGCGTCTGCAGAGATGACAGTTTGGTTAACTAGGTGGATTTGAGAAGTAGTTGAGATTTCAGATTTTCTCAGAAAATACCTTGGTTTGGTTCTGGCTTTCTTCTCTGAGGGAGGGAACCGGTTGGGTCCAGAGACTGTTGGTTTAGCAGAGTGCTCAGCAGCTGCAGCGTCTAACTTCTGACTGTTTGTCTGACCTTGGCTTGAGTGATTAGCTCTCATCCAGAGAGCAGCAGGTGGATGCCAAAGTGAGATCTTCAGGTTTGGCTCTCTAGGGCAGGCAGGCTGGTTCAGGTTAAGCTCTCCCAGAGCTTCACACGAGAGACAGGTTTTCCTAGGAGCGAGAAGACAAGGCTGGTTAGAGTTAGGTTTAACTCGGAGACAAAGTTCAAGATTTTAGAGGCTCAGGTTCGCTAACCAAACTTAGCTAACATTGCGGCGTCGAAGGAAGGTCTGGCAGCTGCTTAAGTAGTGGAGGTCCTCTAATGGGCTGACGAGCTCCAGGTGTGCTGGAGGGCTCCAGCCCAGAGGACCCACGGCGCACTCTGCTGGAGAAAGGTGGAACTTCTCCAGATCCCAACAGTATTTATATATACTGTGTTTTCACAGAAGTAATAACAAAAAAAAAACAAACCCTGGAGAATATTTCTAAAAGGGTAAATACAACATTACAACCACTTTTCTAAAAATAAAAATCAGCATTTTGTACATTTTTCCTCATTAATCTAATGTTAATTGATCAAAATTTATCATAAAATAATTACAATGAAAATATATCTAAAATGGTTATTAGTTGTTTATTAGTTTAAAGGTTGAATCTCATTATTTCCTTGTTTTCAATACAATACAATACAATACAAATAGAGATTTCCTTACAAATACAATTACAGAAGATTAAAATCACCTTCCTTCATAGCCCTCATCATACAGTTTATTCAGATCCCTTGGTGTGCAGGTGGGTGTGACATGCTGCACAATCCTGTTAATCTGGCTACGTTGTTTAGTCTCCACTGCCTCTGACTCATTAATGAGCTCCAACCTCAGAAGAAATTAGGCCCCTAAACAAAAATCCTGCAGCAGCAGAAGACTGTTCTGCTTTTCACCTTCTTGCTTCCTTTCATGTTAACAACACTGGTGCTATTTCAACTAGTCACCAAAGGGGCGAACCACTGTTAGTACTATGCTTCTTTAAAGATATGAACATATTTACCAAATCTTACTGTAATAATTGTGTAATTAATGTACTTTGTATTGATTTCCTTTTAACTTTTTTTTTTTGAGGAATTCATTCTTATTACAGGTTTATTTAAATATTAAATTTTAGTAAAGTCTAATATTGGACTGGTGTTAACTTTTTAAAACGTAAGAGATATACAACTAATAATACAATGCAAAGAATGCCAGATGATGCAGGATACAGTCCAAACGGGTCAGACACAAATTTCAACAAGAACAGGTTTGTGTTGGAGGATAGTAAAGAGGGTTTAGATGTTTTATTTAGCAAAATGGGAAACGAAAAGAAATATTCTGACACCCCAGGGTGCAGACCAGCAAGCAGAGTTTTATACACCTCTCAACAGCTTTTCTACTGTTACCCACCCAATGCCCTAGCTAGTTTTTTATTATTTCTTAGGTAAATTAAGATGACCTTACACTAACTGAACATCATCACATGACTTTAATGATAATATTATTATCTTTTGGTTAGTAAATATCTGGTTAATTGCTCTATTGTGATTGCTTAATATGCTCTTGACACCATAATAACTAGTTACTTTTTTTTACTACTGACTATAGACTATATGTAGATCAGCATATTGTAAAAACTACAATCTATATCTAGTCTCTCTCCAACTCATTACACAGGCCTGTAAAGACAAAGCAGCTCTTATACCCCACATCACTTTCCTCAGTTTTTCTGAGTGTTGAAACAATAATGACATAGCCAACGGCCATATTGATTCAAAAGACAGTTCATGCCCAACAGAAAGAAATTTTTCAGTTGTTTAGCAAAGAAATAAAGATATTTTGTGGTGAGCTCCTCATTAGGAAATGTTATTGCTATGACATTACTACATAGCAGCATAAAAGTAAGAAATGAAGTTAGCCAGGAATGAAAAAGAAAGGGTAGGCCTCTGCAAGACTGTCATTGACTCTCACATCTGAACACTTTTTAGAGGTTGATAACAAATGTTTTTTATGCTCCACTGCTTTTATACTGTTTGCTAATATCATCTGCATTTCATAGCAACTCCCTAACCACTTGAGAGAAAAAAGTAGTGTTCCTAATCTTACATTAATTGGAGTGGTTCCCTGTTCGGCTTTCACACATAGTAATTAGGTTAGCTTAAGCTCTTTGACCCATTGTAAGTTCACAGCTCTTCTAAGCATCAGCTATGGAATGCACCAAGTTGGGGGGTGGGGGGATGTGCCATCTGTGTTTTCTGCCCCACTAAGAACGCATGCATTCAAAAAGACAAGCAGCCCATTGCTTGCTGTTTGACGGCGCTGGGTCAAAGCCCATATGTCCGCAGTAGAGTGCCATGCAAATCCTGTTGGGATTGAGCACATTGCTCCTTTCACAGAGGCCTAATCAAGTAGTATCTGAGCTTCAATCCTCTTATACTGCATGACTGGACCAGGCTTCTCAGAGGCTGAATTGTAGTTGTCAGTTGGGGTTCTAGAGAGTATTGGGAGAAAAAATGAAAGAGAGGGTCAGCCTTGGTTTAATCTGCATCTGCTTAGCTTGAACACTTTGGCCTTCATCATGTAAATGCATGCAGACTGTTGCCTTTTATCCATTACATAATCACTTCAGCCATCCAAAGAAGGAACAAGAGGCAAACCAGAAAACGATCCTTCTAGCCATGTCTACAGGCTTCTTTTTTTGTGTTTTCTGGTGTAGTGAGAGGTTTGTAGAATGGCACAGCTTGCTTAATTAACCCTTTTCACAGCAAATCCTTTACAACAGTGAAAGGCACAAATCCAGGGGTACTCGTCTTCTAAAGAGAAACCTAACAGTCCAAAGTAGCTCTGTGCTTTGTTATTGAGTGAAAGTACAGGTCTTTCACATTTTAAGAGCAAACAGAAGGCAGTCATTTTAGGTTCTTGGTCTCGTGTTCATATAAGATGTAAAGGTACAGCTCAGGTCTGGGTCACTGCTTGGGTGAATTAAAGACATCATTAGCATGCTCATAGATAGCAACTATTGATCAGGACACAGCATCCAGATGTCAGGGCTAGTGCTCGAGCTGTTTGCTCACCGGTCCATGAGACATGAAGCACAGATGGAAGACAATGTCCCCAGACCTAATTAGTGTTATCAGTCAAGTGTCCCTAATTTGAGTACAGGACTGTCGCTTTGGGACGGTATGTATCCAACAGACAGTAAAGATCGTTAGGCCATATTGGGTACAAAAGAGCTCTCAGTCAAGTCTTATAAACATAGACAGATACTTGTGCCTGGTAAGATTTATGCTTTTTAAGACACTAAACTGAAATAATGGAGCTTGTTCCTGGCTGTGATTTCAAATTTGTTTGCTAAGGGGGTGAAAAAAATTATACACATACTCTGCTGGTATACTGGAGACGCCTATTAAACATTCCCCCTAAGCCTCTTTACTCTTTCAGAGGACACACCCCTCCCCAATGAGAAATGAGGAAAAAGCCTTTTAAATAGAACCAAAAAAAGCCTTCAAAGGGATGAACAACCTTATTGTTTAACACTTTTCATACCGCTAACAACAAGGTCACCAACAGAATAGTATCCCTGTTCAGGGCTATAGAGAAAACAATTCAATGATGTGGGAAACTGCATGTGTCAAGAAGAGCACTGTCTCTAAAATCTGTTTTCTGTTTGAGTAGATGAAGTAGATGTTTGTTTATTGGATGAATAGAGGGCCTTAATAAAAGCTTTTTATTCCACATGTATCACCACAGGCTAGAGATTTCTAAACAGTCTGTGAAAGGAACACTTTGTCCTTTACTTTGTTATGATCACTTAGAAATTGAACATTAAGTATGAGGAAAATCTAAACTTGACTTGTTGCACTGTTGTATGTTATTTTACTTTTCCTGTAAAATATAGAATCATCCTTTAGTTGGCAGTTAAATGTTAACTTGTTTACTGTTACGAAGTGTTGGGCTAGTCGTCAGAGCAGTGTGCTGGTGCTCTGAGAAGGTTGCAAGTTCTGGGTTTGATAAAAAATATTTGATATTTAGTATGTATTTAAAGATTCTTAGACACTTTGCAAAAACTGACCCCTTAAGCTCTCTGAACAATTAAATAATCAGTTGAAAATAAAGTACACTACTCCAAAAAATAAAGGGAACATATAAATAACACAATATCACTTTAACTAAATCAAACTTCTGTGAAATCACACTGTCCACTTAGGAAGCAACGCTGACTAACAATCAATTTCACATGATTAAACTTAGGACTGTCCAACGTCCACATTTGGGTGTTGTGCTCACAGTCCAACACTGTGCAGGATGCTTGCCAATTTGCCCGAGAAAACCATGATTGACAAATTTTCCAACACATGTGACATGTGACAGTCTTGAGACACCATGGAGGGTGACCTGCTGCCTGCAGCATCCTACAGCAAGAGCGGTTCAGCAGGGGGTCAGTTATGGTGTAGGGTGGTATAAAAGATATTTCATCCCAGTGCTGCGTGTCCCGAGCCCGTAACATCATCAATGACCCCTCACCCCCCCACCATGGAATGTTCTTCCTGCTGCCCTCTGGGAAGAGGCTTCACAGCATTCAATGCAGGTTAATTCTCCACCACCATCAGACAGCTGAACTGTTGAAAAACTCAAGGTCATATCACAGACGCATGTCAATGCGGTTTTTTTTGCACAATCTTGTGTGTACTCTGTGTATACAAAATGACAATAAAAGCTCTCTAAGTCTAAGTCAGAGTCTAGCCTCACGGAAAGCTTAAATTATCTGGCACCAATGGCTGGGAACTATAGCTTAAATAGAAGCAAGAACAAGTGGATCTGATTAGAGACAAAGCAGATGAGACAAAAAAGATTCAAACCTAGCTATTGGTGCCAAGATCATGACACCCTCCCATTTGGGGCATGGGGATAGGTCCGAGTTTCCCTTATTTCTATTTATGAAAGATAACAACTCTACACTACTGGCACTTTACCATAGTACCACAATCCAATTATCTGATCTCATCACAAATAGACACCATTCTGGTCATTATGGTCATTTCTACAAGCTCCATGGCACCGATGAGAAAGACCAGAATGGCTTCTATTTGTGACAAAATATAATACGATTTCCGTGCAAATGAAGAGTCTACCTCTACTAGGATGTCTTTGCAGTTCAGCGATTCAGCATCTGCATCACTGAAAATGCTGCTCCAATCATCCCTGATCCACCCACTAGTCAACATGATCAAAGCATGCCAAAAATTCTTCCCATTAATCATTCAGACTCAGCCTCAAAAGGCTAAAAAACTGTTTTCTTAATCATTTCAGAAAAACATCTATTGTACAGAGCAGTTCTAAGTGTTTCCAGAAACACTCGCCCAGCAAAACCAGAAGACATGCACTGGTCATAAAATGAAAGTAAACAGAAGGAAATACCTTTTCTAAGTTGTAATATTCAATTCAGTTTATTTATAAAGCGCCCATTCACAAAACATGTCACCTTAAGGTGTATCTTTTATTTCAAATGATATTCTGTTAAAAAAGTCTTTAAAAAGGTGATTAAGAACATAAACCCTGAGTGGCTTAATAGCTAAAAATCCCATATAATGCCTGATAATTGTTTTAACATGCTTCATTAAAACAAAATCCTTCATCTCTTTAATCTCTAAGCAAGAATAGAGTAAAATAAACAGTACTTTGTACCAATAATAGATGTAAAATTGGATGCGCTGCCCGTCAACATCACAGCAAAACTTTGTTGATGTTTTCATGGAACCTTAGAACAATAGGCCTTTATTTTGACAGTTAATTCTTTTTTTTGTCCCTGGACAAAGTGGAGGGACTTCAATGCATCTAATAATTAAAGAACACAAAGAAAGCAGGATTAAACTTCATAACTGTTTATTAGTAAATAAACGTGCTAGATTATATTAGCCAACTGTCAATCTTAAACTAATCCTTCATGTTTTCCTGTTTTAGCAGTTTAAATTTGAATTATCTCTGGTTCTCATCTAGAAGTTCTGCATATTAGAGCATTACCTTTTCTGTTTTTTGGTATAACACAATTTATCAATATTTTAGTTATTTGCAAGAACAAAAAAAAAAAACATAAGACATCAAATTAATAAAACGACATAGTTAAATAAACAAAAAAGTTACTGAAATATTAACCGATACTTGAGCTATTTTATTTATTTATTTCACATCCCAGTGGACTGTGATGGTTTGCGTTTTAACTCTTAGAACGATTTCTGTACTACAGCAGAACCTGCAACAGATTCTGAGGTATTTGTTACTCAGTGGGTTCTTGAGGTTCTGAGTTCAAGCCCCATTCATTCCCACAGCCTGCACTCTGTGTCCCTGAGCAAGGCCCTTAACCCCACACAGCTCTTCTGACACTGCACAATGGCAGCCCACTACTCCCCAAGGGGATGGGTTAAATGCACACAGCAAATTTTGTTGCGTTATACTTGTAACAATGTAATGACAATAAAGTTTCATTCTATTCTATTTAGGTCCTTAATTATGTGGGAAAGTCATCCTGTCTGACGGGTAATCATATATTTGGTACCGAAGCAATGGCCTCAGAGAAAATGAATAAGATGTTTTTGTCAGCACTGTAAATTTCTCCTTCATCCAATCAATTTGTATTAAATTAACCACCATGTTTGTCTGTTTTTCTGTTGGATCCAGCAACTTTTTTGTATCGTCCAGCTGTCTCTAATCTTAAATCAAAGTGGCTTCTCCATAATTCCCTGTCTCCTATCTTAAATATTTTTTTCCCTCAGGTCATTGATTGTTGGAGGGAAGCATCTAATTGTTTTGGCTGAGACAATACACTAATTATTCCTAAGTTATTCCTTCAGAAATAATAAGATGCTATCAAGAATCAATTATTTTAAGAGTTATTAGTTTGTAATTAGGCAAATCATTATTCAAATTAATATTTATTAAAAATTATGTTTTAGGAACACCTATGATTACATTTCAAATTGGTTTGAAGTAATTTAACTTTGTTTCAAATAAAAATGTCATACTTAGGCCTAAATTACATCTTAAACAGTGATATAATTGCATACTGTAATTTTATTGGAAAAGGCTTTCAACACTTTTTGTCTCTTTTAGGGTTATTTACGGGGTTGCTAAAGCAAAATGACAAATTATGACAAGCCAAATGTTATTCAGTTAAACATCAAATATCCCAGCTCAGTACAGGGGACCCAGTATTGGAGGCAAGACAGACAGTGGGATTACTCAAAGCATCTTTTGTGGTAACAGCTGCTTAGGGTGTCTAAAGCAGAAGACTCTGCAGGAGAGAAACACAGGTTAGTGACCACATTAATCTGGTGGAGTGTGATAATAAATGTGGGTCTCTAACCTGGTTTTATAGTTTAGTCCGTACCTGGAGAATGTGGTTGATTCCAGCTGGTGGGCTGCCAACAAGATGCGGCGGATGCCGCAGACAGAATCCAGCTGGGGTCCAAAGACACGTCAGACAAACAGATCAGAAGGGAACAGGCCGGCTCAGTGGTTAAGAGAAAGAACAGGTAATCAGAAACCCTAAGGCTTGAAAGAAATAATCTGGCATTTATGAGTGGGAGCAAGCAGATTAAATAGAGGCAGGAGGAGGTGCATCAGATGAGCAGTAATGATAAACCAGGCAGAGTAAGACAAGTGAATGAAATGAGTAATTAACCCAGGCATCAGCATCAAGATCATGAGAGTAAACTACCTTTTCTGTATAATTTCACAACAATGGTAAACTCTCTGTGGAAATTATATGAATACGTTTATTGGATTGGTTTAAATTTAGACGGCAAAGACGGTATTCAGTAGCATGTCATGATTAGATTAGATTCAACTTTATTGTCATTACACAGGTACAGGTACACCACCTGCAGGTACAAGGCAACGAAATGCAGTTAAGGTCTAACCAGAAGTGCATGAATAATGGTTTCATAAATACAGGACATGGGTTTCTACTGAATAAAGGAGAAAAAAAGTTTAAAAAAATAAATAAATAAAAAAGTAAAGGAGAAAAAAAATCTTTATGTCCCAGTATCTGGCAACCTTGCATCAGCGCGCCGCTGGAGCTGTTGGCCGAACGGCCCGTCTTCCCTCCCTCTGATTTCCAGCTGAGAGCTCTGAACCCACTGCTGGGTGTTAGTTAAACAAAACTCATACAGATATGAAAATTTTGATTTTTGACTTATTTAGGACTTTCATTAGTTGTTCCATGAATCTTCGCTGAAATTAAAGTTAAGCTTCAGACTGAGATCATTTTATTTAACTCTACTTTAGGAAGAGGATCAATACCGTTGCTCACATAAAAAAAAAAAGATAAATCAACAATATTCAAATAACATGAAACTGGAACTAACTAATGATACATACAAATTTACTTAATTATTATTTAGTTAAATAAAATGTTATGTTTCTTCAGCTCTTTGAAAATCATTAAGCTACAAAATGCTGATGGCCTGTCCTGTTTGTCGACATTATACATTATACATTACAAATGAAAATAAAAACCTTTCATCTGAATAATAGTTTAAGCAAGTTTAACCTTTTTCACCGATTATTGCACCTATTTTTTGTATGAGGAGTCATAACAATGATGACATATTAATTTATATTTTCTAAGATTTGTTTTATTTCTCTGATAAATTATACATACATATATGGATAAACATTGTTAAAAAAGATAATGTTCAGACTTCATAGGTTGGTGCTGTCATGGTTGCTAAGCAACCAAAGTAACAATGAAATGAGAGCAGGCTTGCTGCTGAAGGCTAGACTGCCCCAATTCACAGCTGATCTCTTACAGCTGTCATGGTTTTTAGGTCTTGGAAGTGCCTGGTCTGAACTGGGACACAACCGTAAGTGGTTTTTGTCTTCCTGTTCTATTTAGCCGTCTGGTACTCATTTCAACAATTAAAATAACTTTTTTTTAATTCCCTTACAAATCAATTCAATGTCAGTGAAACAGAATGGTTCTTCCATTAGGTTTAAAATACAAAGAAAGAGGAACCAAATATTTACCCTTTGGGCTGATAAACCAAGAGCTACCATGACAAGCCGCCATCTTGATAGGTACATTTTTAGAAACAACCTTCATCCAGCTTAATCGGGATGAAATGGATAATTGTGGCGTAAAGGGGTGAGTCCTTTTTGATAAAGCTTCTAGTTAGAGTGGCTCAGGTTATCCTGAGCTATCTCTATAGTTCTGCTGCTATAGGCTTAGACTGCTGGAGGACATAGGGACCCCTTTTTCATCATTCTGCTTCATTCTCTCTCTGTTCTCCTATTCTGCAGAATCTGTTAGTTCAATCTCTAACGTTCTGCTCTCTCTGCTTTTTCTCATAGTAGCTTCATCTGGTCTGTTCCTGTTTGGCTGTGACTCCATCCTGGAGAGAAACATCAGCTGTGCTGCTGCCATCAACAACTATGTTTGTAGATGTTGGAGATCGGCCTGTTTTTCAGTGTAGTCCTGTTTCTCTGACTGTAATTGGCTGGATGTGCTCTCTTCATCCTCGGATATGGGAGCTGGCTCGGAGCTCTGCCTGGCTGTGTGTTTCCTGGACGGGGCCGCCTGTTGAGCTGGTTGACAGTTGCCTTTTGTATCTCTGCTTCTTTTTCTATCTCTGCTTTTGTCTGGTTTTGCAGGAGTTTTCTTCTGTTAAAAGGCTCAGAGATTGTCTGCCAAGCTATGTGTTTCATGTAGACCCAGGAAAAGAACTTTAGAGCTTGTTGACCAGTTACTCGGTAATACCTTCTGTATCTGTGCTTCTTTCTGTATGTTTGCTTCTGTCTCCTTGAACCCCAGTGGGCCTCAGCAGATGGCCGCTCACACTGAGCCTGGTTCTGCTGGAGGTTTCTTCCTGTTCAAAGGGAGTTTTTCCTCTCCACTGTCGCTACAAGCATGCTTAGTGTGAGGGATTGTATTTGAGTTAATGAGTCGATGCAATCAACTGGTTTTCCTTAGATAGAAAATACTGCATCAATCTGACTGGATGATCTGGTTGAACTGTAAAGTGCCTTTAGATTGCATGTGTTGTGAATTGGCGCTATATAAATAAACTGAATTGAATTGAGTTGATATCTAATTCAGTTTATTTCTATAGCCCCAGTTCACAGCACATGTCATCTCAGGTCACTTTACAGAGACAATTCAACCAGATCATCCAGTCAGATTGGTTCAAAGTTTTCTAGTAGAAATGGCAGGTATAAAACATATACCTGCTCAGCTTCCAAACTGAAATTATTAAAACCTGTGACCAATAATGTCCTGACAGATATCAAAACAAGAAAATAAAATAACCGATTTTTATATACAGTAACCTTTTTATTTCACTGATTGAAAATATAGATTTATTTTTTTACAAGTAATGTAAAATTAATAAAGAGATTGAACTTATAAAGTGCATTCACACAAAGTGTTACATACAGCCTTCCCCACCTTCAGACACTAGTTGGCAGCTTGGATTTCAGCTACCTTCCTTCTCTCATTGAACTGTGGCCATCTCTTACGCTCCAATCCCATAAAATGCACTTTACTGAACTTTAATCTACAGTAAAATACTCCATAAACTGTATGCAGACATACAGCTGTAGCTTTATTGTTATCTTTATGACTGTGTATGCAAAAACAATAAATCTCAGTACAAAAAATATACAACCAACAGTAAAATACTATCTATGTTTTTTCTTAGAAAAGAAAAACTACATATAAATTAATGCATGTTGCTGTAGAGCTCTGCTGATTGTTTATATTGGCTGATTTCACATCTTCAACAGTAGATATTTGTGCACAAAATACTTCTGTGCAACAAATATTTGGTCAAAGCTGTTCATATTTTAGTTTGCATAGGGGAAACCACATCTTTATTACTGAGATCTTCGATGCTCATCAAGCTACAAACGCACAGTTCCTCTAACACGTCAGCAGGGATTAAACCCTTAAGCATAAGCAGGACATAAACAAAAGTTACTTAGTGGCAAACAGCTTTATTGTTGGAATCACTTCCCTCTGTGAGCTCTGTTGACCAGATGGATATTTAAGACAATCTTTTCTGAGATGAAGGAGAGGAAATACAGCCTGGTTGTGTTCATAAAGGACGATGGACACAGAGGACCAAAAGGATTTACGACCAGGAGCGCCACATATCACAGAGAAGGTGGCTTTGTTCCTCCTGGAGTTTGGCTTTGATCTAGTGAAGATGACACCTGATATTTGCAGTGCAGCTTGGTGCTTCCTCCATCATGGTAATGAGCCGCTGTCGTCCGGGAGAGCCCTGCAGGCCACCGCTGCAGCGACCCCCATTTAACCAAGCTCTGAGGTTGTGATGTCAGAAGCACAGGTTCTCTGCAGAAAGCTTTGGAAGTGATGGCAAACCCCTGGGTGCCTGGAAAAATGACTCTGATTATTCTTGCAGAAAACACAGCCTGAGCTTATTGCATACAGTTGTTTTGAAGCATTTGTTGTTTTCTTTTTTCGTTCTTTATCTCCACCATTACACCCTCCCACCCTTGCTGTGCAAAAACAGCCATTTGATTCCACCCAGCCGATCTTTGTTCTGCTATATAATAAGTTATTTCCCTTTGAAAGTTCCGAACTGGGTGAGAAAGTGTAACAACGCAGCTTATTCACAGGGTGCAAATTAAATACTAATATGCTGTTGGAATTCAGCCCCAGTGGGATGTGTTGTGCCTGTAAAAAACAAACAAATGCACAGACTTCAGATGGCGACAGCAGGAGCCGACGCAGTAGCTGCAGCAAACCCACGTACGAGCTCCCCGCTTACCAGCAGACATATCTCACCGCTCTGCTGAAACTGTGACAATTTAAAGAGTTCTGTTACAGAAGCCATGAGCAGTAAATATACTTGATGTTGGGGTGAAGGTTTCTCACCGTAATAAGATTTGTTTCCGCAGATTTATACTTCTTAATTCCGCCTCACAGGTTTTCTTCTGAGTCGTTTGATCACCAAACATAAGATTAGGTTATGGTTTTAGGATTAGCTCCTCAGGGAGCAGCCTAGCATCCTAGGTGTGTCTTTCTGCAACCTAAGAGGCTTACAGTAGAGGTATGTGCTGCTTAATAGACTTATATTTTCATCCTTTCTTGGAAAGAATCAGAGCATCTTCCCCCTGACTCCCTAAAAAGTTTGTCACATAGATGTTGATTTGTCACAGACACTCCAAATCCAGTTTTAGTGTGTAATTCTTCTGAACATGGCAGTTAAGCTCTGGTTTTAAGTCTGACTACACCACAGGAGAGAGGCTTTGCACAAGCATAGGCCTTCAGATGGTTGCTGGAGGTATTCTCATGCAGAGCTGGAAGGCGAATATTTGCACTGTTGTCATGCAGCTGATGAGAGTTTGAACTCGAGCAGAAAAGTCAAATAAAGACGTTCACATGGATACAACTCTGCAGATGGAAAAAGTTGAAGTGGAACGTGTTCAGTGCTCCTTTGTTCCATCTGCTCTACAAATCAGCAGGGAAGTATAACTGGTCCTCCATTCTTATGCAGCCGAAGATCTCACATAATCAACAATGTTTAAAGCACCATTCATGGTAGGAAAAGACAGAGAAAAAATCTACAAACCTGGAGATTAATTCAAATTGAACGTTGTTAAAGATATCTATTTTTAGTGGTTTGCCCTTCCGCCAATATTGATGGGGCTAAAACACCACCAAATTGGATTGGCTGTTTAAACCAAAAGATTTGTTGGACATATAATTTCCAACCAGATTAAGACCTAAAACATTATTTAGGATAAAAATGACTAACAGTTTTCATTTTGCACATCATTGCCCAAGTTGCATAAAGACTTTCACTGCCTGCTTGAGCTTATTTCACCAAAATGACAGAACAACTGTGAACCTTAAAAGATTTTTCAGTTCTAAGAAATTTTGCAAACAAAAAAAGTAAAAAAAAATATGTTATTATACACAACAATGATGGACAATTTCAAAGGAACTAAAATGAAAAAAATGAAATAAAATAAAGCAGGAAAACAATTGCAAACATCACAGATTATATTGCTAACTATAGTTATGCACTCTACCAGTAGGTGGTGACATTGTCACATGAAGCTTCATGAACTGTGTGGTTGGTTGAAGCAATTTGCCCTAACGGTTCACCATCACTAGTATGTTCCCTTGTTTTTAGCAGGGAAGACAATTTGACATTGGAATTAGAACAACTGCTTTTAAAATAAAAATCTATTTATCTTAATCTAAGGCAGTGGTTGCCAGCCCTGGTCCTCAGGGACCCCTAACCTGCATCTTTTAGATAAATTTCTGTTTCATCACACTTGATTCATGTTACGGCTCTTTTTCTGCAATTAAGTGCTGCAAAAGCTTGTTAATGATCCATTCTTCTCTGGTGTGACATAACAAGGAAACACCTAAAGTCGGGCAAACTAACAGCTAAAGCTCAAACTGTACTGTGAAATCACAGGCTTAAGAAGTTCACAGCTCACAATGCATGTTCTGGCACTGTGCGACCCAATGCTCTGATGGATCTACCTGCTCACACTGTATGTTCAAAAACCACACATTGGAGTCAGCCCTGAGAGATGGCGCTGGTCAGGGTGTTATATCTGGAGGAAGAAGAAGAACCTGCTTGCACATGTGCAGTGCTCAAGTTTCTGGTAAATTCACTTGTAGCTCTGCTTCAAACATGTTTGATTTTCTCCTGACCTTATGATTCCTGATCGGGAGGTGGTCGTAATGATCGCCTCTTCTTACCCCCTTACACTACACGACGCACAATGAGGCTGAAACACGGCCCGATTGAAAAAATTCTCACACAACTGGTGAATCGTCCCGAAAAGGGCAAAAAATTATGCAGTGTATGCCTTGCTTAAAACTTGCAACAAAGGGGTTCCTAATGACCGGGTCTGGGACTACTGATCTATAGTTTTACTTTACCTGCTCAAACTAAGAGCAAATACAAGACAAACAAATTCTGAGTGTAAAGCTTCTTAGGGTGATTGACATTCTTCCCTGCTCCTGGCTTCTGTAGTTTTGCCAACACCAGTGAAACCAATAAGATGAGACAGAGTAGCCTGATTAAGTGCCTCATATTTTTACTACAGGAGAACATAGCAAAGGTTTTACAGTAACTGTCATTTAAAATGGCCCTTCCCAGTCAAACGGCAACGAATGGCAACTCCCAGTAAAATCCCCTCCAACTTCCAGCCACTGGCCTTCTCCTCGGCATGTTTTTACTCTGACTCCAGCTTTTCACTGAATTACAGGGTCTGACCAAGAGATAACACTTCTATTTAGATCTTAATGTCCACAAATCATGACAGAAAGAATATTTTAGTACAAAGATTGATGTTTATAAAGGAATTGTAGAGGACCAGCTAAGGACTCATCAAGGAAAGTGGGAAAATTTTGAATGGCTACTGCTGTAATATTTTTGGTAAAAAATATATTTTTACAGAAGTTGCCTTTTGAAGCTGTAAAGGTGGGACCTCTAAAGAAATTACATCACAGAAATATCTAAAAATATTCATGTGATTCATGCAAGTTTATGTATATTTTAAATTATTAGATGTTCCCTAAAAGTTTGTGATATTTGTCTCTTTGTTTAGTTCAGAGAGCAGCCTAAAAAATATTGCAATTCAATAGAAAGGCCAAACAGCGACTGGATGTGTAAATGTGAAGGGAGGCTAACTCTGTTGTCCCTGACCAAACATATCTGACTTATATATTTCATGGGCGTAGGTTTGCATAGGGACCATAGGGACATGTCCCTACCAAAATTTGAAACAACGTAATTGTCCCTACCAATAATATGATTATGTTTATAATTTAAAATTATAATTATTTTTTGTGACAGCAGTCGCTTCTTTTCCTCTCGCAGCTGCCTGCCTGGTTGCTGCTGCTGCAGCTCCGTCTGAGCGCCCGCCTGTCTCTCCTGTCCCTTTAACGTAGCTTTGCTGTGCTTCGCTGTTTAACTCCACTCTCATTGGTTGTTCTGCCTTAAGTTCCGCCTTCTCTGTTTCTGATTGTTTGTTTTGCAGTCCGTGTGTGCTTGGGGCACAAAATTAAAAATGTATTCACGCTAGAATACCGCACCTACTACAATTAATATTAGGCTACGAAACTAGTCCCAATTAAAAAACTGCATATCATGCACGCTAAAAAAAAACAACTTTATTTTCTTTTATAAAACAAAATATTCTGGGTCAGCCAGGAGTTCTGAAGACTGCTGGACAAATAAAGGCTGTAAGTTGTCAACATTTCTGATTCTTAGCCAATCCGACCGAAAAAGGAAATCTGAGGGTTTCCTTTTTCCGATATTCTGATATGTAGATGCTGTTGCTGTTTTCATTTTTTGATGACTCTTTGAAGTTCAGGTATAATTATTAGCAGGTGTTATTTCTTTTATAAAGTATAACAACAACAGATGGCCCCTAAACATCTGCTATTTTTGGTTTAAGAAGCATAATTAGGGTTCCACATAATAATATTTCTATTTTATTGATTATTTCTACTCCTAGAAATATGATAAAGACAAGAACAAACAGAGGAACTCTATTAACATTGATTTTATCTTACATACATTCACCGGCCAC